>VDFB02252616.1:48763734-48980017 GCA_007258455.2 Sequoia sempervirens
AAATGCAAGTACTCATAATAGACAATTTAAAGCAACCATGGAGAACAATAAAGAAGAAATATCCCCATCCCTGTTTTCACTTATCCAATCAATTAATTGCAATCGGTTTTCCATAGTAGTAACTAGCTCAAAGTAGATTCCTTCAACTATGCCACAATAACTTCCTTCTCTCAAGTTGATGATATACTTCACTCAATAAACTAATTCCCTCTCAAATACTCTTAGCTTTCTCTCAAATAAAATAGAATATTGCAGCTATGAATTTCAAAGCAAAATGTATAAAATATTGTGCATAAAGCATATGGGATGCACCCCAAACTAGTGATTTTTCTCTACTATTTATAGAGCAGAAAAATCACTTTCCATCCTACAGAACAGGCATGGGTGTTGACAAAAAATGCCATGAAAAACCACTCACTCCACATAGCTAAAAGGTGGCACACAAAGAACATATTCAACCAAACAATACTACAGATCTACCTCCTTTGGTGACAATAGTGAAAGACTATTTCAAAATAGCACATGATGATAAAGTGTAATTCAAAATTATTAGACAATGAACATCTACAGTGAGTAGAATTCATAAGGTGGAACCAAGAGAAATAGCTCTTTCAAATAGTTGGTAGGTTAACTATATATTTGAATTAGTCAATATCAATTATGCAACACATAGAACAAATCGACTTAGTCTCATATGAGTCAACTCTCTTCACTTATCAGATTGACCAAGTCCATGACTTGTTGTACATGCTCTTAATTTGTTGTTGATATTTACCAAATGACAAGGCATTTAAGGAGTTTACTAAGTCAAATTTATTCCCAAATAAGGCATTGACTAAATCTCCTCCACATATCAACTTAATGTTGCAAATTAATTTGCAGTATTCTTATTTCTTTATGCGTGGCAGCATGAGTAATACTCGGCCTCTCAAAGTACAGCCATAAGTAATATAATTGGCCTTTGATTTAAGTTAAATAATAAGCCTCTATAATTGTTAATGATAGTTGATTTTCATGCAAGCGATAATATTTAAATATATATATATATATATATATATATATATATATATATATATATCAAATATACATATATAAAAATATCAACGTATATCTATATTATTGTATATGTGTATATATATGTGTGTTAATAAATATTTATATATATCATATTCCAACTATGTATGTATACATTCGATATACAAATAAGTATAAGCAAGATAGTAATCACATAGTATTATCAATATATATCAATTGTATACATATATATGTATATAAGTATATGCCTCTATGTACATGTATACGTATGTATACATATATTGATACATTTGTATGTGATGTCCGTTTTCCACCATACACTTGTATTGATGCATATATACATATGGATATATTTTTATACTATATATATATTTACACATTTGATTCAAATAATAGCCATACACAATTACTATTACATTGATAAGCACCTATGTGTGGTATATCTATACATATACATATGCATGCCATTAGATCCAATTGACATGCATGTGTATGTATATACACATACCCCATGTACATCCTACTCATCAATACAAATGTAGTAATACAATAAATAACTCAAAAGTCCAACAAATGAACATCACCCAAATAATGCATTCAATAATAAACAAGACTCTTACTAATGTAGACACATCAACTAAGGATGACTTACCAACTTCCCACATAATGACTCAACTCAATTATTCTGTTGTGGTGTGTGTAAGCTTAGATAGTTTACATTACTAGTTACCCAACCAAGATCTTCTCTTGACTGATACTTCCCCTCCGCCTGGAGGAATTGAACATATACCTACATCCACTAGCACATACACACGACAGTCAACTGTTCACAAAATATGTAGTATATGTAATACATTTCCAAAGTTAGAATAACTATCCACTTCACATATATGTAGTACTTTTCACACAACATTAAATGAGATAATGTTCATATGTAACACATCAATAAAAAAGTACAAGCACAATTTATTCATCTCCAGAATTCACATTACATTCATTTTTACCCTAAATAGTAATAGTAAATATAGTAATAACATAATTGGGGTGTAACATCTCTATCTCTCCCTATTTCTCTCTTCCTCTCTTTATCTCCCCCTATTTCTACTTTCCCTCTCTCCATCTTAATTTCTCTACCGAGCTACTTCTCTATGTTTCTCTCTCTCTATATGTGTGTGTGTGTATGTATATCTCCTTCCCATATCTCCCTCTCTAAATATATCTTATTATGTCCACCTCTCTCTTATTCATTCCATATCTCCCTTCATCTATCTTGCTCTCTCTCTCTCTCTATATCCCTCTCTACCTCTCTCTCTATATATCACTTGCTCTATTTGTATCTATATTTCTCCCTCTCCCTCTTTTTATCCCTATCTCTCCATTTCTCTCCCTCTTTTCCTAAGTTGCAAACATAACATGATCCTGTTGGTAATGGAGCTTAACTATCTTCCTAATTCAAAGTTTTTGTTTCAGTCATGTTTGGATCCTTGTAAGTGGATGCATAGATTATCTCTCTATATGTCTCTTTGTCTCTCTCCCTCCTCCCTCTCTCTCTATATTTCCTTATATCTCTATCTCTTAATCTCTTAATCTCACCATCTCTATCTCTCTATCTCTTCCTCTCTATCTTTATCTCTCCCTCTACCTCTTTCTATCTCTCTATCTATTTATCTCCCTCTATCTTCAAATCTACCTCCATCTTCCTTCTCTCCCCTCTATCTCTAGACATGTCTCCCTCTCTCTATCCATCCATCTCTCTCCCTCTCCCTCTTCCTAGACCTCTATGTCTATATCTCTTTATCTCTCTATCTCTATCTGTCCATCTCTCTCTACCCCTATATATCTCTCTCCCTCTCTCTATATATCACTTCCCATCTCTATATTTATATTTATCTCTCCATTATCTCCCTCTCTATCTATTAATATCTTCCATCTCTATCCCTCTCTCTCTCTATCTTGATCTCTCCCTCTCCTCTCCAAATCCCTCTCCTTCTCCATCTCCATCTTCACCTCCATCTCTATCTCTATCCCCTTTCTCTATCTACTTACTCCTCTCTCCCTCTCTTACCCCTATACATCTCCCTCTTTCTATCCCTATCTCTCCCTCTCTCCCTACTGAAAACACAACATGAGCCTATTGGTAATGGAGCCTAATTATCTTCCTCAATCAGAGTAAGTGGATGCATAGTTGATTTTAAGCTATCACTTCTCCATTGATACCTTTGTTGCACAAACAACATCAATTGCTAAATGGCCTACCAAATGACATCATGTACTACACAAACACATGCAAAAGATACAACAAAATATTCCCTAATTGACCTTCCACACATCTTTAGTGTACCCATTACACATTGGAAGGTATGATTGCTAGTTTTATAATAAGTGAAAAATCAATATTGTACAAAATTTATTGCTAGGTTATTTTGGTTATTGAATGTTTATTAATAGCTAAAAAAATTTAACTAATAAAAATATTAATAAATATCATTAATCAATTTTAAAATATTTTTATTTAAAAAAATTTATTTGTATTTTATTAAAAAAATTGATATCACTAACAAGAGAATTTTTAGTTTGATCCAAGTCAAAATTGATAATTAATATAAATATTTTAAATATATTAATCCAAAAATATATCAATTTAGAGTTATTTTATTTACTTTACAAATAATTTCTTTTATTTACAAGTATATTATTTTTATTTAATTAAAATTTATTTTATTTAGAATATTTATTTTATAATTTTAGTTACTTTCATAAGTTATTTTATTTTCCTTTATAATTATTTTAATTTTATAAAAATTTAGAGCTATTTTTATAGCTAAGAATTATTTTATTTTACTTTAAGAATATTTTATCTATTTAAGAGTTATTTTATTTAAATACATGTTTATGTTAATTTATTCCAAATTATTTACTATTTTATTTATCAAATTATATATAAAAAATTGAGTTATTTAAATAAAATATATTTTAGATTAAAATTTTACTTTTTATTTTATTTTTACTTAAATATATAATTTTACTTAATATTTTATTATTATCTCTATATTTAAATGAATAGTGGTTTAAAAAAAATTAAAAATTATTTGTTTAATCATATAATTATTTTAAAAACTTAGTATCTCTATTATTTTATTTAACTAGCACTTGCACCTAAAGGAGGTTCAAGAAGTATGTTGATAGAAACTATATGTATGTTAATATGTTAGAAAAATCTATATTTTTTCTTAAAGAAATTAAGTATTATTTGATTATCAATTGTTTGCATACATATCTAGGGGAGAGGGCCCAATAGTGGTGCACCCTAACTTTATGGGTCGACATAGCAATGAACATGCAACATTGACATTAAAAAATTATATCCTCAAGTGGTCAGGGATGTGGGCAATTTAAATATTTCGTTTCACCCACATAGATCGAGAAAAAAGTTGTCATCGACATGCTTTTTATTGAGGGGTCATAATAGACCCCCAAAAAAAGTTAGACCAATAGTGGTGCATTAAGTCATGTTTTTTAGTGTGTCAATTTGGCATCATATGATTTGTTGCTTTTTGAATGTAATGGGCATATTTTGTTCAACTATTGGGTCTTCTCTTACAATTACTAGTTCCATACTTTTAAAATATTGGGCTTTGAATGTACATGTACTATGACAACTATTGGTACCTGCACCACTATTGGGCCCTCTCCCCTAAAACATAAAGCAATGCAAATGAAAAAAGAAAATTGCCATCAAATTGATAAAGAACACTGCAAATGAAAATAGAATGTTCCCATTCAGTTGTCAAATCAATATTTATATGGGTTTTATGTGATAAGTAAGATTTTGGAGGCTTTTACCATATATTTTGGAGGTTTTTACCATTAAATGGAAATTATATTACGATTAAACAACATTTGAAACTTATTTTTGGATGAGTCAACAATGGTTTTTAGGCATGAGACTTGTTTTAGGCTCAAATCTCACACTATATGTAGCCTATTGGCTAATAAAACACATAATTATTTTTTGTTTTATGTACTACATTAAAATCATGTATTTACTACATTTAAATTGAAATAATCATGTGCACAAATAACTAATTTTATAGAGTTATTATATTTTACTATGTGGGTCAAATATTTTATTTGTTTTGTATTTTAATTATTTTTTGTATCTCAGCTCTTTAATAGTTTATGTTAACATTAACATGCTCACATCATTATACTCCACCTCTTGTTATCATTATGGTTATGTCTCTTAGCATAATTATAATTAATATTTGAAAATTAAATATAATGAATAAGGATATTTAGCTCCAAAATTGATAATGGAAGAATGATGCATAGTCAATTAATCAATGTTCAAAAATTCATGTCCTTAAATTGATGATTATTTGAGAGTTAGTGTGATCTAGAAAATTTTAAGGTTCAAATTTGAGTATTGCAAGTGCAAAGCCAAGTAGCATAGACTTGATCTAGGGCATGTAATTGAATTATATTATGCAAGATCAAGCCGCTAGAATGTCCACCTATAAAGTTGTTCATATTTTTCTTCTCAATAGTTGAGCCTATCAAGGTGGTGTCTAGGGACAACATTGGGGATATTGTTAGTTTGATAGATGATTGTGTCTTCCATGGTTAACCCTCTAAGCAAGCTAGATTAACAAAAAATGAGTAATTTCAAAGACAACATTCACCAACATGCAAATGGTCTATATGGAAATATGGATTTGATTCTTTATCTCTGTAGAAAATGAATATGCTCTAATGATTATTCTTGATGTCTTTTACTTTCCAATTATTCTTCCTTATTCTCTTATATGCAAATAAGTGCACATTAAATGTTTTTAAATACCAAAAATCGACAACATTTCACATAAACATGTGTGGAGTAAACTCATTTAACAGGTAGTACCTAGAAGTGACAAGAAATTTGAATTTTAAATTTTGGGTTCATTCTCATGCATCATGAGATTGAACTAAATCAATTCCTCATCACTCATAAATAATCCATTGAACTAAAATAGTGATTTTGAGACAAGGAATGAATGTATGGAACTAAGTGTGAATGGGGGTGCAATAATACTAGGTAAATGGAAAATGTATGGGAATAGGTGTAAACAAGAGTAAATAAAGGTGGATAGGGATTGAGTCATGAGGAAAACTAGACATAAGAGAATGCCACTTGTTAATATGTTATTGTCTTTAAGATATTCCACCAAGGCAAGCACAAAACTAAATTGGAAATGACACAATTATGCAAATTTCACCATTACCTTTGACCCCCAATTGGATGTGCACATGGATCTAACACAGGCATGGATTTTAAAGTATATCAACATTCTCAATTAATATGATTTAAATTAAATATTTAATCAATCATAAAAGGAAATTGTTTATAAAAAGGATACAATAATCTTCTTGTATTCTCCTTTGTACAAGTTCTCTATTAGAACCTACAAAACAACATAAAGTATGTAATGAATAACATCTATCACATGATCACAATAAACCTAAATTACACGTTGCTTCAATTATTAATAAAAATGAGTAGAGAGAATGGATAGATAATTCCACCTATTATATAGAAACTAACATGAAATACTCCATGTGATGTAGTAATATGATATGAGACAATGTGACGTGGAAATGTAATGAAACTCCAAGAAATATAGCAATGAGATCAAGGCCCCACACAATATGGTGAGTGATAAAGATTCATGTGATTCAACAATGTAATGTGATATGACTTTTCCTAACATGGTCATGTAATGTGACCAACCTTTGTAATTTTGGAGGCTTTTGTGTTGAAATATTTAACATTTGTTGCATCACCACATTCTTCTTTGGAATCGAAGTAGTAGTATTCTTGGTATGAAACATTATTTTTTATAATATCAAGTTCTTTATCCTTCATAGGTGGTGTAGGGGAAAAATATGATCTACATGATCATGTTCTATCTTGAATTTAATTTATATTTCTTTTATTATTCTCATGTATTTGATACACTTAATGAATAGATTCCTCTCACTTTGATACAAATATTACATGGGAGTAGGGATGTAATTATCTAGTGTAAATAGATCAAATTTGCAAGAGGTTTTAAATATGAATTGATGGCACCCTTAGAACTTTACTCTCATGTGTAACACATTTGACACACTTATGAATAACCAAAGGTATAAGTCCCAAATTTTCCAAGCAAGGTGTACCAAACAATATAGAAAGTCTCAAAGAAGGAATAACATGGAATAACATATATGTTTCCTTTGTTCCAATCTCAAGATGTACCATAAGATAGCCCAAAGTTTTAATTAGTAGTCCAATAGTCATTTTCAACAATCCTAATTAATGATCATATAAATATTTGATGTCAAAAAATTAACAACTAAAAAGTCCTTCATAATTACATTTTAATTATATTGGTACCATCTATAAGAATATTATTAATGATCTTACCTTGCATTTCACCCATCACATATAATAGACCATAATGATTATTCTATGGTATTTCCTCATATGAAAATAGGATTAGTGAAATAGGATGTGAGGAAGAAGATGTATCTTGAGAATAAAACGTTCCCACTAAGCATTAATAGATAATATAGTATCATAATAGTTACCTAACATTCAAGCTCCTAGCTCAATTAAATCTTGTTTCTCCACATTGTTAGCATGGTTGGGACATGGGTTGGTATAAATTTGCAAGTTTTGATTTGGAGATGCAACTAAATGATTTTCATTATCATTGACACTTAAAATATGAATCGTGTTATGGTTAATGAGTTTGTGTATCTTATGTTTCAAACCCATTCATGATTAAGTATAATGTCCTTTGACTATATGATAATTACAAAATTCTTGTTCATTATAATTCTTCGAGTGTGATTTATTGGGATCTAATGGATGAATAGAAGGAATATTAGTCAAATTTTAGCTCAATAAAATTTATAGCACACTGTCCAAATATTCATGCAACCTTATAAATTTCCCAAGGATGATGCTTGAAAGAAGGAACATTATAAGTAATAGCCACTTGATGAAAATTTTCTTTTATTTCTTGAATATCACAACCCTTGGAAAAATTATTATACTTTTGAAAGTTTGAAGGACATGATGATGTAGAATATGATGAGGATTTATACATAAGTGTGTTATTTTCATATAATTTAACCTCAATATTCTTTAAACAAGTTCACATATCTATAAAAGAACGCAAAATCCTTGAGTGTATATTGCTCCTAACAATAGTAAGAAGTCCTTCAAGAAATGTGAATTGAATCTCCTCATCATCAAATTCATGTTATGATTTTCCACATAATGAATGAAAATGAATGGCATAATCATTAAGAGGTTCATTGCTTCTTTGGTAATACTTGGTCAAATCATTTTCAACTATTTTTTAAGCCATAATTATGTGAAAATGCTTTAGGAAATTAGTGTTGATTTATCAAAGGAATGCATCAAACCCTAAGGTAGAGAGTAAAACCATTAAATATCACAATCTCTTAGGGTTCTTGAAATAACAAGTAGCTAGTGTCTCATTTTTATATGAAAAAGTCTTTAAACATGTAACATTAAAAACTTGCAAATGAATGTTAGGATCACCCTTTCCATTGTTTTTGACTCAAATCTTGTTGTAACAAACCCCAAAGATAATGGATGTTTAACAACTTCAAGAACAAGAAGAAGAGGTGTGATTTGGAGGATGTTATGTGATAGAATCCTTATTACTATCATTTACTCAAACTTCTTAAAGATTGATCATGTTTTGGAATAGTGTTTCCAAAATAGAAGTAAAGACAAGAGTGATGCGAGGAGCGTGTGTCATACAATTGAAAAGGTGTAATGAACATATGTGAAGGGTGGACATGGAGGAGGAGGGAGGAATGGTGTGGGATATAGAATAGGGATGATAATCAATGGTCATAGAAGTAGGGATGGCTATAGAGATAGAAGTGGTGGGAATAATAGATGAGGTGGGTGTAGTAGTGGTGTAAGAAGGAGAAGATGATGTGAAGAATATCAAATGAGATGTAGAGCGATGTACCATCAAGCATGCTTTGAAGAAATCTCTGTCACATTCGACATGAACTAGGTTCGGTAAAAGACAATAGATCATTTTTTTTTTTTTGGCCTTATCTCACCTTTTCGTGGTGAAATATCTCAATTTTGCGTGACAGAGATGGATGAAGTACTTGGAGCCAATCACCCCACGTCACATATTGTGACCCGACATGGTTAAACACCAGTAAATCCTTGTGTTGAATGCAGCCCATCGCTATAATTACTGTTTGCATTATTGTTTTCTTTATGTACAACTGGAGCAAAAGCAGTGTTAAGCAGCGCTTTTTGCTTCAGTACTAAATTTTCATCCGTTATAAAATTACTAAAATATAATTTAAATATTTATTTATAGCTGCCCATCACGTCATTTAGTTGCCTGTACTTGTATTAAAGAACCTGGGTTAAATTACAGTGTTAAGCAACGCTTTTGCTCTAGTTGTTGTACATGAAGAATACAATAATGCCAACAATGGGCTGCATTCAACACAAGGATTTACTGGTGTTTAACCAACTATGTCGGATCACAATATGTGACGTGGGGTGATTGGCTTCAAGTACTACATCCATCTCTGCCATGCAGAATTGAGACATTTCACCACGAAAAGGTGAGATAAGGCCAAACAATCATATGATCTGTTGTCTTTTTAGTGAACCCAGTTCACGTGTAATGTGACTGGGATTTCTTTAAAGCATGTTTGATGGTAAGTTGCTTCTACACAGTTGAATCTGATAGCAATATCATAATTATAAAAATAGATTAATAATATTTATTGATATTTTTATTGATTAAATTTTTTAATCTTAATATATTATCAGCAATCTAAACAATTAAAAAATTATACAGTTGAATCTCAATAGTAATATCATAATTTGACATGCATACCTCCTATTTATCAATTGATGAGCTAGAGAGGCTCTTTAATGAATGGTTCATAAGGCACAACACTTAGTGAAGGTTTTGCAAATGGGGTTGCAAGCTAAGTGGGCTTAACCTTGGTGAAAACTCCATGGTTAAATGTGCTTGAGTTGGAGTAGTATTGGGAAGGGTGGCCTCCTCCGAAGGCCCAATGCTTCACCTATGTGAGCATCAGCTAGATGCAATAAGTGCTCAGTGGGTCATTCATTATCATGAGAGATGGGTTCTTGTGAACCACTTCTCATGAAACATGGGTCAATGAGTTTGACTTGAAAAACCACATAGTTGAATCTTGATAGCAATATCATAATTTGACATGTTGTGGAAAATACCTCCTACTTATTGATTTTTAAATTATTTTCATTAAATTTTTTAATTTTAATCTATAAAAATAAATATTTGATTTAAATTAAAAAAATTATTTTTTAATTTATTGATTAATATAAACAATAATAATTAATCAAAATTATGGATATTGTAAGGTAGGGGACCAACCACACCAAGGCTCTAGGTCACAGAGAGCCGAGAGAGGAGGGTTGCCCTATCGTACCCCAAACTAACGAGTGTTTAAGGCAAGGATAGAGAATGGAGAGCACTCTCAAGTGCTTTTGTCACTCTACAGATCCAAAAACCTAAAGGGGGCTAGACGAAGCAATTTTTGGAATCTGAACTGTGCCTCAGATAACTCTCTACCCGAGGATGGCAATGCAGGTCAAGGACGACAATGCGACACACTGGCGTCTCTCTAGTGTACTGGCATCTGTACGGCCAGAAAGTGAAAAGTGCAGCATAAAACATCAAAAAGCTTACTAACAATCTAGCTAACTAAGTTTAACGAAATAAAAAAAAATGATAAAATACGAGAAACAACTATATAAATGGTAAACAAGGTAGATGAAAGTAAGGGTGAAAAAAATCAACTCACTAAGGCTCACGTTTGCTAGCGAGCTCCACACGCACATTCACCTACACACAACCAAGAGAGGGAAAATGCTGGGTTGTATAATGGTTTGCCCCAGTCAAACCCCACTTTGGTGGTTCCATCTCCACAGATAGCCAAGAAAGCCACAAAGTAGAAAATGCGATAAAGAGAACAAAGGAAAGAAATCGAACAATAACAAAGACACTATTCTATGTTAATCAACAAGCAATATCACTTTCCAAATCAAGGTGCTCTCAAGCATGTAGAGGAGGATGCAAGCTTGGTAAGGTCTATGTTGTCGCAACAATGAAGAAGCAGTCCCTTGGGAAGATGGATGAAATTGCTTCAATGAAGAATGGTATGAAAATGCTAAGAGAGTGAAGTTGAATGCTCAAGAGATCAAGAATTGTTAAAGAGATGGATTGAATTAATAAGATAGGCATTTCAAGATCAAAATGGGAGGGAAAGAGCCATTTTTGGGCTGGCTGGTCGACATAGAGGCATTACGCTTCATGCCTAGTGAAGAATGCTATAGACACCAGAGGTAGGAATTTGTCAGGGATGACAGTGTGTCGCGTAGATGTCTGCACATCGCACATGCGTCCCTAACAAATATTCCCCCACCGACACAAAAAATAGTTTCCAAGTGGATTCATTTCGGATGGGTTATGTGAAATTTCGCATTCGAGTTTGATTTTCTAAGGTGGAGCCTAATGCAAAAGGGGAATTTACACAAGGGGTGCAAATTCACTCCTATTCATTTTTCCCCCACTTTAGTGAGCACAAGTTTTAATGAGTGTTCGGTAAAGTAGATCAAAGAGTTAGAAATGTATACCTGAACCGTTAAGGAAGCAAACCACAATCTGACAAACTCAAAAGCATAAGGCGGGAAAATGACTCCATAGGTACTCTCTCCTGAGGAGGTTCAAACAAAATAATCCATAGCCCCTTAGAACTAAATAGTTGCACAAAGTACACCCAAAGCCTGTAGACCAATGATGGACAAATCCTATAGGATGCAAGTGCTTCATAGGCCCTTAGACCTACAAAGAAGGAATCTCCCTGAGGTACTCTCTTTTGAAAGAAGCTTGATGTAAGGAGACTCCACAGATTCAGACTAGAAAGTAGCTTCACAGGTGCACCTACAAAGCAACATGTTAATCCACAGATAAAACATGTTAGAAATCAAAAGGTAGCCACACAGGAAGATAAGTAGACAGCCACATAGACAGTCAAAAGAATTGAAGGAAGAGATTTCAAAGGGATCCTTCGGGAACCCTTCAAAAGAAAATGGGTCCACTCAAGGTACGCGTTGTTTGAAAGTGAGAGAGCATTCTTCACAAATCAATTCAACATCAAGGAATCCTTTCGAAAGATGTTCACTTCATCAAGGAATTCAAAAGGAAGAAAATGCCCCTTCATGAGGGGAAGTGGGAGGCTTCTCCCATAGGAAAAGATGCTCCCTCCTGGGAGGGAATTTTTTCAAGTTATTTCTTTGCGAACCCATGAAGAAGGAAACATGTTCTGCTAGGGGTCCTTGTTGAGAATGAGATTTTTGAAAAAAAAAATTGAAAGGATTTTCAAGAAAAGATGCGTTGGCCACCGAATGTGTTTTCTAAAAATAGAGGTGACATGATAGCCCCTCCTTAGGATGGTGCATGTTGAACACAAGACACATGGCATCCTAAGGAGAGAAAAGCAAGAATGAAAGGGTGATGTTGTGGCCCATAGGACATAGCGAGATGTCACCATGGTAATGTTATCACACACACGAGGGACAACACATGAGCACCACAACAACACAAGTCAAGCAAAGAAGAGAGAAATATAACAACACTATAAAAAGAGACAATGACATCACAAACAAGGGGCACATGGGTGATCTAATATTTCAGGGTCAAAGTTGCTCATAAATATGTATATAAGTATAATAGTAGTATATATTTAATGAACTATCATCAACCTCCTACTATATTAGAGCATATGTAGAATGCAGGAGAAGACAAAATAAAAATAAAAAATTGGGTCAAAATGAAAGGAAAGCCTAAATGCCCCCAACACTTTGCATCATCCCCAATTGTCAAAAATCAATACACATAACAGAGGAAGTTTTATGACACATAATCACATTTTTATTCAAGCACCTACGAGGGTGACAAGGGTCATCTAGGAACACATAACGCAAGCATGGGGGAACACAAACACACACACACACACACTCTACACTACATATAAATAAGAGGGCCCCCCTAACACTCATCAACCTAGAGGTCATCAAGCTCCCAATCTAGATCATTATATAGGGAAGGCAGATGAGCTTGCAAGGGAAAAATTTCAAGGGGGGAACCCTCTGAGCCCCCCACAATAAGAGCCAAGGAAGGTCTGCTCAATGCTTGAGGGGAAAAGGTCAGCAACTTCGCAAAGATTGTTGAAAGGGTTGGGACCTCGTCCAAACAGTTAAAAATGTACTTCATAGGAGTGCCATGCGTTACCTCATGGATGAGGGAGGCGACACCCGAGATTCACTACTGGGCTCACCGAGTGACTTGGGAGCAGTGACAAACTTCGAGGATGCTAGAACTTCCTTTGTCACAAGGATGACACATGCTAATGCAGAACCACCCTCTAAAGAAGGTGAACTCCTCTTTCGAGCCCCATTGCTAGTGAGGCCTTCTTCCATCTTCCGCTTAATCAAAGGATGTGAGATCCCCACGGATGAGGAAAAAGGCATGGAGGAGGAAAAGACCACAACGGACACCACTAAAGTGTTCGGCATGTCCATGGGATTTGAGAATAGCGAGATGTCTAGGAGGGACATCAAAAGGGGTGGCTCAACTGAAGGAGCAATAAACACCTACACCTTTTTAGGGTTAGGGGTGTTTACGCTTGCAGTAGGAGCCAGAAGCAACATGGAGGTTGACTAAAATGAAGTAGAGGGGATAGGAGAGGAGGAAACTACAACAGGCCCTGAAATTGGGATGGTCAACTCCCCTCCCTTCCTCTGCAAGGCGGCCTGCTCGGCAACCAAAGCCTTTCATCGACGCTTGTGCTCATGTGCAAGGCAGTTCCTACGACTCCAAGAGCTAGAGGCCGAAAGTTGGGATGGAACAAAGGGCTCCTGCTCAGCCATCAGAGTGTCCATAATGGTCATTTCTAGAAGAGGGAGAGACTCCTGGATGGGAGTAGGAAGGAGAGACTGAGAAGAGGTTGGAGCAATAGTGGGGGTGTCGGATCCAACACCTCGACGACAGGCCTCTTTCCATTCACTGCCTTGGGAGAAGGAGCGGTAGGAGGCCACAAAGGCCGAGACATAGAAGACTCCCCATAGGGAGCCTTCCCTTTACCATACATACCAGAGTGAGAGCTCGTGGGTAAGGAAGGTTGGATACCTGAATCTTAGCTTTACACCAAGCAAGTACTATCAGACTTCTTATGTGAAAACTAGGAGTAGTCATCCAAAACTCCTCTTCAGAAAGGGGGTAAAAGTGGTGTCCTGAGGATAGGTGGGCCTCTCCTTTCCCTTCTAAGAGGAGGAGGTAGCTTGTCGCTATGCTATCAAAGGGGTCACTTTTGGCTATCCTTTGCCCCATAGTTTTGTACTTTACATAGTTTTGGTAAAGTAGGTTTGTTTTAGGGGGAAGCGGACCGATCGGGGCAGGCCAAAAATGATCCAATGAATAACCCCATGGGATACCAATGGTTGATATCTAGTGTCATGCACGACATGAAAAACACCTTCGTGAGAGAACTTTAAACATTTGTGAAGAATGGAAGCTAGCCATGGGATGCCCAACTTCACCCTAAACAAATTGGATTATAGAATAACGTCAAAAGTTATATCCACAACCCTAGGTCCAACTAGGATGAAAAGAGTTATAGAGCCATATGGATTTAGAGAGAGACCATCGCGCATATGTATGGTAGACTTTGTTTCTTCATATTCCTCCCTCTGCAATGAATTTAACCATAATGTCTCCTCCATAATAACATTTACCTGGCTCGCGATGTCAACTTGGACTCCTATCACAATGTTTCCATTGAGGTGAGTAGGAATGTATAGAGGAGAGGACTTATTATTCAAGGGCAAGTCTTGTGAGGTGAATGCCACATCTGGAAAACCAGTCGCAGGTTGTGGGGGAGGAGTAACTAAGACCACATTTACATACATTGATGGTTGAGGAGAAGCATCAGAGGGATCAATAATCAAGTTTGCAAAATGAGACAAAAATGGGTTTGTGTAAATCTGCAAGTTTCTATTGGCCTTCGCTACCAATTTATTCATGTTTTGTTTCTTCCCATTGAGACAAATGGTACCATCATCAATGCAATCATGTATCTCATGATGTGGGTGCATACAACACTCGGTATCATTCTTATTGACATGATGGTACTAGCAAAAAGCATTCGCATCATACCAATCAAAAGTTATGATCTTATCCTTCAACAACTTTTGCAAAATGGAGGAATAAGATTTTGCAAACTTTATAAACTTCCTATTGCATCTGAGGCTATGATCATTAGTTGCAGCGACTATATTCACAATAGCCTTTCCTTTTCCTGAGATAGACACAATAGACTTTCCTTCTGAACATGAGCTTGAGGACAATTCCCTGAACTAAACCATTGTTTGCTAATATACTCTCGCAATGCGACACTCAGATGTGCAAAAGAAGGTTATTTCATTAGGGAAGACTTCTACCAAGCTTGCTACAGGTTTCCTATGAACACCTTTTTCACATCAGAGTCAGGCAGTAGGTACGAGATCTGTGAAAAGAGTGCTTGGTATTGCACTATGAAGTTAGTTATCTTCTTGTTATCTCCCTGCTTACATCAAACTAGATCCAAGAAGGTCATCTTCAGACTGATGTTAGCCTGGAACTAATGGAGAAAATTATTAATGAGTTGATCAAGGAAAGAGTTAATCTTGCACACATGGCATTTAATGCTGACACATGCATTTGTGGATCTCCTTTGCCACCATACTTTTCAAACTTAGGAATTTCCATTCCTTGAGGGAAAGGAGTATTCAAAATTTCCACCGACAATGGGCTATGTTGAAAGAAAGGTTGGAAGATAGGTTGGGCGGAGGCTTGAGAAAGGCTCACCAACTAGTTTTGCATTTGACCCATGTTCTGAAGAAGCACATTTAGGATAGGGTCAAAGGATGACAATGGCCCAGTGGAACCTCTAGAACCACCACCACTAGAGCCACCTTCGAAGCCACCACTGTGACCACCACTGGAACCACCACCACTAATAGGACCTCCATTAGAGCCACCTCCACTACCAAAGCCTCCACTAGTGCCACTTCACCACTCATTCCACTAGAGCCTCCACCACTAGGGGCAGTAGGAAGGGTGAAGATGAAACCATGGGGTATTCTACTTGCCTTGATAGTGTTAGGGTTTTGAGAAGTGGATGAAACGCTAATTGAAGGGCTTATTTAGGCATGCATATAGATGTGGTAGGCATCAAGATGCCTATTTATCTCTCATAAGCATTGAGCACCTCCCCTCGGGTAGTACCTGATCTAGTCTTATACAAGGGGATATAGGCTTTGATTATATCGGTAAGGCCACGTAAGAACTCTATGCATGTCTGATCTTTTCCTAACATATATCTCACCATGCTATCAAGTCTATTGGTTCTTGTCATGTTCAATTCTCTCTCAAAATGATGCACAACATCATCCTCATCCATGGATGAAGCTGTAGGGGATACTAGAGGGGTAGGAGCATGAGTGGTCTCGTTTATGAAACCCATCTCATCGGTAAAACCTATGGGAAAACCAGTAGTAAAATTAGTAGCCAAACCAATGGTAAAACTAGAAGTGACCTTCGCCTTTACCATTGGTAGGTGTCACATGCTCCTTCTAACAATGTACCCGAAAGTCATGGACTGGGTTTTGATGCTCATAAACCTTCACAACACTTAGGTTTACAACAATCATCAAGTGTGAAGGAAAAAGCCTCAATGCAAACAAATGGATAGACGTTGGAAATTGTCAACTACAACGTTAGCTTCTCATTCATTTTGACTTCCACATTAGCTAAATTGTTAACTACAACATTAACATTACAATAAATGTGTCCCAACTTGAAGTCCTCCAAGGTATCTATAGCCTCCCCACAATGAATTAATAAATTATTAAGCTTCCAATTTGGAATATGATGATTACAAATGGAATTTATGCTTATGGAGGAATCCACTTCAACTTGCATTTTTTTAATTTTCAAATTTTTACATATTTGGAGCGTTAACAATCCTTCTTGAAATTTGTTTCACTGTTTATATAAACTATCATTTTTTTTGCTATTGCCCCTACCATTATACCTTCATGGTTTCTTATAATAAAACCAATCCCTAAAGGAACAAAGTTGCCTCTTTTTGCACCATCAAAATTCATCTTATGATATCTCTTCTTTAGAGGAACCCACATAACTTCTACCCTATTATCACAAGAATGAAGAACCCTAGCCACCCCATGAACAAGGGAATAACCAATCCACTCCATGACTTCCTTATCTCACCATCCCATGTAATGAAAGTGATCTTCTTGAAAAGATAATTTTTGGAAACATTATTAACCACTTCCACAATGGAATTCTCCACCTTATTGAATAAGGCTTCTTCCTTTAACTCATTCCCTTGAAAAACCCTTCTATTCCTTTCTTTCCATAGTTGAACCTAAATTATGACTCAAGGGAAAATAGCCCAAATAATTGAAAACACATATTTCCTATGTTATACAAGCCAAGCATTGAAAAGGATAGAATGCCTTGAGGAAGGAGGCCATAAAAATTCAAGTTATTCAAAACCTTTTTATAGTAGTCTTCTACAAAAGAACCTAAGAAGAAGATGATATGTTGTCTCCTTAGCATATTTAGATAAAATACATCTTGAATGTCCATTGAAACCCAACTTTAATTTGTCACTAGTTAGGATTTTATTTTATAGGGCTATCTAGGAAAAAGCCCTAGCTTAGATAGATAAAATCTATTCCAATACAAGTGAATGGAACAATATTCCTTCTTGATCGTTTCTTCCTCAATTTGATAACCAATTTTGACATTATAGCTACTGGATTTCAAGCCAATCCACTTAATGGTGTCCTCATTTTATAATATAAATACTCTCATGGAGGCCAAAACCCCTTGCAACTATTCCTTCTAACCCTTTGGAATATTTAAACCTTATAGATATTTCCATCTCTATTCCTTAATACCATCCACCTCAACTTGTATGATATAATCTTCACTTGTGGTCCCCAAATATTCAATATAATATCCTTTTCCTTTGGAAAATTCAAAAAAATTGACAAAGTTGGGAATCCATTTGACAAATTTTCCTAGAACAAGGCTTTTTTCCATTTTGAATCTCCCAAGTGATATTCTTAGTTATCAAATCTCTACTAGACATTATAAAATTCCAAATAATAGAGCCACTTGGAGGATTTTCTTTGTTAGTTTCTACTTAGGTATGAAAAATCCAAATATTTAGTTTGAAGAATACTTGCCTATTTTAAATGGGCATTAAAAAAATTGGTTCCAAGCTAATTTAGCTCCTAAGGATATATTAAGAATAGGCCAATGTCATAGACCAACCACCCAACTACTTTAGGACTACATATATTATCCCAAGTTATAAGTGGGAATTTATCACTCTCTGAGGTGCCCTTCTAGAACAAGTTCCCCATTTTATGATCAATAATGTAAACTTATATTATTTTTCACTATAGTAAAAGATATTGCATATATGGGGAGAGCATAAATAATTAATTTCAATATTAAGATTCAACCCAAAAAAAAACCATTTTCTTTTCCATGATGCCAAATTTGACATACACTTTGAAACAAGTGAATCCCATAAAGTAGATTTACAAGCTCCAACAAACAAAGGAATACCCAAAAACTTACCTAAAATTTGATTAAAGTGTGTAATATCTCACTATTTCCTCAAGGTTGTGGTATTGAAAAAGAAAAATTTGGATTACCTCCAATTGATTTGTTGAATTGAGGCTAGGTAATATTTATCCAATGTTGTCTTTAACACTTTCACTTGGGCAAGTGCAAGAATTTGAGTCCACTTTTACAAGAAGTATCATTTTTCAACTTTAAAATAGGTACCCATTCATTTTTAGGATAAGTACCCATTTTAAAGTGGGCACTTCTTCCAAAAAAATTGAAACTTACAATACATGTTTTTCATTTGGATGTAGGCTTAGAAAAGGAATGGTAACCCAAACCTTAGCCTTGGACTTGCAAGTACACGGTTATGGGAATGTCAAGAGAAAAATTGACTTTGGCAATATAGATGAGTTTTTTTTAAGAATTATTTTGTGAAATTAAATCTCATTATAGATGATGATATCTAGTTTTCAAATTAATAATTATTTTTATGATTGGATTATTTTTCTATTTTTTAATTAATTTATGATGAAATTGGTCCATAAACTTGAAATGTTAGGTTTTTGCATTTTTCAATAACTTTGAATTTATTAATTTTATTGTAAATTTTTTATGGCATTAATCTAAAAATAATTATTTACACAATGAAAAAAATAAAATTCAAAAAATGAATTGCTTAGGTTAAATTATGGTGTCCGTACATGACGGTTTTCAAAACAATAATTGAGACCAATATAAAATTTATTAAAAAATAATATTTAAAAAAATAATTAAAAAAATCCTCATCAATCTTCAATATAATACACATATTTCCCTAAAAGGAACTAGAAAAACTCTTTTATTTAGGTCAAATTGTGGTGTCTATATACATGCATGCTATGGTCCTAAAAAAGTGACTTTTAAAAGTGATTTTAATATATTCCTATTAAAAATTATTTAGTATTATCTAGGTATTAGAATAAATTAAATATTTGAAAAATAGACTCAAAATACTAAATTTCATATTATTGAAATTTTTAAAGATTCAATGTGCAAGTGCTTCAAAATTTCAGTCCAACTATGACAAATTTTGAAAAATCAAGAAACACACTTCAACTTTTTTAACATTTTGTGGACCTAACTTCTTGCACTTATCGACATCCCTTATCTTGGCTATTCTAAATATGAGTGTATCAGCTTCAAATTGTTGATGTGTTATTGCACTCACATTTTGTACCACCTTGACACCTTTCGAACATCTTATATATTTTCCCTTTAGATGAATCTTCGTAGACCTTTCACCATGATTATGAATAAAAGGGGAGCAAGAATCTCCTTGCCTTATTCTTCTGGAGGAGGGGGAGAAGCCCTATGGATTATAAAAGTAGTGCTAGAGTTATTAACCATAATACATAAGTAGTGGTGTGGGGATTTGATATTTTTTATATTTTTTATATTTAATAATATTATTTTATGTATTTCAATTGAAAAATAATAAGAGAAAACACTTTAATTATTTTAACAAATTAGTTTTGAATTTAAGTAGAGAAAACCATATACCTTTTTCAAATTTATTTGGAGTTGCAAGAGGAGGTTGCATGATGTAGAGCTAGTTGTGCACGTGGTTTTTCAACTTTGCATGTGTCATTTTCTATCTATGTAGGTTTGTTTGTCCCATTTTATTTTATTTTGTCTTTTTAGGGGGTTTCATGGACGATCCACATGAGCCTTATAAGTTTCTCTTAAACAAGTTATGCTTCATGGTTGTGTCAATCATTCCATTCATGAAACTAGTAAAGAAAACATTCTTATGGATCTTGCTTAGAGACAATAGTTTTCATTGGAAACAAAAAAAATCTAATAATTCAAAATTAATGGATGTCTTCCTCAAAGCAAGGATATTTCTATTTTTTAATTTAATCCAAACTTTGTGGCTAAAGATTATATTTTTTTCAAGAGACATGTTCTCATTTGTAGATTCATTTGATCAAAGAAGACATGATGATTACACTAGTTGTCAATGGTTTTTTTTGTTTCCTTTAATGATGTTGCTAATTTTGTTTAAATTATTTAAGGAGGTCTTTATTTATTCAAGCATGTTATTTTTTTATGAAACCCTAGCATCTATCTTTTATCCCAATAGTGAAAATACCTTCCAAAGTTTTGGTTTGGATCCATTTATTTCTTTGCCACTAATTTTCTAGAAAGATGAATGCTTAAATTTTTTGGGCGATTCTTTACGTGCCTATTAAGGTACCTCACAAATTACTAGGGAGAAATACATATTTAGTTATACATGTAGTGTTGAACTAGATTTAAATAATCCCTTTTCAAATGCTCTTAATATTCAGGTAGGAGATTTTATTTGGCATCAAACTTGTGATTATGATGTCATTCCTTTCCAATGTAGGGAATTTCATTATTATGGATATATTTTTAAGATTTTCCCTAGCTCAAATCACATGATTCTTTTGAAAAATTCCATAAGAAGATAAAAAGGGTGAGAAATAAATTCAACAAGATAATCAAGGATCTATTGCTTGTCAGGTTCTAATACTAATGGTTTTACCATGGCTCAAATGAGCTTGTTATTTCTAATTCCCACCATGCTCCTTTTTTTCCAATTAAGTCTATTATTTCTTCCTAGAACCATATTTTTATTCCTAATAATTCTCAAACTCTTGAGATTCATATGACTATTATTGCCTTTGTTAAGAATAAACATATGAGCTTAAAACCCCTATTATGAACTTTGATAAATAAGAACATCAAATTCTATTTTGCATCCACAAGATAACTTGAAATTAGAGTACAAAAATATTCTTCTACCCAGGATTTGGGTATTAAATAGAGTTAGAATACAAAATAGGGGAGACATGAGGCACTCAAGGTAGGCATAAGATTGACCATGATAAATCCAAACTTTTAGGAGAAAACCTTTTGGTTCTTGGTCTTCTAGATTTATTGGATACATCCCTTCTTCATTCATCTCAGTCATGATTATTTATTATAATGTAAGAAGGCTTGGTAATAGACCTAGATAAAATATTGTTAGAAGATTGTTAAATTATCTTAATCCTTTTATGTTGTTAAAATATGAAACTAAGCTTCCTAAATGATATGCTAAAAAAATTGGTTGTAGCATTGGTAGATATTGAGAAAGAACTACTATTTCTAGCCTTGGTCTATCTAGTGGTATTCTCCATGCTTGGGACTTTAGATATTTTTCTCCAAAAAGATTCTTACGAGTTGTAATGGTGTTCTGTATTAGAAGGGTTCTCACTTCCAATAGTCTAAGTATCTCAATCACTAATTGTTATGCTCCCCAATATCTTCAAAGTAAGGTTAAACTCTATGATAATTTGCATGTTCACAGAGAATCTTCTTCTCAAGAATATCCTTGGATTATTGGAGGTGACTTCAATTTTGTGTTATCCTTTAATGAACAAAATGATGTTCTTCCTACCCTCCCTTAGGCTAGTCTTTTTCTTCTACAAAACATTAATCAACTTCAGTTAATGGATATCCCTCCCAATATAATGGCCCCTTCACTTGGAAAAATCATAGAATTAGGGATGAGTTCATTGTAGAATGTTTGGACATATTTTAATCAATGATTCTTGCCCTTCTTAGCACCTCCAAATTGATTATTCGATCTTGGAAAATGTTGGTTCGGTCCATTGGCCTATAACTTTGCACTAGGAAGGATCTTTCAAGCCTCAAAATCCTCCTTTCAAATTTTAGCTCATGCGGTTAAAATAAGATTAATTGGAAGAAAAGATTATAATTTTATGGTAGGAAGGTAAGCCTCATCATGGTACAACTAACTATGTTTTTCTCCACAAATTATGCTTTCTCAAACAAGAACTTAAATAATGGAAACTTTTTTCATGTGGTAATATTTTGCAAAGGAAAATAAATATTTTGTACAAGTTGATAGATATCCAAGGTTGTATTCAAGAACAAGGCTTAAGTAAAGATTTATTAACTATGCATTCCAAATTTCATAATGAATTATAAAAAAAGAGCTTCAAGAGGAAACCATGTGGAGACAAAAATCTTGTGCTAAGTGGTTGTAGGAAAGGGATATGAATTCTTCTTATTTCCATCACTTTTTTTGGTTGTATTTTGTGTGACGTGTGTGGGTATAGTGTGAGAAAATCAATGCATAACATCCTTTCCTCTTGGATGGTTGTCATTTAAAATGGCTACCATGGCCATAAAAATGAGAAAGGGCTTGTTAGTGGGTGATATGCCTCTAGGTGTTGATTGTGAAAAGTGGTGCAACCAATTCATGAAAAACACTTTTATCATCTGGATGGGTTGCCATACAAGCACTTGGTTCATAACCTACAATGTAATTTTTGAGTTGATTCTTTCCCTTGAACACATAGAACCTTTGTATGATCTGACCAAATACATTAACACAACAAATAATTGTAATCCATTCTTGACTCTTGGGAATTATGTATGAGATGCTCATGTTGCCTCTTCTTGCGAACACCCTCATTGCACCATTTATGCCTACTTGAATACTTATTTCATCATAGTTCCATATTCTATGAGGACCATATGGATTAGCATCATATTTCATGGACAATGTATTATAAATTTATTGGATACTACTATAGGTCTTAGGTTGAGTTCCCTATTCTTGTCGAGGCCTATAGTTATGCACAATGTGAGTTTTGAATGGCACATCTTAAATCCAGTCCACCATGACTTACCAGGTAGTCTATCCTTCAAAGAGTTGGGCCTAGATTGGAAAATAAGGGTAACGTCTACCTTGAGACTTATAATCCCAAGGCCATGGCTGATTACTACCATTTCTTTGCACCAATCAATGTTAAGAGCCTCCTTATCTTTTGTGAGGACAGTTGACCTTTCTTGGAAGTGGATGTAATCCCACCTAATCAATTGGTGAGTGTTGTAGATGGGAGTCTCCATTTTTTAGTAGCATCCCTTATTGGCATTCCATTATCCTCAATATCTTGAATATCCCCATTCATGTCCTCTTTCAACCACTCTTGTTCTCGTGTTGTTGTTCTTGACCTACTTGGAGGTACACTAACCTCGACAAATGCCTCAACAAGTTGAGAACTGCTATCTGCTTGTACATGAGGTTCTTCAGAGGAGAGTGAACCCCTCTTTTATGTGTATGCAACCTTGCCGCAACTCTCTTCTTGCTTGGCCTGGTCCTCATTTGATCTTTCTTTGGAACCTACAAACATTACATAACATGAATCAAATAATTAATAAAACCATTAATGAACATCATTAAGCTCACATTGATACTTGAAAAAATTATTTTTCTTTACTATACATGTTCAAAGTTTATAATGTGAAAGTTGATTAGAGTTTTTTTTTATCGGTCTTTTTTCTTTTTTTATTTTGTTATTTACATACAAATATTCATTTACATTCATAAAAAGTGTCACTTGAAACCCTATATATTGAGTTATAGATTAGTGTGAAGAGTGTTTACATCACATACAATAGACTGGCATTCCTAGACATAAAGAATATAATTGAAAACCCAATAGGTTATGCACTTTAAATAGATTGGATTACACAATCAAAGCATGTAAAATAGATAGGCATTGGTAGGCATAAAAATATAAGTAAAAGTTTTAGATATTATGCAATTACAATAGAGTGGGTATAACAATAACATCATAGACAACAAAAATGCATTAGCACTCTTAAACAATATAACTTGAAACCATAGATATTTAGTTATAGGCTAGTGTGTAGAACATTTACATTGCATGCAATAGTTTGGTATTCCCAAGCATAAAGAATATAATGAAAACCCAATAGGTTATGCACTTACAATGGACTTGATTACATAATCACATCATATAAAAAAAATAGGCATTGCTAGACATTAAAAATATAACTGAAAGCACTTGATCTTACACACTTACAATAGTTTTGGTGAAACAATTACATTGTATACAACAAATATGTATTGATATTCCTAAACATTGTAACTTGAAACCCCATATATTGAGTTACTAGTCAGTGTGAGAAATATATACAATAGATTAGCATTCCTAGTCATAGAGAATATAACTAAAACCCCAATAGGTTATGCACTTATAGAAGATTGGATTACACAATCACATTCTATATAATAGATAGGCATAAAAAATATAACTAAAAGTACTTGATCATATGAAATCAGAGCAAATTGGGTGTAACAATTATATTGTATACAATAGACATGCATTGATATTCATAAACAATATAACTTTAAATCTCATATATTGGGTTATAGGTCAATGTGAAGAACATTTACATTGTATACTGTTACACCCCGATTGTGAAATTACTATTTACTATTACTATGTAGGGTATATGTGAATGTTATCTCATTTAATGTATATAAATTGTGCTTGCACTTTGTTATTGATGTGTTATATGTGAATGTTATCTCATTTAATGTTGTGTGAAAAGTATTGCATCTATGTGAAGTGGATGGTTATTGAATTGATATTCTAACTGTGGAGATGTATTACATATGTTGCATATTTTGTGAACAACTGACTGTCATGTGCATATGTTAGTGGTTGCAGGTATATGTTCAATTCCTCCAGGTGGAGGGGAAGTATCACTCAGGAGAAGATATTGGTCAGGTAACTAGTAACGTAAATTGTCTAAGCTTACACACACCATAGTAGAATAATTGAGTTGAGTCATTATATGGGAAGTTGGTAAGTCATCCTTAGTTGATGTGTCTGCATTAGAAGGATTCTTGTTTACTATTGAAGTGCATTATTGGGTGATGTTTATTTGTTTTAGGTTATGAGTTCTTTCTTGTATTACTATATTTGTATTGATGAGTAGGATGTACATGAGGTATGTGCATATATATACATGCATGTCAATTAGATCTAACAACATGTATATGAATATGATATACCACACGTAGGTGCTTGTCAATGCAATAGTATTTATGTATGGCTATTATGTGAATCGAATGTGTATATATATATGTATATATGTATCGATACATGTGTATGATGGCAAATGGACATGCCCATATGAATGTATTGATATATGTATACATACATATACATGTACATAGAGGCATATACTTATATACATATATATATATATACAATCGATATATATTGATAATATATGTGATTAGTATCTTGCTTCTATTTATTTGTATATCAAATGTATACATACATAGTTGGCATATGATATATATATAAATATATATAAATATATATTTACATATATATGTATGTATTAACATATATATATACACACACACACACATATACATATATATAGATATACATTGATATTTATATATATGTATATGTGATTATATATATATATATATATATTTATATATATTTAATATATTATCACTTGCTTGGAATCAACTATCATTAACAATGATAGAGGCAGATTATTTAATTTAATTAAAGGCCAATTATATGTTACTTATGACTGTTCTTTAAGAGGTTGAGTATTACTCATGCTGCCACACATAAACAAACAAGTATACTACAAAGTAACTCGCAACATTAAGTTGATATGTGAAGGAGACTTAGTCGATGCCTTATTTGGGAATAACTTTGAGTTAGTAAAATATTTAAATGCCTTGTCATTTGGTAATTATCAACAACAAATTAAGAGCATGTATAGCAAGTCATTAACTTGGTCAATCTGATAAATGAAGAGAGACAACTCATATGAGACTAAGTTGATTTTATCTATGTGTTACATATTTGATATTGACTTATTCAAATATATAGTTAACCCTGTGAACTATTTGAAAGAGCTATTTATCTTGGCACCACCTTATGAATCCTATTCACTGTAGATGTTCATTGTGAGGGAAATTTGAATTACACTTAATCATCATGTGTTGTTTTGAAATAGTATTGCACTATTGTCACCAAAGGAGCTCGATCTATAGTATTGCTTGGCCGAGTATGTTCTTCTTTATGCGTCACATTTTAGTTGTGTGGAGTGAGTGGTTTTGCATGGTGATTGTTGTCAACACTCATGCCTATTCTATAGGATGAAAAGTGTCTTTTCTATTGTATAAATAGTAGAGAAAACTCACTTGTTTGGGATGCATCCCATATGCTTTATGCATAGTATTTTATATATTTTGCTTTGTAATTCATAGCTGCAATATTTTGTTTTATTTGAGAGAAATCTAAGAGTATTTATGAGGGCATTAGTATATTGAGTGAAGTACATCATCAACTTGAGAGAAGGGAGTTATTGTGGCATAGTTGAAGGAATCAAGTTTGAGCTAGTTGTTGTTGTGGGAAAACTAATTTGCAGTCAATTGATTGGATAAGCGAAAAACAGGCATGATGACATTTCTTCTTTATTTTTTTAGTTTTGAAAGATTGTTATCCATGGCTGCTTTGAATTTTCTATTATGAGTACTTGCATTTAGGGAAAGTAGTATTTCTTGTAAAGGAATTGGAAGCTACTATTATTGTTTTATGTGCTTGTATGTACTCCATAATAGGAGGTTTGTGTTTAGCATAGGTATTACATGCTAGATATGATTAAACATGAGTGGCATACGTGTTTTTTTATTCAAGGGGTAAATGATTTTGACTGTAACTATGAACCAAAATACAACCATTCAACAATACCACCCCAACGGGGTTTGAACCTTGGTGGAAAGAACAAAAATGCCACCTATAAACCATCACACCATGCCAATACCAGCAATGAGTGGCATAAGTGTTACTCTTAGCTAGGTTATTGATTTAACTAGGATAACTAGTGTTTACTCCTAGGGTTGTTTATCCATTATGGGAGGGAGCTTGTGTATTTACTTTGTTAAGTAGATTTATTCCAGGTTTGTAGAAATGGTAATAGGTTATCTCTGGGGTGATAGATTATCCATTGAAGGAAATACATATGCATAGTTTATGATGGCCTTAAGTCAAATCGGCCCTGAGTAGTGTATGTGATAGAATGAACTTCATTCAAAGTACTGAATGAGAACACTTTGGCCAAAGTAGTGTGACTGCCTCTGGCTCCACTGTCAATTCACTGTGATCCTATATTACATGCTAGTCCTAGATTGTGGGTTTACAAGTTCTAGTTATGTATGACACAACAATATGCTCAGTTGGTTGTCGTTATCTAGTTACTCTACCAATCTCTTTGTTGAAGGGAAGGGCCATCTATTGAATGATAGATGTGTGGGGGACCACATATGAGTCTATGGTTGGCAGAAAAGTGCTTGAGTGATGCTTCTCTTCCATAGTAGGTGACAAAAGACCAAGATTTGAAAGGAAAGATCTTGGACTATCTATAAGCTATTTGTTCTAAAGCTTGTTTGAGCTATGCATGTAAATGTATGCATTCTTGTATTATTGTAACTTGTGAAATTATTATAATGAAATAGATTCCTTATTGTATATTTTCATGGAATATTTGTTTGTATGTTCTCAATAAAGAAAAGAAAAAATTTATTGCAATGGATTTTTACATAGTTTATTTAATCGCATAGTGAAAACTTAGGAAATTTTTATTTTAGTGAAGGGTTGGCATGTTTCGTGCGGTATCAGAGCTACTAGGTTTAGCTCTAGAACCTATGAGCTAATCATTCTTTTTGTCCAACATTATTTAATGTTTAGAAATTCTTGTGCCAAGATGGTGCATCTTAGATTAACAACTTGAAATTCAGTAATTGAAAATGAGCACTACCTCAAGGTCAAGAAGGAAAGATAAGCCATCGTTAGAACAATTGAGGCTACCAACTTCAACAATGCCATCTGGTTGAGTGACACCAAAAACTTTAGTCACACACTTTCTTAGATCAGCGATGTGAAGAGGAAGATGAAGATGGAGGCTAAGTACAACTATCTACCTTTCATCTCACCAAAGAAGTCTAAGTCATTGTCACTTTCTAGGGATATGCCCTTAGAAGGGAGTGCCAGTCCGACATTTACCTTTAGGGACCCTAGAGTTCTTCCACTGGTGGAAGTAATTGTAATTTCCTTGAACAATGATTTTGATGGATATGTACCTCGTAACTATGTTTCAAATGACAAATCCTAAGGCTACTATCCTTTCTGGGATAGGTATGAACAAATGAGGGATGAGAAACAATCTCAATCTGCAGGATATACTCCATTAACTTATGTGTCAAAGAGTGAATTTGAGTGATACTCTCCACTCAACTATTTGAATAGTCACTCCATGTAATCAAAAGGATATTGAAATCCTCAAGAAATGAATAAAATCATATGTTTATCAAAAGAGGGTGCTTAATCTTATGTGGAATTCTTTATGTACGTATGAGTTCCATTTTAATTTTTTCCATAGGATAGGTGATAACATAATTAAATATAACATGGATAAGCATTCAAGTAAAATTTGTTCTTGTGAAGATGGTGAGGGCACGAACCAATCTTGGTGGAAGCCATGAAGTTGGGCAAGGAACCATAGGAGTTGAAGATAGACTTGACTAGATCTTATCAAGGTTGGAACACCTTGAGCAAGAAATAGTTAAGGATAGGGTAGAGAAAGAAGTTCTCATTAATGATCATGAGGGAGAAAAATCTTCTCATGTGGGCATGGTGAAACTCATAATCATGGGAGGTAAAAATCACCTATACCATTCGAGGAAAGAAATAATAAGTGTATGGCTTCCAAACTTTCTAGAGATATGAAGAAGATTACCCCACCTAAGTTTGAGGGAAACACTAGCGGAGATGAAGTTGAAGCGTGGCTTGTACAAATGGAAAAGTATTTCAAAATCTAAAATTACATTGAGACCATTAAAGCCGCTTGGGTGTATACCAATTAGCAGGAGAAGCCTCTAACTAGTGGATGAACAAAAAATTGGAAATCAATATTAATTCTTGGAACCTGACATGGGGAGAATTTGTTGAGATTTTCCATAAGAGATGGTTGCCCCAACTCTATTATGACCAAAAACTCATGGATTTCAAGGGTTTGAGACAAGGTAATATGATGGTCAACAAGTATTGGGACAAGTTTACCTGAATTCTACGTTATGTTCCCATATATCACAAAGATGAACGCTTCTACATAAGAAATTTTATCAAAGGACTTAATAATCAAATCGGAGGAGAGGTGGATATGCATGGTCCAACAATAATGGATCTTGTATATGAGAAAGCAATTAAATAGGAGCAAAAGCTCAAGGCTCTCTCCACCTATCAAGAAAGTAGAGACCAAAAGAAGGTTGTGGAAGTTCCTGACAAGACAACTCCAAAGAAGGTGGAAGTTGTGTAGAATGTACCAAGGAAAAGGGAGAAAGGATCCCACAATGGTGGAAAAGAGTCTAGAAGAGAGTGTAACAAGAATGGTCCCAGTAGCAATAATATCAACAAAGCTGATGAAAATTCTAGCAAGTTTGGAGAACCCACAAGGAAAATAGAATTGACTATAGGATGTTATACATGTGGAGGGGACCACTATGCTAACCAATGTCCTAAAAAATATTTCAGATTAGGACCATACAGTAATCCATTACCCACCTAGCAAGTGATGCTTCAAAAAAAGATACATGTAGTTGTGGATGATCATTGGGCGAAGTATCAAGTAACTCCATTTGAAATGCCAAGTATTTTGTTTAGCTTACCCATTTCTATTTTTATTGATACTGGTGCAACTGAGAATTTCATTTCACCTAGAGTAGCTAAGAAATTATCTAGGAAGTCTGGATACATGGAAATCTCTTGGGATGTAGAGTATGCAAACTAGACAAGAGCAAAGGTGGAACAATGTCTATTCGAGGCTAGGATAGAGCTACCTAGATTTTCTATGGAAGTGAACCTATATGTCACACCTCTAGGATCATATGACATTATCCTAGGTATGAAGTAGTTGTGGAGACATAGGGTTAAGGTAGATTTCCATGCTAAAACTATAGAATGCCTAGATTATTTTGGAAATCAAGTAAAATTTCAAGGGATACTTAGAGAGGTCGAGATTCATCAAATCACGACAGTGCAATTATTAAGAGCTAAGAAGAAGGGTGCAAACTATTTACCATCAAGATAGAAGAAATTGAAAAGGATCTTGATAACTTGGAATCCCAGAGCTTTCAAGAGTTAGAAGATGGTCACATAGATGAAACTAGAAAGTTGAATAGGGAGAAGTATCCAATATTGAGAAAAAATTTGGATGTGTTTCCAAATGAGTTACCAAGGTTGCCACCAAAAAGGATATTTGACTTCTCTATAGATATAGTTATAGGGTCCAAACCTATTTTCAAGGTACCCTATAGGATGACAACCATTGAGCTAAGAAAGCTTAAGGCACAATTGGATGAACTGTTGTCTAAAGGGTTGATAAAACCAAGTGTTTCACCTTGGGGACTGAAAGTCATCTTTGTTAAAAAGAAGGATGGTACTTTGCGTTTGTGCATCTACTATCGTATGGTTAACAAAGCTATAGTGAAGAACAAGTATCTATTGCCACACATAGATAATCTTTTTGATCAAATGAGGGGAGTCGTTGTATTCCATAACATAGATCTGACATCTATATATCACCAATTGAGAATTAGGGATGAAGACATCTTTAAAACTATGTTCAGAACCAGATATGAACACTATGAGTTCATAGTTTTACCCTTTGGTTTAACAAATGCACTTGTAGCATTTATGAACCTGATGAATAGTGTATTTAGGGATTTCCTAGATAAGTTTGTATTAGTTTTTCTAGATGACATCTTAATTTATTCTAGGAATGAGGAGGAACATTGCAAGCATTTAGAGATGGTCCTGTAACGTTTGAGAGAACATAAGTTATATGGTTCACTCTCTAAGTGCACATTCTTCCAAAACAGAGTACATTATCTTGGTCATGTAATCTTGATAGATGGAATTTTAGTAGATCTAGCTAAGATCAAGGAGGTACTTGAATGGCCAGTACCCAAGAATGTGTCAGAGGTAAGAAGTTTCATGGGTCTAGCAGGGTATTATAGAAAGTTTGTTGCAAATTTCTCCAAAATTTCTTTTCCAATTACTTCTTTACAAAAGAAAGGGAAGAAATTTTAGTGGAGTGAGAAGTGCCAAGAAGCTTTTGACCTACTCAAAGAGAAGTTAGCCACTGCATCGATTTTGAAAGTACCATATCCTAAGAGTAACTTTACTATTAACACAGATGCATTTAGAGAGGGTTTAGAAGGTGTATTAATGCAAGATGGGAAAGTAATTGCTTATGAATCTAGGAAGCTAAAACCTTATGAGTTGAATTATGCATCACATGATTTGGAATTAGTAGTTGTACTTCATGCATTACAAATGTGGAGGTATTACTTGTTAGGAAAACCATTTGAGATGAAAACTAATCATAATAGATTAAAGTACCTTTCCACTCAACCTAATTTGAATGCTAGATAGAGAAGATGGTTGGAGTTAATAGCTGATTATGATTTCAATATCAATTATATAAAAGAGAAGGAAAATCGGATTGTCAACGCCTTGAGTCTATGAGGACGTATTGCTTCAATAGTAACAATTCAAATCAACTTTAAAGGGCAAGTGTTGAAGAAGTGAAAAGAGGATGAGTACTACTTGCAGGTCAAGCAAACACTCACTAGCAATATGCAAGATTCTAGGTATTAAGGTTTTCATTTTGATCCTAATGGATTGCTTAGATATAAGGGTAGAATGTATGTACCTGACATAGAATAGTTAAGAAATCTAGTATAGAAGGAAGTACATGAAGCATCGTACTCTAGACACCTTGGAGTGATGAAAATAATGGTAGATGTGAAGCCATTATACTTTTGGAAAGGGATGAAAAGAAATGTTGCTAGATTTGTGGCTAGGTGTCTTGAGGGTCAAAGGGTGGAAGCAGAGCATCATCATCCTGCAAGCTTGTTATACCCCCATGATATACCAAAGAGGAAGTGACAAGTCATAAGTATGGAATTTGTGCAAGGATTACCTATGTCAAGAAATAAACATAATTCCATTCTTGTGGTTGTACATAAGCTTACCAAAGTAGCACTTTTTATACTCGAGAATCTAACTGATGGAGCACCTATTATAGCAAGGAAATTTTTGCAAGAATTTTTTAGGTTACATGGGATTCCTGAGAAGTTATCTCATATAGGGATGCATGAGTCACTTCTAGGTTTTGGAAAACTTTGTTTTTTGCACTAGGGACTCAACTAAATATTAGCTCAACATATCATCTAGAAAAGGATGGGAAAAATGAAAGGGTGAATCAAGTATTAGAAGACCTACTTAGAATGTATTGCATGGATCAACAGTACAAGTGGGAAGATTACTTACCCTTAGTAGAATTTTTCTACAACAATTCTTACCATTCCATGATAAATATGGCTATGCTTGAAGCATTATATGGATGAAAGTGCCGAATTCCTATAAGTTGGGATAGACTTGAAGAAAAAGTGAGTCTTGGGCCATAAATGTTGGTGGAAATGGAGGAGCAAGTTAAGATTGTTAAGCAAAGGTTGGCTAAAGCTAACTACCAACAAAAAAGCTATGTTGATGCCAATAGAGTGCCCCAAAATTTTCCCGTAGGTGATAAAGTGTTGATGAGAGTGAAACCTCACAAGAGCTCCATTAAATTTGGAAATTCTTCTAAGTTAGCCCTGTTTTGTGTAAGAACTTTTTAGATTCTAGAGGAGGTGAATCCAGTAGCTTATGAAATTGTGTTGCCACCAGCTCTTGCCAAAATGCATAACATCTTTCATGTGTCCTACCTCAAAAATTATATACTAGGTGATAATCATGTGATTGATTGGATTGTTTTAAGGTACATGACCCCATAGTGGTAACTATCGAGCCCATCAAGGTGCTAGGAAAACATAAGATTCACTTGCATAATAGGGAAGTCTTGCAATGAAAAGTACAGTGGGACCAGTATGTAGAAGACTCAGCCACTTGGGGGGACTATGCTAATATTCAAAAAAAGTTCTCACGTTTTAGATGCTTTTGAGAATGTTTGAAAAACAATATGTTGTTTGGTTGCTTTATGTTTTATGTTGCTGCATAAAATCATCAGGGATGATGATTCACAAGGGGGGGAGTATGTTACACCCCAATTGTGTGATTACTATTTACTATTACTATGTAGGGTAAATATGAATTTAATGTGAATTCTAGAGATGAATAAATTGTGCTTGCACTTTGTTATTGATGTGTTATATGTGAATGTTGCCTCATTTAATGTTGTGTGAAAAGTACTACATATATGTGAAATGGATGGTTATTGAATTGATATTCTAACTTTGGAGATGTATTACGTATGCTGCATATTTTTTGAACAACTAACTTCTATGTGCATGTGTTATTGGTTGAGAGTATATGTTCAATTCCTCTAGGAAGAGGGGAAGTATCACTTAGGAGAAGATCTTGGTTGGGTAACTAGTAATGTAAATTGTCTGATCTTACACACACCACAGTAGAATAATTGAGTTGAGTCATTATATGGGAAGTTGGTAAGTCATCCTTAGTTGATGTGTTTTCATTAGTAGGAATCTTGTTTACTAGTGAAGTGAATTATTGGTTTATGTTTATCTGTTTGGGCTTATGAGTTCTTTCTTGTATTACTATGTTTGTATTGATGAGTAGGACATACATGGGATATGTGTATATATATACACATGCATTTCAATTGGATCTAATGACATGTATATGTATATGATATACCGCACGTAGGTACTTATCAATGCAATATTATTTGTTTATGGCTATAATGTGAATCATATGTGTTTGTGTGTGTGTGTATATATATGTGTATAGTATATACATATGTCTATATGTATATATGTATTGATATGCGTGTATGATATCAAATGGACATTCCCATATGAATGTATTGATATATGTATACATAGGTATACATGTACATAGAGGAACATACTTATATACATATATATATATGTATTAACATATATATACACATATACATATATAAAGATATGTATACATACGTATACATGTACATAGAGGAATATACTTATATACATATATATATACACATATACATATATAGATATACGTTGAAATTTATATATATGTATATGTGATTTTATATATATATATATATTAATATATATTTAATATATTATCACTTGCTTGGAATCGACTATCATTAACAATGATACAGGTTGATTATTTAACTTAGTTAAAGGCCAATTATATGTTGCTTATGACTTTGTTTTAAGAGGCCAAGTATTACTCATGCTGCCATGCATAAAGGAACGCATATACTGCAAAGTAACTCGCAACATTAAGTTGATATGTGAATGAGACTTAGTCAACACCTTATTTGGGAATAACTTTGACTTAGTAAACTCTTTAAACACCTTGTCATTTGGTAATTATCAACAACATATTAAGAGCATGTACGACAAGTCATTGACTTGGTCAATCTGATAAATGAAGAGAGTCTACTCATATGAGACTAAGTTGATTTGATCTATGTGTTACATATTTGATATTGACTAATTCAAATATATAGTTAACTCGACCAACTATTTGAAAGAGCTATTTATCTTGCCACTACCTTATGAATCCTATTCACTATAGATTTTCATTGTGAGGGAAATTTTAATTACACTTAATCATCATGTGCTATTTTGAAATAGTCTTTCACTATTGTCACCAAAGGAGGTCGATTTGTAGTATTGTTTGGTTGAGTATGTTCTTCTTTGTGTGCCACCTTTTAGTTGTGTGGAGTGAGTGGTTTTTCATGGTGATTTCTATCAACACTCATGCCTATTCTATAGGATGGAAAATGTCTTTTCTACTATATAAATAGTAGAGAGAACTCACTTATTTGGGACTCATCCCATATGCTTTATGCATAGTATTTTATACATTTTTCTCTATAATTCATAGCTGCAATATTCTATTTTATTTGAGAGAGATTTGAGAGTATTTGTGAGGGAATTAGTATATTGAATGAAGTACATCATCAACTTGAGATAAGGGAGTTATTGTGGCATATCTGAAGGAATCAAGTTTGAGCTAGTTGCTGCTATGGGAAAACTAATTTGTAGTCAATTGATTGGATAAGCGAAAATAGGCATGAGGATATTTCTTCTTTATTGTTTTAGTTTGGAAAGATTGTTCTCCATGGTTGCTTTGAATTGTCTATTATGAGTACTTCCATTTATGGAAAGTAGTATTGCTTGTAAAGGAATTGGAAGCTACCATTACTACTTTATGATGTGCTTGTATGTACTCCATAATAGGAGGTTTGTGTTTATCATAGGTATTACATACTAGATATGATTAAACATGAGTGGCATAAGTGTTACTCTTAGCTAGGTTATTGATTTAACTAGGATAGCTTGTGTTTACTCCTAGTATTGTTTATCCATTATGGGAGGGATCTTGTGTATTTACTTTGTTAAGTAGATTTATTCCAAGTTTGTAGAAATGGTGATAGGTTGTCTCTAGGGTGATAGATTATCCATTGAAGGAAATACCTATGCATAGTTTATAATGGCCTTAAGTCAAATCATCCTTGAGTAGTGTACATGTGATAGAATTACCTTCATTCGAAGTATTAAATGAAAAAACTTTGGCCAAAGAAGTGTGACTACCTCTGGCTCCACTATCAGTTCATCATGATCTCGTATTACATGCTAGTCCTAGATTGTGGGTTTACAAGTTATAGTTATGTAGGGAACAACACTATGCTCAATTGGTTGTCATTATCCAGTTACTCTACCAATCTCTTTATCAAAGGGAAGGGCCATCTATTGAATGATAGATGTGTAGGGGATTGCAAATGAGTTCATGGTTGGTGGAAAATTTCTTGAATGATGCTTCTCCTCCACAACCGGGGATAGAAGACCAAGATTTTAAAGGAAGGATCTTGGACCGTCTATAAGCTATTTATTCTAAAGCTCATTTGAGCTAGGTACATAAATGTATGAATTCTTGTATTATTGTAACTTGTGAAATTATTGTAGTGAAATAGATTCTTTATTGAATATTGTCATGGCATCTTTGTTCATATATTCTCAATAAAGAAAAGAAAAATTGTATTGTAATGGCTTGTTACATAGTTTATTTACTCGCACAGTGAAAACATAGGAAATTTTTACTTTAGCGAAGGACTGGCATGTTACATATACAATATATTGGCATTCTCAATCATAAAGAATATAGCTAAAAACCTGATAGGTTATGCACTTATAGAAGACTAGATTACACAATCACATCATAGACAATAGATGGGCATTGCTAGGCATTAAAAATATAATTAAAATCACTTGATCTTATGAAATTACAACATATTGTGTGTAACAATAATATCTTGTACAATAGATATGCACATACACTCTTAAATAATATAACTTGAAACCCCATATATTCAGTTATAGGCTAGTGTGTTAAAAATTTGCACCACATGCAATAGTTTGGAATTTACAAGCATAAAGAATATAATTGAAAAACCCAGTAGGTAATGCACTTATAGTAGATTGGATTACATAATCATATTATATACAATAGATAGTAACTGCTAGGCATTAAGAATATAACTAAAAGCACTTGAGCTTATGCACCTAAAGTAGTTTGGGTGCAATAATTACATCTCATACAACAAATATGATTTGATATTCATAAATAGTATAACTTGAAACCACAAATATTGAGTTACAAGTTAGTGTGAAAAACATTTACATAGCATATAATATATTGGTATTCCTAGTCATAAAGAATATGAATGAAACCCAATAGGCTATGCACTTACAAAATATTGGATTACACAATCGCATCCTATACAACAAATAGGAATTGATAGGCATACAAAATATAACTGAAAGACTTGATCATATGCACTTAGAGAAGATTGGGTGTAACAATTACAATGTATACAACAAATATGCATTGACATTCATAAATAATATAACATGAAACCCTTGATGTTGAGTTATAGGTTAGTGTGAAGAAAATTTACATCACATACAAAAAATTGGCATTCCCAGTCATAAATAATATAAGTGAAAATCCATATAACTAAATACCCTATCAGTAAAGATTAGTAGAATACCTGAAACTTTATTGTCTTTGTCATTGGTAGCCTAATGTTGCTGCTTCTAGTTTTTCTACCACTGTCTCCAAGAAAATATAATATTGGATATAAAAGTAAGAGGAGATAAAAGGAAATTGACAAAGCTTGCATGGATGAAATGCATATTTGAATTGGTAAATATCTTTATATGTTGAATGTTTGTTTGGTATGAATTATTTAATTCCCATCCTCTTCTTTTCAAATTTGAGATATGTTTGGGTGCCTTAAATTGTAGAGATTTTATGAATTAATGGTGTGGATTCCTTCATTTTTCTCCCAAGAAATATTTGGTGGCCTTACATAATTATTTTGGTGGTTGTAGTCAGGAATTGAGGAGAAGTCACCAGTAGTTTGGTGGTCTAATTTGACAAATGGGACACGCGAATCTTTTATTTTGCTTGAGTATTATGTTGCAAGGAAAGAGGATAGGGGAGTGGGTGTTATTGGATTTGGTGATGGGACATTATTGGTTCATTAGTGTTCACGTGGCATCTAGTCCTTCACAAAAGTAATGGTGATGTAATGCAATAGGTGATATGCAGCCAAGAGTCTTGGTTATACTAATTTTAAATTACGGGTGCATGTTTTCATGCTACAACTCATAGAAGAGCAAATTGGATTGTTTTTGGGTTATGTCAAATGGGTCGTGAATATTCTCTTAATTGTATGCTTGTGATGATTTATCTATTTTTGGGACAAATATAAACCATTTATAAAAGGAAAATTATCTATATAATGATTGAGCAGTGTTTTCTTACTTTATAGATTTTTTTTTTGCAATTGATTACTAAAATGCTCCATTTTGGGGCCCACTAAGGACTACTTTTGTCCTCACTATTAGACCTTGATCCACTATAAGACCCTCTCCCCTATTGAAACATAATTTTATTTATTTATTGAACAATTATTTTATAATTTTATTTACTTTCATAAGTTATTTTATTTTCCTTTATAATTATTCCAATTTTATGAAAATTTAGAGCTATTTTTTTAGCCGAGTTACTTTATTTTACTTTAAGAATATTTTATTTATTCAAGAGTTATTTTATTTAAATAGATGTTTATGTTAATTTATTTTAAACTAATTATTATTTTATTTATCTAATTATATAATAATTTCAATATTTTTTGAGTTACTATTTCTTATTTAAAAGTAAATAAAATCTATTTTAGATTAAAATTTTACTTTTTATTTTATTTAAATCTAAAATTTTACTTAATATTTTATTTAATGTCTATATGCTTAAATAAATAATGAGTATTTTTTAATTAAAAAAATGAATTTATTAAATCCAATAGTTAGAAGAGGAAAAAGAGAAGATGCAAAATTCTAGTGTAGGGCAGAGTGTAGGGGAGAGAAATGGGTGGGAAATTAAGGGTAGTGTTGTTGCTATGATAGATTGCAAAGGTGAATGTGAGGTTGATGATAGGTCATGTGGTTTGATGAAGTGGTGGATTTAGGTAGTTTTGTTGTTGAGGCTAAGGTTGAGCACATAACAACTTCTCAAAAGGATTTGAAAATGTCTATTTGCAATGTCAAACTGGACATTTCAGTAGAAGTTCCACAAATCTACATCCTTGTGGAATTCCTAAACTCTAAGGTTGAAAAAATTAAGAAGTAAGCAATCATTTCCAAGTTTGTTAGGATTTTTCCTACTATGGAAAAAATCAAAGCATGGACAGTAAAGAACTAGAACAATCTTTTCCTAGATGTCAGCTTCTTAGCTTTAGGCTTTTTGCAAATTATTTTCTAGTTTGATTTTGAATGAGATAGTGTGCTAAAAGGAGGGCCCTATTTTATGGGAAATTCTAGGCTTTACATCCGCTCTTGGACTCTAGGTTTCAACCCTCACTCAAAAGAAATTTGGGAGGCTTCAGTTTGGATTTGAATTTTCAAATTTCCTCAAGAATTATGGTTTGAGGAAACTTTTAATTTGATTGGTAACTTATTGGGGAGATATGTTCATAGCTCAAACCTGGATAATGGCAGTTGGGTGGCCTCTTTTGCTAGGTTATGTATTAATATGGACCTTCATAAACTGATTTGACATTCTATCAATCTCTCTTTGGTATTGGGTGAATGGTTGCAAGAGATTGAATATGAATGCCTTCCCATAAGATGTTTCAAATGTGATAAGGTTGGGTATTTGGAAAGAGGGTTTTATTTGAAGGTTGGTGCTCTTGAGTCAAGCCAAGATGTTGGAAGGAAAGGGCTTGTCAAGGATAGTAGTGAGAGTGCTTCTACTTCATTGAGTAATATTTCTCCCTATTTGGGTAAGCAGACAATAGGGTTGTAGGCAAGCAGTCAAGTGTCGGTTGCTCCTTCTACTATGCTTCAAAGTGGTGCGGATATGGAATTAGAGGGTAGGCATGATGGCTCCTTTTCCCCCTAGGTTTCAACTTAGAATTATGTTATACCCATAGATGGTTGTATGGGTAGTTCATGGGTGGTGCTCCTAAGTTCACCATGGTTAGGTGGTTATAGAATCCCACTTAAGACTGTGCAATTAAAGGATGGGTTCCCTTGTGGAAAATTTTGGGATGATCATAAGGGGGATTTCATGGAATTAGGTAGAGTTGATTTAGATGAGGATAAGGAAAATTCTTGGAGCATGGTGACTAGGAGTGGTTGGAAGGGGAAGGGAATTTTTGGTATGGATGTAGGTGGTGGTAACCCCAAGGATAGAAAATTAGAGGCAAGAAAAGATAAGAATAATGCATAGGTTGATATTGGAAAAAGGAACCTAGGAGACATTGAACAATTATGTTAACAACACCTCCATGAGGCAACAACATAAATAAGTTTCTCAACTTGAATGTGCATGGCCTAAATGGCCTGAAGAAGTGTTGCTTGTTTAAGTGGTTGGTGGAGGTTGAAATGGTATATGTGTTGCTTCTGTAGGAGACCAAGGTGGACTATGCTTCTTTGGGTGGATTAATTCTATGGATATGGAAAAATGAGCAAGGGTTTGTTGTAATTGTAGTGGGGATTGTTGATGTTCTGGTTGTGATTTGGAATAAGTTTAAATTCTTAGGTATGTTGATTGGAGGGAATGCTCATTTCATGTCTATCAAGCTCAAGGATATCCAAGGGTCCTATAATTTTATCCTTTCTAATGTTCATGGGCCTAATCTAGAGAAGGAAAGGGCCCTTTGTTGGGATAGGTTGAAAGTATTCAAAGAATCCATGCAAGAGGACAATTGGGTGTTAGGGGGAGATTTCAATGCTACTCTTAGTCCTAAGGAAAGGAGTGGGGGAAGATTCTCTAGCCATTTAGGCTCTACCAATTTTACAAAATTATGTAATGATCCTTCTTTGGCTGATATTGTCCCTAATTCTAGATGGTTCACTTGGTGTAATATAAGGGTGGGCACTGATAATATGCTTTGCAAGATGGATTGGTTCTTTCTTAATTTAGATTGGTTGTTTTCTTCAACTAGTTTTATTTTGGAAACCTTGCATTTTGGTGGTTTGGATCACTAGTTGGTGTCTCTGACTATATCCTCAAATCAAAAACCTATAAGGATCCCTTTTAAAATCAAAACTTTCTGGTATGAACATCTTGAGTTTCAAAAGGCCTTGGAGGGTTAGTGGAGTATGAATGTCAAAGGGAACAAGAGATTTTTGGTGTTTAAGAAACTCAAGAAGGTTAGAAATCTAGTTAGAGCTTAGAATAAAGAGATGATTGATGACCTCATCAAGAAAAAAGTAGAGTGGAAGAAGATTTGAAATTAATAGAGAAATAGGTTGTTGGGAAATATTATTCCCTGATTCTCAAGCACAAATTAGAAGTTAAGTTGGATGAGTTGGGCCATTTATTAAGGATGGAGGAGATCTTTTGGTTTAAAATTCTAGGATTAATTGGTTGAAAGTGGGGGATAGCAATTCTAAATTCTTCCATTCAACCAAAAATGTTAGAAGGCAATATAATAAGATCATCAAGATCCAACTCCCCAATAGGAATTTTGTGGAAGACATTGGTATCATTAGGAAGGAAGGCTACAAATTATTTAAGGAGTTGTTAAGCATGGAAAGATAGATTAGTTTACAAGTGTAGGAAAAAATGTTGAGCAACATCTCGTCCTTAGTTGATGAAGAAATGGACAAGAATTTGATGGCAACTTTCTCGATGGATGATATCAAGGGTACAAATTTATCTCTTGAGGCTATGAAATCCCCGGGTTCATATGGCTTTCATGCTAGATTCTTCAAAGGTTTTGGGGGATTGTGGGGGAGGAAGTCTAGAGAGCTACTGAAGAGTGTAGACAAAGTTCATGAGTGGAGCTTGGAACCAAACCTTTTTGGTCCTTATGCCTAATTCTTAAAACCAAAAGTACTTTGATGAATTCAGGTTGATTGCTTTATGTAATAGTATTTAAAAGATTTTTTTTGATTGAGTAAGCATGGAAAGGGCCTTGATCCCTTACAGAAGTAGAAAAATAGTCTAGAGAAACAACAACCAGACAGAACAGTCAAATAGAGGAGAAAGTAGGACTAAAGAAGAACCACTTCCCTACACCCAACCAACTAGAAAAAAACATCAACCTATACCAACCGAATCAAAAGATATAAACCTATCAAGGATCCAATAAAGATTTAACCAATCCATATAATCTTCAATCCACAAAATAAGGCTATATAAACATAACATATTAAAATTACCTAGCAGGTTCATTATTTTTAGAACAAAAATAAAACTTAAATTAATATAGTTTAGGCATATCGAGCCATTACGAAAATAAAAGCCTAACAAAAGATCCAAAAAACCTTATAACAGCAAGCATCAGAGAGTAAGGAAAACAAGAATTGATGATTAAGCATCCTCAATAAGGCTCCAAGCCTTCTTTAGGTCCTCCACCAAATCTTCAAGGCTATCCTTGATCTCCATCTTCCTAGACAAATCAACATCTTTCCTATTGACTTTTTCCTCTATTGTTTCTTGATTTTACCTTGTGTCAAGATAGTATCCATCACTACTCTTTTCATCATCACATCCATAACCATGCACATGTTCAACACAACATTCTCGAGCACCTGAAATCTGTTAGAATTGTCTTCTTTCTACATCATTTTCTCAAGAAGCTCCATCCTTTCTTCCAACCTTTCCATGTTTTCTCCATGATTTTTTGTTTATCTTTCGATCATTCTTCATTACCAGGGTCAACCACATTAAAATCCATGTCCTCTAAGTTAGTAGTAGCCTTTACTTTTTTCTCAACCATACCAATATCCACCTCCACATCCTGCACATCATCTTGTTGATTAAATCCTTCCTCCTCCTCCTGACTCGAATCTTCCACTTCCTTCAATCCTTACACCTCTTCCTTGGGAAACCCAGCTTCTCCCAGACTATCAGGCACAAATTCTTCATAGGAGAAATCATTTTCCTCCATAGCAACTTTCTTCCCTTTTTTATTTTCTAGAGGCTCTTCCAAGTTATTTTCATCCATTTTTTTATTTTTTTGCTATTATCCAACCCCTTGGATGCACCTAGAGCCAAACAAGTAGACCTATGAGCCACCAAGGTAATAGAACCACATTCATGGCTATTATCATTATCATCTAGAATTGTTATAGTGTGAGGATCAACACCTAGTTCACAAATCAACAATTTTCTTTTCTTATTAGCAACAAAAGAGAGAGGAGCAACACTATGTTTTCTAGGGGTTATCTTGAGGAGCACTGACCATGAGGGGTCCACAAAATTAGGGGAAGGGTTAATAGAATCTTTGATAGGGGAGTGGGGTCGACTATCATTTAGTTTAGTTTTCACAAAAAATTTAGGGGTGGGGTTCTCAATCAGGTTATGGAAAGCATTTATTTGCGGGGTGGTGGCAAAGACATACTTGCATATGGCTCTAATCAAGCTTTGGTATAAAGGAGGGTTAGCACCATTGATAAGGCTTTGTTTTAGGGAGGAAAGGAGTAAAAAGGGGTAAATTTATTTTGTCTAGGTGCCTGCTATGGTTAAGGATGGGAAAATGATATCCATGCACTGACTGAAAATGAACCTCTAACATAAAATATTTCATGACAAAATAACATAAATTATGGTAAGGGGGCAGGAGCAACACCCTAGAATATCCATTCTAAAATATTTGAGTCTTCTCTTTAGCTTCAATTTTTTTTCAAAATAAGTATGATAGTCACCCATTCTTACCTTGGCTATCTTCTTTCCCTCATACGTGAGACTCGTTGCATTGGCAATCATCTTAGCATCCATAGTAAAGCAGAGACCACCCAACTCAACTTCTCCATTTTTCCAAGTGTTTGCAAACTTGTAGTTGAGTTGTTCACTATAACCCCCCATGGCAACAAAGTACAAGGTAAAACCAACATGTTCAAATAGGCCCCGTAATTTCACATTCTTCTTTAGGGAATCATATTTACTTGGCTTCATCCTCTTTCTAGGGCCTCCCATAGTTTTTTCTTTAGTTAGATAATCCTTTTGAAGAAGTAAATACTTCACTCTTAGGCCTTCCTCATTTACAACAAAAGCAAGTAGAAATTAAAAAAAAATAGCTTTAATGGAAACTTGGTGGTTTTTCATTTGAAAGGATGACGGATCAAACCCTTTGGCAATATTTTTAAAACAATCAAGTTGTTTACAAATCCTAGCCTCATGTCTTTGAAACCCGCCTTTAATGGAAATGGCAGCTCTACCACCTTTAAGATACATGATTACACTTTTCTTGATTATCCTCCCTAAACACCTATGATAACACATGCTAAAATGTATTTTCTCAAATCCTTCAGAAGATTTTTAGAAATGTGGGTGATGATCATCATTACCACCTTCACTCTTTTTCATTATCGCACGAGGCCTCCAAATAGACTGGTCCTTTCATCTCATCTCTTTTTAAATCTTTGAGATTTAGCATACAACTTCCATAAATAGAATACATCAAATTTTGTCTTTTCAACTTACCCAACTGCCACATAAGAAAGAAAGCGATTAACATGACAGTTGGACAACACTTCTGACCCCTCATCTTAATTAAGTTCATTCTATCCATGATGAATTAATTAAACCCCCCAATTTATCCTTAGATGTTATTTCCTTAATTTGATTTGACAATTGGGAAAAGTCCCAATATACCCAATCCAAATATCATAGGCCAAAATTTTCCATTGCATTGGCTACTGTGTGAACCCTTTTCCTAGTACCTGCAAAACAACATGAATAAACAAGTTAAACAATGAAATGCAAGCAAAAACAAGGATTCCCCATAAAATCCATTTACAATATTCAAATTAGGAAGAAAATATTGAAGAACACAAAGCAAATGACAAATCAAAGATTGAATCCTAATTAGAAAAGAAAACTCTTGATCCCATGGGGGAATTGGTGCCAATTTGATGTGAAAATTGGCCCTTTCCCAATTCCTATGATTGCAAGCTTTGATATGTTGACTTGATGAAGAGATTTGATCCACTTTTGATGATGAATGGTGAGAGCTCCAAGCCACAATCTGTAATAACCTAACTAAGAACTCAAGATTGATGAATGGAAATGGCTAAGTATTTTAACATGGTAACTTTGCTTGGATTGTGGATGATCAAATGAGGAGAGGAGCCCTTCATTTATATATTTTCAAGATGGATGAATGTCCAAATTTGAGCAATGTGGGACTAACATTCATCCAATGATATGGTGCCACTTGTCAAGCTATGAATGGATGATGGATGTGCAAGATTTGGGGTTTGTGCCAATAAATGCCAATATTTGAAATTCAAATTTGTTGAAATGGCATGTAAGAGAGAAGGGAAAATGCAATAAATGCCACTTGGCTCAAGGAAAAGGACATGTAAGATGAATTTATTGCTTTGTTGGATGTACATGTTGACTTGGAATTTTTGAATTCAAATTGAGAGAATATTCCAAAAGATGTCATGTGAGGAAAATAGGGATTTAATAAATGAATTAAATCTATTTTCATGTGCAACTTGCATTATCTAGAGGATGTGACATGAGATGAGGTTAAGTTAATCAAGAGTTAATTAATTTAATAGAAGATTAGGTGATGTGACCTATTTGACTCAAATTTATAGATTTATTTAAATCAAATAAGAGAGGAATATGATAAGAGGCTAACTAAATAAAGATTTTGATTTATTTAATTAAAAGGAATGATGTTAGATTAAATCAAATAAGGTTTTAATTTATTTAATTTAATAGATAGACTTTAGAGATTTAATCAAATAAATTTATTATTTAATTAAATAGGGATAATTAGATCAGATGAATTGATTTAATTAACAGAAGAGATTGACTTGATTAGATAAAATGATTTATTTATTCAAGAGTGGAATATTGATGAATTTAATTAGATAGGGGAATTTGATTAAATGGTTAGACCGGCGGATGATTCAAGAAGAAACAATGTTAGTAAGTCAGGATCAGATGCACAATATCAATCAGTATATTTTAAGTGTCTACATTTTTCCCCTCTTTGAAGCAATGCACGTGTTGCGTTGGTTCAAAGAATAACCAATCTCGATCAAAGCCATATTTTTTGATATTTAAAAACTTTGGCGGGAGAAACATGCCATTATAATGCCCCCTCGAGAGATCAGATGAAAATTTTAATTTTTTGGGTGATCTTGTGAAAAAAGATGACAAAGTACCCAACAAGTCCTAAAGGGGTCCGGGAGGCTAAAAATGTGTCTAAATGCAATAAAATGATGAAAAAAAGCCTCAAACAGACAAAAACAGGTTCGAGGGTCCAAAACCCTAGCAGGACAGCCATTTAGGGTTAAAAACCCTAATTTTTAGGCTTAAAAGGGGCCCGAGGGGTCACTTTCAAGTCATTTTCACACACCTCTGCTAGCAAACCTTGAGATTCAAGCTATAACCCTCTGGCGATATGGCGCAACGACAGCTTCCTCTACACATTTTGGATCGAGTTCAGACATACCAGCGGCCACTGGCTTCGAGGCACCGGTATGTGACCCCTACTAAAGATTCGTCTTTTGATTTAATGCATTAATTACTTCGCTAAAAGAGGAGCTCACCTCTAGTGGCGCTATATAGCACTGCTTGGCATTTAAATTGTGCCGCGCTAGGCTCTTTTGCGCCACAGCGGTGTAGTTTGGAGTTTAGAAACTCCGCCACTGGGCCGGTTTGGGAAAAGTGCACCGCAATAGTGCCCTTTTTATGCAAACTAGGACGCTAGAAAGCAAACTGCGCAGTGACGGCTCTATCTGGCTCAATTAGGGGTCCAGCGTCAGACTTTGAGGAAACTCAAACTATGACGCCATCACAAACTGCACCGCTGGGGATGAGTTTGGAGCATTCAACTAGGAATTTTCTTAAAATTTTAACATGGTGACTTTCTTTGATGCAGGATGGTCCGAGAGAGCTCTATTCTCGGGAGCACCAGTCGCGGGATTTGGCTAGCATCCTACGGGACCTGAGCGACATAGAGCAGGATCGACTGGGAGTCGCAGGATTATAGCACATTGCGTACATAGTGCCTGTGCACACACACCTAGGGATGCTATCAGCGCTGGCCAAGAGGTGGCATAGCGAGACATCGTCGTTTCATCTCCCCACTGGCGAGGGCACCATCACCTTGGAGGCTGTTTGGTGCATCCTATGATTACCTATTCACGGGTGATTAGAGATCTATGACATGGACGAGGGACATGAGTGCTGCACCAGAGTCCTCACCACATGAAAAATTATTTACTGCGAGGGGCAGATTGAGCTCAAGCGGTATAGGGTCATCTCACCTCCCTTCCGCTAGGTGGTTGTAGTGATTATTTCAGGTTTGGTTGCCCCAGATAGATGAGGGTGATACTTTAGTCCCAGCTGGGGTTATTGCTGGGAGAGGATGGTCTGGGATAGGCTGGTTCGCCTCGCATGGGGGCCTATCCTGCTAGCCTCACTCTACAGGGATCTACATGAGTATGTTTATATGGATGGCAAAGCGCTGGGGGTCGGAGTGACACTACTTCATGTCTGGGCATGGGATCACATTTCTGTGCTATATCCATGCACCATTCCAGTTCTAATGGGTACAGAGGATGCCCTCATTTTATGGTACAGAGGTGGTGTGTCCTTCACACACACTAGGGAGCATGAGATCCCTTACTAGAGGTAGGTCCTAGATGAGATGCTTGTCTTTACTTGGTGTCCATACCTTGGTTGGCCTAGATGGGCCGACGATGCTACTCAACTCTTTTACTACCACCAGGATCGATACATGCAGGGGTGGGAGCACACGATGATTGAGTGGTACCTACATGGGCGCATACATCATCAGTTTGGAGAGCCACAAGATCGGCCTGATGACGGTTATGTAGCTGTCTTTGCATGCAGCATGACACAAATAGCATGAGGACACAATATTCCTACCTCTGAGGCAGTTGATAGTTTCAAGCAGTTTGTAGCCCGACCATGGGCTTATGATCAAGGCTTGGCAGATCCCAGGACCACTTAGGCCTACAGAGATTGGTTCAGTCCTCCTCTTTGATTGACTATTCTAGGTGAGGATCCAAAGGCACACAGGGTCAGAGGCAGAGGGAGAGGACGAGGGCGAGGACGGAGGGTTGATATTCGACAAGATCCACCAGGGCTGCCCCAGTTCCACCAGGTCAGAGAGATGTTCACATGTAGGATTAGTAGCAGGATCCACCAGTCCCACCACCATGAGCTGAGGGTGAGGATTAGGTTCATGTGCAGCCACGAGTATAGCCACAAGGACAAGTAGACAATCGGGATGCACTGGTTGCATAGCTGTAGGCCCGAGTTCAAGTGCTGACAATGGAGAGAGACCAGGCAAGGGCTGAGAGAGAGCAGCTTAGAGCAGAGAGGGATCAGGTGGTGTAGTAGAGATAGGCTACAAAGCTATAGGTAGCCACTGAGCTAGGCCGCAGGCAACAGATCGAGAGTATGACAGCCTCCTCCTCCTAGGGTACAGTGCTAGTACGATCCTACAAAGAGGCTATCCAAGAGATAGAGTACTACCGTTGGGCCTACCATGACACCATACCTAGAGTAGATTGGATCCTTGAGTACTCAGAGTGGGCAAGCCAAAGACCACCAGAGGGTCACGGTGACAGGGGCGAGGGTAGCATTCACAGAGATCGGGCTTGATCCTGATATTATGATGTACTTTTTGTGCCTTATGGGCTCATTTTTGATAGCCCCAATGGGCCTTTTGTACCGATTGACATATATGTATAGTGATCCAATTTATTTTTGTACTATGACAGTGACATGATTGATGATATATATGAGCTGATTTTGATGCGATGTACTGTGTACTCCTTTATGCATGGATAATTTATTTCTATATGCTTTATAGTGATGTTTTATGGATTTATTTATTTCTAATGATGCTTATGCAATGATTATGACTAACAGATCTATATTATGCTCACGTATGATATGATGTAAAATGATGTTGTTTATATGATGGTTTATTTTATGCCAATGCAACATGTGAAATGATGGTATATATAAAATGATATGATCAATGTATATGCTAATGATGTGTGGAATATGCTTATATATGAGATGATTTATGGATGGATGTGATATGAATGCGATGGTTGTGATATGATGCAAATGAAATGGTTTTATGAGATGCTTAGAATAACAAATGTTATTATCCTAAATGATGATGTATGTGATGCCATGCAAAGTGTGAATGTAATCTGATGATAATGATGTCATTTATGTTATGCAAGTATGTATGCCTAATGAATTAAATGCTTATATACCTATTGCTTATGATTATGCAAAAATGATTATGGAATGCTTTTGTAGATGCTATGCGATGATTTAGATGGTAATATGAAATGGTTGTGAAATACAAATGAATGTTTATGCAATGATCGATATAATGCCATGAGATACAATGTAATGGGTGAAATGCAATGGCATGGATGCACCTATTTATGAACAATGTTTATGATATCCTGTTTATATGATGATAATGCAATGCATATGTTTCCTATATGATCTATTTATGCAATATGTTGATGATTTGTGGATGCAGGATCGATGGCGATGATGGTGATGATGATCAACTATCATAGTACCTTGTTAGCATAGTTAGTAAGAAAAGAAGTCATTTCAACAAGACACAAGATGGTGCAAATGCAAATGATGATGATGATGATTACTTGCCAAGGAATTGGGATTTTCAAAGGGCCAGATTTTCTTATGTTTGATAACACACGTGGTACGATGCATCAAGGTATAGAAAACTAGGATGGCGTGGTACTTAGTGTGATGGACTTTGACTTGACAATCAGATAGGAGTATTCTTGTTCACACCTGACATACAAAAACCTTGCTAGGATGTGCTTCAGAAGTTTCAGATACCTCAGACCAAAACACAGAAAGGTAAACCTATCCTTGTAATAGTCAACAAGTTGCCCTAGGCCTCTTTCATACATACCTAACAAAGCAACTATTTTTTGAGGTTATATTGCAAGAATGTCCAACAAGGACAACAGACAAAAGATAACGATCATTGCCCCATTCCTATTTCTCTAAATCCTCTGCCTTGGGATATCATCGAGACGTCCTTGGAATGAGCGCAAAATAAGATAAGTCAAAAGATAAAGACCAAGTACACAAACAAACTGATGCTCTTCAATACCGCTAATGGAAAAAGGATGTGTTTTCTAAGGATAAGAACTGAAACTTATTGCCAAAAGACAATGCCCATTGTAGGAAGGATTCATCCTAGGACATGTTAGTGGATGGTGGCACATCATTTTGTTTATCCAAAGTGTTCTAAGGGATGATTGATATGGGACCGATTCAGATGATGTGTTACCAATACAAAGAGGTGACCAATTTGCTTACGCACTGACTTAGACTTAAGACTTGACGTTTGGAGTTCTACTTTTAAGCTGCTAGACTTGTTTCCAACTGTTTCACCAAAGGTTGAGGGTGATGATCAGTTTATTATAGGTGATGCTAGTGGGTGTGCGGATGCTGGTTCGATAAGCCCAGAGGGCGGGATTAAGCTACAAATGATAGTCACGACCTGCGTCACTGACTATTTTCTTAAGGATTTTGAGGATGGTTTTGTTCATGGCTTCTGCTTGGCCATTGCCTTGGGGATAGTATAGGGTGCAAAAGTGATGTTGTATTTTGAATTTCTCGCACAAGTCATGAACTTCCTGGTTCTTGAATGGTGTCCCATTATCTAAGATAATGGCTTGTGGGACACCATAACGACAGATGAGATAGTTCAGGATAAATTTTGAGATCTGCTTCCCACTAATATACGTCATGGGTATGGCCTCTACCCACTTTGTGAAGTACTCAGTTGTAGTTATGATGAACTTGTGGCCATTGGATGAGGTGGGTGTGATTTTTCCAATGAGTTTGAGTCCCCATTGCGAAAAGGGCCATGGTGTGACGATCGGGTGAAGCTCTTGAGCTGGAGCATGGATGAGGTCCCCATGCTGCTGACATTGTAAACACCTTTTAGCATGATCATGTGCTTCTTTTTCCATTGTGGTCCAATAATACCCCATCCTCAGTAGTTTTGTGGTGATGGTCATTCCACTTGAGTGTGAGCCATAGATACCATTATGAACCTCGGTTAGAGTGGTTAATGCCTCCTCAACATTTAGGAAGTGCAGTAAGGTACCTTCTATGCTTCTATGATATAGGGTATCACCTAGGATCACAAATCTGGATGACTTTTTGACAAAGGTTCGTTTTAGGCTCGATGATAGGTTAATGGGTATGACTCCTATTCAAAGATATGTATAGATGTCATGATACCAAGGATTTCCAGGACTAATGATTTCACACACATATTATGATTCTGGTACCTCAAACATGGGAACGAGAAGCTACTCAATCAGAAATTCATATTTCGGTACGTTATGAGGGATGTCTAATAGGGACCCAATTGTAGCCATGGTGTCTGCTGCTCTGTTGTTGTTTCTGGAATTTGCTCAAATGTTATGTCAATGAAGGATTCCTTTAGAGTCTCCACCAATTTATTGTATGGAGTGAGCTTATCATCCTTAGTTTGATATTCATTATTGACCTAATTTATGATCAACTGAGAGTCTTCGTAGACCTTGAGAGCTATGATATTCCATTGCACTACTATCCTGAGGCCTATAGTCAAAGCCTCGTATTTTTCTATGTTGTTGGTGCAAGGAAATGGAAATTTGTATGACTTTGGTATGCAGTCCCCTTGTGGGGTGATGAAGAAGACACGAGCTCCTGATCCATGTTGTGTGTATGAACCATCGAGGTATAGTTTCCAATGGTCAGTTACATTGAGGTTAAAAATGGATTCATCTGGGAATTTTGAGACAAGAGGGTTTTCAGAATAAATGGGTGATTCTGCTAGTTGATCTGCAATAATTTGTCCCTTAATGGCTTTTCGCTCTATATATTCAATGTCATACTCTGATAATATCATTACCCATTTTTCCATTCTACCTGTGAGCATTGCCTTTGATAGGAGATACTTGAGGGGATCAATTTTCGCAATGAGTTTTATCTTGTGTGCCAACATGTAATGTCTAAATTTTTGGGATGCAAATACTACAGCGAGGCAAACTTCCTCGATGAATGAGTAATTTAGCTCATGACCGACCATTGTCCTGATGATGTAGTAGATGGCCCTCTCTGTTTCATTTTCATCATGTTGAGCTAGGAGAGCTCCAAGGGATGATGTTGTTGCTGACACATATAAGATCAATGGCTTCTTTGGGATGGGTGGCATTAAAACTGGTGGTGTCAATAGATATTCCTTGATTTTGTTAAATTCCTCTTCGCACTTTGTATCCCATTTGTATGCTACCCCCTTATGGAGTAGGTGGGAATATGGGTTTTTCTTGTTTTCCAGTTGTGCTATGAACCATCAGATGGATTGAAGTCTGCCTTGGAGACCTCTTAATTTTTTTAATGTCTTTGGTGCTTCCATCTCGAGGATTGCTTTAACTTTTTCCGGATCCACTTTGATACCCCTCATGGAGACTATGTATCCTAGCAATTTTCCTGATTGTACGCCAAAGACGCACTTCTTGGGATTTAGTATGACTTTGTATTCCTCTAGTTTGTTAAAGATAGCACTTAGGGTTGCTATATGATCTTGACTTTTTCTGGATTTTGCTAGGATGTCATCGACATAGTCTTCAACTATTTTATGAATCATGTCATGGAATATTAATGTCATGGCCCTTTGATAGGTTGCACCTACATTCTTTAGGCCGAATGGCATCATGTTCTAGCAGTAGGTCCCCCATGGACAAGTGAAAGTCGTCTTATGTTGATCTTCTTTTGCTATCATGATCTGGTTGTATCCTGAAAATCCATCCATTAGTGATAGCATTTCATGTCCTGCTATCATGTCCACTATCATGTCGATGTTGGGAAGTGGGAAATCATCCTTGGGACATGCCTTGTTCAAATCTCTAAAGTCCATACAGATTTTGATGGCTCCGTTAGGTTTTGAAATAGGTACCAAATTTGACACCCATTCTGGATAATCAATTGGTCAGATAAATCCTACATCTAACAACTTTTTGAGCTCCATTTTGACTAATAAGGCTATTTGAGGATGCATTTTTTGAAGCTTTTGTTTGATCGGCTTTGCTTCTAGATATACTGCTAAATGATGGACCATAGTCTCTGGATCAAGTCTCGGCATGTCAGCATAACTCCATGCAAAGTTTATCTTCCTTTCCCTTAGGAATGCTGCTAGGAGTTCTTGCTCTTCTAATAATAGTGATTCCACATAAAATATGATATGTGGGGTCTCCTCTGTTCCTAGGTTGACCGGATTACATTTTTTAGCCAAGACTGCTGACTTCTCCTGATGAATAGCTCTTAAGGGAAGATTGAATCCTTCATCCTCAGGCACCTCAGAGAGGTTTTCACCATTGGATACATCCTTTCTTTTTACTATTTTCTTATCAGAGAGTTCCATAGTGTGGTTTTCACTCAAGGACTTGGATATGATTTTTAGTTTGTCACTTTTGCGACTAAAGGATTCAATTGTTTCCCCATAATAGGCATGTGTGTCCAACTCCATTATAAACCCTGCCTTATGATCTCCATCTGGAATGTTATCCCTCAATCCCATGAATTCTGAGAGTGCCTCATCATTTTTGAATGTATCAAGAACTGGTGGTCCTCGTTGGTCATAGTCGATCAGTTGGGGGTACACTAAACATATCTCACGATTTTGATAGTTTGGCTCAAAGGATAGGGTACTAATCATGCAAAGGGTGGTATCCTCAAATAAACTAGGTAGATTTGATATGGGGTCCTCATCATCGCTACTACTATAGACATCAGTTATATCACAGGTATAGTTATCTAGAACACGACCTGTGGATACTAGTAATCGTAGTTCTGCTGCAGTTGGCTAACGAGGTTAATTAACCACTCTAACTGGAGGACTTCGGCCTCGTATGGTTATACTAGGAGGAGTACATCCAAGGCCAAGATTTGTTATAGGTTGTGTCTCTGGCATGATAGGTATTATGAGCCCATTGTCATTTTGTCCTAGTCTTTAATTTCTGTCGTAGCCCATTGCGAGCATCATTTGTAGGCCCTTGCTTCTTTTGTCCATTGGTAATTCAGGTGTCGGTCTTTCATCTTGATACATGTGAGATGGATCTACTTCAATAACCTCATGGCCGAGGTCTCCCTAGCTTGTGAATTTGGGATAGTCTTCAGGGTAGGTTTGTGATGTGGAAGCTTGGTTTTCTTGTGGATGTCCCCGTGATCTAGGAGATTGTGGTAACTCTCCTATCACAAAAGCATTGTTAGGGAGCTTGTAGCTTCCACAACCATCCTCCTGGATGATGAGTTTGATATTGGAGATGGTGGGGATGGTGGGGATGGCAGGTGTATCTGTCGCAGAAGTGGACATGAGAGTGGTAGGGTCGATGTATGGTGTGGATGGGAATTCATCATTTTTTGGAACTTGGGGGATTTTGTAATACTTGGCTTCAATATTTTTGCAATATGAAAAAGGTTCAGGATCTCCATGGATGGTAACATCTTGTCCATTATGTGTAAATTTCACACATTGGTAGAAGGTTGATGCTACAACTTTCATCGCATGGATCCATGGGCATCCTAGGAGGATATTATACGGCAAGTCAAGGTCCAAGACCTGACAGGTGGTTTCCATGAGCATTGGCCCTACTTGAATAGGGAGTTTAATTGTGCCCTGAGATACTCTTTCTTGGTCATCATATGCTCTTATCGTGATGCCCTTTCCTTTGTCGATGGAATCTTCTGATATTTTCAACTACTTGATGAGACTTAAGGAATATATGTTCAAACCTGCACCTCCATCCACCAAGACCCTTTTGATTTTTCTCTTGTTTACAATGGCTTCCAATTGAAGTGCACGAATGTGAGATGGTTGGGTGGGGAAATCATGGTCAGAAAATGTAAGGAGGTTAGGCATTATGATATTTTTGACCATAGCTTGGAATTGCTCCTCATCGAGATCTGCGGGGACAGTGGATGAGGCTAATGCTTCTTCGAGGATCTTTTTGTGTGCAGATGAGATTTTTAACAAATCCATGATGGAGATGTGTGCTGGTGTTCACTTGAGTTGATCTGACATTGTAGCCATTAGGAACAGATCTAGATGAAGGGACCCTATTTGGTTGGGATGATCCTACAATGGTGACTTTGCCACCTCCTGTGGTGACTCCACAATCTTTGGCATGGGTGCCCTTGATGGTGATGACCATGCAGTCTTCATTTAGGGAAGCAATGAATGATTCATACACATGATTTACATTTGAGTGGGTGCCTTTCCCATTATCTTTGTTATTTCCTTTGTTACCATGATTTGGCATCAGATTCGTGTAGATTTTATGATTCTGATTTCTAGTAGGTTGTTCCATGTTTATGATTTTCTTATCGATGAGATCTTGGATGATGTTTTTGAGTCTCATGCAGTTGTTTGTGGTATGACCTTTGATTTTATGAAATTCACAAAGTTGATTCTCATTATACCAAGGAGGTTTGACATCGGGTTCTTGGTAATTCTCAAATGTAGGAGGCTTGATAATTTTTTTGTTGATCAACTTTTTCATTATGTCCTCAAGTGGTTCCCCCAAAATGGTGTATTTTCATTTGGGATAACTTTTTCATTGGGGTGGTCCTCTTTGGTCATTAAGGTTATTGATGGTTGGATTGTTGTTGGGTTGGTATGTTGTGTGATGAGTGTTTTGGTGTTGTGTTTGGATTTGTTGTGTGGGTGTATTTTGGCGTGGACCACTAATGACCACCTTGGCATCAACGATGCCATCATTAGTAATGTTCTTGTTCCTTGACCATGTACGAGGTTTATCATTGTAATTGGATGATGGGCAGTTGTTTTTATGTTTGTGGTATGATGTTGATTCTGTGGGTTGGGTCACAAGGGCTCTTTTGATGCTAAGCACCTTAGAAATCAGTTGATCATATGTGGTGATGCCCTAAACCTTGAGATGAAATTCCAAGTGGCCTTCAAGGTTGGCTATGATGGTGCAAACTTGTTGTTCTTCTGGCATGGTCCACTTGCTCCGATTGGCCTTGGATTGCCAGCGTTGAAGGAATGAAGCAAAAGATTCATTCTTTCCTTGTTTTAGAGCGTATAGTTCTTTGAGACTGACATCCATTGCAATGTTACATGCATAGTTCTTGATGAATGCATCCCCAATTTCTTGGAATGTTCTAATGCCTTAAGGTAAGCGAGAGAACCATTCTATAGTGGGGCCTACCAAGCTCCTAGGAAATAGCTGCATTAGATAAGTATCGTCGTATGCGACCTCCATGCAATGAACCTGGAATTTCATGATGTGATCTTCAGGGTTTCCCATCCCTTGATATTTGTCAAATTTAGGGATCTCAAATCCCTTGGGGTATGGTTTCATCTCTAGGTTCCTATCAAATGGATAGGGACACAAGTTGCTTGGTGTCTTGGTCATTCACCCTGATTGAAGGTCGAGCACTTGTTGCGAGAGAAACCTGAGTTGTGTCATCACATCATTTTGCGGATCAGAGGGTGGGATGAAAGTGTTCTAGGGTGTTTGAATCATGGTTTGTATGGGTGGGTTGGTTGGTGTATTGTTTGATGGTATCTATAGGTTTTGGCAAGCGAGGTAGGCCTCCACTTGCTTTTGTATGAACAACACTTGTTGTTGATCTTGTTGTTGTTACGCTAAGATTTGTGCTTGTTGCTATTCTAACAATGCTTGTTGTTGTGCTTGTTGTTGTTCCAATAACTCTTGTTGTTGGGTTGCCAATTTTGCTACTTCTTGCTGCTCTTGATATTGCTTTAATGCTTGCTGATATGCCTGCAATTGTGCTACTTGTTGTGCAAGAAGTTGTGCTTGATATTGGGCTTGTTGTGCCTAATATTGAGCTTGCACTTGAGCTTGTGCTTGTGTTGTGTGTGCTTGTGCTACTTGTTGTTGTAATAGAAGTTGTGCTTGGGCAACCTTTTGTGCTTGCAATGCTTGCACGGCTTGGGCGGCTTGTTATTGTTGTTGTAATAATGCTTGGGCTTGTTGCACATGTAAGGCAGCTTGTGCAGCTTGGGTAGCTTGTGTAGCTAGGTGTATGACTTTTTGTTTCTGCACTTGTTGGTATCCTCTTTGAAAAGCATCTTGCAATGTCGAGTCGTATTGGTTTGATAGGTGAACATTGGTGGTGGTGGGGGTGGTGGAGGATTTGGAATGGCGTTCATAGTGGTGTTGAATGGTGATGTCATGTTGATTATTTGATTAGTGGATGGTGTTGTTGGTGTGGTGAGTGGTGATGTTGATGTGTTTGGCCCTTGAGAGACCATGCTTTGTGATGTTAAGGGGGTGTTTGATGATTTTTCCATTGCTTGTGCATTTGTCGTTTGTTGTTGCAATATCAATGACAAGTTTTGAGAGTTTGGTGTAATGTTTTGATTGATATTTGGGATAACGATTTGATTGATACTTGGTAGAGGGGGAAGCCCTAAACCAAGGAGTGGTGTGGATGACAATGGTAATGGTGGGATAGGTGGAAATGTAGGGGGTGTTAGTTGTTGTGTAGTGTCGAATATGCCCCATGGTCCGAACATATCTCCCTCTTCCTGTGAATTCGTGGGAAGAGGTGTTTGTGGTGTTGCGTGAAATGATGATGATGGATCATGATGGAATGTGAGGGGAACATTTTTATGTAATAGGTTTTGGGGTATATTTTGTTCCAATGTGGTGTTTGCATCTAAGTTTTGATTATTAATAAGGGGATGTGATTGAAGAGCATTGAGAAATGTATTTCCCTTGTTGACATTGGGTTGGGTTGGAGCAAACGATGTTGTGATTTGCAGAATTTTTTGCGTGATGTTTTGGGATGGAGGTGTAGATGAGATGGGGATGGTGGATGAGATTGGAGGAAAATATGTCTACTATAGTACTCACATCAAAATCTGAAGGCAACTTGGCCCCTTGTTTTGCTAGTTCAAGCATGTATAACAAAGGGTTGAGTCTCATCATGATGTTGATGATTTTATGATTCTCCAGATTTTGAAGCATTTCCGTCATTTCTTCGCGAGACATTCCAAAGGTAAGATCCTCTCCTTGGTTTTCTTCTTGCGGATTTTGTGATGATGAGAGGGTCAAAGGGTTACTTGATTTGGCGGGATTCATTTCTGCGTTTGTTTGGCTAAGATAGCTTGAAGCAGGTGTTTCTTTGTTGGCTTCCATACTCTTCTTGTATTGATATCTAGTTAGAACCATAAAACAAGGACCAATCTTCAAGAATATGGGAGATGAATCTCTTGATTCTGTGGATTGATCTTTATTTTATGCCCCAAAGTAGAAAGTTTTAGGATGCCTTGAGGATCAAAGGTGATGATATGATGATAATGTAAAGGATGAATGATGTGAATGTTTTGGGCTTTTGATAAATCTTGAATGAGATACTAAGATTTTTAGGACTTTGGATTTTTATTTTTATTTGGATTTGGGATTTGGGATTTTGTCCTTGATTTTGATTTTGATTTTTGATTTTGATTTTGAACAAAAAGACCATAAGATGTTGGATGATGATCTAAGGGATAGATTTTTTCAAAGGATGATGATTTGAACATGTGTGAGGAGAAGGATGCATCTACCCACACCTATTCAAACAAGATGATTTGTTTCACTAAGCATATGAAGAAGAATTCATCTACATAGACTAAGCTAGACAAGATGATTTTAATACTTTTGACTAAGCATATGCAAAAGGATGCATCTACACATACCTATCCAAAGGTGATTTTGATAATGTTTTCAAGGATTTGGTCTCAATGATTTTGATGATTTTGATTTTTCCACAAAGCCTAGTATTAAGGATGATTTCAAGATTTTCCAAAAGGCGATGGTGAGATGATTTTGTTTTGATGTTTTTATGGATGAAAAATATTTTGATATGTTTTGATTCTACGATGAACCTAAAAAGGTACACTTTGTTTGCCTAGACCTAGGTATTGAAGAGCATGCAAATGCTTCCTAAAGACCTTTGTGACCAAGAAATGATTTCATTTCACTTTAATATTTCTAATCAATGATTTGTGCTTTGGGATTTGGAGTCTTCAACACATATGAAAGTTCATTTTGCTTAGCTTTGCTTAATGTCTTTATTTTACCAAAAACACTTTCTTCAATTAGGTTTTCAAACTAAGATGTCCAATGTCTTAATTTCTTCAAACCCCACAAGATATGTTATGTGGAAATTCAATGAACTTAAGGCAAGGGTTTTCCTATTGTTTACTTAAGGAGACAAATTGAGATATAATCCATTGTTTAGAAACCTCTAAGGACATGAATCCCAAGGGAAAGCAATAACATATGGATTGAGTCAATTGTATTTGTCCTCAAAAGGGTTTGAAATTTGGATGATGTTAAGTGTTTGTTTTCATGGTGTTTTCAATCAAGCAATGCATTTTGTAACCCAAGAATAAGTACGCTCCTATGGATGTGTAAGACAATATTTGTTGGATTCCCACTTGGACAAGTCCAGCTACGCTTATCTCTAGGGAATGGTTAGATGCTTGACCCCACTAGCTCCCCTCCACGACACTCACTTATACGGGGCAGCCAAGCATCAACACCCATGAAACTCCCATGGCATGTTTTTCATTTCTACTAGAAGACCGTAAAAGTGGGGTGGCTTCAAAATGACCATTCTTGCACCAACAAATAAATGAAAGGATTTTGGAAAATTCTAGCACATGGGTTTTAGTAAGGACTTTCCATTCGTGGAGATTGACCCATACGACAAGAGTCCCCTTTCGGATCCATCTTGTCGGAATCAACCGCGTGATATTGGCCTTTCTTCCAATATCCACATTAATATCCTGCTTGGAAATACTCTTAGCTTTAGAGTATTACCGGTTGAGCCATTCCCTTGGGTGAGTACTTTTTCCCCAAGGCGGGCCCTCTAGGATAAACAAAAGAGAATGAAGAACAAAATCTGTAACTTGATCAATCTTTGATAGCAACAAAGAGAGAGAATATACGCGAAAATGCCCCCACTCACACTCGCACAATATGTTGTTCAATTTTAAGCCCAAATCGAAGTGTAGAGGTGATTACTTTGTCTTAACCCAAAGTCATGAAAAAGGCCTTTTGATTCTCAAGATAGCTATAAAGCGCGAGAGAAGTGCATACGTCCTTTTTCAATGGCTTTAGTTTAAGTAAGCCCTCACAAAAACAAAGCTATACTTGTTCTTTTTAAATCCTCAAAGCAATATGTGAGTTCGTTTAAGAGCACCAAATCACAAGTGAAAGATATTTGTTCAATTTGTTAATCCAAGAAAAAAAATCTAGTAAGTTGTTGATCCTATTATTCGTTTTAATCTTTGCAAGAAGAAATTGAAAGGTTCTTTTTAAGCCTAAATGAAAACTAGTGTTCTAAGAATGAAAAGATAACAAATTCTTAAAATAGTGTTAAAAAAACACTAGAGTGTTTAAAAACACTTTGATTTGACGAACACCCTTCTCATGCTTCTCTTTCTTTAATTTCGATTTCCAACCTACAAATAAGAAAAATAGATCATATTCTAGAAAAACATAGAAATTAAAAAGTAGAAAACAAAGGAAAAATTAGTCATAAATCAAAAGCACATGCTAAAAAATTAAATTCTCCCTTTTACTGTCTCCCAGCATCACAACTCGTGAAGGCATCGCAATTTGTTATCCCAGCGGTGCTCTCACAGCGCCGCTTACCAGTCAGCGGTGCTCTGTGTCGGGACAGAGAGCTAAATTGTGTCGCAATTTTTGTCCAACGTTGCAGTTTGTGTCCAGTGTCGCTATTTAATATTTTTTGAAATTGTCTGCAGGTCGGCAAGTCCAGTGGTGGAGTTTAAAATTCAAAAATCTTGGCGGGACGAGTCCAGCGATGTAGTTTGTGTTTCAAGTGGTGCCATATAGTGACACAGACGAGCTCACGATGCCCAAAACAACAATGTTGACGAGCCTGCAGTGCCAAAACAACAACGCTAATGAGCCCGCATTGGAATTTCCCGTGTGTGAATAAAAATGCAAAAATTTCAAGAAAATGTTAGAAATAATGATGTCAAGCCCTCCTTCTAGCGCCCAATGTGTGAACCCTTTTCCTAGTTCCTGCAAAACAACATGAATAAACAAGTTAAATAATGAAATGTAAGCCAAAACAAGGATTCCCCATGAAATCCATTTACAACATTCAAATTAGGAAGAAAATATTGAAGAACACAAAGCAAATGACAAATCAAAGATTGAATCCTAATTAGAAAAGAAAACTCTTGATGCCATGGGGAAATTGGTGCCAATTTGATGTGAAAATTGGCCCTTTCCCAATTCCTATGATTGCAAGTTTCGATATATTGACTTGATGAAGAGATCTGATCCACTTTTGATGATGAATGGTGAGAGCTCCAAGCCAAAATCTGCAATAACCTAACTAAGAACTCAAGATTGATGAATGGAAATGGCTAAGTATTTTAGCATGGTAACTTTGCTTGGATTGTGGATGATCAAATGAGGAGAGGAGCCCTTCATTTATAGATTTTCAAGATGGATGAATGTCCAAATTTGAGCAATGTGGGACTAACATTCATCCAATGATATGGTGCCACTTGTCAAGCTATGAATGGATGATGAATGTGCAATATTTGGGGTTTGTGCCAATAAATGCCACTTGGTTCAAGGCAAAGGACATGTAAGATGAATTTATTGCCTTGTTGGATGTACATGTTGACTTGGATTTTTTGAATTCAAATTGAGAGAATATTCCAAAAGATTCCATGTGAGGAAAATAGGGATTTAATAAATGAGTTAAATCTATTTTCATGTGCAACTTGCATTATCTAGATGATGTGACATGAGATGAGGTTAAGTTAATCAAGAGTTAATTAATTTAACAGGAGATTAGGTGATGTGACCTATTTGACTTAAATTTATAGATTTATTTAAATCAAATAAGAGAGGAATATCATAAAAGGCTAATTAAATAAAGATTTTGATTTATTTAATTAAAAGGAATGATGTTAGATTAAATCAAATAAGGTTTTAATTTATTTAATTTAATAGACAGACTTTAGAGATTTAATCAAATAAATTGATTATTTAATTAAATAGGGATAATTAGATCAGATGAATTGATTTAATTAACAGAAGAGATTGACTTGATTAGATAAAATGATTTATTTATTCAAGAGTGGAATATTGATGAATTTAATCAAATAGGGGAATTTGATTAAATGGTTAGATCGAGGGATGATTCAGGAAGAAATGATGTTAATAAGTTAGGATCATATGCACGATGTCAATCAGTATATCTTATGTGTCTACAACTACCATGTTGCCTTCCCTATAAATATGGCTAATCCTGCAATATTGAAAGGATTGTATCATTTGTTTATAGTCATCCAAGATGTCTTTTAACACCCATGGAACATCAACCTTATTATTCAAATAGTCATAAATTATCTTGGAATCACCTTCCATGATCACTTTAATGTAGCCTTTATCTTTTAGATAACTTATACTGGCCCATGCTGCATAAGCCTCATCCATGTTAGTTGTTGTACCTAGGCCTTTTCTATATCCAACAACATAAATAACTTGATGATTTCTTACAAAGGTTATGGCTTCTAGATTAAAAAAATATTTAGGGTCCATAGTTTTTGAAGAGAAAAATGGATTTCTTAGTGGTAGACAAATTGTTGATGGGATTATGGTTGCTCATGAGACCATTCATTTCATTAAGGTGAGAAAGAAAGAAGGAATGGTGTTGAAGCTTGATATGAATAAGGCCTATGACCATGTATCTTGGGGTCTTATCAAGATAATGTTAAGGTTTGGGTTCTGCCAAGGGTGGTGTGATTGGGTGTTTAGTTGCATTTCTAAAGTGCCATATGTAGTGTTGATCAATGGTGTGGCCACATATTTCTTCTATAAAGGCAAGGGTTTGAGGGAAGGTGGCCCCTTGCCCCCTTTTTATTTTTTATTGTTACTAAGGTGTTTGGTCATGCCATTAAAAAAGAGGTAGATGTGGGGCAGTTGAAAGGGCTTCAAATATAGGGTGGGGTCCCCAATGTGACACACCTTTAGTTCATTGATCAATTTTCTCTTTGAAGAGCCTCAGCTAGAGAGGCTAGAGGAATTAAGAAGGTGCTTCAAAATTATGAGAAGGCAGTTGGCCAAAAATTCAATACTAGAAAAACATGCATATTCTTCTTGAGATAATTTTGTGTTGAGGCTCTTAACATTCAAAGGATCTCAGGGTTTGAGGTTGATTACCTCCCTGGCTCATATTTTGGGATGCCTTTGGTTGACAAGCGTACCTATAAGGTTGAATGGAGAAAAGTGGTGGAAAAGATTCAAATTAAGCTTTCTTTGTGGAAGGGGAAGTGGCTCTCCCTCATAGGTAGAATGACTCTAATTAAGGCTACCCTTGCTTCTATGCCCATTTACACCATGTTTACCTTTCAAATTCCTTGTAAGATTGCTAAGGTTCTTGAGGATAGTATCGAGACCTTTATGTGGCATGGCTCTAAGGATGTTTTCAAATATAATTTGGTGAAGTGGGAAGAGGTTTGTTTTCGCAAATGCATGGGTGGTGTTGGCTTTAAGATCCCTAGGAAAATGAATATGTCCTTGGGTGCTAAGATTTCTGGGAGCATATATGAGGAAAAGGGTAGGTTTTGGAGTAGGGTGTTCCAAGCCAAGTATTTACAAAATGTCCCAAAGTACCTTCTAGATTTCTCTATCAACTTACCTATGAGCTCTTACATATGGAATTTTTGAGAAGTTACTACACGTTCTCATCAAGTTGAACACAATTTGGAGAGTTGGTAGGAGACAAGGTTCTTTTCTAGAAGGATGTTTGGCTTGAGGAGAAGGCTCTCTGAGAGAATCAAAATTTTCATCATTTGGCTAATTTATTGGAGCCTAGTTTTGGATGGTTGGTTAAGCATTATATGGAGGGGCAAGGAGGTAGTGGTAATGGATTTCACTATTCCTTCCTAGAGAAGAGCTGAATAATAGGTTGAAGGATATTTTTCAGAAATTGAATATGTGGCCCCTCTCAAATTTGGAGGATAAGCTCATGTGGAAGGGAAACAAGGATGGTAGTGTTTTTATAGGTGCTACTTATAAGAAACTATTTTTTCAGAGAAACTCTATTATTTTAGATATTTTAAAAAGAATATGAAATGATAAGGGGCTTCCTAAGGATAATTCCTTCCTCTAGATTGTGTGGAAGTGGCATGCTCTAACATGTGATAGGTTGAGGTTGATGGGTCAAACTAGTCCATCTAGATGTGTTATGTACAAAGCTAGTTGTGAAGAAAATGATCATTTATTCATTCACTATGAGGTGGTAGGGGAATTATGGTGCAAATTGCTTGTGAAGTGAGATCTAGTTTGGGTGATGCCACATAATTTACCAAAACTATTGAAAGGTTGAGAGCTTAAGATTTGGAGTCTGGGTCTCAATTTCATTTGGGACTATGCGCCTACTCTCTTGGTGTGGAACCTCTAGCTTGAATGTAATAGAAGGATTTTTTAGGATAAAGAGAGCAATGTGAATAGAATTTGGGATTTATTTGAAAATATGCTTTTCGAACTTGGGCAGGTACATTGTAAGGAGGATTGGAAGGTTGAGGATGAGGAGTTGGTTTGGGAAAATAGGTTTTCATGGTTTAGATGGTTGGGGGAGGAGAGGTGTAAGGATGTTTCTCATTTTAGTAAGGGGGTAATTATGTGTGGTCTTATCTATAGTAGGGTTGGGTAAGTCAACTACAATGGTGTTGCCAAAGGAAATCTTGGTAGAGCTAGAGGTGTTGAGTAAAAAGGAGTAGATTAAAACATAACTAATAGCAAGATGAATAAATAGAAAATAAACACACACAGAAAAATAGCATAACACAAGTTTTAACATGGTTCACCATAAATGGATACATCCACCAAGAAAGCAGAGAACAACTCTTATTAATCTCTAATAATCCAATATGATACATGAACTATACACATATGTTAATAAACTCATATTCAGCTGTGAACTAAAGATTTGGGAGGAGATGAAAGGTCAAATGACCATTGGGCTTCACATCCCAACAATCTCCCCAGTGAAGTCCAACCATACAACCATGCATTGCATGACATCCCCTATATTTCCCCTACAAGCTCACACTACAACCAGGCCCATCAAAGATTTGATTTTTTCCAATGACTGATCACAAACACAACGAATCAGTCTTCTCCATGTCAAATCAAAGTTAACATCTCCGCTTAGTAATTTTTCAGGCACAAAATTGCCCATAAAAACATTACTTTCTATAGATTCATAATCAGGAACACCTGTTGTCAAATAAAGTTTGCACCCTTGCTAAGCTATGAACTGTAGCAACCTATTGACACATGGGAACACTTCGAGGTTGTGGGTGACCTAGGAATGAATTGGACCTCCATATTATGGGCTGGTTCCCCTTAAGATAACTTGAGAATACTAAAGAATGATAAGGAAAAGAGTAAGAAGGATATACTTGAAATTTAAAACCTATCACTAATAGGTGATACACCAAAGATAAAAATATGACAATACTATTGAAACTCACAGAAAATCCCAATAAAGCTAAACAATCTCACAACACAGAGATTTATGTCTGCAAAATTGATTCTATGTAAGGTTATGATAGTTCTAATGCTTAACACAAGGAAAACAATGATGTTTTCACAAATATTAATTCAATAGAAAGAGATCACTAACATAAACCTACACTATGACATAATATTCTTTACATCCGGTACTAAAAGAATCTGATAAAATAAAGGATTACACAGAATTTTATCATACAACTCACAACCAATACTAAAACAACAAAGGAAATCGGTGAAGGAAATGACTTTCTATTGAGAAAAATAAGGGGTCTTTGTATTAAAAATCTATAGTATTCATAAAAAAATGAGTTACAAAGTCTGAATAATGCTCTTTCAGCAATCTCTTAACCAAGAACTCCCCTCTTAAAAAGAGGCAAAAATGCCATATATACAACCAAAAACTAAAAAAGTGTTGGCCCCTACCCTAGGGTTTACAAAAAATGAGTCGGTTACAGAAGGGTCGGCCCTCAGATCTTTTGGAATAAAGTTAATGTTGCATTCAATGCACATCCCTCTGTCCATGTCGGTGAAAAGATCACCCTCAGGAGTGGCCTTCAGATCTTTTGCAACCATCGCATTAACTCCCATCCCTCGTGTCCAACCTCGAGAGCTTCATCAGAGCCGCTTTGAATGCTCTATAGCATTATCATAAATGTCGATCTACCTTTTCCAGTAGACATCACAGCTATCATTGTGACTCGTGGCCTTTTCCCCTTTGGCTTTCTTCTTGCTCTAGATCTTCCTGCAAGTTGACCTCCTTGAGAAACAACATTAGATTTATCCTACTTAGATCTTTATAGACGAACACCACTGTCCACTGATCCGATTCATCATCTCATTCATAAAGTAGATCCATACCGCTCACATTCCATTGATCTTCTTCATAGGATGGTTGCCATAGTCAAACTACCATTGGTTCACCCTTAGCTTCCTCTGATTGGTTGAATAGACACCATGTAAGATTTTTAGGTGGTCAAAATTCGTTCAAATAGAATCGCATGTCGATGAGACACTAGCCGTGTCTCGCCGATGTGATTATACTCCACAGCAGCAATCGACATAGCTTAGAACTGTTGGCAAGACTTCACATTGAGCTGTAAGGGTTATATTGATATCCCAAAACCATCGGTAAGACTATCATTGTCGGTCAGACATCATAGCAATCGAAAATCATTCGGCTAGACTACTACCTTCGGCAAGAGGTCTCACCAAAGTCCACAGTAGACCCATCGCTATCAGAAAGACCATTGCTTGTCAGAAAGACCTCATAGCGATCCCCCAAGAGTTATACCACTGTGCTCTTTCGTCGGCAAGACATCCGCATTTGGCAGGACATTACAGCGAGCCCTTCATCTTTTGGTGAGATCTCACCCTGTCAGCGAGACATCACACCAAACTCATTCCATTCTCCCTGAGCTCAAACCCTTTTGGTGAGACCACCTTCAGTCGGCAAGACTTCACACCGATGCCAACCTCTCTCAGCGAGACTCCCACCAATTGGTTGGACATCATACTGAAGCCACAAACCTTTAGCAAGACATCTACCAGTCGGCTAGACATCACACCGAGCACATATCATCCCCCTCGATGCTAACCTTGTGAACAACTATAGGTGAGAGCTCCTCCCAAGCGGAGAAAGATAGAAAAACTCACAGTGACCGAAAATGTCTTGGCGACCCGAGCATTTCAAAAAGAAAAGGTAGAGTCAGAGTCAGGATGGAAACTAAAATTGAGACTAACCAACATTTCCAAGTCCATCCCCCATTCTGATTCCGCCTCCGCCAAAGTAAAGAACCCCCAAACAAAAGAAAGCAAAGTGAGATTGGAACCAAAACTGAAAGGGGGAAAGTAAGGAAAAGACATAAGATGAAGACCTTCCCAATAAAAACTGAACACTTGCACGTTGGGCTCAACCCTTATGGGAGCCACATTTAATCCACGTGCCAAATTTAAAACATAATTTTCCCATACAACTACACAAGAAGCAAACAAGTTAGAAAATATGCAACCTTGATGCAAATGTTCCTCCATTTGGCCTTCATGAACACTTGAAAACATAGATTGCCCTGCCTGATTGAGCTCGCAGGTGAAAATTGGGTAACATTTCTAGCGACCTCAGTTGGATGTTTGCCTACTAAACATGCAAATGAGTAGCCTAGGCCTATCCATTGGGCATGGAGTCCATTTTTGGTTTTGTTTTGACTTAGAAAACTATAACTCAGCCTCAAAACAAACAAACTAAAAGGAAACTACTGCAACTCTATTGAAGATAGAATCTGAAAATCCAGGTGCAACAACTACACTTTATTGAAAGAAAAACAATACTGGAATGAAAATATGCCATGAGGCACTTATTGAAAGTGAAAATAAAAAATTCTACCCTACCCTACACTAACCAATAGTGTTAGTGCTTAGACATGACCGTTCACTGGTTGTGAAAAATAGCTGCCCTTTCTTAACAACAGAGGATGCTTCAAACCCGTAAGATTAATCAAAAAGAAGTATAGACATTTGATTAACTGCTGCTCCTATTCAAAAATTGTTGTCAACATAGTTTGGATCATCATAAAAAGCATACCTTCCTTATCTAACTGATCATTAAAGATGACAGTTTGAGGCATATGAGTAAGATTAACCTGTTGCTGCTCTTGGCACGTTACAATCACATGCCTTGGAAAAATTATGAATTGTTGTAATTTTGTAGACTCTTCGTATGATAAATACCTGATTGGACAACCCTTTGAAAGGATAAAGCTTGGCCTCTCATTGCTGCCTTCATGTTTATAAACTATTGGCACTCCATCTTGCTGATTAGACTACTCCACTACATGTAGTGTAATATTTCCTTCCTTTTTGTTGCCTCAATTTCAAACTGATCTGAAAGAGATGATTCACATAAATGAAACGAAGGAATGTATGACTCTTTGATCTAAACAGGCTGATCATATGCTGCTGGCTCATACAGTATTAGCTTATCATTTATGTTAGAGCAAAAAAACTTCTATTATGCCTGAAAACATATCCTCATCTAATTCATGGTTGTGAATTGGATTCATATGAGTCTCATTACCCTGCTGCTCAAAGGTAGGCACTGATGTTATCATGCATGTGATATCCTCATTTTCATAAATAAATTCAAGTAATTGCTCAAAAAAATTAGCTAAATCCTGAGATTCAACCTCCATTTCCTTGTTTAAAACATGCTCAACCTGATGTTGATTGTCATCTAAGTTTAAAACAAAGGACTCAATATCATTCCAAAATAGGCTTCCTCACAATCATCATTTGCATTACCTTCTGGAATTAGATGAGAAACTTCCAACTTGTCACATTTTTTGACCTCAACTAGCAACTCATCACATTGTTTGACATCTTCTTGCTCAATAAAGGAAGGTAATTCATCAGATAAGAATATGAAATGATCGCCTTTCATACCTTTTTCAAGCTCCTCAACTTGTCCTAATTGATCATGTCCGTTCACCTCCTACTGCAAGTCTACTTTGCAAATGGTATCAGGACATGCATGCATAAGTTGGATCCCTTGAATAAGAACATGTGATTGTTCATGAAGACTCATAGCTGGATTTGTTACATGTACTTGACTTTGCAATAGAAGAGGATCTTTGAAACTTGGAATGGGAGCCTCTTGAACTATATTTCGCATTTTTAATTCAGGATGCTTGGTCCAAGAAGGATGCCATGGTTGTTCAGTACCTTGATGGTTTAGTTCAATCTCTTGAAAATGAGGGTTCATGGATTGATTTTAAAAACTATGCTCATTCATGAGCTCCTGTAGGGGTTGATCTTTAACATTGGTATGAATATTACCCTTATAACTTGGAATGTCAAAAACTAGAAGACTTACTTGGAGATTGGATAAAAACCTTGGAAACCTTCTCCTTTGTTGGCTGATGTTTTATGGAAGAAACTGATTGGGCCCCAACCAATATTCTAATATGATTTTCCTTAGCAGCAAGATCATCTTCATATTATTTCTTCTGCATCAGCAAGTCTTTCTCATAGAGATAAGCCTAATAGGCTATCTCTTCCTGTTCCTGATCGTACACTTGCTACCTCTTGAACTCTTCTATTTGCTTTGCAATGTTTGACAATATGTCCTTCATGTTATTCATGTTACTTTTCATATAATCAACCTCTTGGAGCTGATTCTAGACATATGAATATTGATCTGAAGGCTGAGCAGGGGAGGGTGGGAGGTAAGCATGTTGAGCATGCTGATAGGTTGTTGTTGCATGGTTGTTTGGGATAAAACCAGCAGCTTGACTAGCCTGATATGGCTGATAAAGATGTGAATAGGAAATATTTTCATGGAATAGAGGTGAAAACATGCTTTTTTAATAAAAACCAAACATGTTAAAGCATTTGAAATCTGAAAATCACCTTTAAATCAAAGTGAATCGGACCTCCTTTGTAAATGTAAACATACCAACACTTTGTTTGCTAAAACTTGTGGATTGTGCTCGGAGTCGCCAGGTATAAATATGTAACCTCTGAAAGGAAAAAATATGTTGTTGTGTATACTAGGACAGTAGCTTGAAACTCTTAAATTGTCACTCTGAACTGTGATTTAGAGTCCCACCAGGCGTGCCAAAAACTGTTGTCAAATAAAGTTTGCACCCTTGCTAAGCTATGAACTATAGCAACCTATTGACACATGGGAACACTTCAAGGTTGTGGGTGACCTGGGAATGAAGTGGACCTCCATATTATGGGCTAGTTCCCCTTAATATAACTTGAGAATACTAAAGAACGATAAGGAAAAGAGTAAGAAGGATATACTTGAAATTTAAAACCTATCAATAACAGGTGATACACCAAAGATAAAAATATGACAATACTGTTGAAACTCACAGAAAATCCCAATAAAGCTAAACAATCTCACAGCACAGAGATTTATGTCTGCAAAAGTGATTTTATGTAAGGCTTTGACTATTCTAATGCTTAACACAAGGAAAACAATGATGATTTCACATATATTAATGCAATAGAAAGAGATCACTAACATAAACTTGCACTATGACATAATATTCTTTGCATCCAGTATTGAAAGAATCTGATAAAATAAAGGATTACACAGAATTTTATCATACAACTCACAACCAATACTAAAACAACAAAGGAAATATGTGAAGGAAATGACTTTCTATTGAGAAAAATAAGGGGTCTTTGTATTAAAAATTTGTAGTATTCATAAAAAAAATTAGTTACAAAGTCTGAATAATGCTCTTTCAATAATCTCTTAACCAAGAACTCCCCTCTTACAAAGAGGAAAAAAATGCTATATATACAACCAAAAACTAAAAAAGTGTCGGCCCCTGCCCTAGGATTTACAAAAGATGAGTTAGTTACAGAAAGGTCAGCCCTTAGATCTTTTGGAATAAAACATCCCTCTATTCATGTCGGTGAAAAGATCACCCTCAGGAGTGGCCTTCAGATCTTTTGCAACCATTGCATTAACTCCCATCCCTCGTGTCCAACCTCGAGAGCTTCATTAGAGTCGCTTTGAATGCTCTGCAACATTATCATAAATGTCGATCTACCTTTGCCAGTAGACATCATAGCTATCATTGTGACTCATGGCCTCTTCCCCTTCGACTTTCTTCTTGCTCTAGATCTTCCTGCAAGCTAACCTCCTTGAGAAACAACATCAGATTTATCTTGCTTAGATCTTTATAAATGAACACCACTGTCCACCGATCCGATTCATCATCTCATTCACAGAGCAGATCCATACCGCTCACATTCCATTGATCTTCTTCACAGGACGGTCGCCACATTCAAACTACCATTGGTTCACCCTCAACTTCCTCTGATTGGTTGAACATACACCACGTAAGATTTTTAGGTGGTCAAAAGTCATTCAAATAGAATCACATGTTGGTGAGACACTAGTCGTGTCTCGCTAATGTGATTATACTCCATAGCAGCAATCGACATAGCTTAGAATTGTCGGCAAGACTTCACATCGATCTTAAAGAGTTATATCGATATCCCAAAACCATCAACAAGACTATTGTTGTCGGTCAGACATCATAGCGATCAAAAATCATTCGGCTAGACTATCACCTTCAATAAGAGGTCTCATCGAAGTCGATAGTAGACCCATCGCTATCAGGAAGACCATTTCTTGTTGGAAAGACCTCATAGCGATCCCCTAAGAGTTATACCGTTGTGCTCTTCCATTGGCAAGACATCCGCATTCAGCGGGACATTACAACGAGCCCTTCATCTTTCGACAAGACCTCACTCTATCGGTGAGACATCACACCGAACTCATTCCATTCTCCCCAAGCTCAAACCCTTTCGGCGAGACCACCTTCGGTCGACAATACTTCACACCGATGCTAACCTCTCTCGGCAAGACTCCCACTAGTTAGCGGGACATCATACCAAAGCCACAAACCTTCAGTGAGACATCTACCAATCGACTAGACATCACACCGAGTGCATATCATCCCCCCCGATGCTAACCTTGTGAACAACTGTCCGCGAGAGCTCCTCCCAAGCAGAGAAAGATAGAAAAAATCATGGCAACTGAAAATGTCTTGGCGACCTGAGCATTTCAAAAAGAAAAGGTGGAGTCAGAGTTGGGATGGAAACTAAAATTGAGACTAACCAACATTTCCAAGGCCATCTCCCGTTCTGATTCCGCCTCTGCCAAAGTAAAGAACCCCCAAACAAAAGAAAGCAAAGTGGGATTGGAACCAAAACAAAAAGGGGGAAAGTAAGGCAAAGACATAAGATGGAGACCTTCCCAATGAAAACCGAACACCTACACGCTGGGCTCAACCCTTATGGGAGCCACATTTAATCCATGTGCCAAATTTAAAACATAATTTTCCCCTGCAGCTGCACAAGAAGCAAACAAGTTAGAAAATATGCAACCTTAATGCAAATGTTCCTCCATTTAGCCTTCATGAACACTTGAAAACATAGATTTCCCTACCTGATTGAGCTCACAAGTGAAAATTGGGTAACAACATCATCAATTGTTGTTTTGAGATCATCGAATGTACTATATTTACTTCTATACAATACTACCGTTGACACCAAGTTTCCACCTTGTTCAATTTTCACAACGGTTACTCTGGCACTGCCAATTTCTTTTATCAAAATAAAATTTGGCATCTCAAATGTGTTGCAGACCCATGAGGAAAGAGCTTCATCCTCCACACTCCTTGCATTATAAAGCTCTGAGATTCTTAGATCTTTTAATAAAAACCATAGTGGACAATTTTCCTGTTTGAAGTTGAACCAACACAGCCACACAAGACCTTTTGATAACATAGTGAATTCTTTAGTGAAATCATTTCCTGTAATAACAAGAAGCCTAAGAGACATTTCCAACTGAAAATTTTGCACTAACTCCATGTGCTCTTGAAAAGAAAATGGCTGGTAAAGAGAGGAAAATTTAGGGAACTCTTCAAGAGCACAATTTCTTGTTGCATGACCATTCATTTCCTCTACACAGGAACATTTTTCATCATTACAAGACTCTTGTTCTCCATCACTAGCAGACCTTTCAATGGTCTCATGTTTCACTACAGACAAACACCCACATTCTTCCTTGGGACACAAAGAGGCCCAATTCATTAAAAAAAGTCTTCCCTCAATTGGACATATTCCTGAACACTCTCACTTGAAATATCTGCAACTTGTGCATATTAGAATGTAGCTTGACAGCTGTACTCAGAGCCTTACAAGAATAATTGATAAATTTGATCAGATGTCGGGTAGCATACACTTTTTCTCCTCCTGATCCACCACCAGTGTGCAAAAATTCCTAGTCATTTGACCATGCTCTTCACTCCATAGAAGTTCCTATGTTTGATTGAACATATCCCAAGGATTCGTCCATGCCAACTTCCACAAAATCGTCAACTCCCATGGGCTTACATCTTGACATCCCTACCATGGGCTAGTACTTTTCCTCATCCAAGATATCCAGGTGCTTCATGCTAGTGGAGGCAGGCAACCCAAAGATGACACACACTTCTCTTATATTGCCCACCTGGTCGTCTCCCTGCATAGCACAATTGCGGATAAAATGCTTATAAGTTTGAGGCTTGTTGAATTGCCACACCATAGACCACACCATGTTAACTGGCACATTGATGCGTTGGACCACCATGGAAGAGAAATGATTGCTCTCCATTTCATGCTTGTGATATCACCCAATCACTTCTCCTTCTTCATCTAGAGAGACATTTTTATCATGCTCTTGAACCTCAATTGATGGTTTGCATATATCTTTTTCTATGGTAGAAGACATAGCTGAATTTGGTTCTTTGAGGTTACTAGGTTCATAATTTTCCTCTTTTTCTATAGAATCAATCTCTAGAGATGATTTTGACTTCTCTGCCTCAAACCCAATAGCCTTCAATTCTCCTCCTTGCTCCAAAGTAGCATTCTTCTGTGAAGTATTTTCATTGTCATCCATTACGTTCAAAGTATTTGAAGCTTCAGCTTCATGCTCTTGGGAAAGAACCAATAGCGGGCATATTTCTATGTCTACAATAGGAGATATTGTAGTCACTTCATAGCCAACATCAGTTGTTGATACCCCAATCAAGTTCTCCAGCCATAGGCTTGAACAATATTGTTGCGGGCTTCCCACAAAACCATTCAATAGGGAAGCATAATCAACCCCAAAGGATTCGAAGACAAGACCTTCTGAACCATAATTCACGTCTACCTCTTTATCTTCTTTGAGTTCTTGGTCAACTTCATCGTTTGGACCATTCCCACCACTGCCACCATGCAGGGCTTTTTCCTCAAAGTCCTCCAAACCTACCACCACTACACTCTCAGCGTCTCTAGCTTCACCTACATGCAAGTCTACTTCAATAAATGGCATATCTTCATCCATTGGAGTGGATTCTGCAACAAATTGTGCAACCAAGGGAGTTTCATCTATTTGCATCAAAAAAAATCCACATTCAACAACAATAGTTGTTTCTTCATGAGGCACTACTTGTGCTTTTAACTTCTTACTTGTGGAATTTTGATCATAATTTCTCACCTTATGTTTCATGGAATTCCTCACTTCTTCTTGCTCCTCTAGAAGATCAGATGTGACCCTCTTCTTACCTTTTTTTTATTTTAGCTTCGGAGATTGATTCCTTTTGTGTGAATTCTCAAGACCTTGCTTGCCCATGTGACCAAGCCTCTTGAACCAAGGCTCTGTGTCATTATCCACCATTTCCTTCATAGCTCCCACGTCATTGTGACTCTCCAACACATATAAAGTGTTTTATTTTATGCCTTCCGCAATCACTTAGGCTCCTTTAGTCACCTTCCATCTACTTAGTTTGAAAGTGACTCCACAACCTTGAGAACTCAATTGCCCAACTGAAATTGAATTATGTTTTAGTTGAGGGACATACCTGAAATCCCTTAACAACCAACTATTTCCATTGGATAGTTTCAAAAAAACATCTCCTATGTGAACAATATTAAGAGATTTATTATCTGCAAGAAGGACCTTACCAGAAACACCGTTTTGAAAGGTTTTGAAAAATTCCTTACATGAAGTAAAATGAAATGAAGCTCCTGTATCTAGCACCCAAGAATTTGTTTCAATTTCTTCTTTGGTTAAAAAAAGTATACTATCTTCCATATCTTCTCCTTGGCTCTAACCGAGCTCTGATACCAATTGTTGAGTAAAAAGGAGCAGATTAAAACATAACTAACAACAAGATGAATAAATAGAAAATAAACACACACACAAAAATAGCATTACACAAGTTTTAATGTGGTTCACCATAAATGGCTACATCCACCAAGAAAGCAGGGAACAACTCTTATTAATCTCCAATAATCCAATATGATACATGGACTATACACATATATTAATAAACTCATATTCAGCTATGAACTAAAGAGTTGGGAGGAGATGAAAGGTTGAATGACCATTGGGCTTCACATCCCAATAGGAGGTGGAGGGGTGTTCAGGGATCATAAAGGCCAATCTTTGGGTATTTATTCCTTTGACTTTGGTATCAACTCTAATAATATTATGGAAGCTAGAGCTCTTTGGTTGGATCTACTGCTTGTTAGCAAAGAAGGTTGGAAGAATGTATGGGTAGAAGGTGATACCAAAGTTTTCATTAACATTATGAATGGTAGCTCTACTAGGAATTGGCGATTGGGCTAGTTATTAGAGTCTTGCAAGAATTTAGCTCTTTATTTCAATTATATCAAATTCTCCCATATCATGTACATGTTGGTAATAAGTGGTAGACTGGGTTGTTAACCATGGCATTGGGTTAGGCAATGATGGAAAAATTGGGTTCGCTTGGAGTGATCATTACTCATCTATGATTATCAAGCTATTATAGGAGGATATAAAGGAACATCCACTTGATTGATTGAGTGTTCAGTGGCCTCAAGTTGTTTGGATTCTTGGTTGCTGATGGTTTATGGTTGATTTTTTATTTATCACTCTATAGTTTTCTTGATGCTCATTATCTTAAGGTTTTCATGCTGCTCTTTGCCTTTACTTGTGTCATGTGGCTAGATGTGTGTTTGTTGGCAATGACAGTATTTTGTTCAATTTCATGGATTTGTACATTTTCTGGCTATGCGTATGTATGCAGTCCACTAATGGGCTCTTAGACCCTTTTCCAGAATTCTTATATACAAAAAAATTAATTTATTTATTTAACCATATAATTATTTTAAAAGTATTCTATATTATTTTATTTACTAAAGTGCATAGTTATTTTTATTTTATGTACTGCATTAAAAATATATTTTTTTACTATATTTAAATTGAAATATTCATGCACACAAATAGCTAATTTTATAGAGTTATTATATTTTTCTATGTACGTCATATATTTTATTTGTTTTGTATTTTAATTATTTTGTATCTCAACTCTTTAATGGTTTATGTTAACATTAACATGCTCACATCATTACACTCTACCTCTTGTTATCATTACATTTATGCTTCTTGGCATACTTACAAGTAATATTTGAAAATTAAATATGATGAATAGGGTATTTCTCTCTAAAATTGTTGATGGAAGAATGATGCATAACCAATTCATCAATGTTCAAAATTGATGTCCTTAAATTGATGACCATCTCAAATTTTGTGTGATATAGAAAAAATTATGGTTCAAATTTGAGTATTGAAAGTACAAACCTAAGTAGCAAAAACTTGATATGGGGCATGTAATTGAATTGTATTATGTAGGATCAAGTTGCTAGAATTTCCACGTATAAACTTGTTCACATATTTCTTCTCAATTGTTGAGTTTATCAAGGTGGTGACTAAGGCATTGGGGATGTTGACAACTTGATAGATGATTGTGTCTTCTTAGGTAAACCCTATAAGCAAGCTAGATTAGTAAAAAATGAGTAATTCCAATGACAACATTCACCAACATGAAAGTGGTCTATATGGAAACATGGATTTGATTCTTTATCCCCTTAGAAACTGAAGTATGCTCTAATGGTTCTTCTTGGTGTTCTTTATTTTTGAATTATTCTTCCTTATTCTCTTATATGAAAATAAGTGCTCATTGAATATTTCTAAATACCAAAAAATCAAAACATTTCACATAAGCATGTGTGAAGTAAACTCATATTAGATAGTAGGAAGTGACAAGAAATTTTAATTTTGAATTTAAATGTTCGAATTTTGGTTTCATTCTCATGCATCACAAGATCAAACTAAATTAATTCCTTGTCACTCATAAATTAGTCATTGAACTAAAATAGCAATCTTGAGGCCAAGAATGAATATATGGAACTACGTGTGGATGGGGGTGCAATAATACTAGGTAAATGGAAAATGCATGGGAATAGGTGAAAACAAGAGAAAATAAAGGTAGATAGAGATTGAGTGGAGTCACGAGACAAACTAGACATAAGAGAATGTCACTTGTTAATATTTTATTTCATTTAAGACATTTCACCTAGTCAAGCAAAAAACTAAATTGGAAATGACACGATTGTGCAAATTTCACCATTTCCTTTTACCCCCAATTCGATGTGCATGTGAATCTAATCTGCACATGTATTTCAAATTATATCAAATTTTTTGATTAATATGAAAATTAAATATTTAATAATTCATGAAACATAGGAAAATGGGTGACACTAAATTAGAATGGAGGTAATGCACCTATCTTCCTTGTTTCATTAGGAAAAATAGATCTCCTAGGGAAATATTGACTTTCAACCCTTAGGTGAGTCAACCTTAATGGGGGCTTTGTTGTTTTCCTTATGACTAAGGATGAGGTAAATCGGCTTGAAATGTACTTTTGGGAGATAAATGAAAAATACCAAATGAATGTAATTATGCAATGTAATACTTTAATCATCAATTTAAAACCTTAATCTAATAGAATCCACAAAGTTCCAATAGATCTGAGAAGGTTATGATTTTATGCACCTATCACAAAAAGCTCTTGTTGAGTGTCCTCCTAGGACAAATTCACCCTAGGGTGAATGGGTCTTGCTATAGGGATCCAAAATATATTTTTATAGTCCTCTACTCTTGGATCTACACTCTTGATTCCTTTGGGCTTCACAGTTGAAAAGTTAGAATTAAATTTTGTAAGTGAGTTTTCGTGGCTTGACGACAATGTTGACAACTTTGAAAACTTTTCAAAATTGCACTTTTGATCAATCTTCAATCCTTCTTCAATCTAAGATCTACAAACACAAATGGAGGGAAAAATTGCTTATTTTTGGTGAATAGTGGTTTTCCTTGGTCAAACCCTATTTTGGTAGTTAAACCTTAAAGTGAAATGAAACATGAATGGAAGGAATGATGAATAAACAATTATATGTTACAACTCACCAAACCATTGAATAAGAACCCTTAGAGGACTGCAGTCTAACACATCTCTCCAAGGTATTGATCTTGCATGAATTGCTCGATTGGATGTTGATCTTGATGCTTGAATATTGACTTGAATGCTTGAAATCTACATCACAATGTTAGCTCCAAAAACATGCATGAATGAAGAAAACTTTGAAATGATGCTTGATATCTTAAATGCTGCAAAAAATGACTAATAAATCTGCTCTTGAACACCTTTGACAATAATATTAGCTTTTGTGAAGTCTCTCCAAAAGTTCTAGCTTGATTCTAGGATTTGACTTGATAAAAATACCTCAAGTATTTATAAGTAATTTCTAATTTACCAACAATTAAACATCAAAGGCCGACAATTGCAAATTGAATTTGAATCATAAAAATGCCACCAAAACATATTAAAAATTGGGATCCTAAACTTAATGGGGGCCCATTTTCCCTTGGGAGGACACACCAATTTCAAGGAAATTTAATTAATGTTTGAAATTGTTTAATACAAGCTTCCCCTTCAAAAAATGGGATTAATTAAGATTTTAAATTCATAATTAAGTCAATTAAAGGCTTATTAATTAAGTCCAATTAATTATGGGACCCAAACATAGTGTGAAAATGTAACAGAGTAAATTTTTTGACACTACATTTAGCCCCCACTTTAGTGAGAGGATGATCCCTATGCTCAAACTCACACTAAAGTAGACAAATAAGCTTGTCAAGAGAGGTTTAATTGTACAACTGTTGGAAAGATAAGACAACATAGGTCAAGAAGGATGATCAAGCCCCCAAGATCTAATATCTCATGGAAAACCAACAAAGGTACAAAGAGACACATGCCTATGTTAAATATGCAACAACGAGACAAGATACACAAGCAAAAGATTTAAGAGATTAAATGTTAGAGTTAAGATAATTTACAAAATTTATTGTTACTAAAATGATGTGAATAACTAACAAAATAACTAATGTAAACTATAATGTACAATAATTAGAAAAATATTTTGAAGTAAATAATTAACATAGTAAATTGAATACACATCCATATAGTCAATCAGATTAACATCAAAATCATATAGACAATATTCCCAATATATTGTAAAATCAATGGTTTTTAATACTTTTTGAATAAAAAACACTTGGAAAAGTCACACTCACTCTAGGAAGATGTAAGTGGTAGTGGATCTTGCTATGGAACAATCTAGGAGGAAACAATTCCTTTTAGAACACAACACACTATTGCACTCTACACAAGTGTTAGTTCAATAGAACAATGCTCAACATAAGTGCACACCATGCTTCAGAGTAATCACTCAACATGTATACAACATGCTCCAAAGTAATTACTCAACATTTATACAAAATTCTCTAGAGAAACTGTTCAACATGTATGCAACATGCTTCATAATAACTATTCAACGTGAATAACTACCCTGACCAAGACAATCCCAAGTAAACTTTGTACCCCAAGTTGGACACATTCTATGTGCCCCCTTTTTCAATTCTCATGGCTCACCAAACCAGTTTCTTCTTCCTTGAATGTTCTTCGTGCCTTTTCCAAGTCTCACATAAATTCCTTATATATATTTTTAATGGGTGGTTTCCAAACCATCACACCCTTTCACAAAGGTTGTTTTTTAATAATTATTCTTCACCTTTTACTAGATTTTTTATAAATATTCTTTATCAATCTCTCTTTTAACCAAAGGATCATAATATCCTTTATTTTAATATATCCCTTATAATTATAAAGGGTTATGTTATAGTTTTCTCTTCTCTTGGAGAAAAAGTCACATAGTGATTCTCCCCTTGTAACTTAGTTGATGTCCTTAGTAGCATAACATGCATTTGTATCACAACTCAGAAAACACATAATCATTCAATGAAGAAATTGATATTGAATATATATATTCATCTACATCCTTTTCTTCTTTTAATTCTTATATCTTTATCTTTTTTAATTTTATTTTGATTTAACAAGTAATTTCAAGAGAACCATTTTTCAATCAAAATTATGGAAAGAATGATACATACATACATAACAAAGTTTATAATTGAAGAAACTAATGATATTCAATTTTTTTAATCACATATATTTAAAATTTATCATTTTTCTCTGATGTAATCCATTTTCTTTAATATACATGCTTTCATCACTTCAAAGATGCTCATGAAATCACAAGTATTATCATGTGTTGACATAACATTTACTTAGTGAATGACATAACTCTTTACAAGATAAAGTCAACAATTTGGACAATATTTTCAACAATTTGATTCTATTACCCATGGTATAATGAATTGAGCAATTTTTGGGATGTCGAAGGTAGGGAAAATGAAACAAAGAATGGAATCAACCCAAGAAGCAGACATGCCAATTGAGGACAATGTTGGAGAAGAGCACCTTTGGAGAAATGATTGAGACCTACTAAAAAGGGATTGGGACCTGATTAACTACCAAAAGGAATATTTTGGGGCATGTGTGCCTGTCCTTAGTATGGCCTGTGTGTCATCTTGTTTAACATTTTTTTTCTTTTGTTTTATCTCTAGGTTGTTTCCCTTCTTTTGATGATGGGTATACTGTAGGTTTTCTTATGGTTTGAATTGCTAGTCAAGAGGGCTGATTTTTAGTTTTTTTGTTGTGTTTTGAACTACTAGTTGTGAGGCCTATTTTTTATTCTATTTTGTATGGGATTAGGGCCCTAACCCTATTTTTTTAATCAAAAGCTTTTACCTATTGAATGGCATGCATATCCCATACTATGTAATCACTCATCTTTGAACTATATAATCTATATACTCAAAATATATTCTATAATGATAATCATGAATTTTGGAATACATGAGTATCCTCTTCTCATATATGTCAAGTATAATTGAATTGAAACAAGTACAAAGTTACCCTAAAAAAGTTCATATATTTTCTATACAATAATTTATAAGACACATGTACAAATTTATTGGGTTGATCAAGTACAATAGAATAAAACATGGTAATCTTTCTAGGCATCTTAACATGAATAGAAAAATAGTAAATTAACATGCATAGAGTAATTCATAGTGAAAAATTACAACCAATCTTGCATTTAATTTAACTAGAGCGCATCCACCTAGATTAAAACTTAGAATGCACCTAGTATCTATAGCTAACCCATCCCTTATTATTTCTTAATATTTTTGACACACCAAGGCCCATGTTCCATGAGATGGGACTCATTCAAAAATTTATTTTTTTATATCTTTCTTCATGTAAGGAGGTTCACCACAAGCAAACTCTATAGTAGTGATCAAGAGACCATATAAGTTATTTCATTAGGTTTCATATTTCATTCACAATGTAGTCCAATATTTTTTTATATGATTTTGCCACCATTAACAACCAAAATATGATTACCCTTGAGATCTCTATAAAAATCCTAACTTGTGAAGATAAGTCAAGGCTTTCATGATATCTTAATATTGTTTCAAGTGTAGACTTTTCAAATGAAAAAATGAAAATTTTAATATATTTGGTCAATCTAACCCACATATGAAAGAACAATGAGTATTTTTAAAATTAGAGGTAATTTATCCCCTTGTAAAATTGGCATGTCCTCATGTTTGATGATAATATAATCTATTTGGTTTCATATATATATATATATATAAATAATTCCAACTAGCTTAGTTAAACAACATCATTTGTTCTAAAGATGTTAAAGGTGGCCCACATGGAACTATGGGTTATGGGACCAAAATGTACTTGCATTAAACATGTCAGCATGGGTTGGTTTTAACTAGACATAACAAGTTTGGTAAAACTATTTTCTGAATATATAAATTCCACTATTTCAAATATTAAATCGGTAACTCTTATTGCAGATATTTATAATAATATTGGTTTAGATGTTCATTGAATTAGCCTCATGTTGGGACCTAAGTTCCATAAGGATTATCGAGTCATGTCTTTGAAATCTAATAACAATCTAATACTTTATATCACATAATCTTTTAAATAAACATTAACTTTTATCCTTGTACTAAAATCCTTAAATTTATTTCTTGTTTAATATAGTAGAAGATTGGTATGACGAAAACCTCTCATATTGAAGTGTAATCAACTACATAAATTATAATATCAGCTATTGGTTTTAACATACTTGTTCTATAAATTAATCATTTATTTAATATTTTTAATTATTGGAAGAGGTTTATTTTTGTAAATTATTTTTCAAGAATATGCAAAGGAATGCTACTCATCAAACATTCTTATCATTTACTATTTTATGAATATCTATAATGCTCTATAAATATCTTTTCTAAACCAACTCTTCTCATTTAGACATGCTCAAAACTACTTCCTTTTTCATTATTTGAAGTCTTAAATTAGCCAATTATATAAAAAAAAAAGCTAATTAGTCCAAGGTATGCTCTTGACCATTTATATGATAGACAAGTTTGGATTCTTTGATAGATTCAAGGCTACATATATTTTAATACTTACCTTTGGTGCAAAGGGTATGGATATTTGTAAGTTAACCTTGAATTAAATTAAATATTAGAATAAGTCTTGCATTGAAAAAAAAAACCACAAAATTCTAATTTATAATTGTTGGACCCAAAATGTGAGTAAATATGAACTAACAATATTCTTATATCCTCTAGAGATAACAACATTTTAAATTTGAGACTTAGAAACTAAGTAAATATATATCCAATTGGATATGATATACCTTAACCTTTTATATCTCTTTCTTGAATGACACATGATATTACCATAAATTGTTTAAAAGATATGAGAGCTGAGTGTTCAAACACTTAGCCATCTCTAATGAATTTATGGCTAAATTCCATATCATGTGTTTTTCCCGTAATATAAATACACTAAAGGTGTTGCATATTTTTTTTCCAAATATTTTAAAATGTCATGCCATTGTGATTATGGATTACAATGACACACGTTTGTAATTTTCAAACAAGTGCCCTATAGTTCTAATGTGTATAAAGAACTTTAGTTTGTCAATCTATGTATGGATTTGAGATTGTTGAGAGATAATTAAAAAAAAAAAACTTGATGATGAAAAGTTCTTTTGTTCTTGGATTTGCTTAGTGCTTACAAAATTGTCATTAAGAAATAAAAATCTCTTAAATGCGTCTCTAGGCCCAAGTGAAAAATAAGGTTCAATTGATTAGGGGAGAGGGCCCAATAATTGTGCACCCTAACTTTATGGGTCGACATAGTAATGAACATGTAAATTAGCATTAAAAATTTGTATCCCCAAGTGGCCAAGGACGTGGGCAATTCAAATATTTTGTTTCACCCGCATAGATCGAGAAAAAATGTGTCATCAACATGCTTTTTGTTGAGAGGTCATAATAGACCCCCAAAAAAAGTTAGACCAATAGTGGTGCATTAAGTCATGTTTTTTAGTGTGAATGTGGCATCATATGATTTATTGCTTTTTGAGTGTAATGGGCATCTTTTGTTCAACTATTAGGACCTCTCTTACAATTACTAGTTCCATAGTTTTAAAATATTGGACTTTGAATGTACATGTACTATGACAACTATTGGTACCCGCACCACTATTAGACCCTCTCCCCTAAATTCATTAAAAAATATTGACACAAAATCACATCTTAATACTAATATGAAGGATGTCTATAATGTTTCCTATAGAAAGTATATAAAATTGACTAACAAACAAACAACTTTTATGAATATCAAAATAATCAAAATGAATGGTGACAAAAAGAGCAACAAGCCTCATGTGGGAGTTGTTCTAAAAGGCATCTTATTCCATTCTTACAGAAAACAAAGCTTATGACATGTCATGTAGGAAAAAAATGGAGGAGATGCATGTTGGATCTTTCATTAAAAAGGTATATTTACGCAGTGGTAAGCATGGACAAAAAGACATAATTATTATGCGTCTTAACTTGTTTAACCACTGATACATGTAATCAAATTAAATTCGGTTGTCAAACAAGTCAGTGATGAAATTATAAGGATTTTCTATGTCATATATCTTGAAGAGTTAGTATTTTTTTTCTCGCTCTCCTATTTACCAATCTCATATGAAAGGAAGGCCGCTTGAACCAAAAATGTAAATAGGAAAATAGGAGACATGCAAACACAGTAGTTATCATGATATTCATCAATATTAATGATCCTTGCTACCAAACACACATTATTGAGGTTTATACGACCTATAAATGGTCAATATATCCTGTAAAGAGATTTATCTTAACATGGATTACAAACCATCATAAAATGAGATCAATGAAGATAATGGAGTGCAGAGAGTGAAAGATGATATCATGTAATATTTGGTGACTTTTTAGAAAAGTTGAGATCATATAGGGGAGAGGATTCAGTAGTTGTGCACCCTAACTTTGCGCTTCTAATTATCCTACATGGAAATTTCAAATCACTCCTAATTTTTTACAACAGTTTACTTGACAAGTCCCCTACTTATAACTTTTGTTTCAAGGCCACATCATCAAATATGATGCCACATCAGTATGCTTTTTGTCAAAGTGTCCATAAAGGCCCCAAAAAAAAAGTGAGACCAATACTTGTGCATTCACATAATGGGTAGTTGAGCGCTAATGTGGCATCACATGATTGGTTGCTTTTTAGATCAAAGGAATACATTTTGTTAAATTATGGGTAGTCAAGTCACAAATATTGAACATTATATAAACAACTACTATCACAACTATTCAACATTATGTAAATGACTACTATCACAACTATTGAAACATGCTAGATCCTCACCCTTATATTTAATGTAAGATTGTGATTAATTTATTTATTTTTGTCATGATAGAATATTGTAAATTTTCTTGAAACCTTGTACTTGTCTATAAGAAAAAAAAGCTATAACAACTATAGCATAGACTCATAGTCTATAAGTATTGAGTGTATATATTTGTTATTATTATTAGTTTTAGCATTTTTTTTTCTTAATAAGTTATGTAGACACTAAAAATTGTCTTAAGTCTACAAGTTTTATTTTCTTCATAAATTCCTCCTTCATTCCTAATAGTTAAATTATTTTAATTATTTTAATTATTGTCTAAGGTCATAAGTCTTCTATTAATTAAATAATTTTAATTATTTAATTAATTTGTTTCTATCTTTTATTTTCTCTTTTGATTAATTAAATAAATTTTATTTATTTAATTATTTATTACTTCCTACTATAGTTAAATAGTTATTTTAATTATTTAATTATTGACTATCTTTTTTGTCATTAAATTAAATAAATTTTATTTATTTAATTATCTACTTATTTGTCATCTTCTTCCCACCTTTGAATTAAATTATTTAATTCAAAATTCATCTTGTCACATGTCTTCTATAATTAAATATTGTCTCTTATTTAATTATTTATTCTCCACTTTTGAATTAAATTGTTATTTAATGAGAAAGTCAACCTGTCACATGTCCTTTTTAATTAAATAATACTTTTATTATTTAATTATTCATTTCCCTCTCAAATCAAATAATTTTATACTTATTTGATTCTCTCCACCAACCTCTTTTTTAGTGTCAACCTCATTATCTGTGCAAATCTTATCTCTTGATGTCTCATTCAATTTCAGCCCTTGATTGAATTATTTTATAATTCAATCTTAGTCATTCATTTCCTATCTTTGCCCTAATTTTTCCCTAACCCTATTCCATACTACAACTTTCATTCTTGACCATTGATTAACATATCTTATTGACATTGAATCTCAACCCTTCATTCAAATTTGTCTTTTCTATTAAAGACCCCTATCCTTGTCATTTTAACATATCTAGTTCATGTGCAAGTACATGTTAGTTAGACAACTATCTAATATATTTTTCTAGTCATTGTCGTTAGGCTACTATTGCATACTCAAATTTGAGAGTATCGAGCACATTCAAGCAAAATGGAGAAGAGCAATGGAGGTCAAGCAACCATGGCATAGGTAATATTTATTTCATGTTTATGTTTCTTATGTTGGATTGTGCTCTATTGTTGGTTTAGGGCTTCATAGGTTTAGTTTTGATGTTGTATTTCCTTAACCTAAATTTTACCCTAGATTACATTAGTGAACTTGAAGTGAAGCTAACTAGATCTTGCAAGAATGTTTAGAATTTTTTATTTTTTAGGTTTGTGATGCAACTTCAGCTGAAATGATGCAACTATGACGCAATTGACATCCAAAAAACCACAACTATTTGGAAGTTAAAAACATCATTTTGGTTGCATCTATTTTCAATTTTTTCATTTATTATCGGTTTCTTGTTTATGCTTTTATTGTCTAACATCCATTTTGCATCATATTAGTCTCTGGTTTGGTCGAAATTGGTTGCATTTTTTTGTGTTTTACAACTACAAGTTCATGCGATGCAACTGCTTAGGGCATCACCTCAACTGTTCATAACTCAAGAACATTATTCTGTATCCATTTTCATATTTTTCTTTTGTTTTTAATTAATGGTTTTGGGTTTTGTCATCTAACATCATTATCATATCATCTTGGTTTTTGGTTTTATTGAAATTGATCACTTTCATTATGTTTTTGCATATCTAGGTTCATTCTCCACAATTGTTGAGGGGTTCAAAGCAACTGATATTGACTTCACTGCATTCAACTGATATAGTCACCATTCTAGAAGTCATAGTCACCAGGTTCTGCAACGCAACTATCAAAAGCCAGTGAGCCACAACTATCATTTACAATGACATAATTGCCTGTTTTCTAGAATCTTATATTTAATTAGTGTGGTGTAGGAAAAAGTATCCCTTTTTCACACTTTATTTGGGAATGATTAACATTAAAATGAACCTAGTGTTTCCTAGATCTATTGTTGTAATGTGTCTCACAAATTCACATTAGGTTTAGGGCCCTTTTTAACTAAATAGACCTAATTTGACCTTAATTTAGTGTTGTAAAGTGTATTTATTTACACCTTTACACTAAGTTTATGGGCCCTCTTACATTTATGACCTTCACATCATCATTAATAGGCCCTTAAGACCCTTTATTATGCATCCTAAGGCTTATTTTAATCGAAATCCTAACAAGATCAATAAATACACTTAATATTCTAACCCCCCAACATTTCCTCAACCCAAAAAGTTATGGTGGGACCCATATGCAACCTTGGGCATATAAGTCCCCCTTATATGGGACCTATACTCCACCTTGGAAATATGAGTCCCATTTGGTTCCTTTTTAGGGTTTTGAGCAGGAAATTATGGTTTTCAATTCAAATTTCATGAATGTCAGCATTTGGGATCTAATAAACAGTAAATTGGATGGAATGCCTATATAATTAAGGTTTCAAATCATTATTTCACCTAATAAATCATAATATTGACCTAGAAATCAAGATTCAAGCATCCTATGACTTCACAAGAGCATCATAGATTATTCAAGAGTATTCAAGAAGGCATTCAAGGGAAAAATTCTTAGTCATTTGTTACAGCAATCAAGATTCATTATCATGTCAAAGGATTGATGCATCATGCATGTGGTTTTGAGATAATGTTGTGATGTATTGTTCAAGATAAATTTGAGTATTCAAAGGCATTATCTTTCATCTAGATCCATTGAGGCCACTTCATGCTTGTTTGTAGATCTACAATGTTTCAAACAAGGTTCTATTATTTCATCTAATACTTCATGTTTCATTCCTCTTTAAGGTTTGATTACCAAAATAGGGTTTGACAAAGGAAAACCCCCATTCCCTAAAAAATCAACATTTTCCCCTCTCTTTGATGTGTTATTTGAAAATTTAGGTTAAGGATCCATTGAAGAGAAAGGTTGAAAAAAGTTGTAAAAGTTGTCATCTTACTTGCAAGAACATGGAAAGTCGCCTATAGAGTAGAATTCAAAGTTTCAGATTTGGAGATTTGATAGGAGAAAAGCTACAATAGATCACTAGAGGATACGAAAATTTCAATCAAACCCTAATATTGGAACTAAATCACCACCTTGGGTGTATGAGTCCTAGTACAACACTTTTGTCAATTTTCAAAAGATCCAAAAGAATCACTAAGAGATTCCAATTCCTACCCAAAAACCCTAGTCTAGGACTAAATCACCTAGTCTATTATACAAGTCCTAGTGAGCTTCAAACAATATAATTTCAAGGTTTCAGAGCTTGCTTTGACTACATCACTCTTCCAAGTACCCCTCTCTTCATTCTCAGTCTATTATTCTAACTTTCAGTTTCATATTCTATGTTACATAGTTAGGCTTTGCATGTTACTTTCATGTCTTGTCTTTCTAAGCCTTTTATTAGTGGTTAATCCCCTTATTGTCTTTAATCACATCCAAGGATACCTTATAGCAGCCCCTTTTCTCGATTCCATCCCTAGATTGAGATCTCTAGGGTTTCCTTGAATTCAAACTAGAGTGAAATAGGTGGACTAAACCCTTGTTTCCTCTCCTAAAAGGTGGAACCCTATTTCCATGTGTTAATTTTGGTGAACCTGACCTTTGAACCCTTTATTTTTATTTGGAGTGAATTAAGGTCCTAGATCTAGCTTACATTAGTTTTTCATTATATCTTGCATTAGTTAATTTTCATTTAGGGATTCTAAACATTATATTAGTGAAAAGCTCACATAGATTGCATTTTTGCATCCTAAATCATTTAATTTCACTAAAATTATACAATTTCAAATATATAATTCAACATACAAGATAGAAACCTTAAACACGACCCAAAATTTGTTGAATTTGGTGCAAAAACCCTAATTTGGGACTCATTCGCCCATCTGGGCGATTTAGTCCCTGTATAGGTATTTTTCTTGATTCCTATAAATTATGTGATGTCTATTTTTCACTACTTGAACCCTCTAGAAACCCTAACTAGGACTCATACACCCCTCTAGGTAATTTAGTCCCAGATCATACCTAAAACTGCCTTTTATAGCATTAAAAACCTCATTTTTTGTTTTAGTTTGTTGAGTTTTTGTTTTAGTCATTTCATTAGATCTAGCTTAATTTATTTCATTTCATTCATGGATTAATTTCAAATTTGCATTTATAACATTTCATCTTTATATTGTTGCATAGTGTAATTAGCAAGTTACCTTGTTTAGAATCTAAAAATTTCATTTACACATTTCATTCTACATCATTGCATTGCATACTAAGTTTATATATATTACTTTTCCAAGTTTGCAAAGAAAAAGTTATTCAATAAGAATGTTAGTCATTCATTCAATACATTTCCTACTTATGAGATTTTCTTAGTGCAAGAGAGTGAAAATTTTGATGCCTTCCTTAATTCCACACCCACTCCAATCTCTCTTATTGTGGGCGTGATGTGATAGAAGTTACAAGCATATATAGCCATGATGATCATACTTTTTCTTCTCCTAATACCTCTCCTATTAGTGATGGAGGTATCTTGGCAAAAGAAGATGCAACCATTGAGAATCGTGAACATCTCATTTGTCCTTCTCCTTCTCCCCCTTGTGAAGAGATTATGACACAAGAAGGTTATATCATTTCCACTACTTTACTTAGTCTCATTTCTCTCCCAACACCTCCCCTACTTGTGGGAATGCTTTAGTAAAAGAGGATACAATTGTGAACGATCATGAATATCACATTTGTGAGGAGGAAATGCTGATGTTAAAAGATCCAATTATTGAAAGTTATAACATTATCTCTCTTCTTCCTAGTGTACCTAACATTTGGAAAGACCTAATTGAACAAAAGGATCCAATCATTAATAAGCATGAAAATTGTAGTTTCCCTTCCCTTGATGTCTCCCTTATTTGTGATGAAGTTACTTTATAAAATATAATCATGGAATGTGATATCTCACTTACTAGGGTAGATATTATGGCACAAGAGAATGAGAACTTAAAGAAAAAGGATGAAATCATGGAAAAACATAATAAAAAAATTGGACCTTCTCCTAATATCTCTACTATTGGTAAAAAAGATATTTTAATGTTAGAAAATATAACCAATGAAAATCATGAGAATCATGTTTTCCTCTCTCCCCCTAGGGAAGACATTATTGAAGAAGAGAATACCGTCATTGGTAACCAAGAGAATGCAAGCATTTATAACTCCCTTACCTGTGATGAAGTCATTTTAGAAGAACCAACCTTTGAATATCATGAACAACTAGTTTGTAGTTCTCCTAAAAACTCTCCTACTAGGGAGGATATCATGGTACAAGAAAATGAGAACATTGAAAATGGTGATGTGACCTCCTTAGATGAATATGAAGATGATGAAGTGAGATTAGAATCTCCTTCACCAACATAATTTAATGTGATACAACCTCAACTCATCCTTTACCCGCCTTCACACAAACCTCAAACTCAAAACAAACGTATTTTCATCCTTGAATCACCTAAGAATAATGTTTCACAACAATCGAATTATAATATTGTTGCTCATACATATAATACTAGATAAAATCTGCAACCAAGAGAAACACCTTCAACATCCCTCCCACTACCTAACCCCATCTTGCCTAGTGTCCCTCATTTTCCTTTGCAAAGTGGAAAGGAGTATGACCTTGTTGAGCAGCTAAAGTATACTCCTGCTAAGATATCCTTATGGGACCTTATTCAAGCCTCCCCTCATTATCATAACATGATTCAAAATTCCTTACAACAAGTTCCTACCCCTCCTAATACATGCAACAAAATGACAACATCCATGATTCAAGGAATGAATGTTGACATTGTTTTCTAACAAAGTGAGCTCCCTCCTTTGGAAGTGAAAAAACAATATGAAGCTTTCATGATAATAGCTATGAAGTTATTGGAAGATGATTGGGGTTCCTTTGATTTCACACCTAGGTTTGATGGGAAAATGAAGATCAGAACAAAAAATCATTAAAAGGAAAAAGTGGTAATGTCAACACAAGATTTGAAAGCATACACTTCAACCACTCTAGAAGAGAAGACAACATACAGGACAAACTTTAATGAACTTGATTATGAACCATTGAATCCCAAAGAAATGAAACGGCTTTATGGAAAAGTTTATGAACTTATGAAACAACTTTGTTATAGTGAAAAAGGATGTGGTGCTAGGGAACAAGGTATCTATGTCCCTATAGATCCTAACACATGACAAAAGACTAGTGGTCTTGGCTATTGTCCCTCAAAAGAAAGAAACAATCCTTCACTTAATTTCAACACTCTTTAAAAAATATCCTTCTAAACCAACTTTAACATTAGTGCATCCTAAACTAATAGACAATAGTGGTCTTTGTTATTGTCCTTTGAAAATAAATAAATAAATATTCTCTTAATATCAATGTCATCACACAAAACACTAATGATTTGAATTTTATAGATTTTACAGCCTCTTGTAAAGGAGAGAACAAACTCTTGCAATCTACAAAGTCTTGTGTAAGTATGGCATCTTGTACTAAGCAAGAGATATCTTTGTCACAAAATAAAGGAACGTCTTTTACTATTGATCAAGAGAGTATCTTGTTGAGACTCCTCCAAGATCATTTGATATCTCTCCCTCCAAAACACAAAAGAAGTTTTACTACAAGAATTCATTGTGTGCATATCATAGAATTCACATTCATTCTACTAATGAATGTAAGGCTTTAGGTAACAAAATTTGACATCTTAAGAATTGTGGTGCTCTTACTTGTGTTGAGGTACCTAGTTCCTCTAATTGATACTAATTTTCATGTTTCTCATCAATTATATAGGCTCATTCTTCTCTTGCACTAAGTGGGGGAAAGGGGTTAGGGAGCCTTATTCTTGTATGGCACTTATTGTTGTCTCTTTTGGCTAGTTTACCACTTTCCATGTATATATAAGAGCAAGCTTGGGATGTGGATTACATGCCTTGAGTTGGCTCACATGTGACGTACTAAGTTATCTTTAATTGTTGCATTTTTGGGGCAACCCCTTACCCATGATATAGTCTCATTTGGGAACATATGACTTGGAATAGGGATTTTTTAATAACCTCTCATGTCTTCTTCTACTTTAAAGCAACTCCTCACAACAATGGTGTTAGCAACTGCTTTAAAGTGGGGGAAAATCAACACTTATGTTTTATTGTGCAATTTTTCTTTCTTCTTATGACAAGTCCTTTTCTTGGTGGTTTCCTTGAGTTTGATTTCCTTTGAGAGTCTGATATTTCTTTAATTTGTCCTCTCTTGGAGACATTAGGCATAATTTTCCCTAAGAAGAGACCTTACATAAACTAAGTAAAATCCATTTGAATGTACCTTCCACTACTTTTACATTTACAATAATTGTTATATGGCCACCTTTCATAACACACTTTGCTTGCCTATGGTGCCATCCTTTTTGTTCATGAGTGCTAGCATACAAAGCTGTGCTTGCCTCGTGAACCCTGTTGTTCATATTGTGTGGCACCTTATCAAAGTTATTAGGAGGTATAGCTTTGGTATGGTTATCGTATGGGAGTTGAACTTAAGTGTGACTTTCCCATAGCCACTTGCTTGTTTGTGTGAGTGCATATTGGTTGTGTTTATATGTGTCTCTAGGGGCTCACCTAGTGGACTGCCTAAGGTTCCACTAGCCCTTGTGAGTGTGTGTTTGGTTTGCATAGTGGACATCATGTTCCAATTGTAAAAGTTTTTAGACAAATAGCTAATTCTTGATTCACATCATGTTGGAAAAAAAGTCGAGGCTTGATCCACCTCTTTTTATTTTTATTTTTCTTATTTTTGTTTTCCTTTCCTTTAGTCATTGGCATTTCATGTTTGTGTATCTTGATGTTGCATATCATACACCTTGTGTGTGTCCCTTTGTGCTTATGTTGGTTTGACGTAGGATCTTAGATCCTAGGGTATTGACCACCCCCTTGAAATTTTTCATTCTATACCATTCACATTAGTACACTTGGATCCTTCTTGAATGTCTACTTTAGTGTGAGTTTGAAGTAAGTTCCTCCTCTCACTAAAGTGGGGGCTAAATGTAGTGTAGGAAAAAGTATCCCTTTTTCACACTTAATTTGGGAATGATTAAAGTTTAAATGAACCTAATGTTTCCTAGATCGAGTGTTTTAATGTGTTTCACACATTCACATTAGGTTTAGGGCTCTTTTTAACTAAATAGACCTAATTTGGCCTTAATTTAGTGTTGTAAAGCATATTTATTTACACCTTTACACTAATTTTTGGTCCCTCCTACATTTATGACCTTCACATCATCATTAATAGGCCCTTAAGACCCTTTATTATGCCTCTCGAGGCATATTTCAACTGAAATCCTGACAAGATCAATAAATAAACTTAATATTCTAACCCCTCGATATTTCCTTAGCTTTCAAAAGCTATGGCGGGACCCATACACCACCTTGGGTGTATGATTCCCCCCGAAATGGGACCTATATGCCACCTTGGGTGTATGAGTCCCCCCCTGATGGGACCTATCCACCACCTTGGGCATATGAGTCCCATTTGGTCCCTTTTTAGGGTTTTGAGTCAGAAACTAGGGTTTTCACTTCAAATTTCATGAATGTTAGTATTTGGGATCTAATAAATGGTAAATTGGATGGAATACCTTTATAATTGAGGCTTCAAATAATTATTTTACCTAAGAAATCATAATATCCACCTAGAAATTAGGATTCAAGCATCATAAGACTTCACAAGAGCATCATAGAGTATTCTTGAGAGTATTCAAGAAGGCATCCAAGGGCATATTTCTTCATCATTTGTTGTAGAAATCAATATCAATTATCATTTCAAAGGCTTGATGCATCATGCATGTGGTCTTGAGCTAATTTTGTGATGTATTGTTCAAGATCAATTATATTAGTGTAATTAAATTAATTATTACACTAGCATAAGTTAACTTAGGTCATTTAGTCCTAGGTTACATTTTAATAAATCATTTAATAATGGGGTAATGTCCCTTTCCATGTTTGTATGGATAATATTCCTTCTAGAAGATGAGTTGTCCTTCTAGAACTTATCTCAACATTTAATAATTTCCTAGACAGGGTTCACATGTTAGATCATGACACATGGCAACATCTCATGCATCTTAGGTTTTATTTTTTGCTTATATAATCAGGCATCTTGTTCATTTGTATCATATCAATCAAAATATCAATCTATGATCTAATGTTGTAGATCAATAGTAATCTCTCTTTGCAAGCCTTAGTCGCAACACTTTATGTGTGGTGTAATTTCTCTTGGCAAGATCCTTTGAAGTGTGTGCAGCTTGATTGGATGATTCAACATCCATCATTTCAACATGATATTAGAGCATGTTGAATTCTAACATGGTATTAGAGCCATTCCATTGAGAGTTCATCACAGGATCAAGAAAGTTGGGTTGGAGAGATTCTTGTAGGCTAAAGGTTTCCACTAAAGGCTACTTGACTCCACCCAGGTACCAAGCTGATTTCTATAGTAGATAGAGTTAGATTCGAGCTCACCATTATCTTCAGAAGGCCTCAAAACCCAAGGATCACCTATCCAATCATCAAAATTATATACATCAACTTGGGAGCCATCAGAGGTATTTGGGTTTGCAAAATCAATTGGTACGATTTGTACAAATTTTTAGTAAAAAAAATCCATGCCGTCAGTTTTCCTCTAAGGCAAAAAAAAATTAGTTGCAGGTATTTTTTTCATTTTAGAAAAAATGGGCTTGATCTATTGTGTTTGGCAAAAAAATCAATATTTTTGGTATTTTTCTATAGTTTCAAGAAAAATAAATTAGGGCAATTGCATATCATTTTACTCTGTCAGCATTATAAGGTTGATTTTTAAAATTTGTAGGTTATTCTTCATCGACATTTATAGAATATTTTTTTTTTAAAATCAACGGGCATTTTTTTTATTTGGTCGGCATTATTATTTCTGCATCTATTCTAATTAATATATGGTCGACTTTCATAAACATGGTATCTAATTATTATTTTTATTTCAATTGCCGACACAGAAATATTGAAATCTATATTTCTCCATTGGTTGTATTAAGATTCCTTGCAGAAGGAAGTACATCATACAAGGGTGACTTGTCAGTAACATCTCTGGCAACCGTCACCAGCACATCCTCTCGCTGGTCATTGGTGACCACCGGCTTATCCTCTCCTCCAACCACCAGTCATCCATTCTTGGCCGATCCTGTCAGAGTTTTCTCCTACCGACCGGGCTCCCACTTCTGGCCCTATCACAGTTAGACCATCTATCTCACACCACCGACCTGCATTCTACCTACTTCACCACTGAAGACCTTGGTCCCATCAACAACCAAGGGGCCTGCCAAATCAAGTGACTTTTTTTTTGCCTATGCATGCATCACGGTCACATCGATGACCAAGTGCCAGCTTGAAGGGAATTATTTTTTTCTCCTCGTTAGCCTGCCAAGTGCCTAATCTAGGCCTTTTTTTTCATTTTATCATAACTTTTCACCATGGTATCAAAAATCAGCAAAAAAGATACTATCAAAAAGGTAATTCTGAGCACTTTCCAGTGGTGACATCAGTTCTGTGAAATTTTTCTCACAAAAAATTCTATAACCAACTGAAGACAAAACCATAATCTAGACTCAAAGGCTCATAACTTCACAACCATTCATTGGATTTTAGTGATTCTAGTAGCATCAAGAAGTATTTTCAAAGCTTTTTTCATCAATCCAGACCCTTGATCAGTTTTAGCTCCAAGAACTCTTGCATTGATTTTTTCATTTTGGTGCGTTTTTTCAATAACTTGGACATCCTGAAGCTTGGGAAATTTTTTTTGATCTAGGTAGCATCACTTCAATTGCACATCATCCTTGGAAGTCTTTATTTTCTATTGAAGGCTAGTGTCTTTTTTTTTGTGGAGAAATTTCATTATGGGGCTTGCATATACTCCTTTGACTATGTTGCATAAGGGAAACTATAAACAATGGTGAGATGGGATCAGCCACCATCTCCAATCACTAAATCTATTGCCTCATTTGTATGGTATAGTTCCTCATCCAAGCGAAGGTATTCATGAACTTACTTGGAGTTGCAGGAGGTACACTATTTTGGAGATCATTGAGATGCAAGTTGATTGTGATGTTTTGAATGCTATTGATCATTGTGACTATCCTCACATCCTTTGGGCTAAGATTTGGGATATATATGGAGATTTAGATACTCCACCCTTCCTCGATGATCATGATTAAAAATATCATTCTTTAGATCAGGTAACCCACAATGATATTGTTGTGCGGGAAGTTGATTGCCTTGAATCTTCTAAAGAGTTTGACAATGTTCCTTTAGGTGCTTCTTCTCCATCAGAGACTATTGGTATCCCTTCACATTTAGTTATTCCTTGTCCATATTCATTGATTGAGGCTTCCACTATCATCATTCATTAGGACACCTTCAGTTTTCTAGACTTGACATCACATGATGGCTTTGTTTCAGGTATCACTGACTTGGCTACTTCTACAAGTTTGGAGGACATTCTTGAGGGGATATCACTCTATTCATATCACACTTTGGAGAGTTCTCTCAAGTCTCTTCATTCTATTGTCTCGACCTTGATTAGGAATCCAGAGACTATCTCGGAGGCACTTGGTTTCTCTTCAGATATTTCATATATGAGCCTTATTCCATGTCATTCCATTCAGGATTTGAGGTTTCTTCAACATCCACCATTGGATTTCTTTCTTCCAAGTTGGAGACTTGCGGTTTGGACACATTTGTTGCTTCAGACTTCTTTTAGTGGTTTTGAGGACACTTCATTCAGGGGGGCTATCAAGTCTCCATCACATTCATCATATCCATCACACTGTCTTTGGATATTGTTCAGCATTAGTTTTTGCATCGTCTTGATTTGTCACCCTCTTCATTTATTGTGGTGTCTTCATCTTCAAGAAAGGAGACATTTGAGTAGAGTTCAAAGATACCATCATCATTCACATACATCCTTCCTTCCTTTAATTCCTATATAGAATGGGAAGCATCTCTACACTTGCATTTTCTTTTGTTTCTTCTGAAAGGGAGACAAGTTGTTTGTCGACATTGGATCATGTTCTGTCTTCAAACACTTACCATTTCTATAGGTGATCACATCTTCTAGGGGGTCTATATAGTCTCTCTCTTTCCCTCCTATGGAGGATATATTGTATTTTATCCATGTGATGGATGGTGTACTTGGGGGGTATTTGGGAGTCCTCCATCCTTCCCATACTATCTTTCATTTTTGCATTTTCATCTCCTTTTTCGAGAGGGGTTTTGTTCCCACTAGGTTTTCCATTTTTCTCTAGTTGTGGGAGATTTTTTGCATTTTTTCATGTAAATGGGTACCTAACATGGCCCCATAGCTAGGACCCATCATCATCATCATCTTTGCATAATCATTGCATTTTTCTCCCTAAGTTGAACTTATGGGGGGGTGTTATTGTAATTAAATTAAATATTACACTAGCATAAGTTAACTTAGGTCATTTAGTCCTAGGTTGCATTTTAATAAATCATTTAATAATGGGGTAATGTCCCTTTCCATTTTTGTAAGGATAAGATTCCTTCTAGAAGATGAGTTGTCCTAGAACTTATCTCAACATTTAATAATTTCCTAGATAGGGTTCACATGTTGTCACATGTTGTTAGATCATGACACATGTAAACATCTCATGCATCTTAGTTTTTATTTTTTGCCTATATAATCAAGAATCTTGTTCATTTGTATCATATCAATCAAAATATCAATCTATGATCTAATGTTGTAGATCAATAGTAATCTCTCTTTGTAGCCCTTAGTTGCAACACTTTCTATGTGGTGTAATTTCTCTTGGCAAGATCCTTTGAAGTGTGTGCAGCTTCATTGGATGACTCAGCATCCATAATTTCAACATGGTATTAGAGCATGTTGAATTCTAACAAATTCATGTATTCAAAGGCATTATCTTTCATCTACATCCATTGAGGCCACTTCATGCTTGTTTGTAGATCTATAAGGTTTCAAACAAGGCTCTACTATTTCATCTTATACTTCATGTTTTAGTTCATTAATGTTTCATTCCTCTTTAAGGTTTGATTACCAAAAATGGGTTTGACCAGGGAAAACCCCCATTCCCTAAAAAATCAACATTTTTCCCTCTCTTTGATGTGTGATTTGCATATTTAGGTTGAGGATTCATTGAAGAGCAAGGATGGAGAAATTTATCAAAGTTACCAAGTTTTCAAAGTTGTCACCTTACTTGCAAGATCATAGAAAGTCACTTTCACTACATTACTCTTCTAGGTACCCCTATGCTCATTCTCAATCTATTATTCTAACTTTTAGTTTCATATTCTATGTTACATGGTTAGGTTTTGGATGTTACTTTCATGTCTTGTCTTTCTAAGCCTTTGCTTAGTGGTGAACTCCCTTATTGTCTTTAATCGCATTGAAAGAGACCTTATAGCAACCCCTTTTCTCAATTCCATCCCTAGATTGAGATATCCAGGGTTTTCTTGAATGAACTAGAGTGAAATAGATCTTAAACCCTAGTTCCATTCCTAAAAGATGGAACCCTATTTCCTTGCATTAAATTAGGAATTTTTCCATTCTATTTTTTTTATTTAGTAGTTTAGGAGTTTTCTATTACTAATATCTAATTTGAAGTGTGTGGAATAAGTGGAAGGGGGGAATCTTCATCTAATTTTGCTAACTTATTTATCTTGACTCATTTTTTGCAAATATCTATCACTCATTTGGATAAAATTAACTTGCATACACACTCATTGGTTAAAATTTATAACAACTTGCATTTTTTCACTCATGAGTTAAAATGAACTCAAATTTCATATTCACTCATATGGTTTAAAATTTACAAAAAATTGCATACCACATTCATTTGGGCTCATTTGGGCTTAAAATTAACCTTTCATATTCACTCATTGGCTTTAAAATTGACAACTTTGCACCAAGTGTCTTCTCCCACATATTGATTTGGGGACCTAAAATAAATCATTGTCTTCTTTATCTTAAGGTTTTGCATTCTTTTGTAGAGGTGTGTATGCTCTTCTCTCTCACCATTTTGGTGATCCGAAGAATTAAAAACATCACTTAACACTTGCATTATCACCCACAAATTTGGATTTATTAAGGTTAATGAACACCATGCAAGTTTGAGTCAAGTGTATTGTATATGCTCTCTCCTCATGCCTTGTGTGATTTGGGAGATAAAAAAATATACTTGTGTTGTCTTTGTTTACCCTTAGAGGGGCCTACCAAGTGAGACACATCACTATGGAGAACTCCTTGGTGACTCCAACTAGTTTTTCCCTCGGGCCAATATATAAAAGGATGTGATGAAATTTCATAGTCCTCATGTTATGTAGACCTTAGTAATATGGTTCCATTCAAAAAGGGGAGGTACCTTTGAGTATAAGTGCCCCAGGTAAGGTGGTTAGAGCCTTAAGTGGCTTGTTAGACACTCACAAGGTGGCATGTTCCCAAGTTGTGACTAATAACCAAACTAGTTAGAAGCCACCCTTTTGATTGAGTTTTGGAAATGTTCTTTGTGTAGGGTTGTAACATCATACGCATAGGACTTTTATGCCCAACATTTGGCTCCCTTCAATGAGATGGAAATCCTTGGCTTGCATAAGTTACTTGCTTCAAGCTTGTGAATTTTCACAGAGAGTGTGATTTGTGGTATCCTTCCATAGCAAGAGCCCCTACCCATCTACTATTATAGGAAAAAGGTGATATATAACCCAAAATGGTGTCCCTTACTTGCATCAAAGGAGATTCCTAGAGTGGGTCTAAGAGTCTTGCCATTGGCCATTAACTTTAGGGATAGATAAGTGTCTTTTGTGTGTGATTTGTATTATTCGATATGTGCTATACCCATGGAAATTTTAGGTGACTAACCTCAAGGACATACACATTTTGAACATACCTTTTAGAAATTTTAGACCATCCTAAGTTTTTTTAGACTATTTACAGTGTTTTCTATTTAGACTTCACAAAAACTAGATCAAAACTAAGTCAAAACCATTCAACTTAAGGTTTAAAAAACTATTCACCGTAACTGATTTTACTTCACCACAATTGCTACTCAAAAAACCACAATTGATAAAACTAGAAAACAACTAATTCCCAAAAAACTGCATCTAACACTCAAAACAACACAACTGCTAGTTGTTGAAAATTTTAGAGAAATTGGGAACAGTCCACTCTTTGATCAGTCCCTGAGTATAATCTTGTCCTTTGATCATAGAATTGCAATCACCAAACCTGTCATTTTTAGTCCATCCATTACCACACCTTTACATTAGTTTCATTTTCCATATGTCAAACATTAGTTCATTTATTAGCTTGCATACACCTTGTTGCAAACTTTGTCTTTGGAAATTCATCAAAATTTAGAGCAGTCCATAGTTAGAAAATCAGATTTTATATTGACCGTACTTTTCCACCAATTTAGTCCTTTTTCATTTAGGTTTTCTCCTCAACTCACAAGGCTAGTTTGAGACCACCTTTTTCAACTTGTCATTTCAGTCTTCATCATCCTTAAGGTCTTGATAAATCATATTTTTCTCCTTGGCTATTTTAGTTTGGTTAGTGTTCTTACCTTAGATTTACCATAAGGTGCTTAGTTATCATAATCCTAGTCATCATTTTAGGTCATATTACCATTCCCACCCTCCATCATAATCTCACATTTGCATTACATTTGACATACCTTAGTCTTATACATACCATAGATTTAGACCATTGTGAAATTATTGACATCTTGACTATTGTCACTTTGACTCTTTATCTTGGTCCATAATCATTTGGCATCCCTTTATATACCTTGAAAACTCCAAAAAAGTAGTTGCATACTTTAGACATACTATGTATTTTGATCTCATTGTGACACTATCCTATTGGCATCTTGATTATTGTCACTTTGAATCCTTATATTAGCATCATCATTAGACACCATTTATACCTTGAAAAAATCTAAAAAAATAGTTTCATACTTTAGACATACCATAGATATTGACCTCATTGTGACACTATCTTATTGACACCTTGACTATTGTCACTTTGACTCTTTATCTTGGTATCATCATTGAGCACCATATATACCTTGAAAAATCCCAAAAAATAGTTATCTTGCATACCTTGGTCATAAACATATCATAGATTTTGACCTCATTGTGACATTATCTTATTGACACTTTTACTATTGTCACTTTTAATCTTTATATTGGTATCATCATTAGACATCCACTATACTTTGAAAAATCCAAAAAACATAGTTGCATAACCTTGGTCATAGTCATACCTTTGCATTGTCATACCTTAGACATCATATCACATTCACCTCCCCCTTGCAAGGCTTTTATGGTCAAAACAAAAGTATAGAGTAAATGAAAAGAGATGGAATTCACCCAAGATGATGAGTTTTTCAATACCTTTGGTAATTTTTCCCATGGGGGACCTACCACAAAAATCATTTCCCAATCCATTCAAAAATTTCATAATAAGAGACAAAGGGCGTGTCATTGTAGATAAAGTAGATGTTGCCACCCAATATCCCAAAGTGGCATCTTTTGTGGATGAGATGTTGGCATTATACCCCCAAAGGTTCCTAGCCAAGTTATTATCAAAAGGAGCTACACTTCCCCATGGCTTTGATTTCAACACACTCCAAGCAATGCCTACCCCAAACAAACAAAATAAAGGACATGGTACAACTTCCTCTAGTGGCTCCATCCCACAAATCAATACTTCCATGCCATTAGGAGGGTCCACACAACACTCAAAAACAATTCATACATCACCATTTGTCACCCAAACAATGGCATAAGGAATGACACAATCTATGACACAACCCTTTGGTGCTTCATTTAATCCATTTTCCACATCTAAAACCATGGGGGCATCATCTTCCAATCCATTTTTCATGGGTCTAAACAAGTTAATAAAAGACCTAAGATTGTTGTTAATGGTCCCAAAACTCCCAAGAAAAATGCTATACCAAACATATGGACATCTCAACATACCTTCACATCACAAAAAGGGCCTAAGTATTAATGCACAACACAATACATGAGGCTCTACTCCAAACAATACACAAGGACCTTTCAAACAACATGGAAACCAAAACTTACATGGATACACTTTGGAAATTTCATGGAAAACACAATCCAATCCTCCCTACACTAATCATATTCCAACTCCCAATAAAAACATTCATAACCAAATACCACCTTTCACACCTCATATGCAAAACCAAAATCCATCTCACAATATTAGATTCCAAAATGCCAAAATGAACTCTTACCAACAAGACACATCATTGACCCAAGTGGATTTCCTAGCAACTCAAATGCTTTCCTTGCAATAACAGGTGGAGAATATTCAAGTATCAAACAAGAAAACTTATTCTACAAAATACTTATGTCCATTACCCATTTGACAAAATTCTATACATGTCGCCCTTCCCACATGGCTATGCCATGCCTAACTTGCCTAAATATATAGGGAAGGGAAACCTATCAAATGTGTGAGAGAGTCTTCTACAGCTTGCATAGAAATTGCACATGAACCCACATATCTAATGAGACTATTCCCATGAAGTCTTATAGGACAAGCACTTGAATGGTTCACTCACTTACCAATGAGAATACATATATGGGGAGACTTGGCTAATAAATTTTTAGAATACATTGCACAAAACATTGACAATGAGATAACAATCACCACCCTATGTCACACTACACAAGAAGGTAAAAAAATTGTGGCATTCTTCCAACGATGGAGTTTAGCTAGCAGATGTCCCATGGAAGTACTCAAAAATAAAAAATGTGTCATAGTTGTGGAAAACAATTTGAAACACTCATTAAGAATTCAATTTTGTGCCTCATTTTTGTATCTATTAGATAATGGCACCATACTTGAGAAGGCACTCATTGCAAGGGAGGGATCAAAATTTTCAATAGAACACAACTACCCAAAACACTTCAAATGACAAGAACAAATATTGGTCTTGCAACAAAAAATTCACCAATGATGGAGTAGTCGATGTGAAGGCAATACACACTAATCCCACAATCACACTTAGGGAACCCAACAAATCAAACAACTCACCACATGCTCTTGATCACACAAAAAATTCCTTCCAAAACATGCAACAAGAAAGAGCTGAAAGGAAATTTCTCACAAGACATAAATATACTCCCTTAGGGATGCCAACCTAACTAGTCATTAAAAAACTCTTATAACAAAACTTCATACAAATTCTTGATGTGAAACCATATGATCCAAGATAAATCAAACCTTCATGGTGGGATGATAATTCCTTTTATTACTATCATTGAATTAAAGGACACCCCACTTCACAATACAAACAATTAAAAAATATCATTCAAGACCTCATTAAAAATGACATCATATAAGTTGATGGATAGAAAAAAACCTCTAGCAATTACCATTAAGTCTTTGTGAATCCATTACATGACCATGGAAAAGGAAAGGCCTCCAATCTAGCTCTAAGACCAATAATTTTTCTAGCTATACCAATGCCAAATATGACTACACTACCATCCATCACATTTGAGCCACTGATGATTATGTCAATACCATTACCATCAAGAAGTTGACAGAGCATGTCGTCAATACCCATCAAACCAAGGTGATTTTCCAAGGTGCTCCCCCAAAGCAACAACAACCAAAGTCCCAATACAATTTAATTGAACATTTAGGGAAAACACCCACACAAATTTCTATCCTTGATTTGTTGTGTATATCACCTGAGCATAGGGCTATCCTTGAAAAATCCTTACAAGATACTACCGTGCCCATTGAGCTTAATGTAAATCGCTTCCAGGAGATGGTGGGTTACTTGACTAATTCTCATCATGTCACTTTCTCCAACCAAGATTATTTGACCCAAAATAATAATCATAATGATCCCTTACACCTTGAAGTCTTCTTCCATAAACATAAAGTTAGACAAGTCTTGGTAGATGGCGGAGTAGGGTTAAACATTTGCACCTTCAAATTGGTTAAGGAATTTTTCTTCTCTAAAGTATGTGTAGAAACAACAAAGAGATTTTTTATCAAATCCTATGACAATGAGGAACACTCTTCTAAAGGTGTTATAAAACTACCTATCATAATTGGACCTGCTATCATGGACACTACATTCCAAGTCTTGGACCTCTATCTTCCATACAACCTCATCCTTGGTTAACCATGGATTCATACCATGAAGGGCTTACCATCCACTTACCACAAATGCTTCAAATTCCCATATAATGGCACCAAAATCACAATTGTTGGTGATCCTAACCCATTTTTGTATTGCAACAATTTGAGAGGAACATTCGAACAATAAGTACCCATAAATCGACAAGCCTTTTCATCCTCCTCATCTCATTACATTGACCCTTCCACCTCATCCAAATCATCCACCTCCAAAACTCCACCCTTTGATCCCAAAATTAAGGTCCAATACAAAGGGTGTGGTGAGTATCACATGAATACATCCTATTGCATCAATAAGTTGACATCTCCTGAGTCATATGGCAAACCGATAGCATACAAGAGACAATCCAAGGTCACTATACAAATACGTCCCACAACCACCTTCATAAAATTGGGGGAGCTAAGCAAAGAAGCCATTAACGAATAAGATGTGACCTCGTAGCTATATAGAGAAGAAGAAGAAGAAGCTCTTCCACCTGCACAAATACCCATAGAACAATACAACAAAGGTTTTAAAATAATGAAGAACAAATGCTATGACAAACATAGTGAATTCATAATGAACAAAAGTGGGATGAAAAAACCTTTTTTGGTATCTAATCGACCAAAAGGCTTATGGCTAGGGTTTAAACAAATTGAGATTGGCACTCCTAGTACTAAGGTACTTTCAACCAAGGAAGTAAGTGCCTCTAAGAATATTGAGACATATGCAACACCCGACACCTCTAAACCATTTAAGACATGACGATGACTATGTTGAGACAAAATCTAATGAATATAAATGGGTCTCCCTTGTCTCCAATGAATATGATACAGTCAAAATGCTTGTTGATATTGATTTATCTGACACTGTGACCTGAGACCCTGACAATACCTCTATCTTTACCTTTTCCACTCTAAACTTCGATGCTACCAATGATGGCATGCCTTTATTCTACCCCCAACTCATCGATTGGGACCAACAAGCACCACTTGTCTTAGACATATTCAAGAATGATGAAGCAATCATTGATTTCATGGGATTACAAGAATGAATTCCTATTGGAAATCATAAAGTTGGATTTACCATTGACTTGGATCATATGGCATACCTTGGGGAGTCTTTCCACCCCTCTAGTCACAAAAATAAAAATGATAAAACAAAGAATGGTAGGTCTCTAGGTGAAAATCGCAAGGTTCCTTTAGACCAAGAAAAAGTAAAAAGAAAGGACGTATCTAAGGGTGAAAACCTCTCCAAGGTGCCTAAGGATGGAGGGTTGGAAATTCTTCCCATTAACCAAGATAAGTTGTCAATGCTTATTGAACAGTCTATGGAAGTCAACATTAGCGCAAATGAAAATCCTAGAGTTATCCACTTTACAGCATCATTGACTAAATTAGAGCATCCTAATTTTTGTGCTTTCTTTGCAAAATGAAAAATTAATTTCACTTGGTCCTATGCTAAGATGAATAGACTAGATCATGACTTGGTATTGCACCATTTTCCATTATTTTCCAATGCCAAACCTATCAAACAAAAGCTCATAAAGATGCACCCACAAATAACTTTATAGGTCAAGGTCAAACTGAAGAAGTTACTAGATGTGGGATTTATCAGATCAATTGACTAAACATAGTGGATCTCTAACCTTGTGCTAGTGAAAAAATCAATAGGTGGGATCCATATTTGTATTGACTTCTGAGACCTGAATGAGGCATGCCCAAAGGATGATTTTCCCCTTTTGAAAATTGACATAATTGTGGACTTGACAGCAGGCTATGAGATGTCCCTCATGGATGGCTTCTCAGGCTACAACCAAATCATAATAGCTCTTGAAGATCAACATAAGAATTTCTTCACTTGTCCATGGGGAACTTACTATTGGAATGTCATGCCTTTTGGACTCAAAAATGTTGGGGCCACATACCAATGTGCTATGACCATAATTTTCCATGATCTCATTAATACTCTAATGGAAGACCATGTGGATGAATTTATTGCAAAATCATTGACATGAGGTGACCATTTGTGAGTCCTAGAAAATATTTTCAAAAGACTAGAAGAGTACAAAGAAATATTCAATCCCAAGAAGTGTGTATTTAGAGTGACTTCAGGAAAGCTCCTAAGCTATATTTTTTCTATGCAAGGCATTGAAGTTGACCCAGCCAAAGTCAAAGCTATAATAGGTATGCCTCCACCCACCAATATAAGTAAACTACATGTTGATGCCTAAAATTTTCAAGCAACAACCTTATCGGAAACTTAGTTAATAGGGGGGCCAATTGTGCTAAACTGAGTGACCTTTAGGTTTTTAAAGAAGTCAATTTCTTATTTATTTGGGGGGTTGGAATGGGAAAAGGGAGCAGATATATAAAATAAAGATCTAACTTAAGGTGATGCACCAAGATGTAGGTGTGGGCATGGTAAATCTTCCTTTCAGATGAGATTTAAGGGCTTGTTTAGCAATTTGCATGTCCAAAAATAACATATAGCATAGATGAAAAGCCTAAGGAGTTTATCAAATAATGTAAAATAACTTCCATACACATTTATTGAAAAGAAGAGTTCAAGACATGGTCTAAATCAGCAAAATTATATTGAAATTATAGAAGTTCTACAAATAAACTACTCGATACAATAACAACACAGTATAACATCTTGTCAATTAGCTAAGAAATAGAAAGGTTGAACAATAATGGCATAGTTTGTGAATCATAATACAATAATCTAAAAAATAATACAAAATCCTGGTGTCTTTTCACAATTTTCTATGTATTCTCCAAACTCAAAACCAGAGGCATTTTTAGAGAGGTTTTTATATAGAGAATCATCCCACCTCTTGAGAGCCAGTAATAGAAAAGATCCCCTAGCACTAGCAATGATGTCCATTGCAATGATTTCCCATGGTCATTGCAACAAAAGAGACTCTAAAGCATGGAATGCAATCGCCTACAAACCAGATGCATCCCTTGTGAATGATGACTGTGGTCCTAGTGTGGAAGCAACAAAATCCCCATGTAGACATGTGTCGCTAGCCCACAAAGTTGGTCAGGACATGTGGTGACAAGGTGGGACTCATCGCTTATTCTTCCCTTCCTTGCAATGAAACTCCCCACGGAGAAGAGACGTGGATAATTCTTCATCCTGAGCATTGATTGTGAGGTCCACCAAAAGGTGCTCGCACAATTATGCTATGTGGCATGTGGGTGGAGCTCGATAGAGAATTAAAGTAGAGCGGGCTCATAAAGACCCACGTTGTTGACACATGGAAACACAGTGGGGCTTGATAGAGAAGCAAGGGAAGAAATATTTGCAAGGAGCATGTGGCAGACATGTGGAGCAAGTAGGCAAGGCTCTTCAAAATGGGGCTAGATAAATATAAGCATATAAGGCGTGGGCTAAGGCCAAGAAAAATAATCTTATCAACCTGAAAGGAGCTCAAAGGATTTTCAATCCACAAGTTTTGGTGACTACCAAAGGAATTTCGCTTGCAATATGGGAACCCAAAATCTCTGGTTTGAGGACTAGAGACTTATCTATTGAGCAGTGGAGCTAGAGCTTTGAGAGCATGATCTATAGAGGTAGCCATTTAGTTTGGATGGTATTGATATGGCTCATAGCTTCTCTTGCACCTCATGAAAATCAATCACTTCTTTGAAGGGAAGCTTCATGGATATTGTGGTCCAAGAATTGAGTTGAAAGAGTAGCCATGTTGTCTTATGGGTGACACCTTCAATGTCCTCAGCAATAGGGGTTGATTGAAATACTGAAAGACGGATAAGTCCTGCTGATTCTCCATGATTTTTCTTGCAATATGCTATGTTGTGGCCACCAAATCATCATAAATAAATAGGGAGGGAAAGCCCATCTAAGTCAGTTGGGAGAATTTCACTTGTATATTGTTCATAGTCTGGCCCAGTGTTGTCAAGCAATCACTAGCATGAAGGATGGTCACGTTCCAATGGATGAATTCTTTTGCTATCTTGGTAGCTAACCTTCGATCTTCAATCCCTGTATTCATTAGGTCCTCATTCACCATTGTGTATAGCTTGTCCAATAATTTTTTTGCCTCAAGAACAATCTCTACTATGAATGATGGGAACTGCTTTATTGTTCCATGAACCTCTCTACTCAAATTTTTTGCTTCCACCATGAATTGTATCACTGATTGAAGTGTCAAATAGAAAGTCTTGACTTTTTCACAGTAGGAAATGTATAGTTGTTGGGCCACTAAGAGGATATCTAAATGAGTAGCAAGAGGCTAGGGAGGATTATTCAAAGCACCAATTTCCATCTCCTAACCTAACATCTTGTGTTAGCTCCTCAATTCTTTTTTCTGCAATAGAGAGTCATTCTTGTAGAGTCCCCAACTCGATGAGCAATCATTCCTCAGCTTGGACTATCATTCTAGATTCTTTTTCCAGGGAAAGCCTTACTTCCTAGAACTCCTCAAATTGAGATTTTTTTCTCTGGAGTTCCTAATCATTTTCCTGCATTTCTTGCTCCAATTGAGATTGCTATTGTCAAAGCTCTTCAATCTTTTGTTGCACTTCTTCGTCTATCCATGCCAACTGGTCCTATAACTCCTATTTTTTCCTTTGTAGTTTAGTGACCTAGTTGGGATCCATGGATTAGAACTTTACAAGTTCTATCTAAATTTTGGTGCCCTTTGCCTATGCTTGCTGAGATATTCATATAATTTTGGCTTCTCTTTCTTTTTCCTTCTTCAACAGGACCTCCATCCTTTCCTTGAAATTTTTGAGCTCATCCTCCTTCTTCAGTTGTTGATTATAATTGAGGAATTCAATAGTCACCACTCTCTAGGTTTCCTCCATCATCTCAAGCTTATCTTGTAGTCCAGCCACACGCAAATCAATCCTTATAGCATGAATTGTATAGTCCTTGGGGTTGCATCTCGCCCTGCGGCTTGATTTTGTTCAGATACATAGTTGCAAAATGAAATGACTATTGAGCTTCATTAAAAAGGTTTTTCATGTATGGCTTGGTTGGCCTTAAAACATCTTTTTCTTTCCTCTTCTAAACTCTAATAGCCCATGATGTTGCCATTTTGTCACCCTCTGACATAAATTTCTCTGGTGATTTAATCAACTCAACAGTGAAGGGCACACTGGGAGGAAGAGCAAAACGGAAAGAGAGAGTTGTGGTCTTAGCTAATGTCTTCTTTGATAGAGATACCATTAATGGGGAGAATGGGGGAATGTTATACCAAGGCCCAATTAGGGAAGTGGAGGAAGGAATCATGGGGAGTGGTGGTGGTAGCGAAGATGAAAAGGATTCTATCTTTAGGGTGGGCTAAGTCAGAGCCAACATAGTGGGAGTAAAAGGTGTAGCAATGGTGGATTTGGACTGGGTTGTGACAAATGGTGGAATAGATTGCAAGGGAGTAAAATTTGCATGTCTGATTTGGGAGAATTGGGAGAAACCTCCCGCAACCATGAAAGAAAAAGTGGAAAAAGAAAGGAAAACACTCGAAGTAATTAGGGGTGTAGAGATGGTATAGGTAGAATAAGTAACCAAATATTGTGTAGTGAGAAGAGGGGGAGAGAAAGATACCTAAGTTTTGGAGGATTCTAATCCTTGGCTAGTTGTAGGTTCTTGTGAGCCCTCTCTAGAGGTTGCATCTGTGTGTTGCCTCTTATCGGGCAGAGAATTGTCCACCTCTATGACCTCTAAGGTTGTTGGGTTCCCCTAAATCTTTTCATAGTCCATGTACATGGTAATGAGGTCTCTAACCATGATGCAGTTAGACGAACTTTTAGTGAAGCCTTGCTAAACTGCTTTATCATCCTTTCTTTCTTCTATGCTTGGCCCTATTTCACCTCCTTTCCCATCGTTGTATATTTCCTAGCTTCCTCTAGATCTATATGCTCATCATCACTTGCATCAATATCATCATGCCCTTTGTTCCATAGAGTATTGAATCTTTCATCCTTGTCTATGTCTTGGAATAGGGCATCAAGCCATCAGATCTCCTGATGATAAATCAAAAAGGATGCAATTTTCTCTTTGGTCCATTGCCAATGCTTGACCAAATTCTTGCAAAAGGTGGCCCCCATTTGGAGCTTCTCATTAGGCTTTTCCAAAGGAAAATAGAAAGATATCCATGGAGGCCTCCTATCTTTAGTAGGAATATAGGCCAAGTCCACAAATAGGTCAATTTGTTATGACCGTGGATTCTGTTGAGCTTCCCAATAAGGCTGGGAGCTATGAGTCACCTTGATGTTCAAGTCCGCAAAGTCATTTTTCGGGTTGTATTGCCACTCATCACAAATTAACACCAGCCCCATATGAGCCAATTTTTCTTCTAGTAGAACATGTGTCTGCTTCTTTTCCATTACCACTATTTTGAAGCTCAAAGGGAAGAAGAAAAAACATTTTTGCTTCTTTCCTCCACAAAAATTGTTGTCAATAATCGATAATTTCTGAAACACCTCGAGGGCCAAAACTCTATATGTGAATCATGTTGAGAGTTGGAATGGATCTTCGATAAAGCCACATAGCCTAAAAAATATGAAATCTTCCTCAAGAAACCAATCGCAAGGAGGATGAAAACTCCACATCCATCCTATTTTATTTGCATAAAGTCGATAAAGCTTGCCATCCTCGCTAAAATATTGCAAAATCAGAGTCAAGAAGCGCTTTGAAAATGAATAATAATCATAAGTTGCACAAAGCAGGGGAGTCCACATAGAAACTAGCCTTCTTACTCCATGTTCATCAAAAATATCCAATCCCATACATTTCCAAAAGAAGTTAAGGTTCTGGTACAAAAACATATGAGTGAGGAGAGAAGAAAACCTAAATTTATGTTGTGTATTGTATTCTTTGATCTAGCTCACTATTTCCCAAATGATGACTTATGTGAAGTCATACCATAATAAATAATTTTGTCTCCTCAACTGAAAACCCAAACCCAATTGAGACTCTTGCACATAATTTTCATTGTCCATGTCACAAACAAAATCCATCATAGAGAAGACCTCCCATATGTCCATATTAAAAGTGAGGTGTGCAACTAGAATCTATGGAAACTCTTTAAAATCTTCTTCAGGCCTTTTGGTCTCTTGGTTATAAAAACTCAAAGCAAGATCTCTGGTCTACCATAACTATTCCTCTCCTTCTGGAGTGAATGTCTCCTTTTTTTCTATAGCCCTTGTTTAGAGGGAACCTAGCATATCCCTTATAGCTTTCACATTGATTATGACCCTCAGCTCCTGGCCTTCAAAGGCACCAGTATCTGGGTTAAAATTTTGCATGCATTCATGGACTAGTTTCGAGCAGTAATGCACAAAAGAAACCATATACTGTAGGAAACTGCATAACCATATCTTGTACACCAAGGCTTGTTGGCTACTACACTATTTCATCCTCTTGCGGGTTGCTTCCCTAAGTCTCTTAGGGTTGATTTTAAGGATGGGTTCATGAATGTTATCTCATTCCTCTATTATCAGGGTCTAGTCCCTATGAGCTTTCTTGTCCACGGTCCACATGTGGTCCCACTTCGGCCTTTCTGGCATCCCAGGTGAAGCATAAGAGATGTTATCAAAAATGTTGGCCATTAGTACTACACACATGGCACCTAATAAGCTTTGAGTCTCTCCTCCTTGTGCTTCCATCTGAAGATTCAAGGCCATTTCCAAAACTTTTGGACCTTAGAAACATTCAAACTCTCTTCAATTCACTTTGACTCAGAAAATTCTGCACTCAAAGCTCTTCACACTAAACAATGTACTCAGAGAACTCTTCACAGTGTCGTTCTTTCTCATGCAACACTTAATATTTTCTCGACTTGGAGTTGTAGATAGTGGTTGCCTTTTTGCAATAAATTCAACATGTACTACCAACTTTCTTGTTCATGCGATTTTTTTTTCCTTTTTGAAAAGGCATCAATTCATAATGGTGATTAGTCATTATGTCCTATGGTACGATTTCTTGAGAAATTGAGCTAACGATTGAAGGCCTACAAAACCTTTTGCATTTTTTGCAATTAGTAACCCAAAAAGAATGATTAGGCCCAAAGCATAGTGAGTACACAAAAATATTGAGTTCATCCTTGGAGAAATAAAAATTCCCACAACGTGACACGTTAGCACTTGATCGTACAGATGATCACTTGGGACTACCATCGGTTTTAGTTAATTAATTACTCCTTAACTTCACACGTAGCAATCCGTACACAGTAGACACAACTAGGTGGGATTCTCAATTTTTCTCTTGGTGGGAATTTCAAGTTGGCTTCTGATGAGTTTTCAATGTTAATACTCGATCAGCATCATGCTTATTACACGCATGTACCTTAGCTATTTCTATAAATGGCCCTTAAGATAATAGCATAATTACACTTGGTAATTAGGAAGAATTAGCATTTGGTAGTTGGGTAGAGATAGGTGTAATTAATACTCTGATTAGGCTCACTAGCAATAAGTCACAAACAACCTCTCTAGGTGAAATTTCTAACAGGTGTTTGAAACGCATGACAAAGAATAAGCCTTCTTTAGTGACTATAGAAATGAAGTGGATACTGGGGAGGGATTGCATAGATTATAAGTATAAGTATAGGGTCAATAGTAACATTTTGTCCCATTTCGTTGCTTCTCTACTTGATATAGAGGAACCCAAGCTAATGATCCTATGACTCACATTTGAAATCTTCCCGAAGTGCTACCTTGGCAGCCTTGGAGAAGTTGTGGTGAATACGGTGTATGAACTTGATCTTCATAAGGTGAGCAACCTTCGCAAACACATTGAAGAAGATGCAATGATGTCATGGGTGTCATTCCTGAGTGGATTTCCACATTCTAACGCATGAAGAGCACTGCCAAGGGTTACTTGTGCCTGCCACTTCTTGCTACACTACTACAACATGGTGTTGTTATAGAGCGTGAAGTGGTATATTGAATTCAAAAACCTGGTGTATCCTCCACCACTAGCCATTGTTGTTGTTGATGCTCCTACTACAATTAATGATCATGTTGATGAAGTTGTTCCAAATGTTCTTGTTGTTCCTGTGGATGCTCCTACTTGAAGAATGAACTCCATTTTCTAGTTTTTTGTATATATGCCTTATTTAATACATGCTTTGAAAAAATGCATAGTATATATATTCTTAGAAAAGTATGGCCTGAGATCCATTTTCAAATTGTAATACCAAAAGTATATAATACCATATAATGAATATACAACCTTCTAATCAATTTTTTGTCTCTTTTTCTTTCTTTGTTTTTGCATTATGGTTTCATTTTCTGCTTCTATGAGTTCCTTTCTCTACTTTTCCATTATGGGTTCATTTTGAAAGATAAACAAAAACAAAAACACAGAAAATTTATATAATTACATATCTAAATTGGAAAAATGATTATCAAAGCTTAATTGAAAAATTTGAGGTGGATTTTGTTAACTGGAATCCCCAATGCTTCTTTTTCCATGTTTTCTAGTTCAAATACACTATGTTTCTTGCATTGAATAATGTGAAAAGGAAATTCCTATAGGCTATCAAAATTTCTATGTAGGCTAGTATTTGTGGTCATTTCATATAATTTTAGCACTAGGTATCTGCATTTAAGACCTTTGTCTAAGGTCTTCTTATCAAAACACCTATTGGGGATTATTCATGGCTATCAAGGCCTTTTCTCTTTTTTCCTATACCTCCACCAACTTGGCCAATTGGACCTCTATGGCTCCGTTATGTTCCACCTCTAGAGACTTGAGGAACTATAATGCGAGAATTTCCATGGAGATGGGAAAGAGAACTTCCTGTATACCAGCTCATACAACAAATTCTTAAGGACTTGCTTAGGAGTTATCTAGTTTGTCTAGAGCACTAACCAAAGGTTCTTATCCCACTCTTTTTGATGCTTCAACCCAATTCTTTAAATAATTCAAACTAATTTTGTATTCGTCGACTCAACTAGGCCATTTCCCTATGGGTAGTAGTTTGAAGATTTTTAAGAATATGCCATGAGTGAGTGAAAATTGACATACCTTTGAGCCCAAGAAAGCCTTAGCATTGTCAGAGATTATGGTCTTTGGTAGGCTAAATCTCATTACCAGTTCCTCGAGAAAGTTCACAATCTCTGCCTTTGTTGCATTCTTTAGAGGCATGGCCTTGATCCATATGTTATAGTATTCCATAGCCATGAAGATCCATTTGTGTCCAACATTGGATGTGGGATTAATCATCTTGATAAAATCAAGGCCCCATTATGCAAAGGGTTCCTTAGTAACTATTGGATTTAGGGGCATTTTTTAGTTCTTCCTTCTCCCTATGAAGAATCAACATTCCTTGTAGGCCTTCACCAAAGAGTGAGTTATTAAATAGTGTAGGCTAGAAATATCTAGTACACATAATTTTAACAGTAGTGGTCTTTGTAGAGAAGTGTTTTCCTGTGGGACTGCTATGAAAAACATATAGAATTTTCTTTGCTTGCTCTATGGTGAATCACCATAGGAGAATGCCATTAAAGTTCCTTTTGAAAAGGACTCCTTCTATGAGCACATATCCACTATTCTACAATCTGTAGAATCTCCTTTTTTAAGAAGGGAGGCATGTTGGATATTTCTCAGCCTGCATGAATCTCATTTGGTCTGCCAACCATCAACCTTTGGGCTCAGGTTCATTCATTAGGATATCATCAACTACAAATTCCAAGGTAGAAGCACAAAATTATCTTAAGTGGTAATTAGGATATCCTATTCCCATATATTTTTCAAGTTTCAGTATGTCCTAGTGACTAGGAAAAGCTGGCATTGGTATGCTCAGATTGAAAGGATACATACATACATCTTCAATGGAGAACTTGTGGGATGATGTTTTACTATTCTTGAGAGTATCCAATTCTTGTCTCAGTCCTCTAAACTCATCCAAAATAGGATTGTTTGTAGGTTTAGGTTTTGACATCTTTAAAGATCTCTTGTAACCAGGTTGTAAATAAAAGGGTTTGCGATCTTTGATTCTATTCTCACTATTTGTTTTGTATGCCTAGGTTCACTATATTAATGTTTGTCATTCATCATGAGTAAGGATATGTCAAAGTCAGAAGGTAGTTTGATTCCATCATCAATAAGGGCCTTGAAGTATTGTTGTGGATTATGTTTGACAACCTCAATAAGTAGTTTAGTGAATCTATTATCATTAAGTACTTCATTTATATTGGATTGGGTTATTTCTTCATTATCAATTTCATTTGTTTCACTAGTTGCAACACTAATTTGATTTTCCCCATCAAAGTATTTTCCCCAAGGGTTCCCTTCTTTTTGAAACATTTTTACTCCTATTATAGGGGTCATAGGTGATTGTTCTAATCTTCAACCTAGGACTAGATAATGTATGAAACCTAAGATTAGGATATGACTCTAAGATGAGATATGAGAATGGTATGATATGATAAGCTTGATAAGAATGCAAGAGCTCAAGGAAAATTCTAGGTTCGAAGCTAATTAGGATGCAAGGCTTTACTTGTGTTACAAGGATAAGTGATCAAGAGAGGGTAAGTAGGAGATGATGAACTCCAAAAATATTTCCCTACTCCAAGATAATGGTAGTTCTCTAACTTAGGGATGCTAAACCTCGAGTGATACAGGAAATTAATAGCCAAATATTTGATTTCAAGACCTAGGAAGAGTAACCTAAGTGTAAGCTAAAGGTTTTTTTGAACAATGCAAGAGCATAGGATATGTAAGGACTAGGAAAAATGCAAGGATTGAAAGATCAAAATTGAAGGATGATGCCCCCAAGAGATTTAAATGATAGGTTCATTTTGGATTTTTTTTTGTTTGACTTTTTGGGGTTTGCAAGGTTTAGATGTCGTAGATTCCTAGGTGTGATGTTTGTTTGAGATTTTTTTTGAACACACATGTAAGACACAGTAGACAGAATATTTTTGAGTTTAATCTTTGGACAATTTTTGAGATTCACATGATAAGTGTGGTGTTTGATCCTGACTAAAAATGTTTGCTTTTTATTATGAATGTTGTTTGGCTGTTGCAATTGAGATAAAATCATGTTTAAGTACAAATCCTAGGCTAGCCGAGATAATATCTGCTATATTCCCACTGTGGATAAATCTGAGCCACACTTATTCACAATGGATAGCTTAGAATTTTGATGGCACTAGCTCCCCCTTACATGGTACACACTTCTTGGGAACACCAAACTTTGAATTCCCAAAGACCTAAAGATCTCAAGGAATTTTCTATCTCAACTTTGAACTATGAGAATGTGGGATGGCTTTAGAGGTCCAACCTCTTGTGCTAGTAAATAGAAGGATTTTGGCTACTACAACAGTTGGTTCTTAGTAAGGGAATTTGTTCAAGTGGTCATACACATGGAAGTATTAGCTCAATATTATTTCAATCAAGAGGCCTCCCAATCCCTTCCTAAGAAAGGATTTTGATGTGTCACATGGACACTAGGGGTCGCACTTTTTGGTATGACACATCAGCACATGTTACTTATGAATTTCATCACAAACTCTTTTTTATATAGCGGTTCAAAAGAGCTTGGTCTTAACTTGTTACCGCTTGGGTCATTCCCACCTTTCGAAGTGGGGTGGTAGGCCCTCTAAGAAAAGAAAACTTGAGTGTCGCTAACACTTTTCTCTTGCACCCAAGACCACAAAATCCAATGGAGAGGATAGTGTGTGTTAGTAGTAGGTCCACTCAACACATGCACAAGTGTTTTCTATACTAAAAGACAATCGATTTTAAAAGTAAATCTTCAAGAAACATCGTGCACCAAATATCATTAGTAGTTCCAAGCCTCTAGTCTTTGAAAAACATGTATTCAAGTTTTCACTCTAAATCTTTGACATGCAAACCTACCAAAAGCTAAAGATTCACCACAAAACTAAAATTAAACTAGAAAGAAAAAAAGATAATTTACTTAACAAAGTAAAAAAATAATCTAAACTTAACTAAATTAATCAAAACTATAATTAATCAAATTTAGCAAAATTAATTAAATCTAAACTAAATTAAATTAAATATAAATTCTAAATTAAATTTTAAACTAAATTAAATCTAAATTAGACTAAACTAAATTAAAATTCTAAATTAGAAAAATCTAAAATAAATTAAATCTAAACTAAACTAAACTAAATTAAAATTTTAAATTAGAAAAATCTACACCAAATTAAATCTAAAATAAACTAAATTAAAACTCTAAATTAGAAAAATCTACACTAAATTAAATCTAAATTAAACTAAACTAAATTAAAACTCTAAATTAGAAAATCTAAACTAAATTAACCAAAACAAAAATTAATCTAAATTTATCTAATTTATTTATGTTTTAATTTTCTTTTGTAGACGATTGTGGAAATAACCGATGACCTTCAAGCTTTCTTGATCTCTGATTTCAAATGTAATGTTATTTCAATAGGTGCAGGAGGAAAGGAATCAAGGGAAAAACTAAGCGGAGGATCAAAGTGAAGTTGCTCTACAGGGTAGCCCTTTGTGAAGCTGAAACAAGCATAGCAGGAATGAAGAAAGCCCCAATAGATGCCCAAATCCTTAAAAAAAGTTCTAATTTAAATTAGTCCCGAGTACGCTAGAGAAGAACCATGTTCATTATTTTTGTAAAAAAATATCCCACATTTACATAAATATTTCTCTGGGTTAAGTACCCTATGAATCAGTAGAAGTTCTTGTCGAAATCCACTAGTTCTATTCTTTGTACTGGGATTTTTTTTGTTTGTTTGTGGGGTTGGGGATTTGATCCTAAAGCTCTTGAATTTTGCATAACAGAAGATTCCCAAAACTTAAATGCCACACAATTCTCCCACTACACAAAACATTATTATATTCGAAAGAACGCACAAGAGATTTACACTTACATCCTAAGAGAACAAAATTGGTGAAAATATTTGAACCATTTGGAGGAAGTCGGTCAATCAATAGCCATAGTTGAGTGAAGCGGATGCTAATTTTAGAGTTTCTTCTATGAGAAAATGGTAAGAAAAGAGAATTATTATGATTCCAATTGATGGAATATTGGTGAGTGTTCGACTGTAAGTATATGATTTGGGAAATGTGTTGGGAAATGTACTAGTGAATATGGGAAACGGTATGAATGGGGACTATATTTTTTATGAGACATTATTGAAATTGAAAACCCAGCATCAAAAATGTCTATTACAAAACAAACTATGAAAAAAAATCATCCAAATTTCATACAAGCAGCACAATAATGCATGGAAAAGATGGAAAATCTAATTAAATGTTAGCTTCTAATTCACATTATTTTCCAAAATGCTGCAAAAAATAAATTAAAGACCAATTCATGTCAGCATTCATTGCAAAAACTTGTCTTTAACTATCATTCACGTCAGGTTCACCATTAAGTAGATGGAGGAAAATGGGTTTGTAATATTATTGGATTAAGATTCAAATTTCCAACATCCTCAATGAAGTTACCTGTGAGAAACAAAACATACATGTAAAATCAAATATTAAATCTAAACACACATGCATGCTAACAAGGATTTACTCCATTGTCTTCCTCCAATAAAAATCTTGTGTTGAGAAATAGGTGCTCTCAATAGCACATACAAGAGGTTATGATTGAAAAATGTGAGAGATATTCAAATGAAGCCAAAATGAGAGAGATTCAAAATACTAGTGATGAATGCAAGAATTCTATGAGCCAATAGATATCAAAAAAAGAGTGTAAAACAACAAATACAAAAAATGGATGCAAAGATAATGAAAATGAAAAGATCATGGATGCATCCAAGATGAGAGGGGGGCTATGTTTAAATAGGCACCTCGAGGTGAACCTAGATTATAGAACGAATGTGGGATAAAATATTGACTTGGAGAAGTATATCCCTCATGCATGAGATGAGTGGAATAGAAGAAGTGCAATAAGATAAATAGGTGATAAAGTGGGTGTGAGAGAGGTTAGAAGAAGGATGTAATGGAGAATATTAAAATGGTTATATAATATTATTATATGGATTAAATATATGAAAATTATGGTAAAAAGAAGGAAATTGATATTATGAGATAATGAAGAATAATAATAATATAATATTTAGATCCACTTAATGATTGGAAAATTTTAAATAAGAGGATGATTTTAATGAATTTTTTTATGTTTCTACACTTGCAAGTACAAGGTAAGAGAGATATCATTTGTAAAGCTTAAGGAAGCCAAAGAGAGGGATAGTTGCAAGAACCAAAAGGGCTATAAAGAGTGTTGTAAGAACGTGAGATCTTGAGGGTGTTGTAACAAGTTGTAGAGAGTTGTACAAGTAAGATAGTGGGAGCAAGAGAAGAGAGAAAAGACTAGAGCCAAATCTAGAAAGATCTAAAAGACCAAATAGATTAAAAATATAGTATTTAAAGAGAAAATAGGAGGGAAAAGAAGGTTCCCAAGCCATTACAAGGCATCCTCGTTTGTTACCACTAGAAAAATGGATTGACAAGTGGAAAACATGCTCAAAAATGGTCATTTGAACATCAAAATGTCACAAGATGCTATTGTGGTGCATGGACATCCACACCGCACACTAGTGTCCAAACACATTGCACTACAAAAAGATGAGAATGAGAAAAGCACAAAGTTTAATGCAAAGCTCATGTGCAAAGGGTAGCTGCTAAAAAGGGGTCTTGAGCATCTTGATAGGGGAAATAGGTTGATGTAGAGGATAAAATGATCCTACACAAGTGCTAAGGGAGTGGACACTAAAGTGGATACAAGAATGTATGTGAAATTCCAAGGGGTACAATTTTATGACATTAGAGGTTACAATCTAGGGCAAGACAAACCAACAAAATATCCACCATTAGATCTAAAACCTAATAATTAACGATCTAGATTTACAATATATCATTTATTTACTATATATTAGCCATTTTTAGGAGTTTCTTGAAAAATTTAACACGCTCACATTTTGGTACTCAATGCCACCATGTGCTCTCATTGTATATTACACCTATCGATGTAACTAGGAAATATTATATATATATATATATATATATCCTATCAACAATAACCTTTATATAATTTCAAGGTAGAGACATATTTTCCCAACAAATCTCCCACTTTTTGAACACCTTGCAAGAGCAATGTGACGGAGTAAACATTGTCTCTTAATTTCTAGGGGCCAAAAGGCCCATTGTCTCTAGACACCATCTGAACTTCTCTATGCTCATAGGCTTAGTTAAAGAATCAGCAACATCCATCTAAGTATTTACCTTAACCAACTTCACCCTACCATATTCGACCATATCTTTAACAAAATGATATTGTACATCAATGTTCTTGGTCCTAGCATGAAATGTTGGGTTCTTAGCTAGACATATTGCACTCTGACTATCACAATAAATTGTCACTGCATCTTTTATTCCAGTATTTGAACAAAGTCTCTTAAGCTAAATGGATTCTTTACAAGCATGAGTAGCTTCCAAATACTTTGCTTTAGTAGTGGACAAAGAAAACACAACTTGTTGCTTATCCTACTAATTACACCACCAAATAAATTAAACAAAAAAGTACTGGTAGATTTTCTACTATCAACATCACCTACCCAGTTTGAATCCACATAACCATGAATATCAAGGGAAATCTCATCTTTATTCATATTACTATGATAACATAAGGAATAATCTGAGGTACCTGTTATGCCTTCCATAACCTCCCCATTTTATTTTGGAACAAAATGGGTCCCCCTTGTCTTTTGCTTTCTTTTCCTCTGGTTATTTGCTCTGACTTTTGAAATTCTTCTATTTTCCTCCTGGGTCTGTATTTTGTTCTATCAGACTTTGGTTTTGTCTCGGCTTGAGTTGGCTTTCTCCTTATAAAAAAAATTGAATGAAATGGTCATAAATGATATTATTTTATATGCTCTAAGGACTAATAGAGGCATTTGTGTTACAAGATTAAATCATGCACCTAGTGATATTTCTCAAGGAACTCAGCTAGAAAGCATGCCTCAATCCCATTTTGCATAAAAATCCTTAAGAAGAAAGTTGTTGGAACCTTTCAAGTGTCTCACTAACTAGCTGTTGTGTTTATCCATTTGAAGTTGCAAGGATCGCCAAGACATCTGGGTTGTTATGAGTTTTTATTTATCTCGTCGATTGGTCTAAGTCACACCAATAGTTGTTCACAGAGCTAGCATCATCGAAAGAGCAGTGGCTTGGGGAAACATCCTACCGACATGTTGAAGCTCTCGCCGAAAGTTTTTCTCTCGGCAAGAAGTCTCACCAACCCAAGGAAGTCTCGACGACAAGGGGATTTGCATCGGGGTGAGGTCTCGCTGATAGGGTGGACTCTTGCTGAAATGAAATAGCATCGAGTAGTAGATTTGAGTTTGATAGGAAGTTTTGCTAACATGCTAGGGTCTCGCCGAAGATTCATGGCTCAGTGTAATGTCTCACCGATCGAGGTGAGTCTTGCAAAAATAAATATGAGCCTAGAGAAATTTTGCACTCGGTGTAAAGTCTCGCTGACAGGATGATGTCTCCTCGACATAAAATGAGCTTGCCGAGGGATCTTGGGATCATCATTACATCTTGCTGACCAAATAGGGTCTTTCCAACATGGAATGGTGGTCTCGGTGTGATGTCTCGATGAGAGGGGCTAGTCTTGCTGGCATGAAAGGATATCGGCATAAGGTCTTGTTGACTTGTTGGACTCTCACTGAAAGATGGGGGACTCACCGTGAGGTCTGGCCAAAAGGGTTGAGGTCTCGGCAAAAAAGAAGTTGCATCGCTATGAATTTCGATGACCAGGTGATGTCTCACTGAAAGAATGGTGCCTTCGGTATAAGGTTTAGCCAAGAGAGATTGCCTTCAGCATGAGGTCTTTCCGATCGATGAGGGGTCTTGGCAAGATTTCGAGTCCGACAAGAGGTCTCACTGACCCAGCGGGAGTCTCACCCAAGGAAAGGAGATGGTTCAAGAGGAATGGAAGAGTTCGGCATGATATCTTGCTGACTAAGCGATAGTCTCCCCAACATGTCTTCTCCCTTCAGTGCAATGTTTGAAGCATGCCATAATGTCTCACCGACCCAATGGTGTCCTTCCAACAAGCGGTGGCCTTGGCTATGAAAGGGGATACCGGTATGACCTCCTGCCTCAGGAAAACATCCTACCAACTCTCAGGGAGTCTTGTCGAAGTGGAGTTTGAGCTCAGGAAGAATTATGATTATCAGCATGAGGTCTAGCCGAATTGTGGAAGTCTCACCGAAGGTCCTCCCTTCGGTGTAATGCATGGTCGACCTGATAACCTCTTGCTGATTGGTGAAGCCTTCGGTATAGTGTTTTGAGCTCGGTGAAATGTTTCGCTAACCAAGCAAGGTCTTGCCAAAATAAGAGAGCCTCGAGCTCAGGGAATAAGGATGAGCTCAGAGAGACTCCTGACTAAATGTTTTTCTATCACTGGGAGGTCTTCTTGAATGCGGATGTCTCACTGATGGAAGGAGGCACTATGGTATATCTCTTGGGAGCTCACCATGACTTCTGGCCAATGACGATTGTCTCAGCGACCACTGTGGATATCGATATGGCTTGTGCAGCTCGCTATAAGGTCTTGCCAACTATCATATATTACATCGATAGTTGCAAAGAGAGGCATAATCACATTGGGGAGACATGATTAGTGTCTCACCAACATGCGATTTAATGTGAACTACTTTTGACCACTCGGGAGTCTCGCATGGCCTTTGTTCCACCAATCAGAAGAAGCTAAAGGGACGGACCAGTGACAGTCTGACTGATTGATTGCCTCTATGAGGAAGACCAACAAAATGTAACTGGTGTGGATCTGCTCTGTGAATGCACTAATGGAGCAGCTCAGTAAACAATGGAGGAGATCTAAGGGGAAGGATAATGCTGCTTCCAGAGGAGGTCAACTTGTAGAAAGATCCTGAGCACAAGGAAGCCGAAAGTAGGAAGAAACCATGAGTCCCAGAAATAGTTGTGGTATCTACTAATAGAGGGGGATCCGCATTAATGATAATGCTTTAGAGCATTCAAGGAAGCTCTGAAAGGGAGTTCGAAGATAGACCTGGAGGCATAGAGTAAATGTTATAGCTGCAAAAGATTTGAAGGCTTCTCCCGAGGATGATCTTTCACCAACATGGATAGTAGGGATTCACATTGAATGCAGCATTAACTCTACTCAAAAGGATCTAAGGGTCAACCCTTCTGGAGGGGGATATTTTTTAAACCCTAAAGCAGGGGCCAGCGCATTCTTTTGGGTACATTCTGTATATATGGAATTTTTCCTCTTTGTAAAGGGGTTGGAAGACATAAGGGAATAGACTCCAAATAGTAGTAATTTTCTAAGTGGTAGGAGAAACTTAAGAGTAGGAGTTTTAGAAAAGATAGAGGAGACAGAACTACATCCTGTTTCTTTGTAATGGGAGCTTCTTTTGTCTTCTTAGTTAGGAGTTAGATTCAGCATAGACTGTAATGTATTTTTCAAGTTCTCTTAGTATAGATGGAAACAGTTTAAAGATAGATTTTCTATACACTGGTGATTGTGCCAGATTTGTAAATGTTTATTTGTTTCACTAATAATAGAAGCAACTAGATTTAAATCTACTTCATATTTTGTTCTTGAATGGTGTCTATCTTAGGTTAATTATTTTATTTGAGAAGCTTTCAAGGAATGAAGTTTGGTTTTATGTTTTGTTTAGATAATGATTTATAATTTTTTGTTCAAGTTAGCACTATGAATGAACATAATTGTGTGTTAATCACTAGTTGATTTTGTTCTACAGTTTTAGTTAGTAATTCCTTGAAGGATAACAAGTCTAGTTAAGTTAGATGAATTAACATTCTATTTTGTTGTTTCTTTAAAACCCTAGTTAAAGTAGGTTTAATTTTATGTTTGATCTTAGAACAATCCAGAAGTTCAACACTAGCAGGCCCCTTGAACATTATAGTTCACATCAACCATCGAGTGAAATCAGCACAGTTGAGAACCAACTATAAAGACCTTGGTATCTAAGATATCCATGTGTTATTCTTTCTCTTTCAAGAGAGAAAAATAGTAATATTATGTTTAACTATTGTTGTGCTATTTTGACCATCAACAGTACACAACAAATATTTGAAGACTCTTTTAACTATATCCCAATGAACTCTACTAAGACTAGACATATATCTGGAAAGAACTCCCACTACTTCGGAAATTTTTGGTCTATTACAAACCATAGCATACATTAAACTTCCAACTACATTCTAGTAAGGCACTCTACTCATTTCTTCCATCTCTGATAGATATGTTGGAAATCTAAAATAGATAACTTGGTTTGAACTAGAATAGGAACACACACTGGTCTACAATATTGCATATCAAGCCTCTATAAAATTGAGTTGAAATAATTACTTTGGACAAGCCATAGATTTTTCTTTTTACTCTATCTATTTTAATTTCCATCCCAAGAATGTGTCTAGTTGCACCTAGATCTTTCATTTCAAATTTAGCAGCAAGTTAAGATTTTAGTTTTGAGATCATACCTTTCCCTTTGTCGATAAATTAATAACATATCATCAACATATAATGCAATAAACAGGAAACAATCACCATCAATTTTATAATAAACTCAATGATTTTATTTAGAATGCTTAAATCCCAAACTCAACACATATGTATAAAAATTTTGGTACAACATCCTAGGACTTTTTTTTAGGCTATACAAAGATTTCTTCAATTTCCAAACCAACTTACTTTTACCTTTCACCACATAGTTACTTCTTGTCTATCCTTGGGCCTCAATTCAACTTTCTTGAGTGTAGAAGGAAATTGAATCATATCTTCATGTTTTCTTTGTTATGGTTGCAATGTAACAAAAGAAGGCTTAGTTTCTCTAAAAATAACACTTCTAATATGAATTAGCTTTTGTGAAACAGTATCCCAAAGCTTGTATGCTTTCACACCATAATTATATGTGATGAAGATACATTTCATAGCCTTGTTCTCCAACTCTATTCACTTCTTGTTTCACACATATGCATATTCCTCACAACCAAAAACTCTAAGATGTCTTAATGAAGGTTTGTGACCCGACCATTCCTCTATAGGTGTCTTATCAACAAGAGCTGATGTAGGGGACTTTTTAATCAAGTAACAGGTAGTGGCAACAGCTTCAACCCAAAACCTTTATTCTAGACCAACCCCACTCAACATACTCCTAGCCTTCTCCATCAGTGTCCTATTCATTCTTTCTACAACTCCATTTTGTTGTGGAGAAAACAAAGTTGTCTTTTGTCTATGAATTTCACAATATTTATAAAATCTATCAAAATAATTAGATAAAAATTCACTACCATTATCATTCCTTAAACATTTTACTTTCTTTCCAGTCTGTAACTCAACCATTACTTTAAATTATTTAAATCAATTGAAAACTTTAGATTTACTCTTTAGAAAATATACCCATGTCCTATTATAATCATCAATAAATGAAACATAATATTTGGATTTACCAATCAAAGAAACATCTACAGGGCCAAACATACCAAAATGAATAAGATCCAATAAACCATAAAATTTATGAGAACTCGAGTAAAACTAAATGTGGTTTTGTTTTCCATAAATGCAGTGCTCAAAAAAATCAAATTCAAGATTACAATTAGATATACCTTTAGAAAGGTTTTTATTTTTTAAGGTCCTTAAACCGTTTTCTCCAATGTGGCCAAGTCTTTGATGCCATAACATAGTTTTATCTGTAGATAAATTTGACTTAGAAGAAAGAGCACCCTTGGGTACCCAAAAACAATGACCATCTATTGCAGGTGAAACCCTCCTTTCTTCCATAGACTTGTTTTCATAGAAGTACTATTACACTCAATAGTGTATGCATCAAGCTTATACAATGTTTCAAATATGACACCTCTAGAAATCACCATAGCACCTTTGACCATCTTGCATCCTACATCAAAAAATACTACCTGCACACTTACATCTATTAGTTTGCTTACAGATTATAGATTTTTTTTTGATCTAGGGATATGCAACACACCATTAATCATTTTTATTCTACCATTAGGAAATATGATTTTAACTTTACCATGACCAACAATTTCCAAATGAGAATCATCACCCAAGTACACGTTACCTCCATCAAATTCTTCATATTCAAAAAACCAATCTCTATTAAAGGTACCTAACTCAATTAACCATGCATCATTAGTTGCACAAGTTTCCAAAGCTACAATGAATGTGTCACCATCTTCCTTCTCAGACTCAAAATCAAAACCAAATCTCTTCTTTTTCTTCTTCTTTTCTTCTTTGCATTCCTTACAAACATTTCCAAGCTTACCGCAGTTCCAGAAAATAACTTTGGACTTTCCAAGAGATTTAGATCTCCCCTTGGACTTGGATTTATCATGCTTCTCATTCTTCTTTCCTTTTTCCTTAGGTCTTCCAGAAACATTTAGGGCCTCCTTGGCAATGATGGATACCTTCCTCCTCATCTCTTCAGAAAGAAAAGAACCCACCATATCTTCAATAATCAATATAACAAAAGTACTCCCAATAGCCATAACAAGAGAATCCCATGAATTAGGCAAAGAACAAAGCAAGATATAACATTTCTCTGCCTCATTCATTTTAACACCAACTAATTCCAATTGAGCCACTAACATATTTAATGCTTCTAGGTGGTCTGTAATTTGTCCACCCTCTTCCATTCTCAAGGAATACAATTTCTTCCTCAAGAAATCTTGTTCACTAAAAATTTGGCTTGATACATCTCACCAAGATTCTTCCATAGTTTATATGCAAAGGTCTCTTCATGGACATTGATTAAAATAGTTTTCCAAGCACAATATAACTAGAACCTTGGCTTTATGGTCCATAACATCATATTGAGTAGCTTGAATAGGATCTGTAGGCCTTGAAACATTCTCATCAACATCTCATAGATCTCGATCTATCAACAAATCATCCATCTTTAGCTTCCACTTCTCAAAATTATTTCCAAAAAATTTCTCCACTTGTATTCTCCCTAATGAACTTGCCATCTAAAAATTCCTGCAACAAGATCACAAAGTGTCTTCTGCATAAGCTCCTACTCAAATATAGATTATTTCAAAAAAACCCAAAAACCCACAACTAAAACCAAAAGTGATCAAGCTCTAATACCACTTGTAAGGAAGCTAAGGTAGCAGAACAACTTCCTACACTAATCTTGAGAGGAAAATAATTCAAAATTTTACAAATCTTTAACCATTACAAAACCTAAAATAGAAAAAACATAATATCATGCATAGCATGACACAATGATTTACGTGGGGAAAATTGATGCAGAGGAAGGACCCTCAAACAACTACCCTGACACTTTCCAAACAATACTTCAATACAAATGGTGCAAATGTACACCCTTATTCATTCTCGGTAATGTGCTCTTAATGCCTAAACATGGAACAACACCCAAATGGCACTCAACCCTTGATGAAAACATGGACTAAGGGTAACTTGATGCATTCAAACTTGTTTCAACATATTCTAAAGGTTTCCAAATATACATAAGCCCAACCAAGTGCTTGACGTAATGAATCATGCAAATTAGGTCTTGTTACCACTAGGTGCATTCAAATTAATGACTCCAAAAAATGAAAGAACACTTGTTATGTGAATCCCTGGGATTTTTCAAACCCCTAACAACATTCCACTATGATTCTTTATCCCTCCATTGAAAAATAGTGCATCGATAAATCACAACAACAAATACCCTAGGGTTTTAGGATTGTTTACACACAAATGCAAGAAAATTATCATTAAGAACTTCTTCAAACTTGCAAATTAGGCATCCTCCTTTTTCCAACCTGTGGGTAGCATAAGGAAAGAGTTTCCCACAAATTTTCATGGGTTTTTATTGGGGAAAATCCATCAATTAATTTTATTTGTTCTTTGGAAACCCTATGTAGGGTTTCAACCTATCAACATAAAAATTGGAATATCTCCCACAAAAATAAATGAAAACTTCTCAAACCAAAAGCATCAGCAAGGTAGAAACATTCCGCACCTAATATAATTGATTTTCAAACTATACCAACCTGTACCGAGCCATACAAAGCAAATTACAATTGAATTTCATAGAAAATTCAATAATGAACATGCAAAATGAATTGCTTTCCCCTTCAAACTTCTCTCCAACCCTTTATCCTCTTACAACCATTGGAAACTTCCCAACCAACCATAAACAACCTTTTTTAACCTTTTTTTTTACAACATTGTGCAACATCTACAACTTTTTACAACATGACACCAAAAAATCATAAAATTGACATAAATGACTCCAAATGGTCTCACATGACCTTATTGACTCCAAACTAACCAAAAAACCAAATTTTAGCAACATGACCACAATTTCCCTCAAAAGGTGCATCAAGGATGCCTTGCATCATACTCCCTGAAGAGAAAAAAATTCAAGCTCCACTTGAATTAAGGTTTGCAATAGTACAAACAAGCTTGTATCATCTACAATGATTTCACCTTTATAGGGGTACAAATTAGAAACCAAATCTCCAACCTTAAGATCAACTTCTCTTATTTTCACAACTACCCTTTGCTTCTATCTATCAACTCTAGTTTGTAGCTACTCCCTTGTTTTTTGATAGATTTCCTGCATTGCAATAGTAATTTTCTCTCCTTCAGCACCTTGCTTCATTTTGACCTTAGTTCTCTCAATCCTCTACCACTTTTCATTCAACTAAGAATCAATTTCCAAAAGGTTATGCTTCCTTGACCCTGTTGCATGATCTGCACCTCTAATTGTCCCTTGCAATATTGATGCATATGTTCTCTTGTCAACTAATTGGAGTTCAATAATGATGCAGAGCATCATAACAAAACACTCAACAACGTCATTTCTCCAGGAGATTTCAATCCCAAACAAAATTAGGAGAAGATCAAATATATAAACTTCTACATTTCACTTAAATTTCATCAAAAATCACTCTTCAGTCTTCCAATCTACACAACTTCAAGGCATCAATTCAGTGTTCCACCTCAACAAAACCATATTCTACACCATCAAGTTGATAAAAAACAAACAAAATTCAAATCAGGACTTGTGAAGATAGTCCCTTCATTCATCATGCTCATTAGCATTTCTACAAAACTTATCAAGTTTTCAATTCAACAAACCACATCCTAGCACATCGAGCAACCACCAATAAACACATTCACCAAGGAAACACATTATGCTTACCGAACCTCCATGTATCTCTATTGTCATTATTGTGAAAGCAACCATACCTCTATTTCTCAGACTTCATGACCACTAAAAACTCCATCAACAAGCCAAGAACAAACTCTTATATCATTTCCCTATTAGACTATCAAGCTTTTCATATAAACACCACCAAACACATTGAATTCACAAGTCCAAAATCACCATAATATCAAAATCTACCTTCTACACCATCATCCAAGCACCCAAACAATTGTAACAGTATACAACCATACTTTACACTGGTTTATCATATTTTTTTTTTATGAGATCAAAGCATTTCATGTCAACTAGAACATGAAACCCTAAAGCAGGTAGAACTCACACCCAAATGCAAATAAAAAGAAAAAAATACATTTTTAGAGACCTTTTAATGTCCACAGCAACATAGCAAGAACTTCCAATGATTTTCTTTGAAGAACCTAATAGATCTCATATTGTATGTTGTCAAAGGGCTACTAGAATAGGTCAAATTTACAAAGGAGACCCCTTTTAATCATCTCCAAAACAATAACCAAGTTCAAAAATTCATTTCTGATGTTGAAAAACTTAGGACTTTAACATTTTCAAGGATTGAAACACTTAGAATCAAACTATTCATTTAAACCCTTGATTTTAGGGTGAAAACATCAAAAATAAGGAGGGTTTTATAAATATCTCCCTTACAAACCACATGCACTCTAGCCCACAGTTGGAACATGTTGTGATATGCCTGCTAAAACTTTAGGAACTGTCTTCAAGCCCTTGCATGTGTGATTCCTTCAAAACCTTGTTCGAACCTTCATTTTCAAGAGGGAAAACTCAGGTTTTTGTCTTAAAACAACTTAGCATCATTTTCTTGTGACCCCTACACACACACACTTAAATAACATTGAAAATACATCAAAATAAATCCATTCCACTGACCATCTAACAATACATTGATGGAATGGACATTGCTTCTTGTTAGACTCTCAAAACCACAGTGAGGAGATCACTACCCAAGTACAGGAAAGGTGCCTTCTTTTCTTTTGTTTCTCAAAAATAACCTCCCAAACTCTTGAAATAGAAACTAAATCCTTAATAAAATATATCAAACAATTTTTCTAACTATCAATACAGAGTTAGAAAAATGAAGGAAAGAATGTTGCAACTCTAAAAATAGGGAATTTTATTCCAAAATTTTGTCACAAGAATACAAACTTTTGCTTTTCCTCGCCTTCTCATGATTTTTATAGCTTTCTAAACTGATAACCACCCCTTCAACTACCTTTAACTACCTATTTCCCAAATTTTCCACTTGTCTTTTCATATACCTTTTCTTTTTACATTTTTGGAAATTTTGACAATATTACAAGTTGTGCATTTTTTCATATCTTTGACCACCTAGTGACTTTTACATGACTTGATTACACTCAAAATAGGACCTCATATGACCTTGACTACAAAAAAATTATATTTTACATAGCCTTGACACATCTTTTCACTTGAACGTTACAAAATTAACATATTAACCTTTTGAAGGCATTTCATGACCTAGGTGCCCCTACACCAAATAACTAAGGCCGTATTCCCCAATGGTGCAAAGGAAATCTCAATGAGAGAATTTTTTCTTCTCTTTTTGTCTCCAGCCATCATGGTAGCAAACATAGAATCTTAATTATTATTTTTTTCCTCTTTCAAAATATTCAAAGCATGTCTATCTTCCACTATCTCCTGTTGTAATGTGTGCAACTGATGTATATATCATTCATCCTCAGTGGAATATAGAAAAGGTTTAGTTCTCCCTACCTCTTTTATGCTATTACTTCTCATATTTTGTAAAGACTCCTGTATTACAGCCATGTTATGTTTTCCACACTCATCTAGTGATCCTTTTGACATGTTAATTTTGATTGAAGGGGCTTGGTCTAAAAATCAAGAATATGAACTTTGTCTCCCAAATCTATAATGTTTAGTGTTTCCTTCTCCATTGAATTTGCACAATGAAAGGTCTTCTCCCTTTCTCTATTCATATCAGTCTACAAAATAGATAACTAAACCTCTAGCTTGGAACTAACCCCCCTAACACCATCTTGCATTGGCTTGCATTCACCAAATTGCTTAAGCAATGTAAAGATAATTTGGGTTGCATCCTCATGTTCCAATTGCAAATGCTTAGTATTTTCAACTAAATTGAAAGGTTTGTCTTCCCATTCTAGAAACTCTATATGAGTATTGATACCTCTCTTTTGGATGCCATATACCACTATATCAACATGTTTCTTGAGAAAATTTTGGATCTCCAAGGGCAACTCATCCATCTTAACTGTTGTCACAATAAAAGCCTATGTCTTCCTTTTCTATAGTTTTTATGAACTCCTCACTTACCAACATAACACTAGATCCCACTTATTGCTATTGGATTTCCTATTTCAAAGGTGTTAGAGTATAAGAAACCCCATCCTTATCTTTGACATACCATCATGGACTGCTTTTATATCATATTGCCATGGTCTACCTAGTAGCATATGGAAAACTTCCATGGGAATGATGTCAAACAAAAAATTATCCTTACATCTCCCTATTTGGAATTCTACCCAAATTTCCTCATTTACTAACACTTGTTTCCCTTTATTTAACCATTATACCTTTTATGGAGTGGCATGGGGTAATCTTTTCAACTTTAACTTTTCTACCATTTCCATAGAAACTAAGTTATTAGTACTACTAGAATCAATGACAACCTAACAACATTTACCTTGGATTTTGCAAGTGGTCCTGAAGAGTGATTTTCTTTAGGGTATTTCCTTCTCTATGGGAACTTTGATCAAGGTTCTTCTCATCAGCAAAAACTCTCCAACTTCTGGTTCTTCAATTTGTTATGAAGAATTTAAACTTTTAGCATCTCCACCTTGTGCAACTTGATTCCTCCTTTCACTCCCACAAGAAGTAGATGATTGTTCTCTAGGGCATTGCCATGCTTGATGGCCTACAAATTTATGTAGTAACACAAAAATTAGCCATTTTCCTTACTTTATTTGGGAATAATTGTCATTGAATTAATATAATTTTTCCTAGGTTTAGTGTTGTAATGTGTTGTAATACATCCACATTGATCTTGGGCCCATTTTTAATAAAATTTACTTAATTTGTACCTTCTTTTAAGTTTTGTAAAGTGTTGTAACACACTTTTGTATTTATCTAGGGTCCCCTTAATTAATTATGGTTAATTAGAGTTAATTATCCCCTTTAGTTCAAAGTTAAGCCTTATTTATGACACCTCTCAAGGATCCATTTAGACACCCATAATTCAAATTACATAACATTTAATTGGGAGATTTTGAGGTCCTAGAAATTGGTGCTAGGACCCATTCACCCTAAGTGGCAGATGGGTCCTCCCTCTATAGGACCTCACTTTTTTGGCAAATCCTACATGGGTTTTCGATGTTCTTTCATTCCCTTAAGGAAAGGTCCTAGAAAACAATGCCAGGACCCATTCACCCTAGGTGGTGAATGGATCATCCCTTCATGAGGACCCCCCTTTTGAATTTCATTCACATAGAAATTTAATAATGCTTGTTTCCAGATTTTGTTTCGGCTTGAATTTTTTGAATTTTGAGTTTAATCCATTGATTTACTATAAATATGGGATTAATTCACATAGTTTCATCTTAAGCCATCCAAGAACTTCATAATCAATTAAGAGAACTTACACAAGAGTTTAAAAGAGCAATTCAAAGGCATTTCAAGGAAAATTATCAAGGTTTTATTGTAGCAATTCAAGATCATTTCATCATGACAAGGTTTAGTGCATTCCTACATGTTGTTGTGCTAAGATAGTGGATGTAGCATTAAAGATCTACTTGCAAGCATTGTTATATATTATTCAAGGATCAAGATCTACATTCTTCATGGCCACTACATGTTAGATTTCAGATTTATCTTCCAAGACAAATTCTAAGGCATCAACATTACATCATTTCATGTTCATGCTTCAATTTTATTATTTCATCATTTGGTTTAATTAACTGCAAGGGGTTTGACTTAGGAAAACCCCTATTCACTAACAATAAAAAATATTTTCTTCCTTTGAGTGTGTGTTTGCAGATTTATAGGTTGAAGATCAAGTGGAGAAGAAGTTTGAAGCGAAATTACTAAAGTTGTCAAGTTGCAATATTGACCTTTATAGTGCAAGAACAAAGAATTGAAGCTATAAAATTTATTACATATTTTTGGGAGCTAACAACTGAGGATGTAAGATTATATAAATCAAGGAAAATAAACTAGACCTCAGTTTCAGAAACCCTAACAGGGACCCATTCACCACTAAAGGCGAATGAGTCCTTCGTTCCCTAAAAATAGGCTTGTTGCAGCAAGGTACACACCATTTTAAGCTTTGAAAACTCCCCTCATAGTTGCTATAACAATTAGGGTCAGTTTTTTATCATTATTTACATCTTTTGGCCCTCATAATTGCATTAATCATAGTGATTAGTGTGGGAAAACTTAGTCGTTCATTATCTTGATTCATTTCATTTTGATAAACCCTATTTCCCACCTAATCATTAATGGTGAACCCGACTCATTGAATATTGCAATTTTTTAATTTTGAATTATTTCCTTGCATGCCAAATTATATCTTGCACTCATTTGAATTAAATTAAGCTCGCATTCAAGGTTTCTTGCATTGTGTTCAAGATTTCATCTCATTTAGGGTTTTTAGATTTGCATTGTTAAATTGCATCTTTCTAAATCTAAAAAATGCAAAAACAAATTGTTCATTGTGGATATCATTTATATCTCATTTATTTGCATTTGAATTTTTTTTTAAAAATTGCATTTCAACATAGGTCCTTGCATTCATATTTTCATTGCATTTTTAGAAAACTTGAAACTGAAACTCATTGCCTCATACTTGGAATTGAAAGACATTACTGAAAGCTTAAAAATCATTCAAAATAAGTTTTAAAATACCTGACTAGGATCCATTCGCCTTTACTAGTGAATTAGTCCCTAGACAATTCCAACTTCAAATTTTTGGCATTTGAAAAGGCATTAAAAATCACTTTGAAATCAATAGAAACATCTTAAAAACTAGGACCCATTCACCGTTACTAGCGAATGAGTCCCTGTTAGCTACTGATCTACATTTTTTGGAAATTAAAATCTCAATTTTAGGCTTTTGTTTACTGATGCTACTTTCCTATTTCAATTTCTTGATTTTTTGTTTCATCAAATTCAATGCATTTAGCTTAAATTGCTTCATTTCAATGCATTGTTAAAATTCAAAATTACATCTACATGTATAGGCGCAAATTTGCAACCCTTATGCAGATTCCCCTTTTACACTTCCTCACCTTAGAAAACCAAATCTAAAGGTGAAATTCCACATCAACTTGCTTCCTTTTTCCACTTGGAATTTTTCCTTTGCATCAGTAGAGGAATATTTGTCGGGGATGAAGCGTAGACATTTGTGTGGCATGCTTACATCCCTAATAGATTCTTGTGTCTGAAGCTAGGATGAGAATCTTTGTGAGATTATCTTTTCCACCTTAGCCTTCATATACTTACTTTATCACATTCGTTTGTATATTTCCTACTTCATAGTTTTGTTTTGTTCCCTTAGAAGTGACTAGCTAGGTCGTCAACTTATTTTTTGGTAGTTCATACTATGTTTTTGGTCCTCTGGTAGTATAGACACCAACACACCTGAGAGATGCCAACGTGTCGCACTATCATCCTGGAACTACGTTTCAATCCTCGGGCAAAGAACTAGCTAAGGTACAGTGTTGAACTTGAAAATTGGCTTGCTTAGCCCCAATTTAGATTTTAGGTCTGAAGAGTGGTTGTAGGGCCTTATAGTCCTTATCATTCTCATCCCTCAATTGAAATATACCTTTAGAGTGAGGTAAGTTAGGGCAGCCTTCCACTCTTGGCTCTCCATGACCTGGGGCCTTGACGTGGTCATTCCCCCTCTACTACATTTTTGGTGAGCCCAACATGAACCAACGTTTGTTCATTTGTTGGTGTTCAGGATTTTCCCCTTGTACCTTGTGATTGTTGTGCCCTTGAGTGTTGTGAAGGTTTATGGGCATCACAACCCAATCCACAACCTACGGGTATATTTTTAGGAGAATTTTATGACACCTTCTGATCGAAAAGGATGAAGGTCACTATAGGTTTCTCTATAGGCCTTTTTGTTGGATTTGTCATTGGTCTCATCACATAGGAGCAGTTGTCAAGGGATGAGGTAGGGATCTCCATTGAGACTGACCATGTCCCCACTCCTCCTGCGTCTCCTACACCATCATCAATGGATGAGTACGAGGCCATTCACATTCCTTCAGAGTATATTTCTACCATTAGCAAGGCACTAGGTGACTTGGAGAGTCACTTAGAAAAGGACCCAAAGATGGCTAGTGCCACTAGGGTTATCAGCAAATTAAATTAAATGGTGGGAAAAGACCGCACAAGCATAAAACTCCTAGCTAGTTTCTCTAGTCTGACTGAAGCATGTGCTCCCTCAAACAATCCCAGCATTGTGCAAGGGGCCACTTTCAAATATCGTAAAAGATAACTAGGAATGTCAATGCCTCCTACATCTATGTACATGGTTGATACCATCCCCTCTTCCTTCAAGAATATCAAGGAGAAGAGGATCCCTTTAGGCTTTAGCTTCACCCCCTATCACCTCTAGCAGTAGAGGTTTTGATGGGATGAGTGGTAGAGGCTTTGGTAGTGGTGGTGGCTTTGGAAATGGGGTTGGTGTTGGTGGAAGTGGTTTTGGTGGAGGTCATGGTGGTGGCTTCTGAAGTGGAGGTAGCTTTGATGGAGGCCCTGCTAGTGGTGGTGGCTTTGGTAGTGGTTCCAATAATGGCCACAGTGGTGATTCCAGGGGAGGCTCTAGTGGTGGTTCCAAAGGAGGTCTCTTTGGCCCTGTGTCTTCTAATGACCCTATTCTAAACACTCTTCTTCAAAATATCGGTAAGATGCAGAGATAGTTGGTAACTCTCTCCCAAGCCTCTACCCAGCCTATCTTTTAACCCTTTTTCCAACATAGCCCGTTATTGATAGAAATCTTAAACACCCCCTTCCCTCAAGGAATGGAGATTCCTAAATTTGAGAAATATGGCAACAAAGGTGACCCACAAACACATGTGTCTGCCTTTAATTCCCTATGTACGTGTTTGTTCCACCATGATTCATTGATGGTGGTACTATTCCCTTGATCTCTCAAGTACACGTCACTTGAATGGTACTATTCCTTGCCTGATAATTCCATTTTCTCATTCAATCAATTGGTGAACTAGTTTCTTTGACAATTTCAAGCTAACATCGGACTAGAGATGACCTTTTCAGATCTCATCCAGTGCAAACATGGTGATAAAGACAAGATTACTAATTTTATAGCATGATACCAGGTGCTCTTTTCACAAATCTCCTATTCACTACCTGATTCTGATGTGCAGAACATATTCATAGGGAACTTACAAAGGCCTTGGCAAGAGAATTTTTCCCTTATGAAGTACCCTTCTTTTGCACATTTTTGTGTAGCACTATGAGAGTATCAGCAAATGGTAGTTCAATTCAGAGGATCTTCCTCGCACTCTCATTCTAAAGGAAAATCCATCATATCAATCTCTAGGAAAGGAAAGGTTGTTGTGAATGTAGTAGCCACTATGACTAATAACGGCCTCAAATACAACTAGAATTTCACAAAGTTAGCAAAATATTACTCTTCCATCTTGCAAAAGTTGTTGAAAGATAAGATCATAACCTTGGAGAACCCTAAGCCTCTTAAGGAGCCTTACCCTAGTTGGTATGATGCAAATACCTACTGTCAATACCATCAATTCAACGGACATGATACCAAACATTGTATGTGCCTGCATCATGAGATATAGGACCACATTGAGGATAGTACTATTCATCTTGATGGAAGTAAAAAAATATGAATAAATCAGTGGCTAAAGTGAACAGTGAATTGCAGATATACATGGACCTATTTTTGACACATTCTTCCAACTTTATTGTCGATCCCTCTAATTCTATCACTCAACCCAAGTCCTATGTCAACATGGTCATGGTTACTTCTACTAAGTAGCCTATGACTGATTCACCAGATGTGACATTTACTTCACAGGACTTACCACTAAACAACAAACCCTCTCCTCTATACATTCTAGCTCACCTCAATGGCAACGTTGTGACAATAGTCCTAGTGGACCTGTGAGCCATGTGTCATTAAAGAAGAAACATTGTTGCTAAATTCATTGCACAGAGAGGAGTATAAAGAAATAAAATCTACCATCTATATGCATGATGGTCTTTGTCTTAAACCATATGGCTCAATAACTTTGTCCATCTTAGTTGGACCTAGGGTTTTTCAAACAGTTTTTGATGTCATTCAGGAGTTGGATTTGTTCAAGATGAAGCTAGGCATACCTTGGATAACTTCCATGAATGGAATCACCTCCATTATTCATAAATTTTTAAAATTCTCCCATGAAGGTGTTGTGCACATGGTGCATAACACTAGATACCAGCCACTAGTAGCCCGTGGGGGATCCGTGGGGGATATTCATTAGACCACTTTTGGCTCACCCTAGTTGGTCCACTTCCTCCAAGAACAGACCTGCTTTACAAAAATTATGTGAAGTATAAGACCAAGGGAAAGGGAAAGTCAAAAGTGTCCCTTCTAGTAGTATAGCAACCGACTGCCTCCTCTTCTTGAAAAGGGAAAGAGAAGCTCCCATGTTCTCAGGATGGATTTCCTCCTCACCTTTTTAGAGAAGAGTTTTGGATGAATTAGTTTTTATCTGTTAAGTCTAATGATATTACCCTGGCATAAACCTAAGATTAGGATATTGAACCTCCCTACTAAACCACCTAAACGTTGGTACTATTTGTATGGTAGAGGAAAAGGCCCCTATAGGGAATCTTCTGTCTCAACCTCTATGACCTCCTACCACTTCTACTCCCAAAGTAGTAAATGAGAAGAGGCCCACTATTGAGGCATTAGAACTGACTCCCCCCACTACTTCTCAACCTGCTCCTCTTTTTCCCATTTAGAAGCTTGTCCCTCCACTAAAAATAGCTATGGAGGACACTCCCATGGCTGAGCGAGAGCCTTTTGTTCCTTTGCAACCTCTAGTATCTAGCTCAAAGAGTCATAGAAACCACCTTGCACATGAGTGCAAGCATCGGCAAAAGGATCTCATAGCTGAGTAGGATACCTTATAGAGGAAGGAAGAGGAGACGACTGACCCTATATCAAGGCCTCTTGTTGCATCCTCCTCTCTCCTCCCCTCTACTTCCATTCAATATAGCTTTGCATCACTTCCAGCTTTTGTTGTGAGTATGAATGCACCTAACCCTAAAAAGGTGCAGGTGTTAATCACTCCTTTGATTGGAGCCACCTTTGTTGATGTCCCTTTCAGATGTCCCACCTTTCCCAAAACCCATAGATATGTCAAACACTTCAGTGGTATCTATTGCAATTTTCTCTTCCTCCTCTTCCTTTGCACCTCTCGCCTTGTCTGTGGAGAGCTCACACTCCCTGATGGACTAGAAGATGGAGGGTGGTCCTTCCAGCAATGGAGGACATAATATTCCACCTCCCTCGAAAGGTGGTCCTACACTGACTTGTTATTTCCTAGTGATGGAACTAGTCCTAACTTCTCCTGAGTTTGTTTCCACTCCTGAATCACTCAATGAGCCTATAGTGAATTTGGGGCACATATTTCTCCATCTGTTGAGGTGAAACATGGCACTCCTATAAATTGCATGTTTAACTCTCTTTATGAAGTTCTGGCCTTATCAACAATCTTCGTGAAATCGCTGACCATAGCTCTACAAGATCCAAGTGGAGGAGACATTATGGGAGCTTATTCCTTATCCCTTGTTGTGGGAGGGTCAGATGCTCCTCCTCTTAACATTCCACCACTGCAAGCTAATCCTCCTTCCCCCTATGATGATCTAGAGTGGGAAGATGATGACCTCTTGGTTGATCATTGTTAGGGGGAGGCCCCTTCTTTATCTTTAGAATAGATGTGTGTGTTGTGATGTGTTGCCCCATGATCATGCTATGTGTGCCTAGATGACCCTTGTCACCCTTGTTGGTACTTGGATATAGTCATGGTTTTTGTGGCATAAACCTTTTATGTGTATCATCATTCTTCCATGTTTGTGATTGATTTTTGATAAAATTGGGGATGATGCAAAGCATTGGGGGCATTTAAGTTTCCCTTCCATGTTGACCCAATTTTTTATTTTTACTTTTTCTTCTCATGCATTCTTCACATGGTCTGATATAGTAGGGGGTTGATGAAAGTTCATTTTATATACTATTATTATACTTATATATATTTATGAGCAATTTTGACCCTGAAATATCATATCACCCCTCTACCCTCTATTCATGATTTCTTTATCTTTTTTAACTTTTCTTTTATCTTTCTGCCTTCTTTGCTTGAGTTTCCCCTCTCATGTGTGACAACGCCATCTCTATAACACTTCGATTTTCAAAAAATGCATTTTTTTCAAAGAATTGCATTCTCGACTTGATACCCTAACAGAATGTGTTTCCTTCATCACGGCTTTGTAAAGAAATAACTTGAGAACCTTTCCTTTGAGATGGGATCGTATTCGATCTTCCCCTCATGAGGGTGCATTTTCTTTCTTTTGAATTCCTTGATGAAGTGAACATATTTCAAAAAGGATTCCTTGATGATGAATTGATTTTAGAAAAAATGTCCTTTTTTTACTTTCAACTAGTGTGTCCCTTGAGTGGACCCCTTTCTTCACACCACATTTCTGAGGGACCCCTTTGAAATTTTTCCAACTTGTTGATGGTTTGCATGATTGTTTGCTTACTTTCTTGCATGGCCACTTTTAGACATGTTCTATCTGCAAATAAACATGTCACTTTGCAGGAGCACCTGTGAGGTCACTTTTTGACTTTGCGGAGTCCCCTTGGGTTTCCTCCATGTGAGAGATCTTGGGGGATACCTCCCTACAATTCTACAGGCCTACAGGGAACTTCTTTTAAGATTCCTTTATGCAAGATATCTTGGGGGTCACTCCCCTACAAGTTTGCGGGTCTGTAGGGTATTTTTTCAGGTTTCCTTCATGTGAGAGATCTTGGAGGACATCTTCCCTATAGGTTTGCGGGCTTGTAGAGCACTTCCTTTTGGTTTCCTTCATGTGAAAGGTCTTGGAGGAAACCTTCCCTATAGATTTGTGGGTCTGTAAAGCACTTTCCTAGCTTCCTTCATGTGAGAGATCTTGAAGGACACCTTCCTTGTAGGTCTATGGGCCTATGAGGTGCTTACTTCTTCAGGCTTCTTTCATGTGAGAGATCTTGGGGGTCACCTCCTTACAGGTTCACCAACCTATAATACTCTTTCGATCTACAACTTCATAGTTTTTTGGGGCTATAAAGTCCTTTGCTCACCTTGCGCTATTGAGCTCTCTAGATTGTTGTTTGCCTCCTCAATGGTTCAAGTATACATGTCTAACCCTACTACCTTTCTAATCTACTTTACCAAAACACTCATCACTATTCATGCTCGCTAAAGTGGGGCAAAAATGTATAAGCACAAATTTTCACCCCTTACACAAATTCCCCTTTTACACATCCTCACCTTAGAAAACCAAATCTAAAGGAAAAATTCCACATCATCTTGTTGCCTTCATTCCACTTGGCATCCATCCTTTGCATCGATAGAGGAATATTTGTTGGGGATTCCCACATAGTGCAAAGACGTCCATGTGGTACACTTACATCCCTAATGGATTCCTACGTCTAAAGTTGGTGAACGAGCATCTTTGTGAGATTATCTTTGTCACCTTAGTCTTCATATACTTACTTTATCACACTCATTTGTATCTTTCCTACTTCATAGTTATGTTTTATTTCCTTAGAAGTGACTAGCTAGGTCATCAACTTATTTTTTGGTGGTTCATACTATTTTTTTGGTCCTCTGGTCATATGGACGCTAGCGCACCTAAGAGACACCAATGCACTATACTATGTTTTTGATCCTCAGGCAAAGAGCTACCTAAGGTAGATGTTGAACCAAAAATTTAGATTTTGGGTCTAAAGAGTGGTTATAGGGTCTTATATTCCTCATCATTCTCATCTCTCATTTGAAATATCCCTTTAGAGTGAGGGTAGTTGCAGCTATTGAAAAGAATATGCTTACTTTACCTCATGTTAGAGAGTGTGACCCTAATATACCATTGCCTAAAGGCTTTCAAAAAAATGCTTATTGTCATTACCATCAACAAAATGGGCATGGTACAAAATATTGTAAGCATCTTAAACATCTTGTGCAAGACCTTATTGATTCTAATCATTTACAAATTGGAGGTTTGAATGATCAAGGTAACAAATTTGTAGCCCCTCCTAATAAAAATTTGCAAATATTTACAAATCCAATGCCTAATCACACTATTTCATTTGTCAAAGCTAGTGAAACTAAGAATGATGTGATGAATTTTAACAATATGGATACTATTAAACAATGTCCTACAGATGAAGTGGTAGCATTTATCGAAGCTAGACCTCATAAGGGCTCAACTAGCCTCTTGAAATTAGTTTCTCACAAGGTGACATACTTAAATATGCACCTATTGGTCCTCTTTACATAGTCAGTTGAATCAATGATAATCCCACTAATGGGATATTGATTGATCATGTCTGTGGAGAAAATGTGATCACTAAAGAATTCCTATATGTGCATGAACTATATCAAGAAATATATGACAAACCGAAAGCATGGATCAAGATGCATAATTGGTTTGCTTTCCCTACGATGGGCTTGATAGATCTACCTTTAAAGGTGGGACCAAAAACATTAACTATCCCATTCACCATCATCCCATAATTGAACCAATTTTGTTGAAGCCAAGCTATCCATGGCTTTTCTCCATGAATTTTGTCCCTTCGGTTGTGTATAAATGTCTAAAGTTTCCATTTGGAAATGATATCTTTATTGTACATCATAGTGGATTTATTCCTGCATCAACCTGAGGGAATTTTTCATTAGATTTATTTTGGCTCGAACCTATGGAACCTATCAAGCCTCGTGAGGATTTATTTTTCAAATCATATCAAAAGTTCAAGGAAAAGAAAATAGTAGAATTGTCCCTTTGAAACATGCCTCAACCTATAAATGAAATGCCTATTCTTGATGAAGCAATGATCAAACCAAAATCCCTTCCAAACATACAAGAGCAACCTATAGAAAAATCTCCCACAATTTCCTACAAGAGACTACAAGATAACACAAACAATCCCATTGTCCCTCTTAGAGTCAAGCAAGTTTACAAATTCAAAGAGAAAGTGGTTGAACAAACTACTATTGTTTCTTCTATTCATGCCAAGGAAGAGAAGGAACCTATGATTGAAAAAATTTCTCTTACACAAACATAAATTAACAATATATTGAAATAGAATCGAAGTGCTACATGTTGTAGGCATAGATGACATGCTATTTCTCGTAGATTAAAAACTTAAGATGACAAGAACAACAAATAAAATCTAAATCTAAACTTACCTGAAGCAATGCATGATGACTTTATACCTTTGCCATAGCATAAACAAGAACATTCCATGGACATTGTCATTCAACCTCTTGTTGTGATAAATCTAGATGATGACATTGACATTGCAAAGATTGATGAAGAAGTGCAAGATGAGTTGAACACATTATTTTCTTCTTCTATGAGCTTAAATGACAAATTTCCTAAAAATAGTGTTGAACCTAGTGCTTCCCCTAGTTCGGCACTTGCTCTTGTCCCTTTGGCTATTTGTTTTCCTTCCATTTATACCAACCAAGATTAGGATGCAAACGACCTACTTTAGGTTGGTTCACATGTTCCTTATTAGTCTTTTTCTTTTTTGTATTTCTTTATGTGATTGCATGTGTGTAATATGATCTCTTGTGATGTTTCGTTTGATGTATATCTCTCTCTTTGTGCATTCCTCTATATGTATCTTCATTATTTTATATGTTGTAATCATTTCATTTGGCTTGTGTTTTCCTTTTGGGGATGATGCAAGGTGTCAAGATATTTATGCCTCATCCATGTTGACCCAAAATATTTTCTTTATTTGTTTCATTTATCTTGTGTTTTCATTTTGGGGGTGATGGAAGGCATTAATACATTTATGTCTCCTCCATGTTGACCCAAAATATTTTCTTTATCTTTTTCATTTTTCTTGTGTTTTCCTTTTGGGGATGACATAAGGTATTGAGACATTTATGTCTCTTCCAAGTTGACCCAAAATCTTTTCTTTTATCTTTTTCTTTTGTCTTGTGTTTTCCTATTGGGCATGACATAAGGCATTGAGACATTCAGGTCTCTTCCATGTTGACCTAAAAGGATTTTTTTTCCTTGTTTTTTCTCTCTTTGTTTCATTCTTCCAATTCTGAGTATTTTGGGAATAATGATAGATCCATGCTCTATGACAACATTGTAGCAAAGACATACTGACCCCGAATCCATAGGTCCCTTATGTATTTGTGGGGGAAACCCTTCCTTCCTATTGCATGACATAGCTTATTTTGGAAACATATGACTTGGCATAGGGTTTTTTGAGGAAATTTCTCATGTATTAGGCAAAACATTTGGCTAATTTAAAGCAATTTCTCACAGTAATGTTGTAGCAACTACTTTAAAGTGGGGGCATACATCGATGATATCTTTTGACATATTTCATGGCGTGATTTTTCTTTTTATTGTAATGTGTCCTCTTCTTGGTGGTATCACTGGGTTTGATGTCCTCCAAGAGTGTATGATCTACCTTCATGGCATGATGTGAATGAGGCATCCCATGAGTGATGATCTAACACCCTTGATTTGTCTTCTCTTAGAGACATTAGGAATAATGGACCCTAAGAAGAAGACCTTACACAAACAAAGAAAAATCTCTTTTAACAAAATTTTACATGGCATTACAAAAACAATTACAAAAGTATTACATCATGGTGCCTTATCAAAGTTGTCAAGAGGATAACTTTAGTATGGTATGAGAGGCTAATATGATTCTCTCATTTTCCAGCTCATTGGGATAACTCACCTAGTGGACAAACTAAGGTTCCACTACCCTAGAGTGAGCATACACATATTTGGAACAACTCACCTAGTGGAAAGACTGGGGTTCCACTACCCCAGAGTGAGCATTGCATGTTACAGACAAACAGCCATGTTCTACATCGTGTTGAAATGGTTGTGCTTGATCCTTTTGTTCATTTTTCTTATTCTTTGATAGGGTATGATCATGTATCTTTGCTATTGTTGCATACTTAAGTGTCTTCAATGTCTACTTTAGTTTTATTTTTACATGGGTTCATCCTCTCACTAAAGTGGGGGGAAAATATAGTAACATAAAAATTAACCTTTTTTCGTACTTGATTTGGCAATAATTGTCATTGAATTAACCTAATTTTGCCTAGGTTTGATGTTGTAATGTGTTGTAACACATCCACATTGATCTTGGGCCCCTTTTTAATAAAATATACTTAATTTGTACCCTAATTTAAGTGTTGTAAAGTGTTGTAACACACTTTCACATTTATCTAGGGTGCCCTTAATTAATTGTGGTTAATTAAAGTTAATTATCCCCTTTAATTCAAATTTAAGCCTTATTTGTGACACCTCCTGAGGATCCATCCTGACACTCATAATTAAAATTACATAACACTTCACTAGGAAAATTTGAGGCCCTATAAATTGGTGCTAGGACCCATTCACCCTAGGTAGTGAATGGGTCCTCCCTCTATAGGACCCCCTTTTTTGGAAAATTCTACATGGGTTTCTTATGTTTTTCATTCCCCGAAGGCAAGGTCCTGGAAAACAATGCCAAGACCCATTCCCCCAAGGTGGAAAATGGGTCCTCCCTTAATGAGGACCCCCTTTTTGAATTTCATTCACACAAGAATTTAATAATTTTTGTTTCTAGATCTGGTGTTGGCTTGAATTATTTGAATTTTTGGGTTAATCCCTATATTTAGTATAAATATGGGGTTAATTCACATAGTTTCATCCTAAGAAATCCTAGAACTTCATAAGCAATCAAGAGCACTTACACAAGATTTTACAAAAGAAATTCAAAGGCATTTCAAGGTAGATTATCAAGGTTTTATTGCAGCAATTCAAAATCATTTCGCCATGACCAGGGTTTAGTGCATTCCTACATGTTGTTGAGCTAAGATAGTGGATGTAGCATTGAAGAAATACTTGCAAGCATTGTTATATATCTTATTCAAGGATAAATATCTACATTCTTCATGGCCACTACATGTTAGATTGCAAATTTATCTTCCAAGATAACTTCCAAGGTATCAACATTACATCATTTTGTGTTCATGTTCATGCTTCAATTTCATTATTTTTACATTTGGTTTAATTACCTACAAGGGATTTGACTTAGGAAAGCCCCTATTCACTAACAATCAACAAGTTTTTCTTCCCTTGAGTGTGTGTTTGCAGATTTACAGGTTGAAGATCAAGTGGAGAAGAAGTTTGAAGAAAAATTACAAAAGTTGTCAAGTTGCAAGATTGACCTTTATAGTGCAAGAACAAAAAATGGAAGCTACATAATTTATTACAAATTTTCGAAAGTTGACAACCGAGGATCTAAGAATGCAAACATCAAGGAAAATAACCCAGATGTTAGTTTCAGAAACGCTAATTTAGGGAACCATTCACCACTAAATATGAATGAGTCTTGTGTGCCCTAAAAACAAGCTTCTTGGAGCAAGGTCACACCATTTTATATTCTAAAAACTCCCCTCATAGTTTCTATAACAATTAGGGTCATTTTTTTACCATTATTTGCATCTTTTGGCCCTCATAATTGCATTAATTATAGTGATTAGTGTGGGAAAACTTAGTAGTTCATTATCTTGTTTCATTTCATTTTGATGAACCCTATTTCCAACCTAATTAATTTATACATTTATAAAATTTCCTAGTGAAGCCACTTGATCCTCCTCTATTCCCAAATATGCCCCTAAATTTGATCTTCTTCCCCTAAAACTACCCCTTGAATCTGAGGTTTGTTCTTGAGAATTACTTGACTCTCCTTGACTCTCTTGTGACATTCCTAAATTAGAAAATGATCCTCTTCCTCTAAAAGTCCTTCCCCTACCTCTGCTTTGTTTCTCTTGTCTTCTTTTCAACTTTTCTTCAACCTTCATGGCTAGTTGGTAGCATTCTTCTATCGTTCTAAGACTTGTGAAACTTAGTTCATCTTGTAGGCTATATTTCAATCCATTTAAGTACCTTGTAACTTTATGAACATCCTCTTCCATATGGCCTGATCTGATACTTATTTTGTAGAATTATTTTTTATGTCTTCACATCCATGTCTTTTTGTTTGAAATTTTGTAGTTACTTATACAAATGAGTGGCATAATCACTAGGTAGAAATTTACCTTTCAACTTTGCAACCATTTTGTCCCAAGAGGTGATATTTTCCTTTCCTTTCTTCTCTCTTCTTGCACATAGTCCCACCAAAGGGATGCATGGCCTTTCAACTTTGTTCTAGACAACTTCACCTATTATTTCTTAGGTACATCTTCAAATTCAAAATATTTGTCTAATTCTCCAACCCAATCAAGAACTTCATCACTATTTAGGCTATTTGAATACACCGAGAGTTCCATCTTCAATTTGGAACCTTCACCTCTGACTGCTTTCAAAAATCTCTTCATCCTCAACTCTTCCACATCTCTTTCCTCATGGGGTTCTTCTTTTGGTGGATTGTTTTCATCTAGCTCTTCTTCCTGATCACTCAAATATTTTGTGATCACACCTCTTCTTTGATTTGTATCAACTTTTGTAGGACTTGCATCAAGACTCACTCTCATCTCTCATGTCTTTGGAAAGTTTGTCTCCCATCTCTTGGCTAACCTTTCTATTGCTCTTTCAACAACATTCATCCTTGGAGGCATCTTTTCTTATCTTCAATTCATTGAACTAAATTTTTGTCTTTATTGGCTCTAATAAAAATATGATAGAGAGGAAGGACCCTCAAACAATTACCCTAACACTTTCCAAAAAGACTTCAATACAAATGGTGCAAATGTACACCTTTGTCCATTCTTGGCAATGTGCTCATTTTTCCTGAAACATGGAACAAAACCCAAATGGCACTCAACCCTTGACGAAAACATGGAATAAGGGTAACTTGATGCATTCAAACCTACTTCAACATATTCTAAAGGTTTCCAAACATACATATGCCCAACCAAGTGTTTGACACAATGAATCATGCAAACTAGGTCATGTTTCCATTAGGTGCATTCAAAGTAATGACTCCAACAAAGTTAAGAAAACTTGTTATGTGAATCCCAAAGCTTGTGTAGACCCCTAAAAATATTCCACTATGATTATTTTCCCCTCCATTGACAAACAGTGCATAGATCAATCACAACAACAAAGACCCTAGGGTTTTATGACTGTTTACACACAAATGCAAGCAAACTATCATTAAGAACTTCAAAATTGCAAACTAGGCATCCTAATTTTCCAAGCTATGGGTAGCATCAAGAAAGAGTTTCCCACCAATTTTCATGGGTTTTTATTGGTGGAAACTTTTCCCATTAATTTTATTTGTTCTCTAGAAACCCTAGTGAGGGTTTCAACTTGTCAACACAAAAAATGGAATATCTCCCACAAAAATCAATTAAAACTTCTCAAACCAAAAGAATTAGAGAGGTAGAAACATTCCACACCTAAGCCAATTTATTTTCAAGTCGTACCAACCTAAAGCAAGCCGTACAAAGCAAATTACAATCAAATTTCATAGAAAATGCAATGATGAACGTGCAAAATGAATTGGTTTATCCTTTAAAATTCTCTCCAACCCTTTGGTTTGAGGTTAGATGGAATATTTATCCTATTACAACCATTTGAAACTTCCCAACCGACCATTAACATATTTTTTAACACTAATGATAACATTTGCAAGTTTTTGACAATATTTTGACAGCATTGTGCAACATTTGCAAATTTTTACAACATGACACCAAAACATCATAAAATGGACTTAAATGACTCCAAATGGTCTTACATGACCTTATTGACTCCAACCAAACCAGAAAACCAAATTTTAGTGATATTACCACAATTTGCCTCAAAAGGTGCATCAAGGATGCCTTGCATCAAAAACCCTTTCAGGAGAAAAACCCTACACTCCAAAAGCCACCCAATATATTATTCAAAAATCACAAAGATTGAAATATACTTGCAGAGCAAGCTTCTCATAGGAGTATCACCGCCAAAGATCAAGAGACTACACAATTGCTATCAAACTCTCAGAAAACATCACTGTCTCCAATCGTAGTACAACGCCCTCATAAAATAGGGTTACAATCTAGGGCAAGATAGACCAACGAAATTGTAGCATAGTAAAATGTATCCCTTTACATTTTCACAATTTTTTGGGCCCTCCCTACTAAAATTGGGCTTCTTTATGCCTTATTTGGTTCTATTTTGCATCCACAAGCCTTATTAAATGCATCTTTTTGAGGATAATCTCAACATTTATCTAATGACCAATCATAATTTAATGTTTTTGGGTTGTGTCCCAGATTTAGTGATCTAGGACTCATACACCACCTTGGGTGTATGGGTCCCACCTAAGTCTCGGGGCCTAATCCTGAATTTGGCATAAAACTCAGCATTTCTTGAAATTTTTATCCCAAGCCTAGGCTATTGGAACTCATACGCCCCAACCAACATATGAGTCTCGCTCTAGCTTGGACCTATTTTGAATTTAATTCTTGGAAAGGTTTTATTCTCTAGGTAGATTTGATGTTGGCTTGTAGTGTTCTAATTTTGGGAAATTTGGCATGAAAAAGTATAAATACAAGGTTATTTCACATAATTCCACCTAATATTTTCAAGAGAGCATTCCTATAGAAGATTTATGATCAAGAGAGTTTACAAGAGCATTCAAGAGCTGATTATAGAGAATTTTTGAGCTATATTCAAGATTCAAGCATCATTTCAAATTCATCATGCATCATGTGTATTTTTGAACTAAAATTTGTGATGTGCATTTTATGATTCAAGCAAGCATTCAAGTCAAGATTCATAGCATTCAATCTAGAGTCAAGATCCACATCAAATTGTAGAGATTGTTATGCTCGTTGTTGAATTGAACCTTGGTAGAGATGTTGTCATTCTACTTAACAAGGAAGCAGTTGTTTCTCTTCACAATCTCCCATCTGAGCTGTCTAGATATCGTTGTCATCCTTCATTCATTAAACAACAAAAGAAGTTAAAAAAGGAAGAATCTATTTTAAGGAAAACAACAGCCAAATCATTTAAACCCTACATGAGGAGAAATATAAGGCTTATGTTGAGACACTGTCTTCTTCGCTCTTGTACCTACAAACAGAATAGAAAATGGGTTCTTTGTCTTCACTTTTTAGACAAACCCTAATGATTTTAGAAAGCCCTATTACACAGACTTTGGATATAAATAAATGTATGTTGTTAAACCCTAAATGTATATCAAACCCTAGATTCATCGTGGGGTTACAAAGGTGTTGTTAAACAGATTGTACTCGAACACTTGAATGATTAAATTTAGCAATCTGTTGAAACATGGGAACTATCTTCAAGTTGTGGGTATTCCTATGGCAAAGATAGACCTCCAAATTCTAGGTTGGTTCCTATATGATTATCTGATTATAGACTTGAAACTTTGATGGGAAAAGGAAAAGAACTTAATCTAATGCAAAACTGAAAAATTTGAACTGTGGTGATGCACCTATTTGATTTAAAGAAAAATACATTAACTCACAACTGATTCATCATGAAGCTTACTTTCACAACTCAGATTGAACAATTTAACTACATTAATGATTCACAGACAGGCCTGATAATTGACTCTTTATGAAGGAAGGATTTACTTTCACAACTTAAAGATGTGGATATACTTGAGACAGAATTTATGACCTACAACTAAGATTGTTTCTTCGTGTATATGCATTCACAAATGTTGACAGAAATTTAAAGGTTTTGATATCAAACACATTAAATTTGCGTCAAAGGCGTTCATAAAACAAAAACACTTGAATCTAAGAAGGATAATATTTAACTTGCAATGATAAATGAACGAACGCTTTGCAAATGATACTCCAAGATAACCTATAAAGACTGCTGCAATATCTATTAAATTTTTTAAGTTGAGTTACAAGATAATTCCCTTTGCAGAATGCAAAGGCTGAAAAACAAGAACTAGAGGTAAAAGATAAACTTTTTCCAATAGATACAATGAGAACGCACTCCAAAGTGCATGAACATGAAACTGAAAGTCAATTTTAGTATAGAAATGATGATTCTAAGGTGAAATATGAGAAAAAATAAATATCTCTGAAAAGAAGGCTCAAACTCATGCAAAAATGAGTGAACTCAGTCTCAAACTCGCAGTCACAATGCATATAACTAATCTGTAACTCAAACTAAACTAGAAATCTAAGGATGTGGGCCAAAACATGCAAAATCCACCTTGTTTTTATCAAATCACCCATGATAACTGCAACTCCATCTTGCATGAATATCAATCATCAAAACTGGTGTTGGAACTAAACTTGAGGCTCACTATCAATTCCACATGTGCATGAGCGAAAAAAAAATTTAGTATTTTCCCCACTTTCACAATAGTTGATTTAAAAAATTATTGAAAAGAAATTAATAAAATTGCATTTAATAACTTCCAAATACAACTTTACAATAGAATAAGGGAGGAAATAATAAAGTATGTCTTTCAAAAAATAAATCTCCCCTTATGACTCCCCTCCATTATCATATGCAATGCAACTCACAAATAATCACTCCTTAACATACTTTGACAATATTTGTCAATCGTTTAATAATTGGCCACAATATTTAGCATAAATTCTCATATTTGATAGGGCCGACTATATCATTGCTAGGAAATTTGACTTGAAGTCATGGCCACGGGAGTAAATAAAACATAATGATTTTTCTTCTCAAAAGATAGTCAAAAAAGAAAAAACCATCAAACCCATACAAAAGGAAAGATGAGGAACCCTAAAATCATTATTTCCATTTGACTTTGAAGAAGCTTTATGAAGAAGTTGGCCACCATACTACTGGGGTTTGAAGCTCGACCATGCATCTTCTCTGCTGTTTTGATGACTTTTTGAAAGATTCTAAACAAAAATGGTAAGATGAAGTTTATTCTATCATAAATTTGAGTCCTTTCAAGCATTTTAATGCTTTGTTGGGGCCTCAAGGCCATGGTTGTGCATAATCTCTGACATATTTTATTCATTTGTTCCTGTATCCTTGGTACGCCATGGCTTCTTTGCAATTTATCCTCTGTTATGGCTGCCATATGAAGAGTTTGAGCCTTTTGTACATATTCCTATTGTTGTGCAAGCTTGATTTATGAACTTTAAAGCTCAAAGAGAACTCAGTCACGGTCCATTCATTCTCCAATAGGCATATGATATGGTGAGTTTTCATTTGTCTTTTTTTTCCTTCTTAGAACACAAGCTTTTGGAAGCTTTTCTCCTATGCATAAAGTGAGTTGATAGATCTTTTATAAATAAAAGAAAAACTCTAGGCTCCTATGAAATCTCTATATGTTGACCTTTCTCTATGTGTTGTTTTTCATTACTGGCGACAACTATACATTATCTTCATCTGGGTATCTACAATTCATTGTATTTTGTATTTTGAGAGCAAACCCTCATGGCTATAAGAATAAAATATGCTAGATCTAGGTTTTCTTTTCCTTGAAACATGAAAAAAATGATATATTTCAACTCTGTTAGTTGAGAAAACATCCATCTTGCACCTTGGTTCTCTGTCAATGGCGTAACCCATGATATTTTTCATTTGTGTTGCAAATGCAACCCAGGTCATGGTATTTCTCCATCTGGGTATCTTGTTGATCAACTAGAATACTATTTCATTCCTAGCATAAACAAGGCAAAAACCTAAGGGTTTGGCTACTATTTTCAGTCAAAATGGAATATATGCTCATTATACATATTAACACTTTCACACCTATCATTTATCCTTATTTCTATGCATTAAAATGTTCATAAACAGTGCAATAATGAGTGAACTTTGTCCTCATGCATTGATGACTCACATGTATAATCATGAAGGGTGACTGCCATCAAACATATTTCCCAGACTGTTCCTCATGATCTTGGCTTGTAGATCCTGATCAAACTATTTATGATATGAACTGTTGACTTATTCAATGAAAGGTTGAACTTGTATTCAAATCTTCAAAACTGTTATTTCCCATAGTAGTTAATGATGAACTATAACTTGATCATTGTATTTCTATTACTACTAAGTTACACGCCTTATAGATTTTTTAGAAGCATATATGGAAGTCTCCTTGGTATGGACAGCCAATGCAAATATAAATAATGAATGTATGATAAAACTTTTCTTCAAACTATTAGCAGTACCAACATTATTATTAACATGTTACGCACTTGATTCTCTGTAATGCCATTAACTCTTTGCAAAAAACACCATATTTCTCTTGCACACGTGATTGTTTCCTTTCTAATGCTATCATCTGGTACTTGAAACATGTATGCCTATAGATACTTGTTTGTATTCTCCATACCTTTTAAATGTTGTCTAAGCCATATTTTGTTGTTGTTTCACTCTATTTCAAGCTTCTCACTGTCCTTTCTTACTGTCCAACTATTCATTAAAAAATTCATAAGTCACTATATGATGTGATTGTACCTTATGAAGCCCTCATTATGATGTCATATTGTACTTTGACCAAGGTTTATAATGTTCACATGTAGCTTCTGTGAATTGCTTTTTGTAGGGGCACATGCTCATAAGATTTGTATTGTTGCTATTATGACTATTGTATGCTCATATGATTGTAATATCCTTGTCATTTAATAAATAGTTGAATTAACAACTGGTTGTCCTCTATGGTTATTGCACTCATCATGTCATCCTATAGACTTCTCACTAATCTCTATGGTATGATGACTTTGAATTTCTTGAGTATTAACAATAATCCTTTAATGCTTATTGTGAAACTTGATGACCATTATGACTGTGATAATCTCCTTTTGCATGTTCATTGTTACTTTTGTTGCTATCATTTGGCACTATGTATGTAATTTGGAGTTGTAGGAAACAATTGAATTGCTAGAGTGCTTTGCTTTCCCTTCAGTATAAAGGGGCTCAATGTCTCATCAAAATGTGAATATAAATGAAAGGCAGAGCTGAAACAAAATATGATAAATGCAATCAATGCTTTCTTAGTATATTTCTTTGATTGTTCTTTTGAATTATGAGCAAAAGGATAATTGCTCAATCTATTTTTACCATGCTATTATACTGCTTGATGACAGTCCTAGATGATGACTATTTCTTTGATGCTTTAATAATTCTCATATATGAAAGTTGAATGAGAGGTGTCCTTATGATATGTTGGGCTCAACCCTTGTGGGAGCCCGTTTTGCTCCACATATTTGATGAAAATAATCACGAACGCAATGAACTTGTTCCTATAAATGATGAATTTAATTCAGCTCTCCCTATTTGAGCTGGTAGTGAAAAATAGGTAACAAGTGCATTTGCAAGAGAGGTTAGGTACTAGGTTGGGAAATGCACAATTTTGTTTTATTTATATGCTTACTACATAGTGTGCGTTGTCTCTACCTTTAGGGAAGAAGTTTTGATCATGTCTGAAGAGGCATCATATCTCTCAATCATTTTAGTGGATGAGTTTTTCTTTTTTTTTTTAATTTTTGTTAACAAGTGTATCCTCGTGACCCAGCCTAGCGTTTGAAGGGAAAGTTGAGGTGAGACTTGTTGGGGGACCTAACAATCTACAAGCCAGTCCCAAACAGATAAACCTGGGAGCGGAGTCAAACCTAAAACAAATGGGGAACAAACCCACGACCCAAGCCAACTCCACTACCCATGCAGGCTAGATGAGTTTTTTAAATTAATTCAAAGATATTTTTTAACAAGTACCACTTAGTGGAGTACTTATCTTTAAAGGATTGTAATTATAGTTTTGTAAGGTTGAAAAAAATTAAATGTAAGTTTAATTAATATGAATAAATTAAATGAATATTTTTTTAATTATACTATTAAATCATTTTGTTAATTAATTATTGCATGTATGTATTGTAGGATACTTGCTATATTTAAAACATAAGCATGCAATTATAATTGTTTTTAATAATTTAACTTACAAAACATATCAATAAATACCAATTTTATTATACTTGTATTTAGTAAGTACATGATTTATTAGTTTGTGTAACAAAGTAAAATAAATTTATCAAAATACATAACAAAATAAAACTAGCAATCACACCTTGGTGTGCAATGGGTACACTGAAGAAGTGTGGAAGGTCAATTAGGAAACTTTTTGGTCTATTTTGTGCATACATTTATGTAGTATACATGAGGTCAATTGGCAGGCCATTTAGAAAATGATGTTTATGCAACAAAGGTCTCAATGGAGAAGCAGTAGCTTCAAATCAGCTATGCATCTACTTACAAGGATCTGAACACAACTAAAACAAAACCTCTAAATTAGGAAGATAATAAGGCTCCATTACCAATAGGCTAATGTTATGTATACAATTGGGAGAGAGGGAGAGAGAGGTAGATATGGGGATAGAAAGAGGGAGAGAGAGAGGGGTGGAGAGAGAGATGGATGGGGATAGAAAGAGAGAGAGGGTAGGGGATGGGGAAGAGAGAAAGAGAGGTGGAAATGGGGATGGAGATGGAGGAGAGGGATATGGAGAGGAGAGGGAGAGATAAAGAGAGGATAAAGGGATAGATAGATATGGAAGAGATAAATATAGAGGGAGAGAGAGAGATGAGGGGAGAGAATGAGAGGGAGAGATAAAAATATAAAGATAGAGATAGGAAGTGATATATAGAGAGGGGTAGAGAGAGATAGATAGATGAGATAGAGATAGAGGGAGATATGTACAAATTTAAATATGGAAAGATAGAGATAGATATAGGGAGGGAGAAACAAGGAGAGTGTGTGGTTGTGTGAGTAAGAGATATGGATAGAGATAGAGAGGAGATAGATATGTATAAATAGATAGAGGGAGATGGAGGGAGAGAAATAAAGATAGGAGAGAGAAGTAGAGAGATATAGAAAGAGGAAATGTTAGGGAGAGGGAGAGATAGGGATATAAAGGAGATATGGAGAGATAAATATAACTTAGGAAAGATAGAGAGGGTGAGAGAGAGAGAGAGATAAAGCCAAAGACAGAGAGATATAAACAAATAAAGGGAGAGATGAAAGGAGAGAGGGAGATGGAGAGAGAAGTATAACGATATAGGAAGTGATCTATATATATATATATATATAAAGAGGGTAGGAGAGATGGAAGGAGAGATGGAATAAATGAGAGAGATAGAGATAATGAGATATAAATAGAGGGAGAGATGAGAAGATAGAAATAGAGGTGGAAAGAGTGAGATAAAGGAGGTGATAGAGATAATTAATAGAGAGAGGGAGAAAGAAAGAGGGGGAGAGATAGAGATAAAGATAAGGAGGGAGAAACAATGAGTGTGTGTGGGAGAGTGAAAGAGATTTAGAGATAGAAAGGAAGAGATAAATATAAATAGATATATTACCAACTAATTTGTAGGTTCCCCCATCAATTCACTTGGAAATTAATCATTGGTATAAGAGCTTCAAACTTTTATTTTCATGTCCATCTAGATGCACTCACAAACATCTACAAAATGAAAGTTCATTTAGTTCAGCATTATTTTCTCTTTGTAAATAGTGAACATATTAGAATGGCAAACAAATACATACTTGAGGTTTAAGCAAATTTTTAACATTTTGGCCTTAGAATCACAATGCCAATAACTCAAGACAATTTTGTGATTTCATAACTTAACTTGGATAGGCACCATCATCGCTTAAACAAGCCTTTCAAAATCCTTTATGAGTGCAACTTAATACTAATTTTTAGGTGTTTAAACAAGATCAATGCCACTGTGTTCATTAGGTCTTTGGGTACTCTCAAGCAAATTAGTAATAATATTTTTTAGCCTACATTAACTTTGAAGTGCTTAAAAAATACTTTGGCTAACTCTAAAAAATATGGATAGATCTATGATGTAAGGAAAAGAACCACTCATAACATAGTCTTTCAAAGTATGTAGAAATAAATTAAGCTAATTGTTTTCACACAGTCTAACTATGGAGAAGTGAAGGGTCTCAATATATATTAGGATCACCTTTATCATTGTACATTTTGAAACAAGGTGCCAGAAAACCACTAGTAAAGAATATGTATCAATCTCAAATGTAAATGGTGTGTTTTGTTTTTCTATATATTCATCATTATCTTAACTATTAGTCATGATATCAACTTTACACTCCACTCTTTAATTTTTGAATAAGTGAATCCAAGGTGCGAGTTGGGATGGCAGTGGTAGGATCATGAAACATCTAAGGCTAGGTGTAGATAAGCTAATAAGATAGATCATGATGAGGCATAAACTTGGCCATAATAGGAATAATGGAATGTAATATAAGGTATGGAAGGTGTGGAATGAGGGGTGGAATTAGAAATGGAGCAAAGAATGGAGTAAGGGACGATACTAGTGAAGATAGGATTGTTGTTATAAGGCTAGGCAAAAGAAGCAATGCTAGTGGTGCACTTAAAAATGATTGAGAAACACTACAAACATTGGTAGTCATGGCACAAGTACATAAACATGAAAAGTAGGTGAAATTGTATCGGGATGGAAATACAAGTGGTTGCATAAATTAAAAGATGGGAAGATAGCATATTAATAGAATCTAACTTGGTAGGGGAAGGGAAGGAAAATGATAGCATACTAAGCAAAGGAACAAAATCAAGAGGAAATTATGAGGATTCACCAATCAAAAAACTAGAACTAAAATGGATTAGCACTAATGCCTTCAAACACTTTCAAACCAAATAACTTAGTAAACAATAGAAAGAGCTAATCTAAATGTGTAAGCTCTCCTACTTCAACAAAACTAGCAAGCTCATCCACAAATTATTGTTCCAAAGGATTTTCATCATCATAATATTCAACCTAATGTTTAAAATAGTAACAAAAATAATAATACCCATGTCAAGACCATTGCAAACATCATTTTGGCTAGATTAGGGCATTTGAGAATTCAAACAAGGGCTTCTTGGGGGAAGTGAAGATATGGATGAAACCTTGACAATGCAAACAACTCACAAACCCCTAGAGGATAAATGATATGAAAAGGCATTATAATCTAACATAAAACCAATGAAATCAGCAGGCAAATAGATTTACAAGCAAAAACAAGGGAGGTTTGGGTATAATGAAAGTAAGACCCTACAATGATGCACAAAGTCCTAAAGAAGGTATAACAATAGAACACAACTCACAAACCCTTATAGGATAAATGATATGAAAAGGCATTATAATCTAACATAAAACCAATGAAATCAACAAGCAAATAGATTTACAAGCAAAAACAAGGGAGGTTCGGGTATAATGAAAGTAAGACCCTACAATGATGCGCAAAGTCCTAAAGATGGTATAACAATAGAACACAAACAAAGAACAATTCAAACCTTGATAAGTTCTAAAATGCAAAAATAAACAAACTACAACCAGAAACTTAATAGAAGATGGATAGTCCTTAAGTCGTGTAGAAATGTTTCACCAATAAATATAAAAGAAAAATAACACCACATACAAATATTCTAAGGAAAAATAATTATGCAATAGAAGCTTAGGATTTAAAGTTGGAACTATAATAATAAATTAACTCACAATCAAACTTTGGTGTGCAATGGGTACGCCGAAGAGGTTTGAAAGGTCAATTAGGGGGAAAATGGTCTATTTTTTCCATATTTTTTGCAGTACATGAGTTCTATTGGTAGGCCATTTAGCAAATGATATTGTTTGTATCTCAAAGGTCTTAATGAATATGTGATGGCTCCAAATCAACTATGCAATAACATGCACCTCTTATAGGGATCCAAGCACGACTAAAAAAACATTTTGAATGAGGAAGATTATCATGCTCCATTGCAGATAGGCTCATATTATGTTTGCAATAGAGAGAGGGAGAGCTAGGGATATAAAGATGGAGAGATAAGAGAGGGAAGAGTGAAAAAAAAATAGTGAGACATAAAGAACAAAGATAGAGGACTTGAGAAAGAGAAGGATAAACAAAGAGGGAAGAGTGAGTTCAAGGACACATGCACATAAAGTGAAAGACACAGATATAGAGCGATGCAAAGAGGTGGAGAGAGAAAGAGGTAGAGGGATAAAAATAAAGATTTAAGAGAGATGGACTAAATAAGAGAGAGATATAGGTAGTGAAAAAACATGAAGAATTTGGAGGAAAAACAAATGGAGAGCAACAAACAGAAAATGAATGGATATGCAATGTTCTATTCAATGCTCTCCTAACCATCTTCGAACTTGGGTCTCATCAATATCAATTTATAAGTATCATCATACACAATTTTGTAATACCATGAATATGCAACTATAATGTAATAAAAAAAAATTGTGATTTTATTTGTAAATATACAAATGCTATTTTTTTCTCTCGAACAACAATCAATAAACCTCATTATGTGAGTTTTTGAAATGGCATGTGAATGTGCCATTTACAACTCGGACACAATTGTAATTTGTTTTACTTCTTCATATATAAATTTATAATAGTTTAATTCTAGTTGAATCCAAACAGATTGCAATCAAATTAGATTAAAAAAAAATTGTGAATTTACAAATCTATAAACTAGCTTACAAGAAAAAAAGAAACATGAAGCAACATTAGAAATATCTAATTACAAATGAGACAAAATCTACATGCACTTCTATAGACCCTGATTTTGTAATGTATTATTTGAAATATGTAATTAATCACAAATGGTTGACCCGACACTGATAACAGATAAAACAACTAATCTAAACAAAAGTACTTATACTTCACAAAATGACAACAATAGTTCTAGACTCCCATAAAACAACTAATCTAAACAAAAGTACTTATACTTCACAAAATGACAACAATAGTTCTAAACTCCCACTTTCATTTCTTGCTAGTCAAGCATTTTTAAATTTATTTTAAGTGTTCCTCACTTTTTATCTTTTTCCCATAATCCTTCACCTCCTCCACCTTTTCATTGCATGCATATGCATTTTTGGTAAAAACAATTTAATGAAACATGTATATTATCATAAAACAGATTTGTATATAAGATCACTATTGCAGTTTATGGGAACCAAACCAGCAAGGTAATTTGATGATGGGTTCTCCACAAGATTGGCAGCCATTTTTAGGATCTAAATCAAAAACATTGTTGCTATAAATACTCTTAAGCCTATATTAATGTGTTCTACAGCACCCAGAAAACACATCCACGCAACCACATGTACTGGCATCTTAATGATATAATGCAGTGTCTTCAAGATAGCCTGCCCGCACAAGAAGTTCAACCCGCCAAACATAGTGATCAACTGTAGATGTAATACAATAAAAGTTACTCATGTAATTGAAGTATGTACAGCCTCATCCTCTAAACCTGCATGGTTGCATGCATATAGAACACAAAGCAAAGCTTACAATTTCAAGATATGTTCCAGAGTGTTTCATTAATTCAAAGATTTTGAGAGCATCCTTGCAAAATCCATGTGTGTATCCTGCAATCATTGCATTCCATGAGATGACATCTCTTTGGAGTATTTTGTCAAACAGTTCACGTGCATTTTCTATGGTTTCACATTTTGCATACATGTCCACCAGGGCAGTTGCAACCTGCAACGTCTGATAAAATTCCTCTATTCTTTATGCTTTGATGGCTGTCCATACCCTGTTCCAGTTCTTCTATTTTGGCACAGGCAGGGAGAATGCTGGCAAAAGTTGTCCAGTCTGTCTTACACCTGCCAATTGCATTTGTTTGAAAGTTTCTAAAGCTTGTTAAAAAAAATTCCATTTGTGCATATCATGCAATCATTGCATTCCATGACATAACCTCTCTTTGAGGCATTCTATCAAACAGTTCACGTGCCTTTTCTATGCTTCCACATTTTGAGGGAGAATGCTGGCTAAGGTTTTTGACATAGGTAGGGAGGATTTCTGAACCCAAGACATACCTATGATTATGCTCGGTTTAGTGTGGTTTCTATTGCTATAGCTACCAGTCCCTCTACGCTCTGGCTTGGTTTCTTCAAACAGGGAAATAATTAAAATTTGATGAAACTTAACTTTGACTTTTTAAACACAGCATACCTAGGGTATAGTACTTGGCAAATCGCTGTAAAAACTGCTCTGTGTGGGACTGTTGGTTTTCCACAAGCTTCACCATTTTTGCCACTCTAGAGTCCTCTGCCTTGGCTACAGTCCTTAACTTAAATACCCTGCATTTCTTAGTAGTTTATGACATCCTTTTGGATTCACCTGTCAAGCTACTCTATGTACAGAACTTGTACCAGATATGACAGGGCCATCTAGAAGAAAGCTTTCGCCAGCTTTCACAGGCAAAATAGTGTTAACTTCCACAGCCTTAACAGGCATTTTTTCCTCTGTTCCCTTGATCACAGCAGTTTGAGGTACCAGATTGGTCACAGCTGATATAGCCTTTCAACCCTAAAAAAAAACCAAATATTTAACCCTAAATCTCTAAATTGAGAGAATTGAAACAAATGCAAATTCAAACAAAAATATCTTAACCCTGTTAGCAGATCTAGGTTCAATCCATTCTGCCAACATAAAGGGAAAGACAATGGTGGCTCCTTCTACATAGTCCTCCAATGCAATCACTCCAGCCACTGTTAAAAAAAACTAAGCTCATTAAAATTCAATCTGAAACCAAGTGATCTTATATACCAATACACGTGACCAAATATATTGACAGTACAGAAAAATATTATTCCCATCGGGCACAATTTCAGCTTATTTTAAAGTTGCCAACACAAAACAGTGATGAATCATTTCAAAATCTGTTGCAGTGTTTTTATTTAAAGCAAATAAAGCAGACAGCAAGAAAACCAAAAAGCAGGCACCATTCGAAATTTACTGCAAGGCAGAATGAAGGCAAATGAAAATCAGCAAAAATTAGCGGTGCAGATGGTTTTCATCATCTTGCATCGCCTCTCCAAGAGCCTGCGCCGTGGATTACTGAAATTAGCCCGATTCTTCTCAAATAGGTAATGCCTTTGGCGTAAAGATCAACAGTTGTCATTGAGGAAACTGTCAACCATGCCGTCTCCCTCCATCTGAACCCTTGAAGATGGATATGAGCTTCGAAAGCTCATATAGGGACATGCCTTCGGCGTAAAAATTAAACTTACATGACTTAAATAACCTAAATTTGGCAATATTGTTGTTGGGAATCAATTTGGCAAGCTCATATAGGGACATGCCTTCGGCGTAAAAATTAAACTTACATGATTTAAATAACCTAAATTTGGCAATATTGATGTTGGGAATCAATTTGGCAGGTGCTAGAAAATAAAGCTCTACTTGAAAAACACCTTAAAATAATAAAAAATTATTTACTCTATTTCATTTCAAATTTGAACCTACAAATTTATCACCAAATTTACAAAATTTAATCTAATGCATGGAATTGAACTTAAGACCCACCAAAATGAACTAGCAAAGAATGGATGAATGTACTTGATCCACTTCAAGTCATACATTTGTTTGATACGAGTTGTTTCATATATACACCATTCGGTAACTTGCTACTCAAGAACGTATCCTTTGGTCAAGCCCTGGGTTGGCAAATTTAATGGCAACAAACCAAGACCAGAGATTGCAACTAAACATGTAACATACATAAAATGATTATGCATACAAGTGACACAATTACTATGTTTTATGGTGCTCCCATATGAATACGCCCACGCTAATCCTTGTTTCAAAATGATATGCAAATGAATTACGATCAATATTTATATACAATGTCAAAGCATGCAATTTTAAATAATCCATGCTTTGGAGGCTCATAAAGACGAGGGAGAAATATATAAACCCAAAATAAGAAAGTTATATTTAAAAGATTGAGATTTGGTTCTACAACATGCAAATGACTTGAGCTAATCTAAATGCAGTAATTTGCATTGAGAGTTTTTGGATAAAACCCTGCCATTGGTTGTACCGTGCATCAAATGAAAGTAAACATATCTCAATTTGAATATTGAAGCCTCTTTTGAGTTAAATTAGTCTAACAATACTTTCATGCTTCCAAACAAGTTTCTGCATTAGTAAAAGCAGCAATAAGATGCACAATGTACACTCTCTTTGCTTTGGAAAACTCGAACTAGATCATAACAAAGAGATCATAACAAAACCAGTAATTAGTTTCTGAATTAGTTAACTGTATAAGCATATAGAACGGAAGAAATCAATTAGCATATTGCCATATTGCTGAAAAAGCATCAGAACTCATCACATAAGCAGTATCAAAATAACTTATTTTTTCACACATGTGGACAGTCTGTACATGACCCTCGCGTCAAAATAATGTTCAAACCACTCTTGATTTTCAATTCCATCACTTAAACCACGAACTCCATAAAATTCATAATAAAATTACACCAATAAAACCCTCAATTTTAAGTCGCATCACGAAATTCTAAATGTGCCAGTATGCTAACTTAAGAACTATCGAAAAATCAAGAATTTTCGAGCAAAACTTTTTCCATCAAAAAGAGCTTTCCTAAATTTACCACATATTTCAAATAAGACTATTAAAGTTAACATATCATTTTGAATATGAATGTCAGAAAGACATGTCTGATTACCAAACAAAAATAAATGCTCACAAATGCAATATTCTGAGGCAGAATTCTTCTTGATAATCACTTAGAAGCTATTACTATAAAGCAAATGATCTCAAACTCCAACATGTATTAACCTCAACTATAAATCTCATATCATGCCTACTGCTTCACTTCCTGAATGCTTTCTTGCTAACCCTGGATTTCTTGGATTTCTTCTTTCCACCAGATTTTGCCACACGCAGGCTTTTATGCACAGCACTAAGCCTTGCTAGAGCTGGTCTCTTTAAATCAGGTCGATAATAATTATCAGCAACCTACAAAAAAGAGTCAATATCAAAAGGTCAGGTGCCAATAGTACAAATCAAAAAAAAAATGAGGAATTTAGAAAGAGCAACTTATGGCAATTAATATTGAAAGGTCAGGTGCAAAGTACAAATCAAAAAAATGGGTTTAATTTTATAAGAGCAATTTATGATAATTACAGAAAATTAGCTTTTGACTCAAAATCTAACTCCGAATTTAAAAAGTAATCAGATAATAAAACTGCAGAAATCCAGCAAACATTATCCCACATTAAAAATTTCTGTTCTGTACATTCAAGTCTATGATATTAATACATATTTATTACTAGTGGAGTAATTTGATGCTTTTAATCAATTTACCATCACAAATTCTTTGATCAAGAAACGAATCCTATATCAAATCTGACACATAATAAGCATATATATCTATCAAGTCCAACAATACCATCACAACATTAAGTTAGTCAGATCAGTTAATCTATGCATTTTGCAACGGATAAAATTTAGAATGATACAAACCACTTTTATGCTAACTGAAATTGACATTTTCAAATGGCAACATACAAACCACTTTTATGCTAACTCAAATTGACATTTTCAAATGGCAACATTGTTCTTGTAGTGCAATCAACAAACTAAGAACGAAACAATTCATCAAAATGATTGAATAAAAGAAAAGCAAAAACAATGCCAGAAAAGACCAATTGGATCAAATGAGAATGTTTGCAAATAATCTGGATGGTATCATGCTTCTGTAACAACAGAAGCATTAACTTTAACTTCACCACAACAAACCTCAAAATTTTCCATACTGCTTGTGACAATTGAAAACATATATTTATGTTGGATGTATAGTTTTGCCATTGATGTCAAAAGGTTGTTCAAGACTAGATGATGTCAGATGGTGATCATGTTGGCTTGAGGTTGCCTTATCATGGAATAATGTGTTAAGAGTGTATGAGGTGCAGATGTGTCAAAGCATAGTATTTGATTTGAACCTTCTTTGGTTATCACTGAATATTTTGTTTGTCATTGGTCATGTTATTTTGATTGATACAAAGGAAGGGTTAATAAAAGGGATCACTACAAAAGTTATTGATAGATATATTTCAGTGTTGCTTCAAGACACGAATACTTTCATTTCAAGATTCAAAACCCTAATGCACATTCTTCATCAAAGCTTATCTTTCTTGACAAATATCAAAAGCACAATACTCTGTACCTGAGACTGAGACAGTGATTTCAAATGTGTACTTTGGCTTTGGTTGCTTCAGGAGTTTCATGATTTCATACTGTTTGGAGGTGCTTTGGTCTGTTTGATGGTGCTTCATGGAGTTGCTTTGAATTTGACTCGCTTGAGTTACATTCATCTCTCATCATGTTCACAGGAGTTTTTATAACATGACTTCCACAGTTAGTCTTGATTCTCACAGTTTGATTGTTAATATGTCAAAAGAATGCTTTCACGATACATAATAGTGTTGCCCTCATGATGTCAATATTGAGCATTGTTGTTCATATTTAGTTTGCCTTCATTTCATGCATGGTTCAACTCAGTTGGAATCAGTGCTTCTAGGGTTTGCATTATTCACTATGTCAAAGGGTTCTGTTTGAAGTTAGGGTTTGAAATTTGACTACAAGTCTTTAAACCTAACTCTTTGAAGACCTTTCTAAACCCTAGTCTTAACTGTTGACTTTTGTTTTAATCTTGAGGTGACTTGCTATCTTAAGTTATCTTAAGTCACCGGTTGAAGTGGCTCATATCCCATCTAGATGACTTACCCTATTTTGAAGTCGCCGGCCCATCAAAACTTGTTGGGGAACATTGTAAGATCAATGGATAGCTTTTAAAGTTGAGTTGGTGGGATAAAGAAGATCAAAGGCCACAGTTTAAACAAAGCTTGAAGTCCAACAGACATCCATGTGAGTCAAAATTTGACAGGTGGTTTCTGATATTGTGCTGTAACTGTTGATTTTCAGTTATCCAACTACTCCGAGGGCCAGAAAATTGGTTTTCTTGGACTGTACGGTGTAGAAGAAGTATTTTGAAGATTGAATGTGCGCAGAGGGTTAAGATTTTGATGAAGACACCTGAAGCATTAGATCTTGTGTACCGAAAGGGCTTAAACAGAGTTAGTGACTCTTCATGTGTAACAGAGTGTAATGGCAGAATGGTAATATTTTCTATACAAAGAGGGAGGTGTTCAGTATAGATGAGAATATGCTGTGAACTCAAGAGTTTTCATGTAGTATATGATGCTTTTGTAATCAGAAGTTCTCATGATGTCATTGGATGTATTAGGGTGTTCTTGTGTTAACAGAGTTGACTGTGGATATGCATTTGAATAGACATTGAATTGCAGAAGGATAACAATTTGTATAGAAACAGAGAGACCCTCTGTATTTCCTTTTCTTCCAAATCTGAGATGTAATCATTCACGTCAGTGAAACACAAATTGTACCTAGTGAAGGTTTTGATTCTTGCCAATGAGGCATGGTGTTTTACCAGTGAGGCTATGTCAGTGAGACGCTAAATGTAACCAGTAAGGTCTTGTTTTGCCAGTGAGGCATAATAAAGTGCAGATTCAAGAATGGTTTTTAATCCCTTTTTAAGGGTTTTCTACTCATAAAACATGTGTCTTGATTCTTCTTTCATTGTCTCTATGTTTGTGTCCTAATGTCTTATTCTTGATCAAGGTTTTGGATATCATACTTATCATTGTACATGTGATTGATGAATCCTTAAGTTCTCTTTTATTTTCCTGTACTCCAACAATTTATGCTTAATCTAAGATTTGAATTATAATTCTAAACATGGCTACAAAATCAATAATCACTACAGATCTAGCAATACACTAGTATCAAGTATTGAGGATTCCATAAACGTTTCTTATGGTTTTAGATTTTGAAACTTGATCGAGTGGATTTTTAAGTTATCTCAGATGACTCCACAAGTAGCCATTTACACTGATGATATTTTATTTCCCATTTATATTATGAGAATTAGAAGGCAAAAGGACCCACTTAGCACCTCTGACCATTAGTTAAAGTGGGGAGGGGAATGTTCACTGCCTTGAGATTTTCATCCTCCAGTCTCATTGCTTTTAAGGCAAAGCTTAAGGATCATTTAATATTTTATAACTTATAAATCACCTTTATTTTGCAATACTAACAAGTATGGGATTAACTTGAGTACAACCCAATCATCTGTACATGTTTAAGTATTGAAGGCTTTTTCATGGGCATTTTAATTTTGTTGGGCTTTGACCCATGTGTATTTTTAATTCATCTCAAGATCCTGATGGGTTAGCCCAAATCCTATGTGATTTGCAATACAAAATGCAACAGATAGCAGGAAACTTTCAATAGAAAGTCAAAAAAAAATGCACCATACACAGGACTCTAAATGGAATAGTAGAAAAACACGCAGTAGGACTAATGGAGCAACCTTGTATTTAAAAACACAATGCTTTCCCAACTAGTAAATCTTGAAACTACCTCCTCCTTTTATCATGTTCTACAAATAGTGAAAGAAATATCAATTATTATAGTAAGTTAATACTACATCAAACACGTCATTAATGGTAACAAGTGGGAAAGGTTAGGTTATAATACAGACCTCTTCATAAAGGGCCATTTTGATCAATTTCAAATTTTCAGCTATCAAATTGATAGAAATAAAAATATTTAGTGTAAGAGAATGCTCACAGAGTTATTTATGAAAAGCCAGAATTCTCAGACTTGTATCTCGAGCGCTTTACACTTACATCACATAAAGAGTTACTAATACATAATAACCCTTTTTATTAGTCAAATTAACTAACCTTGCATTTTAACAAACAGTACTAACTTAAAATTTTAAAATGCTTCATCATGCACTTCAATGCTGAAAAATGCATTTAATTGCCATGCTAAATACAAATTGCATCATCTCAAATGAAAAACAGATGATAAAAACTCCATCAATTAATTAAAATAACAAGCTGGCTAGTCGAATAGGAAATACCTGGTTGACAACAGCTTTGGCCATTCTATTGAATTCCTTCTTCAAAATGGACCTATTGACATAACTTGCAGGCTTGTGTTGACACTTTGTCTTTGTTGTTGCAAGAGCAACAGCCAAATCTTCACCTCCAGGAGTAATTGAAACTGTTTTCTTGTTTGATAAACCTGCCAAGAAGATGAAAAGGACAAAATTTGAAAATCAACGATAATAAAAGGATTATCCGTTCTCCATCTGGAGAATTCTCACAAATTAAATAGATATCTAGCCCACTAATCTTAAAAAGCAAAAATATCCATACTGACAAGATCAGACAGCCAGTTTCACAGATACATAACCCCGATCAAATAGAAGCCTTTAACTTCTATCAGATCTCAGTAACTGACCAAAAGGAAAGAAAAAATCTGTGTAGACAAAAACTTATTTGATCGTAGCTTTATATGAAATCAATTGCAAGGAATGGGTTTCCTAGTCATTAGTTAGCAATTGTACAAAAAGCAACATATCTATAGAACACCTTTTAGATCTACAGACCAATCTCCTTTCTTGGCATTCAACATCCATATTTTAACAAGTGGTGAGATCCATAATAGTAACAGCATACTAATGAAAATAGAATATCTTAAAGGAATGTCAAAATACAAAACGTAAACCTGAGATGCATTGCACTTGTGCTGACCAATAAATACAGTAAAAGGGAAACTAAGGTCTGTATATACAAACTAATAATCCAAGATATTGTAGCATAAACAAGCAACCAAATTCAAATTTAGCTAAAAAGTACATCAAAACCTTTAAGGTGTGGGAGGATTGTGGCTTATGTTTAAACATGCAAATGATAAGAGTTTTAATATATTAAAACTGTGATTGTAAATTGGAAATTCCCTTTGAGTGTTAAATTACCAGTGTAACTCAGCTCAGTTTGTGATAAACAAGTTTAGCAACCCTCTAAACTTTTAAGTCCCAAAAACATGTTCAGCAAATATGGTAAACTTGGATAAGGGCATAAAGGGACTTTCAATGCAAAGCATGCGCCGCCTTGACATCTTAGGCAAAACGGTTAAACTTGATAATTCGAAAAGAAATAAAAAAGAAGTAGAATTTAAAGCTTCACTTAACTTTAGATCTTGAAATGTGGCTCACCTCACAACCTCTAACGCGACTTCACTGAAAGAAAAATAGAACCCTCAGAAAAGTGCAAGGGCCGACGCGATGCCTCTTTATCATAGCATACAATCCATTTATATTAAATAAAAAATGACCCAAATTTTGATTTTGATTTTAAGGATGCCGCACACGTTTCGCACGCAGACTTAAAACAAACCCTAATAGAAGAAAAAACATGCTAACTTCTTATTATCTTGGCTAACCTGCAGATAATAAAGTAGACAAATATTTTCCAGGCTGAAACATAATTACCTCAAGGTTCATGCCCAATAGATCTCTCATTACACAAATGCCACGTAAAGGAAAGAAGATAAGAAAAGTTTTAAACATAAATACCTGAGAACTTGTATGAGTTCAAATTGTAGAGATTGTTATGCTCGCTGCTGAACTGAACCTTGGCAGAGCTGTTGCCGTTCTGCTTGACAAGGAAGCAGTTGTTTCTCTTCACGATCTCCCATATGAGCTGCCCGGATATCGTTGTCATCCTTCATTCATTCAACAACCAAAAAAAAAGTCAAAAAAAGAAGAATCTGTTGTAAGGAAAACAATGGCCAAATCATTTAAACCCTAAGCAAGGAGAACTCTAAGGCTTACGTTGAAACGCTTTCTTCCTGGCTCCTGTACCTGCAAACAGAATAGAAAATGGGTTCTCTGTCTTCAGTTTGTAGACAAACCCTAATGATTTTAGAAAGCCCTGTTATGTAAAGACTTTGGATATAAATAAACGTATGTTGTTAAACCCTAAATGTATCAAACCCTAGATTCATCGTGGGGTTACAAAGATGCACTTGCAAGAGGGGTTAGGTACTAGGTTGGGAAATGCATAATTTATGTTTTATTTATTCGCTTGCTACATAATGTGCCTCGTCTCTAACTTTAGGGAAGAAGTTTTGATCGTGAGTGAGGATATTTTAATAGATTTTTAAACTAGTATACTTTTATCATTAAAGGTATTTTTTATTTAATTTCATGTGATGTAATTTATTTTTTAATAATAAATTAACTTGCAATTGTACAATTTTTTCCTAGTGTTTCAATAATAATATCTATGTTTGATATAAAAGTAATAGTTGTTTACTCTTATATTTATGTTTAATATAAAAATAGTAGTTGTTTAATATTTATAGCTTTGTAAGTGTTTGTTTTTAAGTTTTATAATTAATAATAAATTCACTTGCAATTGTATAATTTTTTCCTAGCGTTTCAATAATAACATGTATGTTTGATATAAAAGTAATAGTTGTTTATTCTTTTATCTATGTTTAATATAAAAGTAGTAGTTGTTTAATATTTATAGTTTTGTAAGTGTTTGTTTTTAAGTTTTATAAAGGTTAACTTGAAATCATAGGAACTTATATATAGAAAAACATAATATGAACATCAACCATTTGTATTAAATTAGAACATACATACTTTCAATTTGTTAACCAAAAATAATATAACATAGTTTTTCTTTAACACATTCTAATAAATAATAAAGTTTATGTATAATAAATAATTTGTAGCTTTTTTAATTGTTGTTAGATAGGTATCTTAAAAACTACTTACATCTTCATTAACATTCATTTCAACATTAATATATATGATTTCATTATATTTTTCATCATTATTTATTTCAATTGTCATATATAATGCTAGATACTAAAATTTAGTGGAATTCCTCCCCAAACTTAAAATTTAATGTTTTTATTAACAATAACTTTGTAAGTATTTGATTTTAGTTTTTATAATTATTAACTTAAAATTATACCAACTTGTATATAAGAAAAGATAGCATCAACATCAACCATTTCCATTTAATTAGAACACAAATAATTTTAATTTGTTAAAAAAAAATAGTTTCACTTAGTTAAACATTTATGCACTGGTAATAAGTTTTGAACAATATTTTTAAAATATTTTCGAAATTGAATTTAGCCATAGATAAAATGTATAAATATTTTGCAAACATTTGTTAAATAATATTTCAAAAATATTTTCAATTTGTTAACCATTTGTGTTTCGGTAATTGTGCATTATCACTATTGTGAATAATAGTTTGAACTTTAATTGTCACATTGGATTTGACGGCATGCAATGTAGGTATCTCATAGTGTGCATGTAACAACCTGAATGATGGCATGACCTGATGCACTGTGAATATGATGGAGTAGTTGAACTTTAAAGTAGCAAGCAACCATTCCTCATGTGGTTCCATGTGATAAGTAATTTGTGATTGTCCTTTAAGAAATCTCATGAATTTCATATTGAGCTCATCACATAGGCTGTGTTTTTTAATATTTACTATTGGCTTGATAGTGACCCTTCAAATGCATCCCACGAGGTAAAGATCACGAACCTCATGGTATAGATGAATTGACCAGTCACAAAAATCTACAATTTCAGTCTAAATATTGTTAAATTTTATATCCAAGTTCATTTTCACCTTGGATTCATAGAGAAAGTTAAAATACATAACATAATTATTTTATTTTTTTGGTTGTTTTCTAGTTCATTATTGATAATTTTCTTGACCACCTTCTCTCTCAACCAATAACGAGCACTCAACTCCTCAGTACAAAGGAGGACATTGAATGGAAAACGACAATGATATTTCGATAACCAAATGGACACCCATGATGTATGCATATTATATGACATCTTCCTCACCTGTAGGAAAATCATATTTTTTTACATTAGTATTAAATAGGGGAAAATATATAATTTTCAACTTTTGAAAAAATTGCATATAAGAGATTGAACATTAAGCATGTTTATGATATCAAATAAACTCAAAATATATTAAATTCAAGTAGTAAAAAATAATTGAATATGTGAGAAGCGTGTGAAACATACCAATTTTTAAAATTATGTGGTGAAATATGAAGAATCCACATGGGTAGCAAATGAATTTTAGATTTTCTACAACTCACTAGAAACATTTGAAAAGTATCATAATTGTTTTACATTAGGAACATGTGTTTGTTGAATTTTCAATGCATTAAACATAAAAGAATTTTTAAGTACCATAACACATAAAATCATATAAATACATTACATTATTTGAGTATATTCATTGAAATAAAATTGAAGAAAATATATTTCATCAATTATCTTCTAAAATTTTAAGTCTATTTTCTTTAGCCTCTCTTTTGGCAAGTTGTCTACCCTTTTTCATGTTTTCATAATGGTCATATGTGAATGGTGGCATAATTCTTAGGCCATGTAGAGACTTTACCTGAGAAATGGTGACAAACGTCAATCTTGTTCTTTCTCTTGATCCAATATCAATAGTAGCTTTTGAAAGAGTCAAACCCTGTGATTTGTGAATTGTTAATGCCCAAGCCAAACTTAATGGAGTTTAGATTGTCCTCCCCCTCTGTATTGTTGTAATTGGAATTGTATTTGGATTATGGTCATCAAATGGTATTCCTGAATAGTTATCAAAATCAACCATTACATATGTTGGTGGTTTTGGTGGACCACTTCTAGGTTTGTATACAATCTTTTGAATATATCCTAGAGCTCCATTTACAAGACCTGCTTATATCCAAAGATTTGAAGTCAACATTACCCTAGCATATTTATTGATCAATAATTATAGATCAAGCTCATCATTTGAGCATCATTCTACTACATTAATACTTCTTGATTTTGTTGCAAGGCTATGTGCAATAGGATGCTTCAATGAGTATAGCACTTTCTTGTTATGTTTATGAACATTATCATTTGTTGAGAAAAAATGAACACCATTGTCAAACTCCTCATTGCTTGTTGCATGAATGGTAATAGCGGTTCTTGTCATAAGAATCTTCATCTTGTCTAAATACTTTATCTAAAGTAACCACATTTTTGAATTCTTCCCATAGAAACCTAGCTCTTTTGTTGTTGTCATATGTTGGTCTATCATTAACAAGAGGCAACTGACCCAAATCTCCAACCAAAATTATAGATATACCTAAAAGATAGACAATGAATTTTTTTAGCTAATATATACCTTCATATCTATATAAACTCCATAATGTGAATTACTTATATTAGAATATAAATTAGTCATTTTTGTTAATCATAATCATGTGTATACCTACATAGTTAATGTTTGCATTTTGTGGGAATGTTTGTCAAAGTCGAGAATCTATGCTCTCTAGCATGTTCTGACCTATGAAGCTCATTTCATCAATCAAAATGTATAAAATTTGATGTGTGCTATCTCTTCTTGAAAGCTTGTTAGCCTTGCTCCTTCTAGTTGAGAAAAATCTCTTATTGGGATTTTGAATTTTGAATGTACTATGGATGCACCAATGTTGAATGTTACAACTCCAATTGGTGCAAGTAATAGAAGGGGAGAAGAACTCAGAGTCACTACATTTTCAAGAGTTTGTCTAATAGAACCAATTAGATATGACTTTATTGTTCATATTGTTCCTTGAATTATCATTTGCAAGGGTGGTGGATTATGATGATTATGGTAGTGTACCATAATTATGTTGAGCGCCTTCCTTTGTTTATCACTGAGATTTGAATAGTCGGTACACTATGGTATGTCATCATGTATGAGACACCCATGTTCTCTCATGATGCTAATGAAATTCATTGCCTGATTTATGTACACTTCACCTTGGTATTCATTACACCAATTTGTTTGTCTATCAATATCTCTTCTAACCAACATATCTATATTTGATATTTTGATATTTTGACCATTATGTAGTCTTGATATTATTTCTCATTCATTCTCAATAATATTTTGTTGAATAGTTTCATTGTCTTCAATTTCAGAATCACTGATGTTTTCAATATTTTCTACAGTTTCTCTTCACTCCACGTGCCAAGGGTTATATTGAAATGACTCCCAATTTTCTATTATGGAGTCATTATCATGACCAATATCTCTTTGTACATCACAAAATGGTTTGTACAATAATAACTCTGATAAGCAAAAGTTATTCCATTTTTCTAATTGACGTGGAGGAATGGATAAAAATCTAGGGAATACTCTGACAATAACAGTTGTTTGTCTTCGTTCCCATTTGTTATCTCTTTTTCTTTTAGGATTATATATCCATGACTTGGCTACATCAATCAGTGTTATAGCTTCCATACATAAAGGCCTTGTTTTGTATCCACCGATGAAGTTTATTGGTTGTGCTTCATTGTTTTTTTCATCATTTATACTTACAAGTTTGAACACCTCACATGATACATTTAGATTGACAATTTTTCTATTACTCTCTACTAATGGAAGTTCTAGTAACATGTGACATGTTTCTTGAGCTCTAATATCCTTTTCTATAATAGTCTTTGTCAAAATTATTTTATATGCTCTTGCAACTAAATCATCTGCATTTTTTGTGTTTGTAAGATGCATCAACATTTGTTGGTATGTTTCAGAGCTTTTCTCTACTTTTGCTGCATACTTTGCAATATATTTTATCATGACATGTTTAGAAAGAACAAGTTTCCAATCTATATTTGCTCTCCATAATTGCAATATGTAGTGATTGTGTGAATTTACTCTATCATCATTTCTATATGGCTCAAATTTCTTTTCACTTGTTTCTATGTCTTCATATAATTTTGACCCCTCTAAATTCAATGCCCAAGGAGTATTATACCTACAATCAATATAAATATGTCATCTATTTTAGTATTTGACAATTATATTATATTCCACTTTGATATAAATATTTTAACTTGTTAAAAAAGTTACCTACAAACCATTGTTCCTCTCTTTTTTCGTAGGCATGCACCTTCCCTACACATTGTGTGTCGTTGTACACAGTTTAGGATTTCTTCATAGTCCTGGTCAACATCTATCTCTATAAATTGTCATGTATCTCAAAGACATGGATGTAGAGAATAATTTTGGAATGCCTACAGTTGGAAATGAAAATATATTAGTCATATTGTAGAGTATAAATAGTTTATTTAATATATTGCATGTATACATCCAAACTTTTTAAAGCACGACTGTATATTTGGTTGATGTGGATCTACTCTAGGATTCCATGCCTAAACAATAGAATGGAAATATCTTTCAACACTTTTTCGTTGTTCTTCATTTGACCAATTAATATTGTCCATATTCAGTGCTCCATGTATCCATATGAATCCATGGACATGCAGTGATCCCCTATGTTGCCACTCATATCTACATCAATAATCTTTTACTTTCATCCCTTTTTCCAGTATTTATTTTCTGAATATTGAATGTCTCAAGTGCATGTAATGTGTGACTATATGAGGATAGTCAATAACATTTTGTTTTCTCCAATTTTGAGCCTACCTTGGAGTAGATGGTTGTGTGCCTAACATTAATGCATGTAAATCAGGCCAATACATGTCTGCAGCACTTAAGGTGAAGAATATTGTAGGAGAACCTATTTGATGAATCATGTCAGTCAGTTTTGCATGACATTTTGTCCTGTATGGCCTTGTACCCCTTAATTTTGTTCCAACCTGCATCAACCTAACGGTTAGATGAGAGTGTGGCATGTTTTCCATATGCTCACGTAACTCATTGATGATGAATGGCATGTCTTAAAAATTTCTTTTTACGAATACAACTAATAAATTTTATGCACAGTGTCTCATTATCATGTTGATCATGAAATATTTAAATTGTAGATGACTACCAAAGTGATAAAAATATTGTAAATTAATATGTATTTCCTTAATAAATATTATAAAATAAAAATCATGTAAATTTATATATATTAAAATTAGAATACTATATTATATTTTCTTCAAAATTTCATATATATTAGAAGTATAAAAAGATGATGATAATGCATGCTTTAAAGCTTACAAATATAAAAAATCTTAAATATAATATTACTTTAAGACGAGTTAGTAGACGAGTTTGTGCATTATATAGTGATGCACACTGTAGTGACTCTATATAAAATAATAAAAATAACAACTTTAAAACTAAAAATAATACTAAAAATAAAAGTTTTCAAATAGCTTTTTTTTTTGGTTGGTAAATATTTGTATTATATTATTAATATAAAAAACTTCAAAAGTTACAGTGCCAAATACATGGCCTTTCTACATGATAAATCTAATGCTCAATCCATTGAATCAGAGAGTGCTACCCTGACATCCCAAAATACCCCATTTTACCCATAGTTCTTACAAAAAAAATTGAATTTAGCTGTTGCAACATTTCAAAAAACATCTATTTTCAAAGTGTTGAGATAAAATCAGTTTTCTTTTGAATGTTCCGCCACCAACACACCAAAAAACCGCCACCACCATCGTCGTTCGTCTTCTAGCTACCTTTGTGCACGCCCATTTCTTTGTATCCTTTCATTCCATTCCCCCACATTTCCTTCTCACTACACATCACCTTTCCACAAAAGCTTCTGCCCCAACTTTAGCATCAATCATTATTCACACTAAGTATCATGTCTAGCAGCTCTCCCTCCCCTTGCTCTTCCCCTGCTCGCAAACCATCTTCGCCTTGGAAGCCTATTTGATAGGTCACCTCCCTCCCGCCTCTCTTCCTCTTCTTGTTGCCATAGCAAAAGTTTTAAATTCTCCCAGGTCGTGAAGATTTCCAATTTATATTCATCCCTATCCACACACCTCTGCCACCTCACGAAAGGAATCAGACCTTCCTCTATTGCTTCATCCATATCCTCAATGCCTTCCCCGGGACTGCCCATTCTACCAGAGATTCCATTTTCCCCAGCAACTCCTCCACAAAGAGAGATCTCATTACCCATTTTAACACTTCGATTTCTTCATTTAATTCCATAACCTAAGCAAACAACATCGAAGCTATATCAGTGTTCAAGCACCCTCGATGGGTAGCCTCCATGAAGTGCGGTCCCAATGTCTCCAACACTGCTTCTATCACCTCATCTTGCAGATTTTTCAACAGGTACTTCAGTCTGAACTTCAAAACTGGACAACTATATATATATATAGATTTCAATATATATAATATTGTATTTATTTTATTTTATTTATTAGATATGCAAGATAATCTTGTTAAAAATCTTCTTAAAATTATAAAAGCGTGAAAATATTGAAAATTAATATGTATTTCCATAACAAATATTATAAAATGATATATATGACTATTAGAAATTATAATATTATATTATATTTTCTTTTTAAAAAAAAAATCAAACAGTTTTAAAACATCTTTAAAAAGAAAGCAAAAGTTTCTTGTATCTCCATTGCCAAACAAAGACATATTGATTTCAATATATATAATATTGTATTTATTTTTAATTTTTTTTATTAGATATTTAAGATTATCTTGTTAAAAATCTTCTAAAAATTATAAAAGCATGAAAATATTATAAATTAATATAAAATATTGTAAATTATGTATTTCCTTAACAAATATTATAAATTAAAAATCATGTAAAATTATATATATTAAAATTAGAATACTATATATTTTCTTTAAAATCCCATATATAGTAGAAGTATAGAAATATGATGATAATGCATGTTTTTAAAGCTTATAGATATAAAAAATCTTAAATATAATATTACTTTGCGACGGGTTAGTAGACATCAATTTTAATGGGGAGAATAAAAATGTACACATACTCATTGATGTGAATGTAATAAGCCTTTCGACTTAATTAATTCAAGCATTCTTTGCAATAAAGGTTTTGAAAGTTTAATTAGAGTCTTCTAGTTTAGAAACTTAATTATGTATATAAAATTTAAATTATTGAATTTAAATTATCAATATAATATTAAAGTAGAAACTTAACAATCTGAATAATGTTTTGGATAAGGACAAGAATGTGATGGTGGATTTTTTAAATAAATATTTCTAATATATCTCTTGTTTTTTGACTTATTTTAAATAAATATATAGTATTAACTCTCTTTGTAGTCAGGGTTAGAGTTAGGTTCAATATTATATTATTATCAATATTTCTAATCTTTTGTTAAATAAATATTTATTATTATGTTTTTTTTTAAATAATTAAATATATATTATTATGTTGTTGTTTTTAATTTTTTTTAAAATAAATAGATATTGTTAAATGTTTGTTGTTTTTTGTTTTTCCTTCATGGATTGTGTCGGCCTCATGTGTTGCCATTTTAGGTTATGCCTCTCAGCGTAATAAATAAAATGTTTATCTTTATTAACTTTAAAAAGGAAATATTAAATGGAAATTATTTTACAAAATTAAATGTTAAATAAATTATTCTATAAAATTTAATGTTTATATGGTGGGTGGTTGGGCAAGCGACTTTCCACACTAAGTGTTGTGGAAGGTCCAAGGTAGAAACAAAGTTGGTTACTAGTTATCCTATGGATGCTTGGTTGGGACAAGGCTTTTGGGGTGTTCTACCATTTCAAACTAGCGGTATCATGACATTGTTGTTGCTCTCCACAAACGGAGTTGTGGAGAGCTATCTTGGACATCTACTGATGACTATGAGGGGTTTGGCCGGTGTGGCGCTATAGCAGCCAACTCAACGCTACTACTTATGTGGTTGGTGACAACGGGCGGATGGGTAATAATGATGCTCGAACACAAATCAATTTTGTGGTCTTATCAAATAAATGATGACATTGTAAGATGATATACGAAACCTACATTTGGAAGATTGGCATGTCTTTGTACATGTGCATAGGGATTACGCTCTATGGTTTTCAAGCATGAGTTGGGGAAATCACATTGTTAATAGGCTAGATTTATGTGTGGCACACACAAATGTGCTCAAATTAATAATAGCAAGGAATGGCATTGGCTTCATACATGATATTCGATCACTTCATGTGGGCATGATAATTAATTAGTTATTGCTTATATTTGGTAAAGGTTGCTTTTGTGAGCATATGCAATTGTGGTGAATGATGGTTGAATGATCAAAGTTTATGGTGAGAATGTCCATCGAGACTCTAATGAGTATTGGGGTGGATACTCTAAACCAATTGGATAGTTTGGTGAGGTAGATGGCATTTTGTGGGGCGATCACTGACTAGAGGCTCAAACAAGTTCTCACCAAATTTGATCCCCTCACCTTAGTTGTAGTGAAGATTATCCTTGGGAAGGGTTTCTTAGAAGACAATGAATCATATAGAGTGGACACCAATATCATGTCGTCATTCTTGGCGGTCTTGTTGGATATTAGAATGTCGAAAGGAGAAGTCTAATCTCTAATAAGGAAGCTCTTCAAAGTAGATTTGTTGGTTGGATTAGATGAAATTCTCTATGTTGCTTCTTCAGGGCTTAGTGTCCCCCAATTGCATGATGTGGACTTGCTTCAAGTTTCAAGGGAAGTGGTTAAATATTACCCCTTCTTGCTTGACCTTAAGGGTATGGCTCTTATGGAGCACAAACATATGGTTGTGGTTGGGGTTGGCTATTTGCAGAAGATGTTAAAGCTTTCTCTTGCTCATGCAGCAACTAGGCTTCTAATTTTAGGTCATTTGCTCAAGCTCGTGGGTTCCTTAGCATCGATTGATTTGGCTAGGTCTATTATGCTATTTGTTAAATGATTTATGCTATGTTTCTGTATAGTTGGGTGATGGGTTGTCCTTTTTGGCTATAGTTCTCATATGTGTTAGGTTTCAGTGTGCTATGTAGTTGTTTAAAATATACTCCCCTTTGCTATGAAGCATATTTTGGTGTATATGTAAGGTTTGGGGGTCAATTTGTAAATGAATTGGGGCAAAGAGTTTGCATTTTGGTCTCCTCCATGGTAGATGCTACTATATTTTTTTGATATATCAATATAATCCCTTTCTTATGTATCAAAAAAATTAGTGTTTATATTAATTAAAATTAGATTATCTAAAACAAAAAAAATATGTTTCACAATTTGGAAATGATAATAATACAAAAAATGGAAGAAAATATTTCAATAACTACAAATCTACAATAAACATAACACATTTATTTAAAAAAATGATAATCACACTCACATATTAGCATTCACATATATAGCTAAAAATAATATAACAAGATATTTATCTACAAAACTACTACTTTGTTTTCATGAGTATCATATTCCTCAAAAAAATGAGAACATCAAAAATTACATTCAATTACTTAGAAACTTGTACAAATGACACAAATTGTGTACTTGTTTTATTACTATCTCCTAAAGTAACTCTTAAAATTGCATAAGTCTCGCTCATAAATATCAATATTTTCACCCTCCTTCCTTGCTATTCAACAAACTCCTTGTATTTTAATTTTTCCTAGCATCATGCAAATGCACATTTTGGATTTTTTATTTCAAACTTTTAGAATTATAATTGTAATATAGTTTTTAAAATAAATTATTTCCTCTTTAATGAATGTGATGTGTTCCATTCCAAACAAAATAAAGAATAACATTTGAAATTAGAATTGGTTCATTAACACCCTATTGTCCTTGCATGTTAGTGACCACTGGTAATTATTTTTTCCTCATTAGCGCACTAGAGTGGAGTTAGATCATTATCATGTTAAAAAATAGGGAATTTCTCTTTACTTTTTACTACGTAGTAACCTTCAAAAAACTATTTGGTATCCACAGTTGTATTCAAGAATTATGGATTTTTCTTCCATTGGTTCCAATGTGTGTCTTCCATTTAGTGCTTTTTTATTGCAAACATAAATTTTCCATTATCTTATCAAAAAAATCAGGTTTTGATCCAACATAATTATTTTTGATAAGGTGTAAAACAATTTTTAAAGGGACCTGAAACCCTTTACAACCAAAGAAAGAGCTGCAAAAAAATCATGCAACCAACCAAGAAAAATTCCCCCAAATAAGGCACTTCAAGATTTACATTTAGAACTACTCTTGTGGGAACGAAGAGTCATGTCAAAAGAAGGCTTAGAGAAAATTTTATTTCTTTCCCTTTATAGTTATCCAACCTTCTTCCACTTGCACTGCCTTAGCATGCCATGCCTGCATACTACAATCCAAAAGAAAATTGCTTGTAGCCACTATCTCAGGGATTTCATCAATTTTTCTTCCAACAGGCAATGTCTTATCAGAAAGGCTACCATATATGGCAGCCTGAGATCCATTCACATGCTCAACTGGGGTATTAACAGGAAAATATTTCACAGTATCAACAACCCCAACATTTGAGACATCAGGAGAGGATGCCCCATGAATCTGTGAATCCAATGCAACCACCTCAGAAAAGCTCCTATTTTGCTCTGGTTTCTTCTTAACTGTATAATGTTGTTGAGAGACACCTTTCCACCATGTAGTTGTTATTGTTTTCTTCTCTAATCCACATTGTGCAACAACATGACCAGATTTAAAACATCTTTGACAATGGAAGGGGACCCCTTCATAGTCCAAAGATGGACCCAAGAACCCTTAGGAGATTTAAGTAAAATCTCAGCAGGCAGCCCTTTTGAAACATCCATTTCCACCAATATATGGGCAAAGGTGGAGTGAAAAATATCAGAGGATTCATCATCCACCAATAGAAAATCTTCAAGAGCTTCACCCACTTCTTCTAAAAGAGAATCAGTCCATAAATGGAGTGGGAGATTAGGCAGCCAAACCCAGATTGGGATCTTATTGAAAGTTTCAGAGGAAGGATTAAAATCAGAGTGCCAAGGCTTAATCATTAGTAAAAATTTATCCTCCTAGCTAAAAAATTTATCAAATAAAATTTTGTTTCTATCCTGAGCATTATCAAACTTGGCAACAAAAAACCCCTTAGCCATGGGGAAAATATGAACTTTACCAGTGATTAGAGGCTCCCATTCTTTTGATATCCATGAATGCAGCTGAGGGAGGCTCGACCAGAAACCCTTAAACCTACAAATCATCCCCTGTGATGAAAGCTCAGAAGCAATATTGTCTATTTCCTCCACCGTCACTGCTTTCAAAACAATAAATAAGGCATTAGCAACAGGGATAAAACCCCTATTTTGCACTCGTCTCAAATCCAAAAAAGTCACCTGAGTAGAAGAATTGCCTCCACTATTATCATCATCGCTAGTCATGCCCCAGTCAAGGCCATTCCCACCATTCGTTGGTTTCTCCGTAGAAATTCCTACACCTTTTGCCATTGTCATCGCCTTAGGGTTAATCCCTGCTTTGGCCTTCGTCTGCACCATCGAAAATTATGTTATGATTGTAAGAATGTTAGTAATAATAATTTATCTTCAATGATCAATCAAAATACACACCTTATATCTATTTCAAATAGGTACTAATCTTATACAAGTCTTAATTCCACAAAAAAATGCCATGAAAACAACAACATCAAAAGGAGTTATTTTATTAAAATCAAATAAGACAAATGCAACATCATCAAAGGAGTCTTGTGAGTTCTCTTGTAGTTTTATCATTCCACTACAATCATACACATTCAGATAGAAGAGCCTATTTTTCTTACTTGGGTCAATTTATCCAAAGTGTTTCTTAACATTAGTTTGTCATATTTCAAATTCTATGTCATGTTATTATTGAGAAATATTTAAATATGTAATTGTCATCAATAGGATAGAAGGTCAAATCCCATGCCAATCCATGAGTGTATATGCTCTTTTATAAGCTCTACCACTACTTTGGTCCTTCTTAGAGACAAGTGTAAATTTGAGGGTGAAATAATCTCTCTTCTTTCCAAGTGCATTAGCATAATATTTAATATTTTTGCATAGGCTACAAAGGTTGGTTCAACTATATTAAATGGAATTTTATGAGATTCCATATGTCTACTTCAAAATTTTAATGTATTTTTCCTACATGGCTACATGGCTAGGTAGTAGGTAGTGTTGATGAGTGTTTTTATAAATTTTTCTGCAAGTATAAGGTTTTGGTCTCATCAACAACCCTAAAAATGTTTATTATTCATAACAATTATTGGTCCTTCCTCACCATTGAATTTAATTTTGTATTAGTGATATGAATGAATGAATTTATCTTTCATTAACAAAAATATTTACCAAAAATGAATAATATTTCCTAGGAGAAACTTACAAGTGAAAATTTTAGAAATAAATTTTATTGCTTTGGGGAGCTTATTTTGCAAACTTGTAAAAATCTAGTATCATTTTTTAGGTTGTGTGGTAGACCACATGAAATCCTCCATGATTTCTATTGATGTGGGTTTTGATACACCAACATGCCTAAAAGTCATGAGACCCATAAGGTGAAATAGAAAAGGTTGTTCCCTTGCTTGAAAGGTGGATAGCTTCGAGAGTCTTCATCAAATATCAATAAAGTAATATAATAAAAAAAAAAGGCTTACCAAAATATCCCAATTGGAAATGAGCTTTAGTTGGTCCATTCATAAGGGACTACATGAAAGATAGGATAATCAACAAGAAAAGAAAGTCACTTGGTGAAGATATACATTATTGGCTAGCATGAGTTTTCAATTCATTCAAAAAATCAAATATGTGAGTGAAAGTTGAATAGTAATATGTATTTTTACAAGTTTGATATATTGAATTTTATGATTTAAAATTTATCATTAAAATCCTAATCTAACACTGTGATCAATAAATGGAAAAAGGAAGGGGGAAAAGAAAAGGGTTAAAAAAGAAAAATATCCAAAGTTGTTCTCAATCCTCCTACATGTTATTCAATAAATAGACACATCCAAAACAAAACCAATCTTCATTGAGCTCATTACTTGCAATCCAAATGTAAGACAATGGAATTCTCAAATAAAAAATTTGGTGTGTGATTGTTATTGAATTTATACAAGCAAAAATATGTTCATGTGACCACACAAGGCACTCCCCCATTAGCAAAGCACTAGTATAAACACATTTTGAAACCATCAACATTTAATGAATTGAATGTATAAAATTATATGAAGGAAAAAATAAAATTAATGTTTAAAAATATACAAAAATAAAAATTTGGTATATTGTATTCATGATTGAGTTTTCATTGGCTTCCAACATTTTAACCCTTAATAATGTGTTGTAGTTAAATATAAATAGACAAGTTTGGATAGGAATATCAATATTTATTCCCTCTAAAATCACAAAAAGATGAAACACTTTAGAATTTGAAAGGTCGCTTTAACTTATATTTTCACATTCTATTCCTTCATTACATGTCATCCAAAATTTGATGTGTAGATGTATGTCATAAAACTTGTGCTCACTTAAATCCAAGTGTTCCATTATCCTTTGGAGATCTTTTTGATCAATAAAACCTATTAGGACTTTTAAAAAATTTAGTGCCAAATTTTACTTGAGTGTCATCCCCTTCATTGCCCTTGCCCTATTTTGGCCCATCAATTATACTTGATCGGAGAGATCTTCAATGGATCCATATGTTCAAGTGTCTCTTTATGTTGTGTTATTTTCCCCTTATACTTAAGTCATTCATCTAAGTTGTCAATATCCAAAATTGGCTAAGCATAAATGTTTTCCTTTTGCATTCAAGTTGCAAATTAGGATATTTTCCTAGTTCACGATATTGTGAGTTAGGAAGTTTTCTAGTTCACAAAATTGTTGAAAATGTGACCAAAAAATGAGGATATGTGTTGAAAGGCTTGTGGTTCTTAATTTTATAAAAATGTGAGTGTGATACGATTCACCACATTAGTGAAAGTGTAAAATATTGAAGAAGGGAAAAACAAAGAAAATTGCAAGGTTCTTGATGTTAGTAAGTTTGCAAACTTATCAAATGTGCAACATAGGTCTTGCAAGTTCTTCATTTTGCTAAAAGTGTGACATTTCCAATAGAAAGAGAATAATAGAGAGAGAGTGAAAAGTGGAAAAGTTCTTAATGTCAACAAGTTTGAAGACATGGAGAACGCATTAGTTTCTAAGGTTTATGAGAAGAGCAATGCTTGGAGTGGCTTCTAGTGAAACCAAGCTTACCAGGAAACTAAAGAAACAAGGGAAAACTGATACCTTGAAGCTGTTGGATGAAGCAAAGGGCCCTGATTGGCGCTAGTACATTGCTCTCATGGGAGAGTATGGGGACCTGTTAAAGAAAGCCACCTAATGGCTTGTGTTGTTTTTTGATGGCTTTTTTTGGCTTTTTATCATATCTGGGACTGTTTTTTTATCTAGCTTAGGTTATGGTAGAATACCACCTGGAATATTGTCGATCTTATTAATGGTCTTTGTAGATTAAAGTGCGTTGGTAAAAACTTTATGTTTTTGATTGATAATGGTTGGACCTTGGTTATTTTGTTAAATTTGGGTCTTTGTGCCATAACAATTGTTATTTTTTGGTTTTAAGGTGGTGTTGTTTCCCACCTCTCTCTACTCTTTTTTGATATGTATTTGTTCTTTGGGATCAAGGCCCTTTCCTGCTTATCTAATAAAAAACAAGTTTGTGAGCTTGGTGAAAGTGCAACATAGTTTATGAAAGGCCAAAAAGACTAACAAGTGAAATAAAGGGTAATATATAATAAATTTTAAATTAGAGTGAAGGGTGAGAAAGGAAATATTAAAATATTTTACATGGAATTTCCTTTTAATATGTCCTATCCACCCTTTGGATTCCATGAATGCAGTAGATGGCCTCCATCTACCAAATTATCCTTGCAAAATTTAAGCCCTCCATTTCTAGGTTGGATTCATTTATGGCCACAAATTTTAAGATCAAATAGTTGTTGCATCCATTATTTAGCTACCATGATGTCTTATTTCTCATGTTTGTTTCTAGGTTGGTTTTGCTAGAGGTGTTATAAATATAAGTTTCTAACTCTTTCTCTTGTTGGTTGTTGAGCCAATTTTTTAGTTTGAAAAATTTTATAATTGATTATAAGGCATCAAATGCTACCAATTTGAGCTAAAAATGGTTTGTGAAAGCACATATCTATAGTAGTTTGTAATTATTTAGGAAAGTTTATAGTCACATCTATGCATTTTCTCTCACCATATTTGCTATTGTAGTTATAATAGAGGTTAAATGAAGGGTGACAACGTCTAATGCATTATAAATCCTTTATAAACTATTTCCTTTGTTGTACATCAATTATTGTAGTTTTGGGATGAATTATTATGTATATCTATTACACATGATGTAATCTTTGATTTTCATGTAAATAAAATCCAATTTTGTTGATACTTTGCTTGATGGTATTTATTTTTTCTTCATCATTTGTGAAGTTATGTTGCCTAATGTAATAGGCATTAGTCTACACTAGTGAAGGGTAAAATATTTATTATTTAAACACCCCCAATCCCTATTCAAAGTAGGAGTAGATTAGGTTTAGTTTGAGTATATGTGTTATTCATGATTTCGTGTTATAAATCAACAAATTCAAGTGAACCTAATAAACTAAACCAGTAGTGAGTCACGCCATTCATGTCTACACCTTTCCACTATGTATGAAAGAATATATGAAATCATATAAGGGGATTATCATATTATTGTCATCTATATGTGCATGTGCAAGGTGTTTTATCAACTATACAAGAGGCTTTATGTAGTTAGTTTATCTAGACCTAGTGACAAATATAGGGTCAAGTATACATTGGGTGTATTTGATGATTGTTGCAATTATGCTACATCTTAATTAGTTTAACACCCTATTAAGGATACCTCTAGGAATACCCACCTAAATTTAGTTGAGCCCAAAGTGTAGGAGAAAGTACCCAATCTCGTTCATTGGCCTTGAACCCTCCACAGTCTGTTGATGAACCCAAAAAAACCTTCACCAAATGTTCATGTGTTCCAATGACATAGCCTTGGTTCATCCTTTCTTTTTATAATTTGCACTTTATATCTTGCAATTATTAAGAGCAGAGAATTAAATTCATGTAAAATAATTATAATTAGAAACCTTAAAAATATAAACAAAATGTTGTTTTTTATTATAAATAATTAACATCCAATCACATAAATGTTCCTATTTTTAATGTTGACCAACTTCAAATTTCTAATATTTGGGAGTTGAAACCCTTAAGATGAATAGTTTAGTGGTTGTCGTGAATATTTCGCAAAATGGAAGTGATAATTCTAAAGAGGCCACAATAGGATATTTTACAAGTGATAACTAGTTGAATGGCAACCATCAATTATCTATTAATTCTTTTAGATGTTTGCAAGTGAAAATTTGGCATTTAAAATAGATTTTGCAAGTCAAAGTAGAAACTAGGGCATGGGCTCCCTAGAAGGTCAAACACTTATAATGAAAATCCCAAAATTTGTAAAGATTTTTCTCATAAATTTAACTCTTACAAACATTAAACAATCAAATATTGCAAATTTGAATTGGAAATTAGATCAAAAGACTAAATTTTGATAAAGAAAAATCATGTTACGAAGTTCTAGGTAACCCTAAGTTTCTTATGAATCAAAATAGCAACTTAAGGGGAATCTAGATAAATATCATCAAACTGTTCAAAATTGGAAGGACAAGATTTTCAAAGATTTGGAGTGATTACCAAGCCAAAAAAATGAAAAATGGTGAAATGAATTAGCTTGTTGGTTTATAAGTTTTCTCATTTTAGACTTTGGGGAATTGTTACAATTTACAACTTGGCATATGAACAAACTTTGGGGAATATAAAATATTTGTAATTTGTAAAATTGGACTTGTGATAGGGCGACTTTCAGTGTTAGAAAATGAACAACAAACAAAAAAAGTGCAAAACAACAACAAAAGACACCCTACACCTCAAGATTAGCCTAGTTGGATTCAATACAAAATAAAAACAACAAAATGAAACATTTTACCTTATCTTGAATCGAACCTTTGGTTGGCTCTTCGATCTTTGGTGTTGTATGCTCCTTGGATGGCAAGATATGCAAATGTATGAAATGATATGAGGATGGAAAATGGATAAAAGTGGATGCAAGTATGAAAAATGGCTAACTATGGCTCAAAGAATTTTTTTTGCAAGAGTTTGGCTAGCATGAATGATCTCTCCCAAAATAGGAGAAAAAAGGGGGTATTTATAGATAATTTAGGGTTTTTTAGAGAAATGGACAATCAAAATTGAGCCACCAAGATCAAGATGTAGGATTAAGATGAGTTGAGAACTCGCAAGCCCTCACATTTTGACATGTGGCAAGTGTAGTGGCTTAAAAAGGATAATGTGTACATGAGGTGGAAGATGAGTACATGATATGGAGGTACTATATAGTACCTTGGGATTGGACAAGATCTCATAAAGGAGGTTCTTGTCCCCATGTGGGTGAAAGGACATGTGAAGAGTTAAAAATTCCTCAAATATCCACATGGGAATGAGAAAAATGAATTTTAAATTTTAAGGGATGCATTGGGGGATTAAATATGAATTAAAAATTCACATGGGGAATAGAGTGCCTTCTTCAAAAGGAGAAAGTCTTTAATAAAATTGACTTAGGATATATTCCATAAATGACAGAGATTATGTTGACCTAACTAAGTGATTAAAGTTGTGTAAGTACTTGATTAGACTAATTAATGAAGATTAGAGGCAAGTGGAAAATTATGGAAGATGGGACCCTAAAGATGATTAAGGGTGTGCACATCTTAATCATAAATTAATTATGATTAAGAAAAAGGGTTAGAGACCAACTTGCAAAAGTTGAGGGATGTAACAATGAGAGAAAGTGAGGAATTTAAAAATAAATTTAAAATTCCAAAAGATAATATGACTAAATTAAATAAAGTGATACATTTATTTAATTTATAGAGGAGAGAGGGAAAAAATATTTATTAAATTAAATACTTTTAGAAACCTTATGGAAGACATGAAATATTAATTAAATGAGTGATTTAATTAATACTAGAAAAAGGGGATGCAATAAATGAGCAAAGGGATGACTAAGGAGACTACTTTGACTATATGAAAGTGGTCAAATTTAGATGTCTACATTTTTCCCTTCTTTGAAATACTATTAGGATAATAGGGTTTCGAAGAAAAATAAAATATAGACGACTCTATAGAAGAAACAACTAGAAAGGAGATGCCCCAGCATGAGAAAGCTCGCGTTAGCTACCCAAACAAAGGAGAAATAAAGATGATGCCCCGGTCTCGCAAAGTAAGGTTTATGACAAAAGATTTGGAGAGAATGGTAGGGTATGCCCTCTCAAGAAGGTGGACGAGGAAGGAAAAGGGGTCCCGAGAAACTTTTTGAAAGTATGAAGTGGTACATGTCATTGGAAAGAGCACAAAAATTTGAGAAGATTAGCACTTGAACGGAGGAAAACGGGTATATAGTGTGCAAATGGAAGCCCCAGGAAGATCAAGGGTGAGTGAATTAGTTGGGGTTAAAAAAGGCTAAATAAAAGGGAAAAAATTATTTTATTTTAAAAAGTTAAAAAAATGGGGGAAAAAAGCTATAAAAGGTAATTATAGGAATTACCTCTCCTCATTTGGACAGCTATCAAGTGAGGAGAAGAAGGACAAGAGGAGAGGGCAAGGGGAAGTGATGCAATGGTGAAGTATGATACCGAGATCATTCATTGGGTGGACGAGAGACATCGATTCTTTGTTGAATGTGTCGTGCCACGCTAGGTTAGTTCGAAACCCCACCTTATGATTTTGGTCAATTTATTTAATTTTTTGCAAAAAAGAAAATATGGGGTTTGTCGGGCTGGGTGAGAGGAAAAAAAAGGCTTAGCAAAAAAAAATGTTTTTTTTGGGGGGGGATGATTTATGCCAGGGGGTGCAGGATTTGGGGGGTTGGGGAGGGGCAGCTGGGCTCAAGCGAGTTTGCCTGAGCTCAAGCGGGTCTGCGTACGTTGGGCGAAGGCCCGCTCAGTTGAGCTCGGGTGGGTTTGCTCGAGCTAGGCGGAGGCTCGCTAGAGTCGGGTCCGCCTGGGCTTAAGTGGAGGCCCACCCAGTCGACCCAGGTGGGCTCGGGTGAGCCTACCCAGCTAGCCCAGGCGGGCTCGCCCACGAGCTCAGGTGAGTTCAAGGGGGGTCTGCTTGGGCGCATGGCAGGTTTATTTAAGGGCCAGGGTGAAGCTAGGATGACCAAGAATAGGTAAGGGTAGGAGGGGAAAAAAAGGGGTTTAAAAATGGGAGAGGGACAAGAAATCTCGAGGCAAGAAAAGGTAAGATAAGAAAAATGGGGGTAAAACGACACCAAGAGAAACTATGGATGCAGAATGTTGAGAGTTTGTGGATGCAAGAGAGACAGTCTGAGGTGCTAACTAAATGCATGGTAGCGATGACAAATGCTAATCACCAAAGACTAGCAGAGGCAGGACTAGTTCATATGCTATCATACTCGATGATTAAGGCCCACTGGGCCATGCTGACAGCCCTAATAGAGTGTTGAGACTCAGTGACATCGACGCTCCATCTACCGACTCGGGAGATGACAGTGACCTTGGAGGATGTTTGGTGGATTCTAAGGCTCCCTATAGTAGGGCTTGTAGTTAGCGAGTGTTGGATAGTAGGTGAGGCACTAGATGTGTTTGTGCATGTTGTGGTTGGCAGTGATGATCTACCGATTTAGCGGGGGTAGTTGGATGTGGAAAAATGTCTGTCTTGTAGGGTACCAACATTGTCTTTGTACTTAGCGGGACCGATTAACGGGATCCTGGTGCCAGATCAGAGTGGTCAATTCTTACATCTCAAGTTCGTCAAGGTGATTCGACATATCATCCAGAGTCAAGAGGGGCAGTTTGCGTGGGGGATTTGCATGTTGGCACAGTTGTATCAGGATATGCAATGGGTATGCTATCAAAGGGCACTAATTGTGGGCCATGTCACACTGCTATAGGTTTGGGCTTGGGAGCACATCAGGGTGACCAGGCCGATTGTGCACAGATTAGGAGAGTAGGATGACAGAGAGGTTATGGCCTGGGGATGGGGGGAAGAGGCTGGAGCGATACTACAATATCGGGATGTGAGAGATGTAGATGTATGAAGGAGACGACTAGATGATGTGCATGAGGATATGATAGTGTGGCATCCTTATATGATGTGACACTTTAGGGGCTGGAGGGATGATAAGGAGGCACACATCAATTACTTCTTCACTCACTGTTATATTGTTGGGAGAGTTCCTCTTATAGTGGAGTTGCATAGACCTGATTGAGTGACATGACAGTTTGGAGTGAGGTAGGATATTCTCGCAGGGTGGGTGATGTTTTGGCGACTATCGCAGGAGCGGCCATGGGGGGCTTTGTTGAACCTAGATGTAGTGTGGGCAGAGCTGGAGGCACTACAATTTGTGTCATACCCAAACATGTGGGAGGGGTAGAGGGATGCAGGGGTTACAGATCGATATCGACAATAGTTCAGGCGACATCCACCACCACGAATCACCCCAGTAGTGCCAATTGAGGGAGCACTAGGGTTTAGGTCAGAGGATGAGAGACGGCTGAGGGCGGCGGGACTAATACCCTGAGGCGACAAAGAGGAGGTCAGGCAAGAGGATAGCAGGGGGAGGAATAAGAGGTGGTTGGAGCAGCTGAGGAGCCCGTGAGGGAAGCCAGGAGGAGGAGATAGGAGGTGGTTGGAGCAGCTAAGGAGTCAATGAGGGCAGCCAGGAGGAGGAGATGATGATGTTGAGCTCGAGGAGGAGATGGAGCAGAGGAGGGAGAGGATGAGGCTAGCACTACAGCACAATAGGATAGGGAGCGTAGGTCTAGAGAGAGAGGAGCCAAGAGGCACATGCATATCCAGGAGGTCAACAATAGGAGAGAGAGGATGTTAGGGCTGCAACACAATAGGATAGCAGAAAAGTTCTAGAGAGAGGAGCTAGGAAGCACGTGCATCTCCAGGAGGGAAGCAACGATAGAGACGGAGGAGGGTGAGACTAGCAAAGTGCAAGAGAGGGGGAGCCCCCTTGGTGATTGATGTGGATGAGATGGAGGCGTTGACAAAGAGTGAGGGGTATGAGCCATGGGATATGGACATTGACTCTGATGTGCATGACATCACACCATTGTTGACAACACCACCTAGAAGAGAGTATCCCACAGTGGTGTTGAGAGAGACTTTAGAGAGATTGCACCTTAGCGGGCAACAATTAGGACAAATAGAGGCAGAGTGAGTCAGATTAGAGGTAGTGCTGAGCGAGCTATAGGTACAATTCACCTAGGGTGAGAGAGATTACTCAGTCTTGGCCATGTTGGTGTCTGATGTGGATAGGATTTTGATGAGAGAGATGAGGCACAAGATGAGGTAGCTAACCTACAGGTAGAGATAAAGAGATTGTGAGCAGAGGTGGCTAAGGAGCATGAGGAGGGAGATGCAGTGAGATGGGAGCGAGACCACTTGGTGGCAGAGGCAGTGATATGGTAGGTCGTTGGAGGGGGGATAGGGTAGGAGCCATTAGAGATTGGGATAGCTAGAGTAGTTACGAAGGGAGAGAGCAGATTTGCACTGGGAGCGAGCCAAGCTCAGAGATAGGGTTGACTGTTTAGAGCAGACAGTTGGAGATATGAGATTGATGCAACAGAGAGAGGAGGAGACGAGGAAAGAGATACACATGTTGTAGTCAAAGAGAGATGTAGCACAAGCATAGGTGTAGGTCTTAGAGGTAGATAGGGATGTGCTACAGACACGTGCTCAGATGGCTGAGAGTGAGAGGTAGGTGGCAGAGACAGAGATTCAGTCTCTTCAGAGGGAGAGGGATGCAGCGGTGTCATAGGTGTCAGGGATTTGACAAGAGCAAGATTCTACTGAGTTGAGACTTTAGGCACTTTAGAGGGACAGGGATGCAGTGGAGGCTTGGGCATAGATAGTGCACAGGGAGAGAGACGTTGCAAAGACATAGATGCAGAAACTGCAGAGTGAGCGAGACATAACACAAGCTCAATTGTGGGCAACACATGGTACGAGGGGTGAATTAGGGGAAAAGATACAGAGGTTATGAGCACAACTACTAGTTTTATTGGTTGAGAGGGATAGGGCTACAAAGCAGGTACAACAACTGACAAAGACACTGGATGCCTGGGTACAAGAGCAAAGAGCTATTATCGGAGATTGGGACAGGTACAAACTTGAGCAGAATGCCATTAGGCATCAGGCTGCTCAATGGGATAACTATATGCAGGAGGCAAGCTACTAGAAGTATGCGTATGAGCATGTTGTTCCAAATCCATCGCAGCGTATGACACGCTATATCAAACAGGTAACCCAAATGCCAACATTGTCCCAGTCATTAGGGACACATACCAGAGGATATAGTGGCTATCGACGGACTCCTCTCGGTGGTTACTAAGGGACTCCCACCTGTGAATATCAAGGGACTCCTATGCATAGAGGGCCAGTGCTGGAATCTCCTCAGATATCAGATGTGGGTAGCTCATAGTAGGACAACTAGAGATCAGATAACAGGATACTAGTTTTTTGACAGACACAGGATCGAGCATTTAGTACTCATCCACAAAGATCAGAGATGCTCCACATCTCTAGATTTTGTACCTTATTTGATGATGTATGATGGATATGTGACTTACATTGTATTATTTTGATTATGATATGGGACAGTCCTTATTGACACTATGCATTATGTTTTTTGCTATGGGTGATTCAATTTATATATGCACATGTATATGATATCTCTTGCTTATGTGGATGGATCATTATGATTTATTTATGCACATGTTTATGATACTAAATGCTCATGTGGATGTATGATTTGATTTATTTATGCATATGTTTATGATATGTCATGCTTATGTGGATGTGTGAGTCGATTTATTTATGCATATGTTTATGAGAATGGATGATTTAGTTTATGTATCTGCATGTTTATGATATTTTATTACTATGTGGATGGATGATTATGCATATATTCATGTTGATAATGCAGGATGATATGCATATTTGGTATGAAATATAATTAGGATGTAGATGTTAATATGGGCATGTATGGGTTAAATGAATCTATGATGCTTAATCTAATCAACCTATGAACTATGAAATGTATTGAACTTATAATGTAACATGAAATATGAATGAAACATGAGCTCCTATAATGCAAACCTAAGTGTCAGTAAGGACTTGCATGGGAATGTGGATAGGTGATAGGTGTACTGTGGGTGTGATACTGCATATGTCAAAAACCATTAGTATCCTGAGGAAGATCAAGAGGGAAAAAGAGTCAAGACTTGCACAACCTAAATTACAAGTCATGGGTCATGAACAAGGTTGAATGAAGGGTGTATGTATTGAAATTAAATGCAATGCAATTAAGGACATAATTTTCCATCTTCGAAGCATTGATTTTTGCTATAACATAAGATACTAAATACCCTAATATGTAAGACCAAGGTGAATTGGCATCAAATGCATGAAACAAACACAACAAACAAAAAGACTATTCTGACACCCCAAGGTCACAATGACCTTGGTCAGGCCAGGTATTGGGATAACCACAAACACACAAAGATGCCCCAACATAACACAAGACCTCAGGGATCTTGGTGGGTACTATGTGGGACAACCAAGGAGACAACAACAAAGAAAATATTAAGATACTTATATAGACGAGTCAAAGCACACCATGATATGATGGATCAAGAGAACCATGACAAGTGTTGATAATGAGCTCAAATGATAAACAAAATCCAAAAACATCAAAAGATCGCAATCAATTTCAAAACGTCCTTTGCCATAGGATCAAGGGGATGGATGGAATTGAGGGGGTCTGTTAGGAAGGACACATCCTATTGAAACTAGTGATGGATACTAAACTAGAATGACCCAATTTGATGCCATATGTTTTCTATTAGCCAGATATATTAATACTAGGGGATTTTGTTTGACCCAGACAAGAACATGGACTAACAGACCCTACAGACTTAGGGTCTCGGGGGTTGATCAGAGATTAGCCTTGCATACGTGAAAGTGTAGAACCCTCATAGTTCATGAAAAGACCATGGATAAAGCGAAAAGAGGATGATGAAGGAAGATGATGGACAACTGACACATGATGTTTAGAATACCCTAGGGGCAGATCAAATGATCAACCTTTCCTACGTGACAGCGCAGGGGCAGCATAGTTCGACCAAGGATGCGACAAGATGGGATCTAGATGAAAATCAACATGATGGATGATCCTATATGATGACACATATTGAATGATGAGGAGACAAACAACATAAGCTCAAAGTAGGATAGTGAAAAGCTCGAGATGGGGGATAGCCTAAATGGACCGTCTAATGCTCAATCAAAATATACCAAGCGGCCAAGGATGGGATGGGTGAGGATGATAGTGCAGATGAAAGTTTAAAATAACTAGGATGCCAAGTAGATAATGATAAAGCCCTCTATGAATGACACCACCTGTTACCAAGTTTTCACCACCCGTACTTATCCAAGGCGCCACCAAAAGGTGGTTTTCACCATAGTACAAACTTATTTCTCTTTACTATTTTTGAATTTTTGGATTTTTCTAATTTTTTTTTTTTTCTAATAGGTGGGGTTACCAAGCGGGCTTAGGCATAGAACTTCTTTAGGTGCATGATGTTGATGGGTTCTTCAAGGGGCTCTCCTTCAAGAGTAGTCAACCTATATGCCCCAGATCCATATTTGGCAGCTATGATATAAGGCGCCAACCATTTTGCCTCAAATTTTCCTTTTTTGTCTTAGTCTTGCTGAGTATGCTGATTCTCTTTGAGGACAAGATCACCCACTTGAAATTGTCGAGGGCAAATTTTCTTGTTGTAGTGACGCTTGAGGCAGTTTTGGTATGCTTGTAGGTGATCGTAAGGTTTGATTCTTCTTTCATCAAGTAACTCTAGTTGTGCAAGCCATGCAACACGAGCATCCTCCTCATTGATAAGATTTTTTAGGGAAATTCTTAGTGATGGGATCTCAACTTCAATTGGCAAGATGGCTTCTACACCATAAAGTAGAGAATAGGGAGTGGTGCCTGTAGGGGTGTGATATGCCTAGAGGGCGAGATGAATATGGAGGTGCTAATCTCGACCGGTGTTATTGACAACCTTTTTGAGGATGCAAATAAGGGTCTTGTTGGTTGCTTCTGCCCGACCATTACCTTGGGGGTAATAAGGCATTGACCAACGATGTTGGATGTGAAAGGTGTCGCATAGGTGTTTCATGGTTTGGTTTTTGAAAGGTTTTCCATTATTAGAAAGGATGGTGGATGGGATACCATATTTGCAGAGAAGATGGTAAAGGATGAATTTTGAGATTTGAATACTGGTGATCTATGAGAGTGGCATTGCTTCCACCCACTTAGTGAAGTATTTAGTGGTGGTAATTATGAATATATGGTTGTTAGATGATGGTGGGTAAATCTTGCCAATCAAGTTGAAACCCGATTGAGAGAATGGTCACGGTGCTAGGAGGGGTTGAAGGTCCTGTGTTGGAGCATGAATCAAATCTGCATGTTGTTGGCAGGGAAGACACTTCTTCACAAATTCACAAGCATCATGCTCTAATGTAGGCCAATAATATCCAGCTTGGAGAATCCTTTTGGTTAGGGCCATACTATTTGAATGAGCCTCACAAACACCACCATGTACCTCTGTAAGTGTCATGCAGGCTTCGGTCTCATTCAAACATCTAAGGAGGATCCCATCATACCCACGATGATAAATTGTATCACCAATGATAATGTATTGGGTCGAATGTTGAATAAAGGATTTTTGTTGGTTTCATGTAAGGTCTGGGGGCAGAATATGATCATGGAGATAGGTATATATGTCCTGGTACTAGAGGGAGGCAAGACCTATGATATTGCACACCATATTAGTCTTAGAAATATCATACATTGGGATTAAAAGTTGTTCGACAAGGAACTCACATTCTGTCTAATCTTTAGGCGTGTCAATTAGGGAGTCGATAGTGGCCATTGCATCTGCTGCTTTGTTCTATACCCTAGGAATTTGATCAAATTGTATGAAGGTGAAATATTTCTTGAAATCACCCACCATATGTTTATAGGGCAACAACTTATCATCTTTTGTTAAGAATTCATCATTAACTTGCTTGATGACTAACAATGAATTGCCAAAGACTTTCAAATGAGTTATGTTCCACTATTTTGCAATTCGAAGGCTGGTGAGGAGGGCTTTGTACTCTGCCATGTTATTGGTACACATGAATGCTATCCTAAATGATTTTGGAATGTAGTCACCTTGAGGGGTAACTAATAAAATCCTTATGCCTAATCCATTAAGAGTATAGGAGCCATCAAAATGCAGTGTCCAAGTAGGTGCGTCTGTGACTATGCAAACTTCTTCATTTGGAAATTCAATGTCCAAGGGGTAAGCATCTACTAATGTTGCCTCGAACAACTGATCAGCTATGAATTGTCCCTTTATGGCTTTCCGTTCCACATACTCTATGACAAATTCACTTAGGAGCATGACCCACTTGGCCATGTGACCAATTAAAGTGGTTCTAGATAAAAGATACTTTAGTGTATCAATCTTAGCAATTAATTTGACCAAATGGTTGAGCATGTAATGTCGAAGTTTCTGTGTGTTGAAGACTACTGCAAGGAAAGATTTTTCCATGGGAGAGTAGTTTAATTCATAACCAACTAGTGTTCAACTAATGTAATAGATTGCTCTTTTTTTTTTATGACTCATCATGTTGTGCCAACAATGCCCCCAGTGTGACTAAAGTGGCAAAGATATAAAGTAGGAGGGGTTTCCCTAGAATAGGTGGCATCAAGATCGGTGGATGAGCTAGGTATTCCATGATCTTATCAAAACCTACCTAACACTGTCAGTTCCATTGGAAGGTGGAGTCTTTCTTCAGAAGATGAGCGAATGGATGACACTTATCCACAAGTTGGGCTATGAACCGACAGATGGATTGCATCTTCCCTTGGAGACTTTTTAACTGTTTCATATTGTGCGGGGGAGGCATGTCTAGAATAGCTTTCACCTTGGTGGGATCAACCTTAATACCTCTTCGAGAGACTATGAAACCCAACAATTTTTTTGATGTGACAGTGAAGACACACTTTTTTGGATTTAGCCATAACTTGTAATGTTCCAACCATTCAAAGATCTTTTTCAAGATGGTAGGATGTTCCGCTCAAGTTCTAGATTTCCCTAACAAGTCATTGACATAATCCTCCATGATGATATGGATGAGGTCATGGAAGATGACCGTCATTTCTCTTTGATATGTCGTCCTTGCATTTTTGAGACCAAAGGGCATAACATTGTAACAAAAAGTACCCCATGGTGTTGTAAAAGCAGTCTTGTGTCAATCCTAAGGTGAAATTCAGATCTGATTATAACCAAAGAAACCATCCATAAGGGATAACATCTCATGTCCTGCAGTGAGGTTGACCAACATATCAATATTAGACAAAGGGAAGTCATCTTTTGGGCAAGCCTTGTTAAGATCTCTGAAGTCCGTGCAAATCTAAATGTCCATTTGGTTTGGAAACTAGTACTATATTGGAGATCCACTCAAAGTAGTCAATTGGTCTGATAAAACCTACATCTAGTAATTTCTCCAATTCTTTCTTGACTAATAATGCTACCTATGAATGAATCTTACAGAGCTTTTGTTTGACAAGCTTGGCATTAGGGTGAAAGCCTAGATGATGAACCACTAAAGCGGGGTCCAAGCCTGACATGTCTGAATATGACCAAGCAAAGTTAATAATACCCTCTCGGAGTAGCTGAACAATGACTGCATATTCTAGATCTGAGAGTGACTTGGCCACATATGTGATCTTAGGAGTTTTGGCGGTGCCCAAATTAACTTCTCGAGTTTCTTCAATTAGAATGGACGACTGTGTAGATAATTGAGTTCCCACAAGGGGAAGATGAACATCTCCATCCTCTAGCACCTCCTCAAGGTTTTTTCCATTGGATGTGTCCTTTATTTTTACTTTTTCAAGGTTAGGAAATGCCTCAGGGAGGTTTTCACTAGATGCCCACTTTTTATTTCTCTTATTCTTATTTTTGCGACTGGAGTGTTCATCCTCCCCCAATCTCATGAGGTTGACATATGTATCCACATACATATTGACAGGTGTGCTATCACGTAGGCCCCAATCAATAAGCTCAGGGTGACGTAGGGATAGGTTAATGGTACAGGTGGATAGGCATTTGAACATGGATGATAGGTCAGTGTGATCAACGTCATCGTATGCACGTATGATGGATTCCTCCTCGGGTATGTCTTCCAACAAGCCATCATCCATGGCGACACTATTGGAAGTGTTAGATGATGTTACAAGGCCCTTTTTCTTTTTATCGTATCTGATGCCTATGTTCTTTGGTAGCTTTGATGTATCAATAGGTTGCAACCACCCCTATTCTTCTTTACCTAGGCCCCTAACTTGGTAGTTATACTTTTCTACAAACTTGGCTGACCAAGGATATACTTCTTGAAAATATTCCTTTAGAGGAGGATCTGGTTTGGGTTCTTCTTGGTATACCCATTGACTTATATCCTCTTCTGGTGCATCTATCTTGATACTAGGGGACCTGAAAGTGGTAGTAGGAATTTTTTTGCACTGAAGGTGATAGTCTTGTCTTCCTTTGGAGTAGCATGTGAAAGTTGACTGTACTCATGTGGTGACGGTGGCATGGTTGCTACATTAAGAGCAGTATGCAATTTGTATTCACCACACCCCTTGTTAATGATCTAGACTTTTGTGACTATAGGATTGGTGGTGGAAGATGGAATGGTTGTCATGGTGGAGGGTGGATTAGCAGATGATGACTGAGATGCCCCCATTTCAACCCCAGGACAATAATGTAAATGGGGAAATGATGCTTCTAAAGTGTGACAATATTCAAATGGTTGGGGGTTAGCATAAATGGTGACCTCTTGTCCATTAACCAAGAATTTTAGGCACTGATGGTAGGTGGAGGGGACGACTTGCATAGTGTGGAGCCATGGACGACCAAGGAGGAGATTATATGGTAAGTCCAAATCAAGGACATGATAGGTAGTGTACTGAACTACAGGTCCCACCTGGATAGGAAGACTGATAATTCCCTCTGAATTTCTTTCTACATTATCATAGGCTTTGATCATGATGATTTGATTACTTAAGTCTACTTGAGTATACCCCACCTATTTTATGAATTTCAGAGTACATAGATTGAGGGCAGATCCATTATCTACCAAGACCCTTTTTATTTTATGATGGGCGACTATGACTTCGATATGCAAGGGGTGATTATGATTGACATCGATATTTGGCATGTCATTCTGGCTGAAGTGCAATTGATAAGATAAAGCCAAGTGTCCTACCAAAGCTTGGAATCATGTAGGATCGATGTCATTAGGTACATGGGTTTCATGTAAAGCTCTATTGAGGATTTCTTGATGTATAGGGGAAGACTTAAGCAAATCCAAGATTGAGATCTGGGCAGGGGTCTTCCCTAAGTGATCCAAAATGTTGTACTTAGAGTTTATAGGACTTGGCTAGGTGGGTGTAGAGGCCGTAGGGATAGTGATGCAATCTTGTCATGTAGTAACAACACATTGAGGGACTTTGGCTTTGACATGTATCATAGATACATAGGGTTCTACCTACTCAATGTAATGAATAATACCCTCATAATTGAGGGGTACATTCTTATAGCTTACGTTATTTGTGTTGTTGTCTTGGGGATTGCTGTTAGAAGTGCTCACACCTTGATTATTGTTTGGAAAGGCATTTTGATATATCTTTAATTGAGCATTAGATGATGAAGCTTGACTAGTGTCGACTTTGATATCTCCTCGATCAATAAGATCTTGGACATAGTTTTTGAGACCCTAACACTTATTCAAAGAGTGTCCTTTGATTTTATGGAACTCACGATATTTATTTTCCCTAAACCATGCAGGCTTAGGTTTGGATTCATCAAGTGGTTTGGTGACAGGGTAGGTGATCGAGTAGTTGATCTGTAACAACTTATTGAAGATGACACTTAGGGGTTCTCCTAATTGAGTATACTGGTGTTTAGCATTCCCCTGACTATTCTGATTTGGCTGTTGAGGAGGATGAGGTGCCCCCTATGGTACAAATATGGCATTAGGTATGGATGGTTGTTGTCTCTGGGATGTATTAGCCACTTGGATGTGTTTAGTATCAGTGACGCCGTCATTCACTGTATTCTTGTTCTTGTTCCAAAAACATGGCTTATCATCGAATGACCTTTCTTTATCCTAGTTATGTATTTTGATGTGTCCTTTGGCAATAAGGGCATGTTCAAGGATAGGTCCCTTTTCCACTAGCTCTGCGAAAGTGGTGAAACAATGTAACCTAAAATTATGAGCCATGTCAGGATGAGAGTTCTCCATGAAGAGGGTGACCATGTCCTCTTTTAGAGGGTCTTCATTCGGCTTGCTAGCGTATGCCACCTTTGAAGGTAGCTAGCAAAGGTTTCTCCCTCACGTTGTTTCTCTTTGAGGAGATCTAAGGTGTCAGTATCCTTCTCCAAATTGAAGGAGAAGTAGGAGAAAACTTTTTTTTAGAGGTCCACAAAAGATTTTATGGACCCTCTTTCGAGGGTCATGAACCACTCTAGGGCATTGCCTGTCAGACTCCGTGGAAACAAGCACAAGAGATAATTGTCGTTGTGAATAGCTTCCTGACACTGGGAGTAGAACTCTTGCAAGTGGGCCTTAGGATCTTTGTTCCCCCTGTATCTGTTGAATTTGGGTATTTCAAAATGTTTAGGGAAGGGGATCAACGAGATGGAGGGATCAAAGGGATATGGACATATGTCTTCGAATTTGAACGATTGTTTGCTAGTCCCAGCTCGAAGATCTTTTAGAGTGGATTTGATTTCCAATAGATCTGAGTTGACTGGTGGTGGGTTGGATGGATATGGATGGTAGGAAAATAAAGGATCCTATTGAGAGGATGTCGGATTCTTGAGGTATGGATTTTGATAGTGGGATGATGACATCCCCAGTTGGTATGCCGGGGAATTTTTTTGATACGGTGGTTGTTGTTGTGAGGTATAGTACAAATTTGTTTGATAAAAATGTGAGGTAGGCTGTTGAAGAGCTTGGATGTGATGTTGTAGATTGACCTGTTGATACTAAGGGTATTGTTGTGACTGTTGCGAGGCTGCATAGAGTGGTTGTTGCTGGGATTGTTGTTGGTTATGGTAATAGTGATGATGTGGTGGTTGTGGATGTGATGTAAGATGTTGTGTGGGACGAGATGAGATGTATTGTGTTTGAGTTTGTGGGCATAGGATGGATGTGAGGAATGAAAATATGGTTTAAGTGGAAGGTTGGGATGAATTGCTTTGCAACTGGTATGGTGGTTGTTGCGAGGAAAATAGCGATTGTTGTTGTTGGGGTGGCTGAGATAACGTAGGGGGATTTTGCAAGGGAGGTTGTTGGGTACCAATGGGGACATTTGGAGGTGGTAGGTTAGATTGGGGGGTTGTAGAGATGCATATGAAGGTGATGGTAGGTTTATGGCCTCAGAAGGTGGAGGTAACGCAGTAAAATGGGTGCCCCCAGTGCTAACAAGAGGTGGATTTGAAGGGGGTGGTGCCATTAGCATTAGTGGTTGTGGTTGCAGGACATTTTGTGGCATGCCAAAGGCAAAAGGATAATTGGGATCAGTGGTTTGGGGAGCCCCTATGACAAAGATTGCAAGATGCGAGGGATTGCTAACAGGATATAGAATGACGTTGCCGAATTTAGGTTGATGCCAACCTTCTATGGGAGGAACATTGGGTACGTATGAACTATCTGGTGCGTTGTACGAACCTTGGGGTATGTTAGGTGTGAAATCATTATACTTGGATGGGTCGATACTTGATGGTAGCTTGACTTCTTTCTTAATTAAGTGGGCCAAGATTTTTTCTCCATGTTTTTCAAGAAGGCAATCTGTCATTTGCACGTTGACTGGGTTACTAAAGTGTTCCTCAAATGCAATTTCGGGTTGAATGACCATGTTTTCATCCCTGAGGGGTGATGTGTTTTGACCGTTGATATTGGATTGTGATGATGTACCATTGTGCAGATCCCGAGGGATGTTCGCACCATTATGGGGGTCTTGTGAGGCATTAGCTGTGTTATTCAGATCTTGTAGGATGTTTGGTTGGGATTGTTGTTCGACCATTTTCCTTGTTTGTAATTGGGTCTGAACGAGCATGCAAGATGATATGATGGACTAGGATGCTAGAATGACCTTGGTGATGAAAGGATTGATTTGATTTGATGATTGATTAGCCGCTAAGGATGTGGCTTGATAGGATTGATTCAATTTGGTGGTTGATTAGCCGACGAGGATGTGGCTCGATAGGATTGATTTGGTTTGACTGGAGTGGATTTTGTTTGATGAGATCAGATTGAGTTGATTGGTAGACGATTGATCAATCTAAATTGGTCAATATGATGATTTGATTTGGATTGATGATTGATTAGGCTTAATGATAATGATCAGAATTTAAAATTGAGTTCAAGAGTGATCCTTGGTTACACTAGGTGTTGATTAATTGACTAAAGGGGTGGATGGGTGATAATGACACCAAATCCAACTTGAGATTGAAGTGGATTGATTGGGCTAACAAGGATGATCGACTTAGGACAGATGACAATCCTAAGTTAATTTTGATGGATGACGATTAGAGATGAACACCTAGGTCAATTTGGGATAATTGCTCTAATGAAGTTTCAATGGCATACTGGTGGTCTAAAATGGGGAAACGATAATCAGAACGTGGGTTTGAAATGGGTAAATGAGGACCCTGAATGGGTGAACAGATGCATGAGCTAAGGGGATGAATGTTTATGATGGTGAATAGATTCTTGAAATGGATATACAAATGTTCAGAATAAGGAAACGAGTGATTGAATAGGTGGAACGAGTATCCTAAATGATGAAATAGATGAAAAAACTGATCATCAAGGGTTAGGTCCACCCTTGTGAAGGTCAGGTCTACCCAAGGAACAAAAGATGGTCATATTTGGTCAAAACATGCCCAAAAGGGGTGGGTCAAAGGTCAGGTCTGCCCCTAGATGAGTTACGTCTGCTTGTGGAGGGAAAATATGCCTATCTAGAGGTCAGGTCAACCTGTCAGGAGGGCAGGTCTGCCTATGGAGCAAAATTTGGTCAAAAATGCCTAAAACAGGCTCCAAAGGACCATTTATAGGTCAGGTCTACCCCTGGATGGGTCAAGTCCTCCTGTGGTGGGAAGTTCTGCTTGTTGGGAGGGAAAGTCCGCCTGTCGGGAGGGCAGGTCGACCTATGGAGAAAAAGTTGATCAAAATTGGCTAAAAAAGGCTGGTTCAAGGTTAAGTTTTCCTGTCTAGAGGTTAGGTCCACCTGTCTTCAGGTCAGGTTCACCCCTAGACAAGTTTACACTTGACTTTTAGAAAAATGACTAAGGAAAAAGACTCAAAACACAATAATCATCAATGAAAAGGATATGGTTGAGTGAACTTAATTAGACAATCACTGGTTTTGCACAAAAAAGATAATTTAGACAACACAAACCTAAGTTTAGTAGAGAGGGTATGGCAAAAAAAGTCTTCTAATCTAGGATGAACATGGTTACTAGGGAGTCTTTGATATACACCCAGTACGTGAGGCCCGAACTGTGAACACCAACCTGTTACAAGCGTGAGTCGGGAACCTTAAAGACTCAGACCAACTGTTCACGTCATTTTGATACTTCGCCAATTACAACGTGGTTGGATTGGGGTACAACTTTCACTCTCCCCCCTTTATATACCCCACCAGTACATGTGGTTGGAATTGTCCCTTGGGGTGATGAAATCTCCAAGTAGATTCTGCTTAGAAAAATAAAAATGATGACTCAAAGAACTTGGTAAGTTGTGATTTCTCGTCACCCAAGATCATCGAATGACACAAGGGGATTGGATACGTCAAATAACTCACCCTCAAACACATCAAAAAAAATTAATTAACACCCCTAGTTAAACTATGTACCTAAATTAGGGGTTAAAAACTCTTAAAACAATCAAGAAGATTGCTAAAAAGTGAAATTTTACCTTCTAGAAAAAAGTTGTCTAGGGAAAATTCGGCTGTCTGGAGGTCAGATATGCCTATCTAGAGGGCAAGTCCAACTGTTTGCAAGTCAGGTCCTCCCCTTTTATGAAATTTTTTCCAAAAATACTTTCTAAGGTCTGTGGAGGGCAAGTCCACCCGTAGGCAAGGTTGGGTCTGCCTATGGAGGACGTGTCTGCCTATTTGTTAGGTTAGGTCCACCCCTATAAGTCAACTCTACCCCAGGAAGGTCAAGTCCACCCCTCTGTAACCTATACGTACAAAAAGTCAAAAAACAACAAACGTGAAAACAAGAGACCCATTTGTGGGTCCCACCGGGCATGTCAGAAATGTGATAGGGTGACTTTCAGTGTTAGAAAATGAACAACAAACAAAAAGAGTGCAAAACAACAACAAAAGATACCCTACACCTCAAGATTAGTCTAGTTGGATTCAATACAAAGTAAAAACAACAAAATGGAACCTTTTACCTTGTCTCAAATCAATCCTTTGGTTGACCCTTCAATCTTTGGTGTTGTATGCTCCTTAGATGGCAAGAGGTGCAAATGTATGAGAAGATATGAGGATGGAAAATGGATGAAAGTGGATGCAAATATGAAAAATGGGTAAGTATGACTCAAATTTTTTTTTTGCAAGAGTTTGACTAGCATGAATGATCTCTCCCAAAATGAGAGAAAAGAGGGGGTATTTATAGAGAATTTGGGGTTCTCTAGGGAAATTGATGGTCAAGATTGAGCCACCAAAATCAAGATGTAGGGCTAAGATGATTTGAGAACTCACAAGCCCTCACATCTTGGCATGTGGCAAGTGAAGTAGCTTAAAAAAGATGATGTGTACATGAGGTGGAAGAGGAGTACATGACATGGAGGTACTATATAGTACCTTGGGATTGGAAAAAATCTCCTCATAAAGGAGGTTCTTGTCCCCATGTGGGTGAAAGGACATGTGAGGAATTAAAATTTTCTCAAATATCCACATGAGAATGAGAAAATGAATCTTAAATTCCAAGGGATGCATTGGAGGATTAAATGTAAATTAAATTAAAAATTCACATGGGGAATGGAGTGCCTTCTTCAAAAGGAGAAAGCATTTAATGAAGTTGACTTAGGATATATTTCATAAATGACATAGAGATTAGGTTGACTTAACTAAGTGATTAAGGTTGTGCAAGTATTTGATTAGACTAATTAATGAAGATTAGAGGCAAGTGAAAAATTATGGAGGATGAGACCCTAATAATGATTAGGGGTGTGCACATCTTAATCATAAATTAATTATGATTAAAAAAGAGGGTTAGAGACCAACTTGCAAAAGTTGGGGGATGTGACAATGAGAGAGAAAGAGGAATTTAAAAATAAATTTAAAATTTCAAAAGATAATATGACTAAATTAAATAAAGTGATACATTTATTTAATTTAGAGAGGAAAGAGGGGGAAAGTATTTATTAAATTAAATACTTTTAGAAACCTTATGGAAGAAATGAAATATTAATTAAATGAGTGATTTAATTAATACCGGAAAAGGGGATGAAGTAAATGAGCAAAGGGGTGATTAAGGAGATGACTTTGAACATATGGAAGTGGTCAAATTTAGATGTCTACAGGACTTAATTAACTTTGTAAAACTTAAAATAAAATGACCCTAAAAGTTTATCAAGCACTCATGACTTCAAAAATTTGCTTTTAGACAATATGGCTTATGAAAAATAAAACATAAAGCAAGAACTCTTGGCTTTATAGAAACGATACACTCTTGCTAGGGTACCCAAAATTTTGAATTATAGGGGCATGTTGTGAAGGGACACAATAGTTTCCATACAAAAAATTGTTCTCTTAGGAACATAACATATATTCTAGATGATAGAGTTGTGCAAGAGTGGGAAAAAGAGTCAAGGGGGGATTTTGAAATCCTCTAGTATTGTATAGGAGGGTGAATCTGATGTTGAGGATGATGGGCATGATGTTAGGGGAGCGAGTAAAGCATATGGTGCAATGGGAGCAAGTGGTGTTGGGATGGGTCGAAGCCTGCAGCGACGAATTTCCTTTACTACTTGCTCAAATGTTGTGGTTTTCTCAGAAGATGTTGAGGACATCAGAGGAGTTTTTTCTATGTTGGTTAGCTCCACCTATGGTTTTATTGCCTACAGTGGAGTTTCTACTAATATTACCAAATGTTTGTTTTCATGCCTTGAATGGGGTTTCTATCAGCTGGGTTTTCGAAGGAGGTTCTTTGGGGTCTTCCTGAGTTTTCCAATTGCTAGCTTTGTTATGTCTGAGCTGGTTGTGGTTGGTTCATTCCTTCTTGCCCTTGTGTTGTTCAACTGCCTTCATTTTATGGGTGTTCTAGTGAGTTGGGTGTGCCCATTTTCTGGCTTCCACAATTTTGATGTTATTTTGTTTTCTCTTGGTGGTTTGTCTTTTCCTGCTAATCCCTAGCTATGTTTCCTATCTAGAGGTAGCAATCAATAGGGTGGTTTTTTTGTGGTTGAAGATTCTTTTGTGGTGTGATCTTTACCTCTTGTGGTGTTTTGGTCTTCTATGAAAATCCTTAAGGGTGAATGTGACAGGGATGAGGATTCAGAGGGAGATTTTACTGTTCTTAGATTGTCTGGAAATGTTCTTGGTTTGTATGGATCCCGTTCCTATTCTATGGTAGTCGTTGTTGCTTTTGGTGTGAAAAATTCATGGCGGCTTTGCTCTATTGAGGTAGTCTTGGAGCCATTTGGCTTTTAGGTGCCTGTTGATGGCTATGCGAGAGGTTCCTCCTCTTTGTCCTATGTTCTTGATCTGCTAAGTGGTGGGATCGCTTATGCCTACTCAACATCTTGTTGCTTCTAGTGCATTGGGGAAGCTTGGTCGCTTATGGATTACTTCTTTGAGCTCTTGATTCGGTTGATGACTTGTTGCTTGAAGTTTCAATACTGATTGCTAGAGGTGCTTTACTATCTTCTCCTATCACCTCTGTTTGGTGCTTGTGTCCTTGGAAGTTTGAGTTTGGAGGGTGTTTATGGGGATTATCTATCATCCCTACATTAGAAGTTTGTGGTTGGTTTATGAGCTTCAACCTGTTGGGGTGTCATTGTTTCCTTGTCTTTTTGGAGTGTTTGTGGCTTGTGTCTTTGTTGGTTGGGGCCGTTGATGGTTGCCCTTTCTTCTTTGCTTTCCATGCCATTGTGGGGATGTTTTATTGTTGTTGCTTGTATTTTGCTGCTCTTGGTGAGGGTTACCTTGTTGTGTGCCTTAATGTTCCCCCTATGGTGTTTTCCAACTTTTTATGCCTTATTGTTCTGCACCGTCTCCTTAAGGGTGATGACTTAGGTGAGGTTACTAGGTTTTTAGTGCTTGGTTTATGCTTCAGTGTCTTTGTTATGTTTTTTCTTTTCTTCCAAGTGTAGCTACATTCCTCTTCTGATGGGTGTTGGTTTGTTGATTATGGAGGACTAGTGGAATGGGTCTTTGATTATTTTTATTGTGTTTCTTCTTTCTCTTTTGTTTGTTGGTGGGTGGGTGGCTGCTAGTTCTTTGAGATGTCCTATGTGGTGCCCTTATGGGCCTTTGAGCTCCCTTTTCTTTGTATTTCTGACGTGTCTCCTTGAAGGAGATGGTCTAGGTGAGGGTTTTGTGATATTTGGGCTTGGTTTCTACTCCATAGACTTCATTTTGTCTATGCTTTCTTCAATGGGCTACAAAGTTTCATCTGTGAATCTATTGAGGGTCTTTGTTTTGATGAAAAAGGTGGACTATTGGACCTAGTCTTTGGATGTCTTCTCCGTGTTTCTATCTGCAAATTTGTTTGCTAGTGGGAGGATAGATGCTAGAGGCTTCTTGTGTTGTTCTCTTTGATGTCCTCATGGGTCTTTGAGATTGTTGATAGCCCTCAAGGGTGTTGAGGTTGTTATTGAAGATATGGTAGATTTATTGAATGTTTGGATCAAGACTATCTTTGAGGTCCTCTTTGAAGGATTGTTGGTTCCTTTAGTGACTAGATTACAGATTGTCCTCAAGGGTGTTGTGGACTCCCTTGTCTCTAGAATCTCTTTGGTGGGATGAGTAAGTTTTTTGTGAAGGCTCTAATTTTTTTGCTGCTTTCTATTGCTAAGTGTTCTCTCTCTAATGGACTGTGTGTTATCTCTTAGCTCTTCAAATAGTGTCTCCTATTGCGGTGGAGTCCTCTCATATTGAGGCGGTGTCCTCTCCTATGGAGGTGGAGTGGAGTTATGAGGGTTTCATGGGTGGCTCATGTTTCTTCTGTAGGTATTCTCCCTTGCTACTCCAATTGAGGTGGATACCCTTCCTATTGAGGTGGAGATTGGGTTTGTTAGGGAGTCTTTGTGGCAGTGGTTTGGGTACTCTTAGTAATTTCTCCTATAGAGGTGGAGAGGCAAATTGGTTATTAGAGAGGAATTTTTTTGGCTCTATAATTTGGTTTTCTAAGCAATTGGCTTGTTGCTAGTTGGCTATTTTAAAGAGTATGGATGGTCTCAAACTTTTTTAAAATGCTAATCTCTTGATGATTCGGATTGGGGTTGTCTTGCCCACTCTTGGAGTGGCTACTATTACCATTGAAGCCAACCTTGATTGGAGGGAGTTTTTCTCTCAAATTGGCGAATACGGGGATCTTTTAGCTAATGCCAATCATTGGTATTGTTCCTATTTTGTTTCTTGATATGGTTTCCCTACTCTTTTTGTCATTTTATTTTTTATATTTCAGACTACTATTTCCAAATAGCTTTGTTATGGTTTCAAACTAGCTGGTATATGGTGGACCTGATAAATGGTCTTCATGATTCAAAGAACCATGGTAGTAACCTCTTGTTATTTATTAAGTATTTTGGTTTTGTGGTAACTATTCTACTATTTGGCCTACGTGCCACCCTAGATATGCTATTTTTTTGGATGTTGGATGGTGTTGTTGTTTTGTCCAACCTAATTTCTTTCTAAGTTTTGGTTGTAACCATGGGATCAAGGCCCTTCCCTTGCTTATCCAATCAAAAAAAAATATTCCAGATGTTTTTCTATAGGTTAATAATGCTTCTCCTTATTTTATAAGATTCTAAATGTTCATTCTTTTCTTGTAATATTACAAATTGTGATCTTAATTCAATATTCTTGTGTCCTGCTTGTTTTAAAAAGTGATAAATGGAAATCTAAGTTTGTAAATCTATGGAATATGTATGTTAAACCATTCAAAAAAATAAGGTTCAATTTAAACCTCTTTATCCTGTTTGGTAGGAGAATTTTTTTCCTTTATTTCTTCTTCCAAATTAAAAATTCAACCATTGGTTGTAGTAAATTTATATTACTCTTCTTCAATCTTTTCTTGGAACTTAGTTAGAGCACTTTCTAATTTTTTAGTTAGTGCCTCACTTTTGTCACCTCTTACAAGGATAAATTCTTATAGGCTCTCTATTTTAGTATTTGTTACTCACTTTAGTTTGTAATAATACTCCTAGCTATTTATTTTCCAACTGTTTGTGCACTGACAAAATCAACTTGTCCTTCTAAGCAAGTAATTGAGCAAGCTTATTTATTTCCTATTCTTCTAAGAAATTAATAGTTCAAATTTGGAAAGTTTCAATACTTTGCATAAGTCTTGAGCTTCAGAAGGTGATACTGGCAAGTGGACTCATTCAAACATTAGTAGTGGTGATTTCCATTTCTCAAATCTCTTAAGTATGGGATAATCTAAATATTGGAGAGTTTATTTTTTTCTCCCAAGTTTGGTGATGAAATATTTGTTCAAGGGGTGGAATATTTGAATGTGATGGGTTGTTATCAATTGGGTTGGAGCAAGCAAGATGTTAAATATCTTCAATAGTTATTCGTTTAGTAGGAGATGCAATTGAATTTGATACCTACTATATCTTGGAGTAAAGGATGTTTCTTTGTTGTTCTTTACTATTGTTTTATATCCTCTTTAGAATTTGAAGAAGTTATCTCTACCCTTTCCAAAGGAACTACATGAATCCCTACTTCCCTTGTTGGCTACTTTGCTTTGAATATCCTCTACAGTTGACTACTCTATAGTACTACTAGGTTTGATTCCTTTCCTTCCACTAAGGTCCTACCTATTTTATCTTCTCTGTAGTAACACTAGTGGTGGTTGGAAAAGCCTCAATAATTGTCTTTTATTTCTTTTGTGTTTCTTTAACACTTGAGTTATTTTTTTCTCCTTTTGGATTCTATAAAAGTGAACAAATAAATTGGGTGAGGCCATGGTTCTTGAGGGATCCCACTCCCTTGTTTTACTTGTTATTCATTATTGTGAGAGAGGATAAGATATATGTAGGCATATTGACCCTCAATTCTTGTTGTGCACCATGGGAAAGGTGGGTCAACATTTTCATGTAATTAGGACTAAATATTATGCCATATTATCCCTCACATGTGATTTTTTATGATCCATAGGATAGTTGTATTCCAAGGTTCTAGAACTTTATCTTTGTGTATTCCATTGTTATCCCCCTTCTTTGCCAGTATTGACTATGGCATGGTGTCATATCCCTTTTTTGTAATTATCTATGTTATGGACCAAATTTTCCAATTTTTATTTTATGCATCTTCCTTGGTCCCATTTTGTGTGTGTATTTTGCCTTATCTTTCCCCTAGTATTTTTATAAAATCCCAAAAGTGTTAGGGAATGAGTGTTGTACACTTGCACAAGAAAGAATTATTTAATTATGTAAAATAAATATTTATTTGTGGTGCATCTTACATGATGTGTTTAGCCACATTAAATATTTATTTGGATCCACTTGTAAAGTTGTATATGACATTAGATGGATATTTTATGTGTAGGTTGGACATGGAAAAATATCTTCAATATTAGAAAACTTAGTACCACAAAGTAAATTTCAAGTCAATTGTTTTGTGTACCCATGGTTTTGAGGCACATGATTTTAACTTACCACTCGATTATTTTGTGTGAGCTTGTTTATATAAAAGCAAGGACATGTTTAATTCTTGAGTTTGGTTGTTTGACTCATTGATTGTTTGGCTTGGTCACTATATTGAGTTCTCTTCTAAAAAGTGTGTATGTGAAACATGACATAGGATGTGTGGATACATGCTTCAACACATGAAAAATGCATTAAAGGAGCTTGGTGTTTCAAAATTATTCATGGAGACTTTGTAAGTGTATTGTAATGTTCTCATTGATGAATAATGCATTGACTACAAACACTTTTAGAGATTGGATTTTATCCTCCTGGGGATTTCTTAGGGTATATTTTGTGCACTCTTATGCCATGTCTTTGATCTTTGAATTGTATTTATTCTATAAGCTTTTATTTGGTATTTTCTTTCATGGGGTTATGTAGGAAATGGTTTGATCAACCTATATATTTTCCAAACACAAAGTTTGTTACACCCTATTTATTAGTTACTAGGTTACTTTTACCTTCATGAATAAATATGATGATAAATGTAAATTGTGACCTTAATATGTTTAATAGGTGAATAAAATAATAAAATATGCATTTATATGTTATTGATTTTGAAGGAATGATTATGTTTTGTAGTGATGAAAATGCGATGAATAAATATGTATTGCTATGTGAATACTTTAATGCTTTTATGATGCAAATGAATTTGATGTGAATGACTAACTACTATTGTGATGCACTAAGTTGGATGCTAGAACAAATTTGAACCTCTAGAAGAGAGGGGGAGTATCACTCAAGAGAGGAGCTTGGTTTGGTAACCCTAATATGCCTATTTAAGCTATCACACACTCACAACCTAGTTTGGTCAAGTTGAGTCAAGTCAGTTTGGAGATTGGTAAGTAAACATTTCGTCATTTTTTGGAGACGATTTGAAATAGGTTTTGGTTTTGATCTTTGACTTCTTGATTGATTCTTATGTTTGAATTATGTGACTTAATCTTTGTTTTGATTGTAAGTACTTCTTTGTTTATTTATGTTTATATATTGATTGATAAGTATATACATAGAATGCATACATGCGCATATGTATATATATACAACGACTCTTGCATATGAGCATAAGAGTGTGTACATATATCTAAGTAGAAATACTTACACATATTTATACACAGGAAACTGATATATATATATATATATGCCTATGCCTATCGATGAAAATATTTATGTATTTGTTTATTAAGTGATAGTAAGTATGATATGTATATAAGTATATATGTATGTATTGATAATGTATACATACGTATAAATGTATATAATAATATACATATATATGTATATTTAATATTTGTTAATATATATGATGAAACACAATTAATGGTTTTGGTATATATATATATATATATATATATGCCTATCGATGAAAATATTTATGTATGTGCTTATTAAGAGATAGTAAGTATGATATGTATATATGTATATATGTATGTATCGATAATGTATACATACGTATAAACATATATAATAATATACATATACATATGTATATTTATATTTGTTAATATATATGATGAAACATAATTAATGGTTTTAGTGTATATATATATATATATTGTTATAATGTTATATGCATTTGAGATAATGTAAGTGTATATATATTTGATGTGCATGGAGATAGACTTGCACACCCATGGCCTAGCCTTGAGTAGAATGTTGTGCATAAGGTAGTATAGGCATTGGGAAAAAATGACAAGCTAAAAAAAAAATATGCAAGTTGTATAAAGTATGTGCAACAATAAACCAAGGAATTAATGCATAGCAATAACTATTATGAGGTGCATAGAATACTTTTAACAACATTTCATTTAATAAAGATAAAGCAATGGTAAAGCGCATATATAGTATAGTCCATATAATGACAAATAGATGTATGAAGCTAGTGCATAAAGAGTTGAGAATCTACCACATATAGCTAAGGACAATGCAAGAATAGAGGATTATTAGCCAACGATATAATGAACTTATGTTGTGTATATATGAAGGGGTGATCCCACAATAGTGGTTTACAATTTTTGGCCAAACTAGACATTGATTTTTTTTAACTAAATCTTCACATTTGGGCACCTATAGTAGTTAAACCGTGAGGAATTTGAAGATGATGCAAACTAGAGTCTCATCACATTTTGTCTATAGATTCTAAAAGTATTTTTTTCAAAATTTTTGGAATCAGATTGTACTCTTTTTTCCATCTTCCATGAAAACTATTTTTTTTCAAAAAACAACATTTTTTAAAAGTGACGCACACTGTATAATGTATAACTTTTTTTCCTTGAAGGATAAAATTATAATTATTTTGAATTTAGATTTGTAATTTTGATATCTAGTGCTTCCACTTTGTTAGATAGTTTTTTATTGAATATTTTTTCTTTAATCAAGTTTGAAAGTCAAACCAATTACAATTCAGACATAATGCGACTGTATAACACATAACTTTTATTGTATGGATCAAATTTTTTTTTTGTTGGATCAAGGACTCCAATATTTGGTGCACTCATATTTTTCAATTTTTTTGATAATCTTCTATTTTCCACACGTGCAGAACAAAGAGTTTCATTTTCGGTGAAAAACCTATATTTAATAAAACCTAAAAAATAAATAGATAATAAAATCAAAAAATATTAAAATTATATTCGTTGGATGGCCCATTTTGAGGGAAACCTAATACCAGTTGGGTTTTTGAAATCTCCTCCATTTTCATTCTCAAATCGAGCTTCAAAGTGCAAAATTCTGAGCAATTTTGGTGCCTGAGAGGGTGGAGGTGAAAATAGGGGGATTTGGTTGAACAACTATTCGATCAAATAAAATTCAAATGTTTGATTGAATAGGAGTTCAACCGAACACATTTTACATATAATTAAAAAATGGATTTAAAGGGGGTTCGATCCAACATGATAAGCATGTTCAATCAAACCCCCTCTATTAAATATATATTTCTTTCTTTTGCTTGTTGTATTTTATAATATTTAATATTAATATACATGTAAATTATATTTTTTTCAATTATAATATAAAATATACTTAAGGGGAGGGGGTAAAGGAGTGAGGGGGGAGTGGGAGAGAGATAAAGGGTAGGGTTTAAGGGTTAAGCATAGAGGGGAGAGAGGGAGAGGGGGTAGGAGGGAGAGACTTGAGAGAGAGGGGGAAGTGGGAGAGAGATAAAGGTTAGGGGTTGTACAAGGGTTTAGGGTTTAAGGGTTAAGGGTAGAGGGGAGAGAGGTAAAGGGAGGGAGAGGCTTATATAAGAGGTGGAGTGAGACTGGTGGAGAGAGACAGGACAAGAGACAAAGGGGTACAGGTTTAGGGTTTATGGCTAAGGGTTAAGGGTGAGGAGAGGAGAGGGGGCATGAGGGAGACTTGAGAGAGAGAGGGGGAGTGGAGGAGAGATAAATGGGTAGGGTTTAAGGGTTAAGGGTAGAGGGAGAGAGGGAGAGGGGGTAGGAGGGAGAGAGTTGAGAGAGAGAGAGAGAGAGGGGGGAGGGAGAGATAAAGGGTAGGGTTTAAGAGTTAAGGGCAGAGGGAGAGAGAGAGAGGGGGTAGGAGGGAGAGAGTTGAGGAGAGAGAGGGGGAGTGGAGGGAGATACAGGGTGGGGCCATACATGGGGTATAGGGAGAGGGAGAGGGGCAGGAGGGATAGACTTGAGAGAGAGGGGGTAGTGGGAGAGATAAAGGGTAGGGGGGTACAAGGGTTAAGGGTTTAGGGTTTATGCTGGCAGTAGAGGAGAGAGGGAGAGTGGGTAGGAGGGAGAGACTTGAGAGAGAGAGAGGGGGAGTGGAGAGAAATAGTAGGATTTATGTTAAGGGTAGAGGGAGAGAGGGAGGGGGTAGGAGGGAGAGGCTTGAGAGAGAGAGAGAGAGAGGGGTAGGAGGGAGAGACTTGAGAGAGAGGGGGAGATTGGGAGAGAGAGATAAAGGTGGGGTGTACAAGGGTTTAGGGGTTTAAGGGTTATGTAGAGGGGTGAGAGGGAGAGACTTGAGAGAGAGGGGGGAGTGGGGAGAGAGATAAATGGTAGGGTTTAAGGGTTAAGGGTAGAGGGGAGAGAGGGAGAGAGGGTAGGAGGGAGAGAGTTGAGAGAGAGGGGGGGAGTGGGAGAGAGATAAAGGGTTAAGGGTAGAGGGGATAGAGGGAGAGGGGGTAGGAGGGATAGAATTTAGAGAGAGGGGGGAATGGGAGAGAGATAAAGGGTGGGGTTTAATGGTTAAGGGTAGAGGGGAGAG
>VDFB02252616.1:48980567-48993067 GCA_007258455.2 Sequoia sempervirens
ATTGTAAAGCAATGTTGGAAAAAAAGTGTGTCATGCTCTTTATCATCACTAATCTAAAAGTGATATTCTTTCTTTATGGCTTGTTATTCATTTGTACTCTCAACACCATCCAATTCTGATTGTGCATGTCGATAACAAACATGAACCAAATAGTGATATGCTTTGAAAAGTAATACTCTGATTGAATCTCCTTTTGATGTACAAAGGAGTAATTTTCTGCAAAGTCAACTATTGATAGAACTATTCCACGTGGGAAAGTATCTCTCAATGTTTGGAATTTTTGTGCTTTCCACTTAGCAAAAAAGGTATGATGTATGTATGGTCATATCAATTTTCAAAAATCTTCCATAAATTTTCCAATGGGAATCTCCTTTTCTACATATAGTTCAACCTTGTGATCTTTTCTTTCCCAAAAATTTGTTTGCAACTATACATGTACTTGTGTGAGTAAAATGCGAATAAGTAATAAACCACACAATCAATGAAACATTACATTACAGAGAATCCAAATAACAATCTAATCAAATTGAAACAAATAAAATCTCTAAAAAATACTTAATTTCCTGCAATTTATTGTCTTTGTTAGGCCAAGTATCCTCAATTCTTGAAGGAAATTTAGCCAAATTTTCACGTCTCACAAATTCCTTTTATGCAATTTATTTGAGGTCCATTTTCATGATCACATAATATAGACTTTATGAACAAACTTGTTTGTTTAGGAAGCGCATTTTGAAACCCACATCTTTCTTTCCTCATCTTTCGAAACACCTGATAGTAGAGATCAAATTCAATATGATAACAACAACAACAAGTATCAAAAAACTTGTTTATCTTCACATAATATGGCTTTAACCTTTGAAACATTGTTTTCCCAATCTTTATATGAGGATATGCATTAAAAAAGTTCATATACATCTCAAATTGTGTTATTTCTATTCAATTTTTGATATGATTTTCATAAATACGAGGTCCAATCCTGTGTCTCATAACTTCTCTAGTATTTGATGATGGATAAGTCTGATCATGCCAAAAACATGAGACCAAGTTCCTAACAACATCTTCAATCCTGATAGAATGAGGAGCTCTACACATAATTACCCAATTTCCTTCTATATTCTCATCCAAAAACTCTCTTTTTCTCATATTTTATTAATGTGGTTCTACTATAACCAATTTCAATTGAAAGTGCAGACATTTTTCTTTTTCTTGCTATATCTTGATGTACAATAGATGTCAACATCACCCTTCTTGTAGTGGCCTTATCCACTGATCGAGATCCTTTCCCAATGGAATCTAAACCCTTTTTAACATTTTGAACAATATCCTTTTGTAATCCCATGTGTTTCTTCTTATTTGATGTCGAATGTACACCCAACAATTGTAATGACTCTTTGAGCTCATCACGAAGAAGTAAGCATGATAACAATTGGGTTTTTTCAAGTGTATCATGATGATTGAAATGATGATTGATTATTCCATTTACAGATTTAGTCATTGACCTCTTTCTCTTATTATAAGGCTAGTGGCATAACATTTCAGTTTCTCCATATCCATTTCAAGTAAATGATCTAAATTTCTATAAGAAATTTGTTTCCTCACCTTTTTAACTAGTTTTATATGCTCATCCATACCAGTAGGAGGAAGTGATCCTGACCCCTCTCCAACATGCATTGCTTGAACTTATGCCTCCTCCCTATCTTCAAGGACCATGTGTTCTTGAGTGGATTAATTTGATCCAATGTCTAGATTTGCCTCAACTTGAGTATGAGAACTTCCTGCTTGTTGAGCCCTTCCTACATGTCACAAAATATTTTGCAAACAAAAGTGAGAGATGATGTTATATAAGCGAAGTTTATGTATGCAAGCAAACAAAGTGATAAGACATGATGCTATAAGAGAGAGAAGTTTCTACTAGTTTTATATGCTCATCCATACCAGTATAAGGAGGTGATCTTGACCCCTCTCCAACAAGCATTGTTTGAACTTGGGTCTCCCCCCTATCTTCAAGGTTCATGTGTTCTTCAACGGATTCATTTGATCCAATATCTAGATTTGGCTCGACTCCAGCTTGAGAAATTCCTGCTTGTTGTTTGAATTTACATGCAAGCAAAGAAAGTGAGAGACTATGAGTTATCTAAGTGGAGTTGAAACAAATAAAATCAAAGATTCTTGAACTTAAGAATTATACAGAATAAAAGCAATTGGAAGTAGATGATAAATAATTTAGGGAATGTCTATGCAAGATGACTATTAGAAATATATTTATAAGAAAAAAAAAGAGGTTTTAATAAAAGTCCTAAACACACACTTGAGAGAGAGAGAGAGAGAGAAGAAACAAGCATGCACCTTGTTTCTTTCTATGATAATTTTCCAAGTTTTGTTCATGCCTCTTTTGTTCTTCTTCTTTTGACTATTTTCGTTGAGATGCAATTTTTATTTTTCTTTGTTGTCCTATTTTCTTCAACTTAAATATGACTCAAAACAAGTCCTCTACCAACTTAGTTAAATTCTCCTCCAAATTTTTCCTTGATTGATAAAAATGAAAAGTTGTCTCTCCAATATTTTCCTCCTTGATAAATGTGCAAAAACCTCTTCTCCAAAATCTATGCTCCAAGTGATATAAATGAGAATTAATCTTGCAATTTGATATCTAGAATAATGAAAAATAAACTTCTATTTATATGCATATGGGATGGGAAAAAAATTATTCTAGTATACATGGAATAACTAGATCCTAGTTTAAATGAATCAAGTAGTAAACAAACAAGTTATTTCATTGTGGAGTTTGTTGTTATTTAACGCATAGGTATGCACAACATATCTAGTAATTTAGAATTTTGTTAAAGTGTCAAAAATGTATAATAGAGTTATAATTTGAATTAAATTTTCTTAATTATATTTGAATTGAATTTCAAGTTACTTGTCAAAAATGTATAATAGAGGTATAATTTGAATTGAATTTACTTTAATTCTATTTGAATTGAATTTCAAGTTACTTGTCAAAAATGTATAATAGAGGTATAATTTGAATTGAATTTACTTAATTATATTTGAATTTAATTTCAAGTTATTTGTAAAAAATGTATAATAGAGGTATAATTTGAATTGAATTTTCTTAATTATATTTGAATTAAATTTCAAGTTACTTGTGAAAAAGATTATATTTTGTTCTCAGCTCAATGGTTCATGTTGCTTAAGTCATTTTAAAAAAATATTTATTATGATCAACATGAATGAACTTAATTATAAAGTGGCATTGATTTCCTAAAATTCTACTAGAGATCAAATGTATATTGAATATAAGGAAATGTAAGTTGTAAGAGATCATCAAATAAACAAACATGTATGTATATTGAATATTTAAAGCAAATGCATACATATATCATGTGTAAACATGTAACCATAAGCAAACACATGCACATACATGTAAAGACATTCAATGTATAAACATAGCACATGTTATAAGCAAACATGCAAATGCATGTATATATCATATAAGAAAATGTATGTACATATCATATAAAAAAATTAATGTAAATTAGAGATCATCAAATGTCAAATACTAAAGATCAACAAATAAGCAAATGTATGTATATATCATATAAGCAAATTTAAGAGATCATCAAATCTTGAATAATAAAAATCATCATATAGGCAAATACATGTAGTAAAGATCATAAATCTAGTGTACAAGGCCTAATATGAATGTCGACTCCTAGTCGAATGACCATCTGAATGAGAACGGTCCTGCTCTGATAAATGTGTTGAGCCTTGCAAATAAAATTATGTATAAAATGTGTTAAATACATATAATTTATATTAAATAAATTTTATGAAAGTTATTTTTAAATGAACTTGTATTTTTAAATATCTATCTAGATCTATGCATACATAAATATTGCATGTAGATATACATGTGTATATATAAAAATTTAAAACTCACATGTCCACTAGCAGCAGATTCATCCACATTTGAGTCATGTCAATCATGCACACGATCTAGACCAAGACTAGGAGTGACATGAGGTATGTCCACCTATAACAATATATATACATATATATCAACTTACATGAATATCTAGTTAATTTTTTTTTCAAAATAATTAAAAAAGAATTGAAACATGCATATTCACACATACATGCACATCATCTGATATCGGATGACCTAAGTCCTTTGAAATGGTCACCTCCACCATATCCACCAAATGGTTAAGCGAAAAATCAACATCTGTATCCATCCGATCTATCCCATGTCATGCCATAAATGATGAATGTAGAGAACTATGAAGGTGAGATGGCATCAACGATGATGAACCAAAACCAATCAACATATTAGTAAAACCCATAGTCTATGCAGCTACCGAATGAATTGTAGGTGGATCCTGATGCGCACTAGTGCTTGGATGAGAGTGATGGGATCCTAGAGCTAAACAAAATCCATATGCCAAATGATCTTTGACATGCTCTATACCGATCCCATTATTTGATGCAATGTGGGCATATGCCTCCAATAGGTCCTCAGCCAAACAATGCAGAGTCCTGCATGCCATATGTCTTATAAGTGCATCAAGCTGTGTAGGAGGAGGGATTCCAGCCGCTATAAAAGGATCCATGGTGGTCCATTGTGCTAAAAATGGCATGGATCAGGAATGTCTGGATATTAAATATTGACCTACACGATCATCAAATATCCTAGTGGTGGCAACTGTAATGTCACCTACAGTGTCAATTGCTTCCTTTTGGGAAGCAACGACAACCTCATCTACTATGGGGGCTAGAGCTGGGGTGAGAGCAAGAGACCTCTTGCCAACCAATGCTCTAAACACTAGGATTGATCTATTTGCTCAATGATAGGTGGGCCTATCAACAATCTTGCCATGCCCCTGACCAACATATGGTGGAATGTCCAGGTAGTTAACTTTGAGGCCCAAATGGACCTCAACATACAATTACTGAATAAAGTATAATTGAATTTTGTCATTGTTTGGGTATTGACCATATGCTACAAGAATTCATGGGTAGATCAATTCAACCATATCACAATTGACACATCTAGTGACCTGGCATCCCCTAACCTTACGTACATTTTGATAAAAAGGAAAACAAGTGCTTTTTATCATTTCTTTGGTCACACTATCCTGTATTTGTTTAAGGGGAACATCACCATGTACTTCTTCCCACACGCGGAAAAGAATAGCAACTACTCTATCTAGGGAATATGCACTAGTCCTCTCAAGTTCATCTCTTAGTGTTTCTAAACTATGTAATATTGACATACATGGTTTAGAATACATCCCTAGGTTTGCACCCTGTGCTAATGAGTCTCTCAATTTTTTAATCTCATTAGTGGTATTTGCAAACAAAGAATCTGGCTCAGGTGGAACATGATCTGCATTTACCATGTTATATATATATACAGTACACCTAAAAGAGCAATGAGACCTTGGTAAATAATATATCTAGATAAAGGGAATACAAATCTAAAATAGTTGTAATAATTCATCTACTCATCAATAATATTTTCATACTATTAACAAAAAAACATTCAACATCTATCATAGTTTTTAATAATTTCAAAACATTCAAATTACTAGATTTCACACAAAATATAATCTAAAATAGTTATAAAATTTAAATTTAAAACATAATCTAAAATAGCTCTAAAATTTAATGGAAGATGTGTCTAGAATTAAGAATTCACACTAGAATATCAATATTCCATAAGAATCTCATAAAGAGGATGAATTTAATGGAAGATAATATAAAATCCTCCATATGAGGTTGAATTTTATCATTACATTATGAGTGAATCATCTCAATTATATATCCAAAAACATAAAAAAATAATAGATTGGAAAGCAAAATAATCACACATTTTATCATATTTTTATATGTATAAAGTTTAGATACCATCAAACTATTTAAACTTATAGATTGCATAAAGCTATAAATTGAATCATTAAAACTAATTTATTAAGAATCAAATATAATAAAGTTTGACTTCATATTGCATGTACTTGTTATAAATATCTCACTAATCCAACCATACATTTTATATATGTTAAAAAATATATAATTTAACAATTTATACAACTTCTAATTATGATAATAAATCTAAAATCAAACATGACCGAAATGTAGGATAAAGACAAGAATCTTAATCTATAGCATTGTTTTGAGTTTGATCTAATAGAAATTGAAAAAAATTATAATCATGAAAAAAACAATGAATAAACTAAGGATCATTTTAACAATGGTGAATTAGGGCCTAAAGATTGGCCTAAAAAATTATAATATTCAATATTCTCATCACAAATGATATATGAAAACTAAGGATCATTTGGTTATATATTTTCATAGATTTAAAATTTGAATATTTATTACTATAACATTTTCATTACAATTAGATTTTTAAATAATATTGTAATAATTTATTACATCTTTGAAATTTGTTTTGTGGATTTTAATGTTGCTTTTTAAATTTAAGTTAGAGTAAGTAGAATCTAATGATCTAGACCTTAAAAAGATTCAAGTAATTTATGTTTGCCTTAAAATTACAATTATTGCTCGATTAAATAGATTATTGATTGTATTTAGATTTCAAAATTGGAAATACTTTAAAATTATAGAACCATATTATCCTTTGATACAAAAAGCTATGTCAAGGATTATTTGTATCTTCCTCATAATTATGTTTCACATATTGAATATTTTAGGGAGGATTGCGTGGATGATTTGAAAGTTGAAGCAAAGATTGGTTGAGATTGACAAAGGATATTTTGATAAAATCCAAAATCCTAAGAATAGAGAAGATGGTGAGTCATATTTTAATAGACCTTATCTTCACTCCTATTCAAATGCAACATCTCCAACCAATATATTGGATTGCAAAATAAGTAATAGATATATATGAACTTACCCCTAATCTCCCTCCATTTACTCCACCATTAGATATGCATATTGGTATTCACCTACTCAAGTTTTATGAGACCCTAGGTGGCTTTGTGAATACATCAAAAATATTATGCATGATGTCTAAGAATTTAATTGTGATGGATCAAGATATATTCCAAGAATTTATAAATGAAGTATATATTCATATATATGTATTTTTTGAGTGTTTAAAATTAGTTAAAAATTTCTTTGAGGGATTTATGCAAATATGACATCTAGATTAGAAAGATAATTTTATGTCATTTTGGTGAAGTCATAACTTAACTTTTAATTTATCATTTATGGGAATGACATCTTCGAGAAGTTTATAGAAGGCCATAGATGGTGGGCCACTTTTTGAATTAAATTTAGTTATTGAATTTGTATTTTTTGGATGCACATTTAGATTTAAATTCACATGCCAAAGTCACAATGTCCTACTCTTGATTAAATTCCTACAAGAAATTAAGGAACTTGGGATACCCACCTCCCAATGGTCTTGGAATGGATGCATTTAGATGGAGAAGGATTTCAAAAGGCTCATGGTACTTGTGGACCCCTCAAAGGCATGATATATAACACATGAACTTTATTTATGAAGTTTGGTCTTTAGTTGTTGGCTTCTAGTATGAATGTTATCTATAAGGTGAAATCCTTAGTTGAGACTCTCAATCTTCCATTGTTGGCTTCTATGTGATTATACAATATGAGCCAAGCATTAATTTCTAATGTTAATTATTGAAAGAAGGTATATAAATTATTATTCGAGCATGTCTTAATTCTCATATAGAGTTGTCTTAGTCAATTTCTCAATGTATGAGTTCCATATATTTGTAATTTTTTCTTAATTTATAAAAACATATTTTATTTCATTAATTAACCTATCTATTCCATGTTACAAAGGATGCTCTTATTTTAAATTATAAGTATATAATTCAAAATTAATTAGTAATTTTCAAGATAGAGTACACACAATTTCTTTAGTTAAAATAAAATAAAATTCTTATTTCCATGAGAGTTATGTAGAATGGTAGCTTGATGTCTTGAACATATTTCTTTCATACATACTAAATTTTTATCATGTTACATTATGAGTGAATCATCTCAATTATATATCCAAGCACATCAAAAATTTATAGATTGGAAAGAAAAATAATCACACATTTATCATATTTTTATATGTATAAAGTTTTTACCTTCAAAATATTTATACTTATAGATTAAATTATTTTTGAATTTGGTTATTTGGGTTCAACATGTCATGTTATAGGATTTTCTTGTGTTTTCACCATGTTGTCATGTGTAGATCATAGCTATGTATTTTATAGGTGTAGGAATTTTAGAGGAAGGCAAGGTTGAACAAAATGCATAAGGATGAGATGGAGACTTGTTTACCTTAGGATTTGGTTGAGGCTCCCTTTGAGCATAATCGAGGGGTGGTTGGTCCTCTTGTGGACATGACTAATTTAGAAGGTCTTCTCAAGAGAAATTTAGAGGAGATTGGTAGAGAAAAGAATCATGTTATAGATGGATTAGTTGGAGTTCATTGCCTCTACCATTCTCTTGAATTGCAACATTCACCTCTTGGTATTCTTTCTAATAATTTAAAAATATGAAGAAGGTTCAAGTTTAGAAGATTATAGGAACCCTTTGGTCTCAAGTTTGGAAACTAAAGATGGAAACTCCATTACAAAGGAACTAGGTTCATTCATGGAAAAGGATAAGGTTGACAATAAGATATAGTTCCTTGAAGAATTTTGGATTCAAGTTGTGTTCAATGATAGATCTACTAATGTTTTTGGGAAAACGACCCTCTTTATTAGATACATTGCCACTATTGGTGGAGTATTTATAATTGGATGTTATTTTTCTAACTTACAACTATATTTTTCTTGTTGTTGTTCCATGCCAATATGATTGATCATTTTTTGTCTCTTTATTGGTCTTTGTAAAAGGGTGGGTCCCTTTCAAAATTTCTATTTCTAATTCATAAATTCAACCAAAAGTATTTAACCTAAAATTAAAATATAAGTTTAAACTTTAAAATAGTCTTTTTTGATATTATATAATAGTCTCATGTATTTAATTTATAAATCCTATTATTATTTATGTTTAATTTCAAAATTTTAATGCTTGAGCAAGTATAGGTGACAAGTGCATTCTTTACATTTTTTTCTCTTTCTTTTGTACTATTTTATATATGGGTGTCTTATATGCATTGCCTCAAACATATAATTTTGATGTCCTATACCTAATTCTAAATGTAGTTTTATGAATGTATTCCTCCTTTATTCTTTGCTAATTGTAATTGAATATTAGACCTATTTTTTAAAATATGGCCACCCCTCTCAATTAGTAAAATAAGTCATCTATTTTAGGTGGTGGATATTAATGTTAATTGTTTATTTATTGAACATTTACATAATCAAGACAACTTGGAAAAGTGTCTTATCTTTCTTTTTCATAAAAATAGTTGGAGCATCCCATGACAAGACACTAGAACATATAAATCCTTTCTTTAAAATGTCATTTAGGAAATCCTTTAATTCATGCAAATATGAAGTGTTTGTTTGATAGGGATCTCTAGATATAGGGGCTAATTCATGCATGAACTCTATTAAAAAATAAAACACCCATTTAGGAGGAAACATGAGGAGTTCATTCTAGGAAAGACATCCTAAGACTTTTGTAATGGAGGTTTATTTTCATTTGAATGGTTCTCATTCACTTTTACTAAATAAAAAATTAACAACAAACAAGGCACACCCTTTTCTTTATTCTCTTTTGAGTTGTAAAATAGAAAATTTAATAATACCTTCATTCCTTCTAATCCTAATAGAAATATTTTATTATACATTTCATTCAAACAATCTAGTTTCTTTCCTCTAAATTTATTCTTCGATTCATACATTTAGAACCAACCATTTTTGGAGTAATGTCATAAGAATCAAAGGAAAAATATGAAGAATTTTATCCAAGTTTCCATTGTATGCACCCTAAGTTATAATTGTAGAATGGTATCATTTATAAACTATCTAAGTTGGGACATGTACACAACTCAACACTACCTTTTTTAACAAGGATTTAGATTTTAAGTTGAATTTATAAACTATCTAAGGTGATACAAAATAGTAAGAAGCACCTAATTATATTAATATTTTAAGATATAAAATATATTAATTCTACTTCATAGCTCTAGGTATGAAATTTTCACATCATTATCACCATGCTCCCTAGCTTTCTTTGGTGGTGTCATATCCACCATGAATGAGGCCCATTTTTCTAAAGGTCCTATATATAATAGATAATTAGATAAACCTTCACCAATGTTTGCATTTTAATTCTAATTGATTACCACTTTATACCTTTGACCAATTTATAATTTCATAGTTTACCAATATAAAAACTTGTAGGCGAATAACTATAATTCCCCATTTTTATAAATAGTCTAGATTACCTAAGTTCCAATTGAATTTTTGTTAGAGCTTAATATAATATGTTTAGTTCTAATCAATGGTTCTAAATTAATTTTTTCAAATCCCTCAAAATATTATACTTATTAGAGAGGTTGTGCATTAATAAATCTTACCAATTAGGGATCATATTCTTATTTATACTTTCATACCACAATCATTACCATAAGTTATTGAAACCTCAATGAGGGAAATAGTCACTATTATGGTTCACATTTTTATTTACCAATAATTCATTATTGTGGGTTGAACAAAATAATCCATCCAATACAAAATTATAAAGATATATGGTTATCAACAATAATTTTAATAACAAATATAACCAAAAAAAATTACCATGAACTTTTTGATATAAAGCCTCAAATAAATCTGTTTTATGTTCAAGTAAGGCTTTAGAAACATTAAAGCAAATGCAATTGGAGGTGCCCTGGTAGAAATGTATGAAAAACGTAGAAGCATAGACAAGGCATGTTAATTTTTTGAGAGAGTTTTGAAATGAGTTTCTAAAATATTTCAAAGCAATGCAATGCCATTTTTTCAACACTCTCTGCCTGTGCCAAAAGTGGAGCTTTGGAATAGGGTATGAACATTCATCAAAGCATGATAGAAATAATGTTTGTTGAAAAGGCCTTAGAAACTTTCATGCAAATGCAATTTCAAACAAATAAATGCAGTTTGAAATCTACAAATTTGAAACATTTCGCATTTAGGGTTTAAAAATTTCTCAAATAAATGCATTTTGAAATCTATGAAATTCAAATTTAACCAACCTGTGAGCTATGGAGGTCGGGTTGATGAAATATGGCTATGGAGGTTGGGTTGATGCACATTTTTCCCACGTCTGGTTCGCTACATTCACGTTCGGGTTTGCTTTTTCCGCATACAAAGCTCAAACAGAGAATACGTAGAATGCGCGAAAGTGATAGTTTGTTTTTATTTTTTATGCCCTATTTCAAGGGGTCCACTCAAACATCCATTCGAGTGAACCCTATAAAATATATATTTTTTATTCATATGTTTATGGGTTTGGTTGAACCATAGAGTTTGACCGAACCCCTTGTCATTGTGGAAACACAAAAAAATAAAATTTCCTTCCTCAAAAAATTTGTAAACCACTATTGTGGCTTAACCTGAAGGAGAGTTTATGCACAAAACATAGTTAATAATGTATTGTATTTAAGTTGCTTTGTAATGTGTAAATGTAGTGCCATAGCGAGAGTAAATGTAGTGCCATAGCGAGAGTTTGTAAGCAAATAGAAGTATACTCCAATGCACAGTCTTGTGAGAGCATGGGATTTTGTCTTCACCACGAGTTGGCTAAGGTAGTTGTAACATGCCCATTGTTCTACACAGTAAATTTCTTATGTTCTAACCTTGAGTTAATAGTTTAAAAATCTAACCATTATGAGTAATATAATTTTTCTTTCCAAATATAAAGATAGCATATGCATATTTGAAATAAATATCTTTCCAAACTTTTCCATTGCATTGAATCAAAGTATTGCAACTTCTATTGATTTCATAATACAAAATAACATGTTAACATTTCTCTTTTACAATCTCCATAGAAATGGATACAAAATACACATACAAGGCTCCATTGAGCTTATTGGAAATAGATATATGAATCGTCTAGGTGTCCTCCATCAAATCTTGGTCACTTACTGATGAGGAGAAGCATCACTCAAGTGATTTTCCACCAACCTTGGACCAACTGTAGTCCCCCACACATCTACTTAATTGGTAAGATGTCCCTACCCTTCGATGAAGAGATTGGTTTAGTAACCTCTTAATAAAATTTGACCTTCCCTGAGCTTATTGTTGTGTCCTACATATCTAGATCTATCACATAGTAGCTCCAACCTACACATATGACAATCCCTACCTAGTATGTAAACCTGGATCATAGTGATTTGATAGTGTAAATAGTGGAAACTTACACAACTTTGGCCAAAATATCCATCACCCAAAATTTAGAGTGGACATCATATGCTTCACCCACCTTCCTAGCTTGATTTGTATTGACCATTTATAACCTATGCATAGGTTATCCCCTTACGCCATGGAGTAACCTTAACCCCAGGAATAACCTAT
>VDFB02252616.1:48998067-49189582 GCA_007258455.2 Sequoia sempervirens
CCTACAATGAGGCAAGAATGCCCATTTATAGCAAATTCCCCCCAAAGCATGTCGGCCCAGCCAAACATTTTCACAAAATAATAAAAACCACCAAAACAAGTCGGCCAAGGAAACGAACTAAGGCACACATTAAATGCCATCATCCAAGTCGGCTTAGACACAGTCCCCAAGGAAGTCCGGTCCAATGCATGCCCCATGGTAATAGGGAAGCACAAATCTCGAAATGAGCATTAACTGCTACTCCCTTTATCCTTCTTCTGCCCGGATGACCCTTGGACCCTCAAGAATATTCCCTCCAACTCAGCAATAGATGGCAATGGAAAAACCCTGAGTCGGCATTTAATGAAATCTATTTCTTCATTGGACCGTTCAACAATTTTGTTCCAATCTTCCCTGCTGGCCATGTATCTATCCATCACCGCCAAGTATGTAGCTGCATCATCAAGCAAGTGGCCGGTGACAGCTCCATCAGAATCCGGGGCATAAATTTCATGCCACCACTCCTTCAGTTGATCCAAGCTCAGATACTTAGGAGCTATTTTCTTCCTCCCTGTGGTAGATCTGGTATTTCTCCTGTATCTCTCTGGAGAGATGGCGTTCAAGAAACGATCCAGTGTGCTCATTCAGGCCCTCCTTCTAGCGCCAATCTGCAGCGCCTCAAACCATTCCCACGGCCCATCCAACCTGGAGGAAGGAAGGATTCCATCCTTAGCTAATTGCTCCTTGCCATGTCCCAGGATAGCCTTCAATTTCTGCAACAGGAGTTCCATGTCATCCTTATCCTGAGACAGGATATGCTCTAACAGCTGCTTCGCCCGGATTGCATCCTTTCCCACAAATAATATCTCCTTGATAGCATCATCCCCTTTGGTCTGGACATCCATCAGCCAATCTATTGCAGCTTGGGCTGAAGCTTTCAATTTCTCAATCCCGGAGATTGTTTCTTTAGGCAGGAAACCCGGAGTAGCAGAAGAAGGGTGGAGAGACTGCAGAGGCCTCATTACCTCTTCCAAGAATTTTCTTAATTTTTCATTTTCTCTCTTCAGCTCTCGTTTGGTCTGAGTTTCTCTCTTTAATCTGTCAACAATGACTGCACTAGACCCCTCAAATTCCTCAATATCCTGCTCCAGGGAGGCCGGCCCAAGGTTAATGGTCTGAACATTATAATCTTGGCTTGTAACACCATCTCTCATTTTATCTGCGGCAGGAGTGGCAACATGGACAACCCGGTTATTCGCTTCATCCCTTTCCACCCGGGAGATGACCTTTGCAGCCTTCTTCTTCTTTCCCTTACCAATCTTAGATAGCATTTCGTCCCAGTCTAAGGGAGTATCTTCAACAATCACCTGTTTCCTCCCTGCAAGTTCCTTCTCCAACCAGTCCGGGGCTACAAGGTCAGTCCGAATTTCTTCTACTCTTATTTCTCCTGGTTCTTCTGTCACATTTTCTTCTTCTGCGGTTGCCCTATCATCTTCTTTTTTCGGAAGCTGCTCACCTTGGTCGGCCTCTTCAAGTCCTAATTCTGGAAGCACCGGTGATGGAGTCCTAGCAGGGATACTTTCTTCCGGCTCTGGTGATCCACAGCTTCTATCACTATATGAGGAATCTTCATATTGCACCAATGGAGAAGTGTGTCCTTCTTCTGTTTCTACCTCAAGCTCAGCCGCCTTACTGAAAAGTGTTCCTTCCTTGAACTGCTCTGCCCCCCCGCTAGTTTCATGCTCATCTGGATTCTCCGGTTCAGGTGCGCTTGGCGGTGGAGAAACAGACTTTGGTGGCTCTTCAAATGGTAGCTTTGGGGAAGAGTCTCTCTGCTGTGCAGCATCCTTGGGAGAGGGAGTCCTTGATTTCCTTGTGTAGACTTTGGTTTTCTCCCCTCCGGAACTCTCCACATCGACAATTGGAGGTTCATCCTCCGAAGCAACTTGATCTTTCTTCTTGGCAGTCCTTGTTGTTCTAGTTTTCTTAGGCGGTGGAGGAGCATCCTCCTCTTCAGCTTTCTCCGTTTCCTCCTCATCAGAGGACTTGCTGATTGTCAGGGTCTTCCACCTTCGCTTCCCTTTAGGTTTTCTCTTCGTTTCAGGCTCAGCTCCCTTGGGACCTCTGACTTTTATCTTGAATGGTGAAGTTTTTGTTGTTTTCCCTTTGGGGTCATCTTCCCCGGATTCTTCATAAGTCGACATGGGGTTGAGATTTCCCATCAGTTCAAAGGTGCAAGCTACCTTTGCATTCTCCAACTCCCAGATTTTATGCCTTACCCAAGAAAGGGTGAATTTCATGATAGGAGCCATCAGGTCCTCTAACTCTGTCACTTCAGCCTCATTCCAGTCGATGTCACCGACTGACCTATCCTTTATGGCCTCATAGACATGGTCCTGAACCAGGTTTCCATCATCATCAAGTTGATCCGGGATCAACTTAACATTATATTGCCTAATGGCCTCCACAGGCAACCTAGAATATCTTTTCTTCCTCACCTCAAGGTCATCTTTGATATTGACCCAATAGTCTTCCAAGTCATCTTTGTGCCTATACTCCCGGGTAGCTTTCTTCTGAGCCTCTCCAGTTATATCAAAATTCATTCTTTTCAAATGGAAGGAGAATCCATAGGCTGCCAGTTCCTCCCCTGCGGTGTGAGCTGATTGGATAGACGGGCACATCTCTCCCACACCAATCCCAAGAGGGAAGTCTCCTTTGAAGCCTGTCTTGTGCTTCTCCCTCTTCACCACTGCATCAAATTCACAGATCTATCTTACAACTTCCAGTAGCACAATGTGGTCAGTGGGATACCGAGGCAACCTATAAGGAGCAACTGGGCATCCATCAATCCTGAGGTAAGTGAATGTAGGGAACTGGATGAACCATGCTCCATAGTTCTTGATTAGTCCTTTAGCTCCATCGGATAATCTGAGGTGCTCAACATTCTGGAGTGTCTGGGTGATATGCATTGTGAATGCATCATTTGCCCTCCTGTAATCCTTATGCCCCAGATGCAACTCCGGATAAACCTCATAGATTATATCCTGTCCAATTGTTCCCCTTAGATTCAAACCTTTGTAGGGGTAGGAGATGGCCAACACATACATTACATATGAGGACATAGTGAATTTCTTTTCCTCTAAAACATTCCTCAACTGTCTGTCAATCTCAGCACTGATGAGCCCTGCCCAATGATAATTGGTCCCTTGACTAATTTTGGTGATCACATGGACCATCCAATTCTCCAATACCCCTGCACTTCTCAATCGGCCACCCTGCTCAGAAGTGTGATGGCATCATATACATCTGACCTGAATTTTACCCTGTGCAGCTGTTTGGGCAACTTTGAATGATGGGATTTTGGCTTCTCTAGCCACGAGTTGATTATCTGCTGAGCCTTGACTAGCTCATTCTCATAGTAAGTCCTGATAGTATCAATATTCAAGGCACACACTGAAGGAAGGTCCGGCATGCTGAAAGCTTGTGCAATAGAGGCCGGACTGAAATTGGCCAAGACTCTCCCCTCGGTGCTGACCACTCTCTGTGTATCAAAGTCGTATTGTCGGGTGCACTCCAAGATTAATTCATAACACTGAACTGCCAGAGGGAACCCTGCCACATGTACCAATCCGGAGTTCATCATCCCTTGTCTCAGGGCTGACTGATCTTTCTCGGCCGTTCTCTGTTTGAACTCCTCATATCACCAAGCACCAACATTAGTATCTGATACTTCAGCCCACACAGAAGACACTTTGCTCTCAGGAAGCTGGTTCTTCATGTCCAGTCGTAGTCGTTCTGTCTCAGAGATGGATGAAGCCCTTGCACCACCCTTGGACTTCCCAGCAGCCGCCTTGCTTGATTCAGCCTACATATCCAAAAATCGTCATTAGTATTCAATTATTGCTCATATTCCAATCTGAAAGGTTAGCACAAATCATATAAATCAATCAAAATCCATTGCCAAATGCTAATCTTTCGAGATCCAGAGAAATCAGATGGTCTGGGAAAATCATGCAAACTGGGAAAATACCGGCGGGGCGGAATTTCGGAGAAATCCGACCCAGACGGATTCTTGCTGCCAAAGCATCATTAGTCAGATAAATCATTAGTGCAGATGAAAAAACAAAGGATAATCATTGAATTCACTCATTGGTAACAAGAAATAAGCATTAAACACCCGTTCCATTAATCCTATCATCGAAACATTTGAAAGGACACAATCAGACAGGAAATCCAGAAAAATCCGGATGGAATGGACTTTCGCGGACGACCTAAAATGCGCCGGAAATAACCCCAGTCCGCGGAATAAGTCCAAATCGGTAAAATCTGACAGCGAGGAAATTTCGCGACAACCTCGAAAACCTAAAAAATGGCGAAACGTGACCCAAAACTCAAACGACCACGGGATCCTCCCCACCTAAGCTCGAATGATCTCAGAACCGACGACAATCAACAAAATTCAGAGCGCAAAGGACCCCAAAGTCCCAGAAACTTGCAAAGGACAAATTCCCATATCAAAACGATGGTGCCCTAAATCGAATAATCAAATCTCTGCCATTAAAACCAGAGCAAACTTTAGGGTCTAAAGTATCGGCTAAGGATTTACCTAAAGCACTCGAATCTTCACAAGACGGGGAAGTCAACAAGATACAGGGACAAAATCGCTCAAACAAAATGAAATCTTTGCTTTGGGCCCAAACACCGAAGAAAAGCCCTAACTTCGCACGATATGGCAGATTCTGCACTAAAAGAACAAGCAATCAAGCCCAGAACTCTGTCTAAAGGATACATACGCAACCTCACGGATAAATAGAGCTCATAGGGCAAGGGAAATAGGGTTCCATAACTAAAAATGGGTCAAACCCCGGCTCTATAAATATGAAACCAAAATCAATCAAGGGCCGACCCAAATCTAATAATACCCAATGCAAAACCCTCAATCACCATACAAGCAAAACGGAAGGGCAATGACTACATACCATGGATCGAAGCAGAAGAAATTCGAGCTTGAAAAGGCGACCTTCGCAGCAAACACGTCCAAGCAATGAAAACACCGACACCGGCACTCAAGCAATCCTCACGCAAACAAATTAAGATTGATTCTCAAAGCTTCAAACAAAAATCTCAATCGCCAGAGCAATCAGCAAAGGAGCAATGAAGTTAGAATGGCGCTGAAAAAGCCCTAAATCCACCCTTATACCCGCCTGAGCAAAGGTACCTCAACCATTAATGCGCGATAAGACATTTCTAACAAGTCCGGAAACCTGAGCCCCAAACAGAATTTCAGAAAATCCCAAAATGCGCGGAAACACGGATTCCGCGGAAATGCAGAAACCGGGGAAATGAGGAAGATCGGGATTTTGGCAAAATCTGAGAAAATCTGCCAGGACTGGAAAATCCCGAAGTAAGGCAGAAACCCAGAATCGGAGAATCCTGCCAGAAACGGACAAGGAACCAGGGCCCGGGAAAATCCACCAGAGTTGGAAAATCCCGGATCCAAGTGAAAACCCGGACTTGGCCAAAAACTCATTTTCAATCAATTCAAACCTCAAGGCAAGGTCAAAGCCAGAAAGATCAACATGTCAAGACCCTAAAATGATAAATCCAATAGAACCAAAGGTCAAAGACACCAAAAAAAGAGGGTCCCTACTCCAAGTGGGGCGTGTGTGCAAAAATTGCACAACAAATGGTGACTCTGCTGAGGAAATGCTCCTGAGCATTTCAATGACAAACTAGAATCAAGAACCCATAACTCATGGTTCCAACTCAGATACCCAGCCACCACCCTAAGTTAAAACAAAGAAACTCTCAGCCATTCAAACATTCCTATACCAGGGTCTAAGTGTGTGCACATGCGTTTATTACCTACCCTCAGTTGTAAGAAAAACCAAACATGATATGAACAGGCTACGTAAAAATTCTTACTCTAAAAGTAACTTGGATAGAGCCTCGCTGCCAGTCAGGCGTCCATAGCCCCGACGAGGTTATCGCTGTGGTCCTCCTGAACATAGCTCTACTGCCAGTCAAGCGTCTATAGCCCCGGTAGAGATGTTCAGATCCCCCTGACAAGTTGAATTCAAACCTCATGATTTTCAATATATATTTGTCTTTTTTATTTTTATTTTGTTGATATCTCTTTTCTTTTCACTCACTTCATTCAACCTATGAATAGTGAACTCCACACTCAGGGTTGAGAACCACAGTGACACTAGAGCAGAAAAGGATTTTTCACCTGATCAGACCTTATAAGGACCTTTCACAACTTCAAGTATATTAAGGATTAAAGGTACAAGACCCCAATATATTCCTATTCAGACTGACTAGAAAACCTTTGCCTCATCATAAGGAGAAATGACATAGGTTAAAGGGTTCATACCATGGTATTCTGGAAAAATGATCAAAATTTGTAAGGGAAATACCAAGAATATCAGACCTGCTTTGCCACCGCTACCATACAGATGCACCCACAATCCCCAAAAGAAAAAAGGACCAAAAGCAAGAGCAACACAAAACAAAACAAACAAACCAAAGCAAACCTACTCTAACCAAACAAAACAAGCAAAACAAAAAGGGAAACCTACTCTAACCAAAGCAAGCAAACCAACAACAAAGCAACCTAAACTAACTATTTACAAAGCAAAGAGCTGAAAATAGCTCAAGACTGGAAATAATGTTTCAGATACTGCCTGTTGACAGGTAGTGGTATGTCCTCTCCCGTGAGAGTCCTCAGACGGAAGGCATTATCTCCCAGTATTTCGGCAATCTGATATGGGCCAAGCCATAATTTATCAAATTTTCCATGGTTCCCTTTCTGATCATGAGGCTTATCCCAGTACAAGACAAGGTTATAAATCCTAAAAGCCTTGACTTTGGCTCTCCTATCAAACCATCTCTTGACTACCCCCTGATGTTTGGCAAATTTTTTAAGGGCATTGTCTCATTTTTTCTCAAGGTGCAATAATTCTGCTAACCTAGCCTCCCTTCTATCCCCTTCATCATAAAACTGGTTTATAAACTGCAGGGTTGGGATCTTGAGTTGGATAGGGAAAACTGGTTCCAGACCATACACTAAATGATAAGGGGATGTACCAATGGAGGACTTAACTCTGGTTCGGTCTGCCCAAAGAGCAAACCGAAGTTGGGTGTGCCAGTCTTTTGGGTTCCTCTCTAACAACTTTCGGATGACAGTCAACATGTTCTTGTTGGAAGATTCAGCTAGACCATTCCCCTAGGGATAATAATTAGACGCAAACTTTACCACAATGCCATGATCAAAGGCCCAGTTTGAGAATTTCAAAGATGCAAAGGCAGGACCATTATCACACACAATAGCAACAGGACATCCAAACCGATTGATAATGGCAGATTCTAAAAAATCAATTACTACTTTTGATGTACACTGCCTATAAGCAAAAGATTTAGTCCATCTCGTAAAGTAATCAGTTATGGTGAGAATGTACCTGTGTCCTGTAGAGGATGGTGGATTGATGGGGCCTATGTAGTCCATACCCCATTGAGCAAAAGGTTTTACCTTAATGACTGACTGGAGCGGAAGTGCTGCACACCTTTCTCTTGTTGCTACAGTCTAACAAGTGTGACAGGTTCGTACATGACAATGAACATCCTTGAATAGTGTAGGCCAGTAGTACCTTACCCTCAAAATCTGATTCACAGTAGCAATCACGGAACCATGACCAGTACCATATTTCTCATAAAATTCACTCATTACCTTTTCAGCTTCCTGTCTTCCGAGGCACCTCAAATAAATACTTTCATGATTCTTCTTGTATAGGACAGCTCCTTTCAGCATGAAGCCGTCACTTTTCAGCCTTAAGGATCGCCTCTGTACTGCATTAAGGTGTGCTGGAGGTCATTGATTCAGCAGATAATAGACTATATCATCATACCAGCCCTTTGGGAAAACTTCTTCAACATTATAGTTATGAACAGACAATTCAGGGCCTATCTCTGCCATGGTCTGGGTGAGTCCTTGTCCTCTTACCAGCTTCATCAGCTGGATCTCAATGTCATACTCCTGAAGCATGGTCACCCATTTAGCTCTGCGCTCCCCTAACTCGTTCTGCATCAGCAACAACTTAACTGCAGAATCGGGAACAATTGCAAATACCTTGTTTCTGAGGATATAATGCCTGAATTTCTTTACTGCTCGAACAAGGGCATAGGCTTGCTTCTCCACACTTGGGTATTTCAGCTCAGCATCCTTTAATGGTGCACTCATGAAAGCAATGGGATACTCACTCCCCTCATCAGATTTTTGTGTCAGCATTCCAGCACATGAATGGTCGGAAGCAAATGAATAGATATAAAAGGGTTTGCTATAATCTGGACTCACCAATACTGGAGCATCAGCAATGACTCTCTTAATCTCAGCAAAGGCCTCCTTTTCTTCTGTAGTCCACTCGATCTTGGCATCTTGTTTCAGCATAGCATTTAATGGCTTCACAATCTTAGCAAATCCAGTGATGAATTTCCTAACAAAGTTAATCTTACCAAAGAAGGACTTCATCTCTTTTTTGCTGGCAGGTGGCTGAATTTTCAGGATGGCTTCCACCCTCTCCGGGTCTATAGCAATCCCTTTCTCTGATATGACATCCTAACAACTTGCCTTCTGTAACTCCGAAAATACACTTCTTGAGATTCAAGGAGATGCCAAATTCTCTGCACTTCTGAAATACTTTATGCAGGTCCGAGATATGATCCCCTCTATTTTTGGAGAAAACAGTCAGATCATCCATGTAAATGATAATGCACTTCCCTATGATGTCTTTGAAAGCAATGTCCATAGCTCGCTGGAATGTGGCCCCTGCATTAATAAGCCCAAATGGCATCCTCCTATAGGCAAAGGTTCCCCACTTAGTTGTAAAAGCAGTCTTGTGTCTGTCCTCATACTGGACCATCACTTGATTATACCCTGAATAATCATCCAGAAAGGACATCATCTGTGATCCATTGACCACTTGTAGCACTTCATCCAAAGAGGGAACTGGGTAATTATCCTTTTCTGATGACCTATTCAGATTTCTGAAGTCAACACAGAGCCTAATTTCACCATTCTTCTTTCTTACTGGAACCAGATTGGCCACCCATGTTGAGTGCCTGACAAGAAATATGATTCTAGCAGACAACAATTTCTGAACCTCCTTCTGTATGAGTGGTTCCAACAGTGCATTAATAGGTCTCTGCCTCTGTCTGAAAGGTTTAGCGCCTGGCTTCAGAGGTATAGTATGAGTTATGATGGATGTGTTATAAGTCTTCAAGTCTTCATAACCTCATGCCACTATATCTGGAAAATCATGCAGGGCTCTGATTATACCCTGTCTTTCTTCAGGAGTGCATACCTTGCCAATGAAAATGTTCTTGATATTGTCCTCAGTACCCACATTGTTAGGGTCGCACTGTCCACTAATTGATTCTTTCTTTGATTCTTGTTCCTAATCTCTGATTTTGTCCATATCGAAAATTCTCTCCAGCTGTACCATTCCCCTTGGAATAGTGTTAGACTTCAGGTTCAATACCCCTTCTAGATCCAATTCTGCTTCCGGAGGTTCTGTTTCATCAATGATCTGTGAAGCAAAGACGTCTGTATTTGTGATAAAGTCTAGGATATGTTTATCATCCTCAAACACCTAAAAATTAGTCACATTATCAGGAACCGATGGCACAGGAGTTAATTCAACAGTAAACTTCTTTAATCCTGACATGGATAGGGGCTGCAAAGTGCTGGCTGCTTGGGCCAAAGAATCGACAGTTTGATTCCTCTTTCTTGGGACCAGTTGGATATTAAAAGCATCAAATCCCTCAATGAGGTCCCACACCCTATGCCTATAATTGGTCATTCTCCTATCGTGACACGCATACTGCTTTCTTACTTGTTTGACTACTAATTCTGAATCACCAAAAACTTGCAGAACCCTGACCTTTTTCTTGAGTGCCATAAGGAGTCCATGAATTAATGCTTCATACTTTGCTACATTATTAGTGCAATGGAATTGGAGCCTATGAGCTGCAAAGAAATTCTTACCTTTTGGACTAATCAGTTCAAACCCAGCCCCAGCTCCATGCTTGGACTTAGATCCATTAAACTTAAGAGTCCAGTATTCTTCAGTGGTATTTTTCTTCATTCTGTCTTTTGGTTGATCAGTGTTAGAGATTTTCTTAGTCACCACAGGTTTCTGGCTCTGGCACTCTCTTTAAAGATTCTGTTCATCTGCCTCAACTGTTTCAACTGCCTGAGTTGGATTCATGCATTTCTGTACTCGTTCTACTGCTGTCTGACACAGACAACACTCCAACTCTAAGTGAGAAGCATTGTGGACTCTACACCAATTTGGTAAGAGTAACTCCTTAAAGCTTGTCCTCTTTCCCAAGTGAGTCTGGTTCTCCATACATTGCCTAATGAATTCCTGGAAATCATCCAATAAGCTGATCTGTTTGTCTTTAGGTTCTTCCTCTTCAACTAATTATGTCAGAACCTCAGTATGGCTGGACCCTGTCCGAACATCAGCTGGCATCGTATGCAACATCAACACCTCCTCTACATCTGATTCTTCATATTGAGCCGATAGCAGGTAGTTTCCCATTCCAGCTTCTGATATGAGAACTTCTGCTGAAGTCTTTTGGTATTCTATTATCATGTACTTCATTCTAGGCTCTCTCTCAATCTTAATCTGATTAGGCACTCCTTTCCAGGGCAACCACATGTGAGAGTGGTCAGTAGACACATACCCATTCAGAGCCTTGGTAAAATCTCTTCCTAGGATCAAACCGTATGCATCAGGAATATCAGCTACCTGAATGTTAATAACCTATTAGATTCTTGGATCTGAAGCTATCTGCATATGGATCATGTTAAGTTCCCCTACCACACTCACTTCGGTTCTGTCCAACCGAGTGACCTTCTTCTGGGAATCAGCAAGTGTAATTCCTAGAGCCCTACAAACCCCAAGAAGCATCACGTTGGTGGAAGCACCAGAATCTAACAAGCAATTGTGAAGGTTCTTACCAAAGATTCAGACTGAGATCAGAAATGGTGGAGTTTCTGTCTTTCCTTGAAACAAAGTGGGCTGAGTGTCCACCTGGGCCACTTGAGTCCTATCCTTTTCTTTTCCCTTATCTCCAGGGGGCGGGTTAGTCGTATTTTGGGTCTGATTTTGTGTGTTCACAGACTAAAAACTAGAAGTCTGGCTAACATGCTCACCAGAAGACTTATCCAATGACTTTGAATTTGCATCGTAGGTACCTAAGACAACCTTCCTAATTGCAGGAAACCTTAATAACTCAAATGCAGAAAGGTTTACCTTTAGTTTCTTGAATTCCTCTACAACATATGAGGCCATCTGTTCCTCAGTCATATCAGTAGAGACCTCTTTAGATGGTTCCTCTGCCTTATCCTTGCTTACTTGAACAGTCTTTTCTTTCTGTGGTTCTGTTTAAGCCTGTCCATCTTTCGAAAGGTACTGCTTGAAGACATGTGGATAGGACGGATTGTTGCTTGCATTAGGATCTGGAGGGGTACTGAAGTTGTTGGGAGGAATGGAAGTGGTGAAAGGTCCTCTAGACTGTGGATGCCTATGAGGCATATCCCTCAAGCCTTGCCTCTGAAACATCTATACTTCTTCAACATAAGCTTCCTTCTGATTGAGGGGGCCATTGTCATTCATTTCTCCTTCGTTAAATAACTGAGCAACTTCATCTCCATTACAAATCTGATCTATTTCATCTTCCTGGGAATCAAGTTCTTCTGGCACATTTTCATTGCTGGTTGGAAAAGGAGCATGATTTAATACCAGCACAGAAGAATCATATGAGTTGGAAGGAACAATCTCCTGTCCATTCACATTATTCTCTACCTCATATTGAAAAATGGAGGCAGTAGTTTGGAACTCTGGACATTCCAATTCCGAATGTTGGCTCATTTTGTGGAGTCTGCACCACCCTGATAAGGCCACTTCAGCCAGGTACACACCAGTAGGAGGTTTGTCTTGACTGACTAGCTGGTTTACAGATTGATTGACAATTTGATTAGCAGGCTGATCCAATGGGGTGGGAACTCCCCCATTATTGGGCCCTGTATTCCAAGTTCTGTTCTGTCCTTGTGGTGGCCTTTTATCAAATCCTGATCCACTTCCTTGGCCTCGATCAAAGTTTTGCCTCCTATCATTATTGAAACCCCTATCCTGATTATACCCCCTATCATTGTAGAATCCTCTGTCATTACGCTGTCCCCTGTCGAAATTCTATCCTTGTGAAAACTCCCTATTTTGATTAGATTGCATTCTTTTCTGGGCAGCTTGCAACTGACTATTCTGATTTCTCAAGTAAGTCACCTCTAGATTTAGCTTCTTTATTTGTTCAGCCATTTCATCAATTCTCTCCCTATTTGGATCTCAGTAGGGAGGCTGATATGGGTTATTCTGAGGAGGGACAGGCATTGTGGCGGATCCCAAAGACTGATGTAACACTTCAGAATTCTCCAAATAAGCAGGGAAACTATTTGACTGTGACGGGTACATCGGCTGATTGACTTGTTGTTGAGGGAAGTTTGTCATAGGAGAGATCTGGTTCATGGGATGACTAGGGTGTGGTACCATAGGTAATTGGGGAACTGGGTTCATGATTGGGGTATGATTGGTGAGAGCCTGATTTACTGCCTGAATCTGGTTAGGATGTGCAACTGGTCCCAGAGAAGGCAATGGCCCAGTCAAGTGTTGTTTCAGATCCGTACTGAGCTTGACAGCCTCTGTATAAGCATCAGTCAGGGTACCTGGAGGGTTGGGTCTCCATTTCAAAAAGGTTGCTGTTAGGCTATCCAGAGCTTCATAATAGACCCCCAGGGCAGTACCATCATCTAAAACATACGGGTCTTGTAATCTAGTGAACACACGATGGAACCTATTATTGAAATTGGCTATGGGTTCATTAAATTCTCTCTTGACCTTGATGAATTGCAAGTATAGCTCATTGGCACTGATGGGTATTCAGAACTTCTACAAAAAGGCCTTTTCAAGGTCATTCCAATTAAGGATTGAGCCAGCAGGGAGATGGTTATACCAGTAAAAGGCTTCTTCTCCTAGTGAATAAGGAAATAACCTACAGGCAACATCTTCATGGACAATCCCTCTGTCTTTGAGGCAAGTTTGGAAAATCCTTATGTGTTCTTCTGCAGTTCTGTTTAGATCATTCGCATGGAATTTAGAGCAGAAATGCTCAAGGCTTTTGGGCATTACATTGTAAGCCTGGAAGAACAAAGGTGATGGATTATTGACAAGGAAAGCCATTGGTAAGAGCGGGGGTGGAGGTTGTGGTTGGTTAATGACAGGCTGAGGCTGTTGAATAGGAACCTCTTCAGGGATGGGTATAGCTTCAACCTCAGGATGTGAAGATGTGGACAATGGGGGTGAAGGGATGGGTGATGATGATTCTCCCCTTTCTCAGGTCCTTCTTGACCTAGTGGGGAACTGTAGCTCCTCTAAATCTTCCTCTCCTGTGGTTGGAAGCTGCGGATCGCCAGAGCAGGAAAAAAGTATCCCTGCTAGGACTCCATCACTGGTGCTTCTAGAATTAGGACTTGAAGAGGCCGACCAAGGTGAACAGCTTCCGAAAAAAGAAGATGATAGGGCAACCGCAGAAGAAGAAAAGGTGACAGAAGAACCAGGAGAAATAAGAGTAGAAGAAATCCGGACTGACCCTGTAGCCCTGGACTGGTTGGAGAAGGAACTTGCAGGGAGGAAACAGGTGATTGTTGAAGATACTCCCTTAGACTGGGACAAAATGCTATCTAATATTGGTAAGGGAAAGAAGAAGAAGGCTGCAAAGGTCATCTCTCGGGTGGAAAGGGATGAAGCGAATAACCGGGTTGTCCATGTTGCCACTCCTGCCGTAGATAAAATGAGAGATGATGTTACAGGCCAAAATTATAATGTTCAGACCATTAACCTTGGGCCGGCCTCCCTAGAGCAGGATATTGAGGAATTTGAGGGGTCTAGTGCAGTCATTGTTGACAGATTAAAGAGAGAAACTCAGACCAAACGAGAGCTGAAGAGAGAAAATAAAAAATTAAGAAAATGCTTGGAAGAGGTAATGAGGCCTCTGCAGTCTCTCCACCCTTCTTCTTCTGCTACTCCGGGTTTCCTGCCTAAAGAAACAATCTCTGGGATTGAGAAATTGAAAGCTTCAGCCCAAGCTGCAATAGATTGGCTAATGGATGTCCAGACCAAAGGGGATGATGCTATCAAGGAGATCTTATCTGTGGGAAAGGATGCAATCCAGGGCGAAGCAACTGTTAGAGCATATCCTGTCTCAGGATAAGGATGACATGGACCTCCTATTGCAGAAATCGAAGGTTATCCTGGGACATGGCAAGGAGCAATTAACTAAGGATGGAATCCTTCATTCCTCCAGGTTGGATGGGCCATAGGAATGGTTTGAGGCGCTGCAGTTTGGCACTAGAAGGAGGGCCTGAATGAGCACACTGGATCATTTCTTGAACGCCATCTCTCCAGAGAGATACAGGAGAAATACCAGATCTACCACAGGAAGGAAGAAAATAGCTCCTAAGTATCTGAGCTTGGATCAACTGAAGGAGTGGTGGCATGAAATTTATGCCCCGGATTCTGATGGAGCTGTCACCAGCCACTTGCTTGATGATGCAGCTACATACTTGGCGGTGATGGATAGATACATGGCTAGCAGGGAAGATTGGAACAAAATTGTTGAACGATCCAATGAAGAAATAGATTCCATTAAATGCCGACTCAGGGTTTTGCCATTGCCACCTATTGCTAAGTTGGAGGGAATATTCTTGAGGGTCCAAGGGTCATTCGGGCAGAAGAAGGATAAAGGGAGTAGCAGTTAATGCTCATTTCAAGATTTGTGCTTCCCTATTACCATGGGGCATGCATTGGACCGGACTTCCTTGGGGACTGTGTCTAAGCCGACTTGGATGATGGCATTTAATGTGTGCCTTAGTTCGTTTCCTTGGCCGACTTGTTTTGGCGGTTTTTATTATTTTGTGAAAATGTTTGGCTAGGCCGACATGCTTTGGGGGGAATTTTCTATAAATGGGAATTCTTGCCTCATTGTAGGGGTTAGACATTGGTTCTGGACATTAGCAAGACAGTAATAGAGCTTAGCAAGAGCAATAGTTAGAGTAGTTTGATTTTCTAGAAGCAAACATTATATTCAGAACAGTTGAAATTGTTGCAAAATTTTGGTGATTAATACAATTGAAGACATTGTGGTTATTCCTGGTGAAATCTTTTGTGTTATTTCATCTTGCATGGTTCATTTGTTCTATCTTTTAAATTGCTTGAAGATTTAGGGTTTAGCATTCAGAAATAGATTAGTTTCAGTTGGATAAATGATGTTTATGATTTCATATTTGGAATGTTTGTAGCTATCTCTGGTCTATACTTCCAGTAACTATCTGATTGTAGTAGGCTGGAAAAGTCAACCTGAACCGTATATTCAATGTGCTTAAGTTCGATTGTAGATACATGTCTATGATTTGAAAACCTATATTCCTCAGAAGATTGCACCGTTCTTGTAAGATTGCATTGTGGGTTGAACAAGAACTGGTTATTTGAGATAGGTCCATTCCAGATATATGTCATTTGCATTGCTTGTCTTAGCAGTAGTTTAGATCTTATCACTTCCTTGCATCCCTATCTTTTGTTGTTTCTTTATTATTCGGTTAGATTTAGGATTTAAGATCATCATATTGTCAAACCTGATAAATTGAAAGATACAGTTTGCTTGTAGTAAGGTCCGATTGTGATTACCAGCATTTCACATTTTATCTGAGTTGTTTTATGCATTGTTATGACCTAACACCCGAGAGACCTTGGGGTGATTTTCAGTGATTTATTATTGAAAATTATCTTTCAAGAGAGATAGAATACTATTTTCTGTCTGAGTTGTTGCCGTGCAGAAAACACCATCAACAATTCTAAGGTCAGCTTTTCCAAAATCAACAAGTAATTCCCAACTATCTTTCTTCCACTCACCAAAACTAACTCTCAATAATCTCTCTCAATTCTCAACTCAAAAATTCAGAATAACAACTCAAAAATTTAGCATCAAGAGTGCATAATGCATCCAAAATAAGGGAGAAAGCACCTCTATTTATACACAAAAGTGAGTAACTACATGCTAGAAAATACATATCAAATATGACACTTCTCAATCCAAAAGGTTCGACTAAGCAAGGAAAAGAAAATGTGGTAACTAAAATCGTTGCATAGTAAAAACATGCACAACCAGATTTTATCATGGTGAATGAGTCACTTATTCAAATGGACAACAAGAATAACAATAAAAATGCAAGGTTATTGTCTTCTACAAGTTGACTCTATTTGGCCAGCTTCACATTTCAAGACCAATTCTCATATTTAAATTTGATTCATATGCAAGAATTCATAATGTGGTTTAGACTTCTATTTGGCTCATACTTCCATAAGTTGGTGCCACCAAAACATCACGGGCCCCTATTCCTTTGGTCATTGTTTGCTAATGACCAATTCAAAGTTTCCTATGCATGAGTATTCACTTTGCTTTTGCATTTTTTACTTAGTCTTTGGTAGATCATCTCACACATTGGTTTTGCATTGGATACCATGCACTACCAATGTTTCATTTACTCAAAATTTAAATACTTGCGACAATGTTTAATGTTTATGCACTACCCATATTGGTGTGCAATTTCCTTAAATATTAGTGTTATATACTATATGTATATGCTACACATTATACATATAATATATGTTGTTCAATATAAGTTGTGCGCTTTATAATATTTATGCACTATTTGATATCATTAACATATATACATATATATATACATAATATATATATTATATTATATATTATGTATATATGTTAATGATATCAAATAGTGCATAAATATTATAAAGCTCACAACTTATATTGAACACATATATATACATAACGTAATATGTATATATGTATATATGTGTATATCTCTCTCAACTTACAAGTTTATATAATGCATTATTCAATATATTTATACACATGTACACATATTCTCATATTTCACATTGTAGACACCTAAATTTGGACACTTAATTTATCCAAATTTATCCCCTTTCATCTAAACATCTTGTTATTTGCATTAATTAAGTAATATTACTATTATTTAATTAATACCCTTAATTTTTTCAAATCCCTAAGGTATTTAGTTAATAATTAAATACCTTATCTTTTTAATCCCCCTTTCATCAAATGAATTAAATAAATATGACATTTATTTAATTTCTCACATGTCACATCAATTTTTCTTAATCTTAATCAACCTCTCAATCTCTTCATTAGGGATGTGCACGTGCCTAATCCTTGATTAGGATTTGTCACATCCTCCAACTTTGGAAAGTTGACTTCTAATCCTCATTACCATCTAATTATCTTCTAATTACTGATTAGTTAAACCTAATTAGTACCTTGGTCAACTCTCCCCATCCCCCAAGGAATTTTTAATTCTTTTTAATTCATCCAAGGCTCCTCTTTTCCCCATGTGAATTTTTAATTCACTTTTATTCCTCCTAGAATCCCCTTTTCCCATGTATCTTTTAGAATCTTTGACTTGTCACATCAAGTCACATGTGGACAAGTGCTTCCATTTTTGGAACCTTGTCTTGTCCATGGGATTCTTCCAAGCATGTGAATTTTTAATTCACATTTATTCACCCAAGATTCTTCTCATCCCATAATGTACTTCTAAGGTACATGTCCTTCTTACACATCATGTACCTCACTTCCACCTCACTTCCACATCATCTTATCCTTGGCCATCTCACATTCCACATGTCAAGATGTGAGGGCTTGTGAGTCCTCAAATCACATAGCCCTACATCTTGACTTTGGTGGCTCAATCTCAACCATTGAATTCTTTAGAGAATTCAAATTTCTCTATAAATAACCTCTCTTCTAAGGCATAAAAAAATACTTAGTCATTTGAACAACTTTATGCTATCATTTTGTGCACTCATTTTATAAGTATTTTCTTTCAACTAGCCATCCATTTTAGCTATTTTCATTTGCATCCCACCATCTAGTTAATCTTGCATTTAGCTACATCAATAGCCATCTAAGGAGCATAAAAAAAATCCAAAATCAAGGGCCAACTAAGGAGTTTCAGCTGCAAAGAGAAGGTATAATCATTTGCAATCCTTTTTCATTTTATCTCTTTGTATTAACAATTCCTTAGGCTGATCTTGAAGTGTTTCTTTTTATTTTTCTATTGCATTTTAGTTGTTTAAAATAGGTAAAATTTGAGGATATCACATTTCTGGCATGCCTAGTGGGACCCACAAGTGGGTTCCTCTATTTTACATTTTTTGTTGTTCAAATTATTTGCAGGAACAAGTCACAGAGGGTTAACTAGGCCTTCCTGGTCACTATAGAGGGGTGACTATGCCCTCTGGGTCATTGCAGAGGGGCGACTACGCCCTTTGGTTCACTGTAGAGGGGCAACTATGCCTTCCTAGTCATTATAGAGGGGCGACTACGCCCTCCTATATGCTATAGAGGGGCAACTACGCCCTCCTAGTCACTGCAGAGGGGTGACTACACCCTCTGGTTCAATGCAGAGGGGTGACTATGCCCTCTTGGTCATTGCAGAGGGGTGATTACGCCCTCTTGGTCACTGTAGAGGGGTGATTATGCCATCATATTCATTGCAAAAAGGCTATTACACCCTCTGTTTCATTGCAAAAGGGTGACTACGCCCCTAATTTAACTTTGTTTTCTAACATTTTACTATAGAAGGGCGACTATGCCCTTGATTAAACTTTATTTTCTAACATTTTACTATAGAAAGGTGACTATGCCTTGGTTTGAATTTTGCTTGCTAACATTTCACTACAGAGGGGCAACTATGCCCTCTAGTTCATTGCAGAAGTTCAACTACGCCCTTTTGTTGTTGCAGTAGTTCAATTGTGCCCTCTTGATGTTGCAGAAGTTCAATTGCGCCCTCTTGCTACTGTAGAAGTTCAACTGCACCCTCTTGTTGCAGAAGTTCAATTGCACCCTCTGTTTGCTGCAGAAGTTCAACTACGCCCTCTGTTTGCTATAGAAGTTCAACTGCGCATTTTGTTTGCTATAGAAGTTCAACTACGCCCTATTTCATATCATGTTTCTAACAAGTTTGTTGCAACAAGGCTGATACGCCCTCTCCCATATTCTGTTTCTAACAAGTTTCCTATAGAGGGGTGGCTATGCCCTAGGGCATATCCATATTTTGTTCTAACAATTTTTTTGCAGAGGGGCAATTACGCCCCCTCTAGTCACTGCATTGGGGTGAATTTTCCTTCCTGGTTACTACAGAGGGGTGAATACACCTCAAAACAACATATTTTGGAAGGTAAAATGACTGTTTTAGCTTAATTTTTGCTCCCATTTTTTGTTATTTTTAGATTCTAAGCCCCTAACATTATTTTTTGTAAGAATATTGGTGTTTTTGCGAACATTTTGTAACATATTCTTGTGTAATTGGTGAAGAAAGAAGGATAAAACAATAAACATTTGCTTACAGGACCTTCTGTTTACACAGATTTCTAAAGCTATCCTTGTTTTTTTTGTTAATCTAGAAACATAGTTTAATTAGGAGAAGTAATATCCATTGGTTGTTGTGTCTATCTTTTTGTGTTACACAAAGGGAGAATTAGTTTTTTTTCACTTTTCCCTTTTTCATACCCTATTTCTAACAAGTTTGCTGAAGAGGGGCAGATACACCCTCTTCCGTATTCTATTTCTAACAATTTTGTTGCAAAGGGGCGACTACACCCTCCTAGTCACTGTAGAGGGGAAAATTTTCCCTCCTGGTTACTGCAGAGGGGCGAATATGCTCCAAAACAATACATTTTAAGAGGTAAAATGACCATTTTAGCTTCGTTTTTGCTCCCCTTTTTTGCTGTTTTCATATCCTAACCCCCTAACATTGTTTTTTGCAAGGATATTTGTGTTTTTGCTAACATTTTGTAGAATATTCTTGTGTAATTGACAAAAAATGAAGGATAAAAAACTAACATTTGTTTGCAGGGCTATCCATTTGCTCACATTTTAAAAGCTATCCTTGTTGTTTTCATTAATCTAAGAACATAGTTTAATTAGGGGAAGTAATATTCATTATTTGTTGTGTCTATCTTTTTGTGTCACCCAAGGGGGCATTAGTTTGTTTTCATTTTCCCCTTGCACTTCATGTGAGCCTGGGGAGTAGATGGAAATGATTAGTGCATTCTTTTTAGTGGAACTTGCTTGGGGATTTCATCACCCCAAGGGACGATTCCAACCACGTGTACCAGTGAGGTATATAAAGGGGGGAGAGTGAAAGATGTACCTCAATCTAGTTGCATCATAATTGGCAGAGCGTTGAAGCTAGGGTGATACCTAGATAGATGTGAAGAGTTGGTCTGAGCCCTTCAGTATCTCACTAGGGTTCTTGACTCATGCTTGTAACAGATTGGTGTTCACGGTTGTGCCTCACATATCAAGAGTATATTGAAGACTCCCTAGACACCTTATGCATCCTAAATTAAGACCTTTGTTGGCCATACCCTTAATAGTAATCGTAGGATTGTGCTTGTTTGAAAATGTTTTCTTGTGAGAAACTAGTAATTTTTTTGACAAATTGGCCTTATTGTTATCATTTCAAGTCCTTTCCATAGTCATTTCCATCTAAACCAAGTCCCTGATCACTATAGTGGGGTGAATTTTCCTCCTGAACAATCAAAATCACCTCGTTTAGCCTCTAAACCATCGTTTAATCATTCCAAACCTCTATTTAATCATTCCAAACCTTTGTTTTGTCATTCTAAACCTCTAAAACCTTTGTTTGATCATTCTAAATGTTCATTTAACCATTCCAAGCCTCCATTTAATCATTCTAAAACCTCCGTTTAATCATTCCAAGCCTCCATTTAATCATTCTAAACCTCTATTTTGTCATTATAAACCTCTAAAACCTCCATTTAATCATTCCAAACCTTTGTTTTGTCATTCTAAACATCTAAAACCTTCGTTTAATCATTCCAAACCTCTGTCTAATCATTCTAAGCCTCTATTTTGTCATTCTAAACCTCTAAAATATCTATTTAATCATTCCAAACCTCCGTTTAATCATTCTAAACCTCTATTTTATCATTCTAAACCTCTGTTTAGCCATTCCAAACCTTCATTTAGCCATTCCAAACCTCTGTTTGACCATTTCAAACATTCATTTGACCAAGTAGTCTTTCATCCCTTTTGATCCTCCGTTCACTCATTTCGAGTAATCTTTTATCCATTCCAAGCATCCATCTCCCCATTCTGAGAGTTGTTCATCCTTTCTAATCAATCATTTACTTGTTTCAAGCTTTCATTTCTACGACTTGAGAGTCGTTCATCCATTCTAAGTAATCGTTTACTAGTTCTGAGTGCTTGTTCATCCACCCCTATCATTCATTTTCCCAATCCGATCATCTATTTCCTTAATTTGATTATCTAACACCCTATTCCAATCACCTGTCTCTTCATTCTAATAGCCTATTTACTCACTTAGAAATTCCAAAAGTAGTGGTGCGAATTTTCCCTACAATGGGGAAAATTTTCCTTGCAGTGGGGTGAATTTTCCCTACAGAAGGGAAAATTTTCCCTAGAAGGGAAAATTTGCCCCTCTGTGAGGGAAGATTTTCCCTAGAAGGGAAAATTCGCCCCTCCGTGAGGGCATATTTTCCCTAGAAAGGAAAATTCACCCCTCTGCAACAAAAAAATGGCAAATAGACAATAAACAGATCCAATTCCCAAATCTGATTGGTGGAGCCAATCCCATCATATCCTTCAATCCAATCTTAATCTGAGCTTTAATCTAATCCCAATCTAAGCTTTGTTCCATTTGAATAGTATCGATACATCATCCTTAAACATCTCTAAGTTACACATCCCTTATCATTTTCTCAATCCAAATCATCTGAACTTCATTTTAGGTTATTATTCGAATTGACCTGAATGCTTGAATTGATTGTCATCATCAACATCTACTTAGGATTGTCATCTGTCATAAGTTAATCATCTTTGTCGGCCCAATCAATTCACCTTCAATCTCAAGGTAGATTTGGTGCTACAATAATCCATTCATCCTTTAATCCGATCAATTAGTATCCTAAGTGACCTAGGGTAATCTCCGAATGGGGTTTTCCAATCCCTCTCATCATCCTATCTGATCCATCATTTGATCTTATCAATCATCGATTGATCTTATCAAATCTAATCCAATCACATCCTTATCCAATCACGTCCAACCCAATCAATTTGCTTCCATCTTGAGGTAGATTCGATGTCATAATCATCCTTTGATAATCAATTCTAATTGTCAAAATCAATCCCATCACATTATCTAATCATCCTAATATGAGCTTTAATCCAATCCCAATTTGAGCTTTAGTCTATTTCCATTCAAAATATTTGATCCATCCTATTTATCCTTTCATCATCATGAACCCTTATCCTCCATCAATAGTAGTCAAGGGAAACCCTAATTATGTCGATGACAATAATGAAAGTCTTGTCGATCAAGAGGTATATGACATAGATCCCCTTGACGCTATCATCGCTAGTAAATTTTCTCCACCCGCTTCCCAAAATCTAATCACCCCTTTAAGTTATCTCATTATGTCTTCATCCATGCCTAATCATGCTCCTTATGCTACCTTTGACAAGGGATATTCACTATCTTCCCCATCTACATCCTCCTATCTCAATCTTTCATTTGCATATGCCCACTACCCTAATCCTCCATACTAATCTACCCATTCTACTCATACATTCACACCTTCCTATCTTAATCCCACATTCACACCTTTTTATCTTAAACCTACACCCTCATCAACTTACCTTAATCTAATATCCACATCTTATCCTAATCCATCATCCACATCTCCCTTTCTCAATCCACCATCTCAATATTCCCATCCTAATCCACCACCCCAATATCCTTACTACAATCCACTACCTGTATCCTCTTGGCCTAATTCACCATTCCAATACCCCTATCTTAACCCTTCATCTAATCTTAATCCCCCATCTATTCCTAGTCCTGCATCCAATCCCATTCCCCCATCTAATCCTAATCCACCAACCCATAGTCCTAATCCTACACCCATCCCTAATCCTTCATCTATTCCTATCACACCATCTCACCCTAGAATATGCAAGTTTCTCACTCTATAAGTTCTCCAAGGACTCATGAAAAAGACATCTCCCACTCTACACCTTGAAGTCATGGAACCATGCCATCCCAATTCATCATCCACGATCACTAGTGATGAGATCCTTCTCCATATCACACCTATCATTATTGATACCACCCCTAGCACCACTCAAACTGTCGAATCCTCTGAATCCACTGAGCCCCCCTCTCCTACCATTACATCTACCGAATCCATTGAACACCCATCTTCTACTCCTAGATCCACCCAATCCATCGAAGACACCCAAGTCCAATCCACTTCTCCTACCCCTAGTATCACTAAAATACATTTTGATGAATGCTTCAAATCCTCCATCCTTCCATCTCCCCAACTTGAAGAGTCCCTCCAACACTCTGTCATCTTTCCATTCACACAAGATGAGTCATGCCAAGAGTTTGATCCAAAGAATACCAACATATCCCCTTGTCCAGATCAAGACCCTACCATCCCATTTAGTCTACCTCAAGATCACAGTCCCCCATCCATGCCATCCCACGATCCATTTGTCACTCAAGATTCCACTAATCCATCTCACGAGCCCTTATCTCCATCTCCATCACATGATTCCTTATCACCTACCATCACGAATCTAGATCCTATCTGTAGACACCTAAAAATGGTCTAGATAATCTAATTAATTAAATACGATTTATTTGATTAATTAATCTTAATTCATCTACTTTGTAAAATAAATAGAAATATTTATTTATATTAAGTTCACTATTAATTCTTCTATTTTATCATATTATTTTCCTCTTAATTAAATAAACAAAATTAAATACTTTGTTTTATTTAATTATTATCATTATTTCTTCTATACTTTATCCATCAATTCTATCTTAAATTAAATACACAACTTCAATAGTTGATATTATTTAATTATCTCATCACATTTCTTCTTAATAAAGATATCCTAAAATCTTTAATATAATTATTATTTTCTTCTATTTTAATTTAATAAACAAATTCTATAGTTTGTTTTATTAAATTATTTATTCCTCTCTTTGCTAATTTAAATAAACCAAAAATATTTAAATTAAGCATAAATCTAATCCCTTTATTCACTCACCAATAAAATTAGATTTATCAAATCTAATTAATTCAACTGGCATTCACGGGAAGAGCCTTAGGGACAAACCTGCAGGAAATCCTCTCAATCTTCTGCCTCAAATCGTTCCTCTCATCTTGCTTGGTGTTTTCATGGGGAGGAACAATCATCCATGATCAGCTTCACCTTCTCATCTCATGCCATTCAATTCTCCAGATTGAATCTCAGCCTCTGTTGTGTTACCCTTGTGCAAATGTGCTACCAGGAATCTATATATATAGCCTTTTAAAGCACCAAAATCATCTGAGAATCATCATATTTTATGCAAACTTACTCTGTAGGAATTAGTACTCAAGCAACCAAGCAATCATTTAGCATTAGTATTCTAATATCATCATAGCATCATGGCATCAGTAGATTTCATATCACAGCAGCATCATTAGCTTTTACTGTAGCTTCCATTTATTTGGTTTCATGTCAGGATAGTTTACAGTAGCATCATATCATCTAGATTTCACTAGAAATCATCACATCACAACATTTAGCATCCATTCTGTTCTCTAGATAGGCATTTTAAAGAGTTACGGTGCTTACAAATATGAGAGCTTCTGTAATTTGATAAATCTTTGGAGATAGGAGACAATGAGATGCTTTTAGGATTTTCTGTGTTTTAAATTAGTTTAATTCATGTTTAATTCTGATACAAGGTTTCATTAAGAGGTGTATTTAATTGTAGTTTGTTTACATTTTTCCACACTTACATATCGGTGCCCACTGTGGGGCTTACCCCATGTTTTTAACAATTTTTTCTAGAATTTTTTTTGTATAGGAGTTTGGTGTGATCCATTTTAGCGTGATCGGAGGATTTTATAGCACTTCTAAGGCCTGTTCTAGTGCTTTTGACTAAAATTGTAGCGCTTCTGAAGACTATTTTGGTGGTTTTACAGAAAAGTATAGCACTTTCCGTGACTGTTTTAGTGCTTCAATTTCACAATCCAACACGGGTTCGCAGTAGCATTAACATCTTTTTAGTGCTTTTGTCTATTTCTTTAGTGCTTCTATCTGTTTCTTTAGCGCTTCAGTAACTTTCTATAGCACTTCTCGAGATTTATATAACACTTATATCCATTTTTATAGCACTTTTAATCACTGTCATAGCACTTTTGTGTAACACATTTTCTGGATCTGATGCTTCCGCGACTAGTAAATTTCATTTCATCAGTTGGACTAAAAATAATCAATCTAGGATAGACACTTCTTTAGTTGGTTTAAAATGGATCAATCTTAGGATAGTCACATTTTTCAATTGGACTAAAATTTATCAATCTAGGGTAGTCATCCAACATTTCAAATTTGGATTTAAAATGAACACCATGTCTTTTTGTGAAGCAATATCTTCACTGTGAAGCAACATCTTCACATAGATAGAAAATTTTTCATTTGGGCTTTAAAAAAATTGAACAAGTGGTTTCTGTGTTTGAATGTTTGATAGGCATATGCTCTCCCCTTAGCTGAGTGATACAAAAAGCCAAATTCATCCTTTTTATGCATTCTTAAAGTTTTATTACATCCTTTAGAAGGCCTGCCATAGTGGGAAAAAGTACTCACCCTACGGGAACGACCTAAGTGGGTTCAAACCAAAGTTAGGTTTTTCCACCCCACTATAAAATTTAAAGCAAATCTGGGGAAACCCACTTTTGTTAGAAGTGTGCAAGATAACCATCCCTAAAACCTTTGTTCTAAAGGTTGGGAGGTCTCCTGAGGGAGTCTATTATTGCCGCTTCGAACGAAAACCCTTTTTAAGAACCTAGTGTAGTATCCAGTTGAGTCAGTAACCAAACACTGTAATACTCGTAGTGCAAGGGGAGGGAAGAATATGCCCCCAAGACACTCACCATATAATTTCCAAGAACCGTTTGCTCAGGGGATCCGATATCCAAACCAGTGAAAATAGGACCATATGTGGTTCTTTTGAACATACACTATTTGTTTAGATTACAACTCTTAAGAAAATATTGTCTTCATTTGAGTGCTGTGTATTCCAAAATCATTAAAATTCAGATAAAAGATCATCCTAAAAAATACAAAATCATATATGATTATAGATTGGAAAACCACTAAGTTTGTCAAAAAATCTTTGGCCAAGAGAATTAGAAAACCCAAGAAAACACTTAGTTACAAGCATCTTTTGCAAAAATGACATTTCTTGTATTAGAATAGAAAGACATTGCTTCATCATAGAACATTCCTCCATAGGTTCCATGATTTCAATAGGGGTTACACTGATGATTATGCTGTAGAACCTATAACTTCATGAGCCTATATTCAAAGAAGAGCTCTTTCACAAGCATCTAACCATAGCCAACGCATTCGTCAATCTTTCATTCCACAACCTACCATAGAATACTCCACTAGACCAGATCAATTCTTACAGTAGATGAAAAATTTGTAAACCTTATAAGTTAAATGAAAATTTTAGCGATTCAATCCTCTATTTTAGCGCTTCAATGGTATTCTTTAGTGCTTTTGCTCTCTATTTTTGCATTTCAACCGAATAACAAAGCACTTCTACTCGTTGTTTTAGTGCTTACACAGAATAGCATAACGCTTTTGAGCTTTGTTTAGGGCATATATTCTTTGTTTTAGTGCTTCTAGGTTATAATTTAGCGCTTCTACTCTCTATATTAGTGCATCCACAGAAAGAGAAAACAAACAAAAATTTTTTTAGAACAACTGTCAGATAAACCAATAGCAGAAACATAATATTTTACCAGTCAGAAAGATTTTACAAATGAGACAGTTTCCTAACATCGTAAAACAAAGTAGGTTCTTACAAGTTAAAATTGTTTACACAAAGACTAGATCTTGAAAAATACAAAGTGTCCAAATCATCAAAACAAATCCTGAATTAGTGAGCTAAGTTTCCTCATCAGGATTTTTACATCCTACCATCACAAGAAAAAAATTTTAGTAATCAGAAATTTTTAGATTAGCCTCGTCAAATAGAATAACTCATTCTATTGGGCTTCTTTAATACTCAAATTGACACTAACATCACATAGAAGATCTAAGTTTAGTAAGGGAAAAACAACAAAAAACTTGTATGCCAATCTTGACAAGGTTGCAAAGGCAAAAACTCAGAGAAAAAGAAACTGAAAATCTAAACATGATTGAGGAAAACCTTTTTTTTCGTACCAACAACATGAAAACAACGAAATAACACAAGAGGATATACAACACGCACAACAAGACCCAAATTTTCATAAATTTATGGAAAAGGTCTTAGAACAAGAGATTGAGAAATACCTCTTCATGTTAGTAGAATTAGGTACCAAACTTTTGAAAGATTTTGACATCAATCGGTTGAAAGAAACACCTAGAACTAATGAGATGGAACCAAACCATACCCAGGATACAAATCAAGTAGTAGCTTTAATGGCTCAAATGCAAATTCTACAACAGCAAATTCAAAACATGCAAATGGGAACCACAAAAACATATTTATTAAAGGACATTTGTCCTTACCCTTTTCATCCATGTGTGGATATGATACCCTTCCCAAGACATTGTGAGTTTCCTAAGTACAAAAAATACAATGGAAAATCAGACCCAATTGACCATGTATGAGAATTTAGAACAATGAGCCTCAAATTTGCGCAAGAAGATACATACCTCATGAGGTTATTTCCTAGGAGTTTGGGAGACCATTGCATGGAATGGTTCTCAAAATTACAACCAGGGATCAGATCCTTTGAAGAATTGGTTAACAAATTCATCTCTCAATTATCTTTCAACATAACACATGACATCACCATAAAGGATCTCTACAATCTAAAACAAAAAAATGGTGAGACATTTTTATCATTCTTACAACGATGGAGAAAGTTGTTCGCTAGATATCCTTGATCTATACCTGAAGAGGAGAAAATTGAATTATTTATAGACAACTTAAATGATCAAATGAGTTATCGACTTGAGTTACAATGTCCATCAACATTTGAAAAAGTAATTGAGAATGGGCTTAAAATCGAAGAAGCCCTAGTCAAACGAGGAGTGATCAAGCACTACAGTGAAACATCCAACAATACAAATCACTATGAAAACAATGACAAGCCAAAATTTTGGCAAAAAAATAGAAATACTGGAAATAATGAACCTACAACTAACAATGTAAAATTAGTATTCAATTTGATGGCATCAACTACCAAAGCAAACCAAAATGAAAACCAAAACAACAACCAAGGCATTGTCCAAAACAACAACACCAACAATGGAGAATCATGACTGTCATACCAAAGGCAATCAAATTGACACAAATTCACCCCATTAGGACAAACATTAGAATCAATAATGAAAGAAATCATTGCGAACAAACTTATTACTTTACCAGAAGCTCGAAACTGGGAGCCAAAGGGAAAACAATCATGGTGGAACGATGCAGATTATTATAATTTTCATAAGAATAGAGGACATAAGACAAATGACTGTATGCAACTAAAACACCTAATACAAGACTTGATCAAAGCCAAGAAGGTGTTTGTTGAAGGGCCTCAAACAAACAATGATCATAGTACATTTATCAATCCATTACCCAACTATGAAAAAGGAGAGTCTTCTTCTTCTAGTGGTAAGGGAAAAAGTATAAACTATGTCTATGACACCACCATTCTTTTCCTTTCTGAGGTAGAGAAAACTAACATGGACACCCAAAAGGATAACACAAACAACAATAACATTGAATCCCTAAATATGAAGACAAGAGCAGGAACATTTGATAATCAAATCAACATCTTAAAAATAAGGGAAAAAAAAGATCATCCACAAGTCAATATAATGACAAGGGGTCAATCCAGGGTGATAATGAAAGGAATTTCCTCCAAAAACAATGCTCCCCCATCACACCAATACAATATCATTGACCAATTACAAAAGATACCCGCACAAATATCAATTTTAGAACTTCTCAAAATTTCACCATCACACAAAGAAGTTTTAGAACAGGCTCTCGTTGCTACAACGGTCCCTAATAATTTGGATGTTTGTCAATTCCAAGCCATGGTGGGACATCTCACCACACCTCATTGTCTATCGTTCTCTGAACAAGATGATGCATCTATAACTCACCCACACAATGCAACCTTGCATATTGAAGTTCTCATCCATAAACACTGTGTTAAGCATGTTTTGATAGATGGAGGAGCTAGTCTAAATATTTGTACCTTGAAACTAATTCATGCATTAGGCTATTCTGACAATGCCATTGAAACCAAGAGAAAAATAATGGTAAAGGCATATGATGAAGAGGAAAGGTCTTCCAAAGGACTTATCATACTTCCAATCTAGGTAGGGCCGATTGTCAAAAACATTGTTTGTCAAGTGTTAGACAGAGATCTAACATACAACATACTATTGGGTCATCCATGGATCCATGACATGCAAGCAGTACCTTCAACATACCATAAATGTCTAAAATTTCCTGTAAATGGATAGGAAGTCACCATATTAGCTGACAACAACAATCCACATATTTGTAGCATGTTGAAAGCAACTCAAGACACTCTGATACCTCATAACCATGAAGTCAATACTTCTAATTCATCTACTATGGATAGCCAACCCAATTTTATGTCTAAATGGGTTGAGAAAAAGGATCTAGAGAAGGAAACAACTATCATGGACACATCAAAAGCCAAAGGTCCTATCAATGAATTATCACAACTTTCAGAAAAGGTTCAGATAAAGGAAGAGGGTGTTGGAGAATATTCTCTTGAGCAATATTTGTGCTTATCACAGTTACTCCCATCACCAAAAATATATGGACAACCCATATTAAAATATCCAAAATCATCACAACCCATCACAACTCTAAATGAAATGTTCATAAAATTAGGTACACTCGAAGAGGACTCCGAAGACACAGCCATTCTTAGTTGGCTATACAAAGGTGAGGAAGCATCATCATCAACAAGTGTCAACATCAAAACAAATCAGTATGGAAAAGGGAAGGCAATTTTAGAGAAAAGAGGTTACAAAGGTCAAGAAACAATTGGAAAGAGAAAGAATGGTATTGTTGAACCCATTCAGCCTCTCACGTTACAGCCAAAAGACAAAATAGGATTAGGCTACAAAATTGAGCAAAAAGATGAAGAAACCCAAAAAGCAGTGGAAAGGATACTACAAATGTGAGATGGCTTTGACACAGACTCAAATGAATATGAATGGGATAATCTATCTGCTACATCATATACTAATAAAGAGATTGATATTATCCAAACATATACACCCTTACAAGAGGAGGGACAAGGTTCAGGAATTAGAACATTTGTTATGGGACCAACAAATATTGATAACTCAAGCGAGGACGATCAGACATCGAGTGAGTCAAAAAACTTGGAGGTGAGTACCATCATAAACCTTGAACATCCTATAAATAACTTTGACCATCTAGCTATCATGACACTTACAACAGCTGACCTTGTCCAATCTGATGACTTGTTACCATTACTACACCCCAAATTGATTGACTGTGAACCCATAGAACCTAGTCTTATACCAGTCTTTTCAAATGATGACGCCATCATAAATTATCTATGCTATGACAAAACTGATATAAGTACAATCCATAACACTCATGTCGACACTTTACATTAGGAGGGTGCCAAATCTTTTAGTTGCAAAAATGATAACAGGAAAAATAAATCTAATGATGAAAACCTCTCTGAAGCAACATTAGATTTTGAAAAGGGAAAAATAAAGAACATATCCAATAGAAAAAACCTTTCTGAGGCACTGAAGGATGAAAGATTTGACACTCTCCCAGAACACTACCATAATAGGTCATCAGTACTAGTAGAGCCAACACAGTCTATAAATATGGGACCATCTGAAGAAGCAAAGATCTTACATCTAGCAACATCCATGACATAATAGGAGAAGCCAAAATTTACCTTTGAAATTCTTTGAGCAATGACAAATAAATTTTGCATGGTCTTATTCTAACATGCCAGGATTGGATCCACAACTTCTAATGCATCATTTATCACTACCAAGGGAATCAAACCAGTCAAACAAAAATTGAGAAAGATGCATCCCCACATCACCCTTTTGGTTAAAGCTAAACTAAAAAAATTATTAGATGCATGCTTAATCAGATCAATAGATCATGCGGAATGGATCTCAAAAATTGTGCCAGTATCCAAACCTGATCATAGCATCATAATATAGATTTTAGAGATTTAAACAAGGCATGCCCAAAGGATGATTTTCCTTTACCCAACATTGACATAATTGTTGATCTAACAATAGGACATGCCATGTTATCTATAATGGATGGATTCTTAGGATATAATCAAATCAAAATATCACCTGAGGATCAAGAAAAGATGACATTCACTTGCCCTTGGGGAAAATTCTACTGGAATGTCATGCCTTTTGGTTTGAAAAATGTAGGTGCAACATATCAGCGAGCAATGACCACAATTTTTCATGATATGATGCATACTTTCATGGAAGATTATGTGGATGATATCTTAGCAAAATCACACACTAGGGAAGGAAATATGGAAATACTTGATAAGATCTTCACTAGACTGGAAAAATTCAATGTAAGATTGAACCCAAAGAAGTGTATCCTTGGGGTGACATCAGCAAAACTTCTTGGTTATATAGTTTCAGAAAAGGTATTGAAGTGGATCCAGCTAAAGTTAAGGCAATCATGGAGAAGCCACCACCTAAAAACATCAGTCAATTAAGATCCCTACAAGGTAGGTTACAATCCATCAGGAGATTCATCTCCCAGCTAGCAAATAAGAGTCATCCATTTAATCATCTACTTCATAAAAATGTTTCATTCAAATGGGATCATAATTGTGAAACAACTTTTGACTAGATAAAGCAATATTTGTTGACACCTCTGATACTCATGCCTCCCATAGCAGAAAGACCACTATTACTATATATTACAACAACTGAAATATCTTTAGGGGCTCTATTAGCACAAAAGGATTCTGAAGGAAAAGAACAAGCAGTTTACTACATCAGTAGGACTCTCAATGGATATGAAATAAACTATACATTCATAGAAAAAGCTTGTTTAGCAGTAGTATTTGCAACTCAGCAATTGCGACACTACATGTTGACTCATACAGTCAGGCTCATAGCAAAAATAGATCGATTAAAATACTTACTTAGTAAAGCTACACTAATGGGAAGAATTGCAAAATGGGTCATGATATTGAGTGAGTTTGATATCCAATATGTTGAAGGAGAGCCATCAAAGGATAGGTAATAGCAGATCAACTAGCTGAAGCTCCATTACAGGATCATCAGCCAATGCATATTGAATTTCTAGATGCTGACATCATGAATATTACAACTCAAAAATGGAGATTATACTTTGACGGATCATATACACAAAGAGGAGTGGGGGTAGGAATCCTATTTATCACACCTCAAGGACACACCATTCCTAGATCTTATCGGTTAATGTTTTCTTGCACAAACAATATAGCTAAATATGAAGCATTGATTCTTGGCATCAAAATAGCTATTGAATGGAAAATTACAAAAATGCACGTGTATGGAGACTCACAACTTGTCATTTTTCAAGTAAATAATGAATATCAAACAAAGGATGAGAAGCTTATGCCTTATAAGCAGATGATAGATGATCTCAAAAAATACTTCATGGATATCAAGTTCAAGCAAATACCACGGGCATAAAACAAAGTTGTAGATGCCATGGCAACAATTGCATCCCTTCTACAATTACCAGAACATAAAGGTCAATATGAGTTTATGGTTGAACAAGTATCTAGTCCAGCATATGATAACCCTAATTCATAGACCATATGCCACATACCCAACATCCAACCCTCACAATATGGAGAGATCTATACTTACCTCAAAGACAACACTCTTCCTCTTGACCTCTCTAGAAACCAAAAACGTAACTTTATCTGTCAATTAGAAAGACATACATTAATCACTAACATCATTTATCATCGAGGTTTAGATGGTACTCTTCTTCGGTGTCTAGAGCATCACGAATCTAAAACATCCTTACGAGAGGTCCATGAAGGTATTTGCGGGACACATTCAAGTGGGCTAACCCTAGCTAAGAAACTTCTCTGTTTAGGATATTATTGGCCAAACATGGAGAAATAAGCATATCAATATGTTAAAAGATGTCAGAAATGTCAGATTCATGGTAATCTAATTCATGTGCCAATGTAAGAGTTACAACCATTCACATCCACATGGCCCTTTTGTCAATGGGGATTGGAACTAGTGGGGAAAATACATCCTTCTTCATCAAATGGCCACAAGTTCATCATCACAACAACAGAGTATTTCACAAAATGGATAGAAGCACTACCATTGACAACTATCACTGGAATTTTTTTTTCATATTTTATACTCAATTATCTCATCTGTCGATATGGGGTACCTCAATCCATTATTTCTGATAATGGAAGGCCTTTTAAAAATTAGGACGTCCAAGAATTATGTGAACAATTCCATATTCAACATCATTTTTCAACACCATACTATCCATAGGGAAACGGACAAGCCGAAGCCTCAAACAAGACAATCCTGAAAATACTAAAGAAGATGGTAGATGATGGTGGATGTGATTGGCATGTTTAGTTAAATCCTTCATTATGGGCCTACAGAACTAGCATCAGAACACCAATAAGAGCTACACCATATGCCTTGGTGTATGGATCATAGGCCATTCTACCAATTGAGATAGAAATACCATCACTTTGTTTATCACTAAAAGGTCTCATAGCAGATGAAGATTATAGAATTTCAAGGTTACATAACCTGGAATTACTAGATGAATGTCGTCAACAAGTAGTAAATCATTTGAAAGCCTACCAAAAAAGAATGTCAAGAAGTTACAATCATAGGGTAAAACCTATAATTCTTCAAGTTGGTGACTTGGTCCTAAAAGAAAACCCTAAAAATTAGCAAGATAGAGAAAAGAAAGGGAAATTTGAACCTAACTGGTTAGGTCCCTTTGTTATCATATCAGTATATGGCTTAGGAGCATATCAATTGTCTACACCCAAAGGGGATCTATTTGATGAACCTATCAATAGTATCCATCTCAGGAAATTCTATACTTGAATCACTTAGTGCATGAATTAGTTTCTAAAAATGGTTACCTTGATAAAAACCTGGAAAACAGGCATCCTAGTGACACAAAAAAAGAAAAATACAAAAAAAAAGAAAAAAAAAAGAATGACAAGGTGCGATAAAAACAAAGAGGGAAAACTTGGAAACATGCGCTATTTGTGATTTGAATCGGCTCTCCCATTTATTTAGACACATGTCATGGTCATCACTTCCACTATCATTTTACATCCATTATCATATCATATCACATGGTCATGTCTCACCCTTGCCTGGGGGCAACATCTGAAGATCATTGGGGGCAACATAAATCTTGAGCTTCACAAAATGGGCAAAAAGCAACAAAAAGAGCAATCAAAACACAACTCAACATGAATCATCAATCACCATCGGAAACACATTAGACTTCCATATCATATCAGAAAATAAAAAACAAAAACAAGTCAAAAAGTCAGTCTCAGAAAAGCCAAAAACATGAGTCTGTGTCAGTCAAGCTACGTGGTCTCTGTGTGTATAATGTAGGTAAGACTAATCTTTACTTAGTCCCCGAGGCCCCTAGGATAGGTCTTTAGGTTAGTTTCATCCAAAAATATCGAACACACAAAAAAATCACAAAATCAAGATGGATGATCTAATTTGAATAAATGATTGAATACTTTAAGCAAATGAAAGATATGATTGTAATTTTTATCATTGTTATCATTTCTTTATAGCAACTCAATGATGTATTAAACTAGAGAAGCTAGGAAGAAGAAATGGTATTTTTCTTTGTCTGCTGTCTATGAATTAATCATAATTACTATGTGAATCGTCATGGGGAGTACTCTACAAAGTATCATGGATGACATTCCAATTCCCACAGGAAAGTGGTTAATTCTTGTTTGTTTACGCAAGAAATGCTTAGGTCATCTTGGTATAATTATACCTCGATGCTTGTGTTCACTTGCAATATCAAAAATCATGAAAGTAGTATTTAGGTCATCATTGGTTTACATTATACCATTAATGCTTGTACTCACTTTCAACATTTTAAAGATCAATGATGATACAAAAGCACAAAAGTAGTGTTAAAATGCCTATGTCCACATATAGATTTGTATAGTAAAAGTAAACTGCATCCATAATAATGTCATACCTGTAGAGTATTGGTTACAAAATAAATTGATGAATCATTCCTTAAACGAATTATCTTTTTTTTTCAAACAAAATTGAGTATACTTGACAATTACAAAAAAAAACATCATAATCATATAGTTGCATCATCATAATCATTTGCGTATATTCAAAACATTTGAATCAACATTTCATCAATCATTTTTTTTAAACATATATAACTATATCATTCATCATCATCATAACTCATTGCATTCACCCATTTGTCATTCACATATAATCCATCCATTTGATAATAAAGTCCATAAAAATTATTACATCAACTATCATTTCATATTTTCATCCATATATTTACATCACATATAGTATATCATCAATACACATCATAAATCATGTATCCATATACGATGCATCCATACATAACCATTTGTTGCATCATAGGTAGAACAATATCAAATCAAAGCATAACATTAAAACCATCAAATAGCAAATCAACATCAAAATGCATCCATCAGCAAATCAAATAGAACATATCAAGAACCATAAAATATACTGCATCTCATATATATCAAACTCTTAATGTCAAGTATACAATGATGTCTAAAAATGAAGAAAGATAACACATCAATGATGTCTGTACTTAGAATAATCAAAGTATATGAGCACAATCATGTGCTGCTAGCTCCAGATGGTGTAGGCATAGCAGGATCAAGACCCCTACCGCCAGAGGGACTAGGATCCCTAGGATCTATAGGTAACGATTGAGTAACACCTGCACTAACTGTCCTAGATCATGATCTGCCCGAACGAGACCTCATCTAGCTCACTCTCTGCTCAGATGAGACAACATCATAATACCTCACTCTATAAAACTCAATCTCCTCACTAATACGAGCAACCTCTCGCATGTAATATTCTAAGGAGGTACCATCTACTAGCCTCTGTAATCTATCAGCTGAAGCCTGAGCACCCTCTGCTGCAAACCTAGCCAAATCTTTCTTAGCAGTCAATGAAATAACTTGTGCCTGCGTTGTCTCAGTTGCCTGTCTCACCACATCTCTCTCAGCTATCAATGTTGCAATCTATGACTAGGCTGTCACTAACTGAGCCTGCACACCTAAAAGAGTCTCTATATGTAACTCATCTTGTGACTGCACTTGAGCCTGTGTCTGCTCCAGCTGCTCCTGGATAGTCTCTAACTGCACCTGAAGATCTGCTAGTCACAGCCGCATTGAAACATCTCCCACAACTTGCCTCTTACATGGCACGGTATCACCAGGCACATCTAAGGTAGGGATCGATCCAATTGCAGCCTCACCACTATCAAAACCCTCATCTCCATTACTCTCATCTCTGCTACTCTCGTCACCAACACCAACATCCACATCCTCTGCCTCAATATCCTCTACCCCAATATCAACCTCAGGCTCGACTACTGCCTCACCAACACCAACATCCACATCCTCTACCCCACCAACATCCACATCCTTTTCCTCAACACCTCCAACATCCTCTCTCCTCCATCTATGACCACGAGCGACAAGAACATCTTCCTCAACATGTAATGAGCTAGGCTCATCTGGAATAGTTAGGTGTGGAAATGGATGCAAAGAAAAATACTTAGAATAGTTGGCTATAAGAGGAGCCTCGACAATATCTAGCCGTATATCCCACAAAAGGGCTGTAAAGCCTAAAACTGCTGAACTACTGCAGCATATGACAAACAAGGTCCCCAATCTATTGTATTCGACTGTCGATGAGCATAGTGAGCGACACCTTGGGGCATACCCTATACTATCCCATACTGTCTGTGGACGTGTCTGATCAAGAATCTCTCTAAAACTTGATGACCACGACCAATCAGAATCATCAACTGATAAAGAAATGGTAGTTGAACATCATCATCATCCCATTGATCACAATCTAGGTAGGGACGCCATGTCACATACTCTATATCATCAATCACTCTCCTCCAATATTCTAACTTACCCAATTTAGACTGCGTAAACCTGCCAAAATATCTAAATACATATGGTCTCCTGGGTGGCCTCTGACCAACTGGAACTGGATGTGTGACAGCTATGTGCTCCCACACCCATACCTGAAGCAACGTCACACCAACCGATAAAATTTGACCACTGAGATACACCACTAAATGTAAATCACAATATAACTGGGCAAGCAAACACATGCCCCAAGCAAAACAGGTACCATGAACAACCATGCTCTCCAGAACTTGACCCCAACCAACTAAAAAACCCTTAGACCTGTGATCAGGACTAAGGAATCTGCCAATGAAACCAACAAGTATTGTCGGCAAAGTGGCATATGTATCAACCATATCATGCCATGGTATCTACTCTCTTCCAATATGATCATCTTGGAACACTCTACAAAGAGCATTGGTCCCACCTTGCTCTCTCGAATCATAAACTGCAACATCTCCAACAATCGAAAGCTAAAGGATCCGCCAAACATCCTCTGGGGTGACTGTCATCTCTCCAGTGGAAAGGTGAAAGGTGTTGTGCTCACTATACCACCTCTCAGTTAAAGCTATCAACAAACCTCGATTAATCCTAATATGGGGCATGTAAAGAAGAGGAGACAATCCACAACATGTGATGATAGCTGTCTTAGGCTATGCCAGCCTAGGAATGAGATCAAATGTCCAAGGGAAACACTCTCGAATCTGGAGGTTCCCTAATCGCTTCTATCATCAAAACAAAAATCAAGGTCAATAAAGTCATGTCAATCATCAACATAACATCAAAATATCATATCAAATCAAATTAGCTCTTGGTGAGAATTCTCATTAAAATCTCATGAGCACACATCAAATCAGCCTCACCTATCATGAGGTCATCATCATCAATACATCAAAATCAACCTCGCTTATCATGAGGTACATCAAATCTAATTACTCCTCACCTATCATGAGGGTAATTATCATCACAACAAAACATCAAACCTCACCTATCGTGAGATCGAAAAATCACGATTAACAGAGAAATGCACCATTTAATCGGATAAAAGCGCTATTATATTTACACAAAGCACTATTTTAGAAAAAAGTGCCATTTTATTGGGTCAAAGCGCTATTGTTTTCTAGAAAAGCACTAAAATGTTAAACGCGCTAAAATAGAGCTTAAAAGCACTACGGAAACTACTCTAAGCACTAAAACTCTTGACACACTAAGATAATTTAGAAAAGTGCTACAATGGCTAAACTAAGTGCTAAAATCTGGAAAATGTCAACATACACCCTATAAGTGCTAAAGTAGACTCTAAAAGCACTAAAATATGAAAAGCACTACAATGGGGTCAAAATGCGCTACAATGGGGTCATAACGTGCTACAACAAAAAATTAAAGCGCTAAAACAAATTTCTTTTGAAAAAACCCAAAAATGCATTAAAAATGGAAAACGACATGAAAACCAAAAAAATAAAAATAAATAAAGGACATATCGGAGGTCCAAACATGGATGGACGCTGATGTCGTCGAACATGCTCGAAACGGTGAGTGTGAAAGGGAATCGACATTTTGCTCCACATCGCACAATATCTCTCTCAAATTTTTAAAAGTCACAATCAACAAATGAATTTGAAAATGACCTTTTTAACCTTTTATAGTTTATTTCAAAAAAGGGATTTTTATGACATTGATTTAATTTTTTAAGGAGAGATTAATTGAAACTTATTCAGAGCAACTTTCTACATCAATTATTGGGAGATAAATTATTCTATTCATCAAAACTTCATCAAATCTACATCAAATCATCAAAAAATCATAAAAAAATTGAAAAATTGCAAAAATCCAAAAAAAATAAATTAAAAAAAATCATTAATTTATCTCCCAAGGGGGCATATATCTATAATCATCTGAAAAAATCATGTTTGGGGCATTTAAATTTTTTTCTCGTTGATACTAGCAACAACAGCACAAAATTTTCTTTGAAGCAATGCGTAAACACATCACTTCAAAGAGGGGCAAAATGTAGACACCTAAAAATGGTCTGGAGAATCTAATTAATTAAATATGATTTATTTGATTAATTAATCTTAATTCATCTACTTTGTAAAATAAATAGAAATATTTATTTATATTAAGTTCACTATTAATTCTTCTATTTTATCATATTATTTTCCTCTTAATTAAATAAACAAAATTAAATACTTTGTTTTATTTAATTATTATCATTATTTCTTCTATACTTTATGCATTAATTCTATCTTAAATTAAATACACAGCTTCAATAGTTGATATTATTTAATTATCTCATCACATTTCTTCTTAATAAAGATATCCTAAAATCTTTAATTTAATTATCATTTTCTTCTATTTTAATTTAATAAACAAATTCTATAGTTTGTTTTATTAAATTATTTATTCCTCTCTTTGCTATTTTAAATAAACCAAAAATATTTAAATTATGCATAAATATAATCCCTCTATTCACTCACCAATAAAATTGGATTTCTCAAATCTAATTAATTCAACTGGCATTCATGGGAAGAGCCTCAGGGACAAACTTGCAGGAAATCCTCTCAATCTTCTGCCTCAAATTGTTCCTCTCATCTTGCCTGGTGTTTTCATGGGGAGGAACAACCATCCATGATTAGCTCCACCTTCTCATCTCATGCCATTCAATTCTCCAGATTGAATCTCAGCCTCTGTTGTGTTACCCCTATGCAAATGTACTGCCGAGAATCTATTTATATAGCCTTTTGAAGCACCAAAATCATTCGAGAATCATTATCTTTTATGAAAACTTACTCTGCAGGAATTAGTACTCAAGCAACCAAGCAACCATTTAACATTAACATTCTAATATCATCATAGCATCATGGCATCAGTAGATTTCATATCAGAGCAGCATCATTAGCTTTTACTGTAGCTTCCATTTATCTAGTTTCATGTTAGGATAGTTTATAGTAGCATCATATCATCTAGAATTCATTAGAAATCATCACATCACAACATTTAGCATCCATTCCATTCTCTAGATAGGCATTTTAAATAGTTACGGTGCTTACAAATTTGAGAGCTTCTATAATTTGATAAATCTTTGGAGATAGGAGACAATGAGATGCTTTTAGAATTTTCTGTGTTTTAAATTAGTTTAATTGATGTTTAATTTTGATACAAGGTTTCATTAAGAGGTGTATTTAATTTTAGTTTGTTTACATTTTTCCACACTTACACTATCATATCCCCTAATCCCTCTCTTAATCCCTTACCAATCACTCTTTCTGATTAGGAAGATGCTGTTATCCCACCATCTCCATTTCTTGATCCTCCATCATCACCTAAACCTGCTATCCCCTCACCACTTGTATATCCCCTTTGTACTCTCACATTCTCCCATGGTGCTCTCCTTGTAGAAGAAAAACACAACATATATACCACCCATCCTCCCCCACCTAATAATGGACTCGCATCATTCTTCTAGAATAACAAAAATCCTATCATGAATCAAATATTCCAGAACATGAACTATCAAGGAAAAGGTTTGGGCCTTCATGAGCAAGGTATTTTAGAACCCATCTAGGTCAAAGAACAACTCTACATGCAAGGTCTTGGACCTATTTCTCAAGACTCACAATCTAAAGATGTTGGTACAACTTCTAGACATCCTAAACAAGCCTCTTCCTCAAGAAATATAGGCTCTTCCCATCGCTCCACCAGATCATTTGCTACCATCCCTCCTCCTCCATTGTATCACCTCAAAACAACCGTCCATATTCCTCCATCTACTCCATCCATTTTGGGTCCTTACATCTCTCCATCCACCATCTCCCATCCTCCATCTACCTCGTCCATGTCTTCTCCAGGTCCTAAGTCCATTTTGGGACCTTATGTCCCAAAATCACCCCATCCATCTCATCATATTCATCCTTTCATCCATCCATCACCTATCCATGTCACCCATCATAAACATCCCCCTCACATTTCCCATAATTAGGATCAACAAAGGCACATACCTACACATCCTCTATCCACATATCATCCCAAAAATCCTACCTCCATCACTCCATCCACTTCCTCGCCACATCATCCACCTCATCGCACCTATCCCATTGCTATCAAAATCACTTTGGATACCAAAGTAAAAATGCATAAATCTAAACATCCACATGAATCAAAAGCTCCTCATATCCCCTCTCAAAGACATGGTGAAGAAAAGAAAAACCCAATCCAAAATCCAAATCAAATTTGTAGGCCACAAAGGCCCACCAAAGCAAAAACCAAAACCATGAGGATCCCAAAGAAAAAAGATGCAATGCCTTGAAATGAAGCATCCATAACAACATCCAAAGTTGCTACTCCAAAAGCTAATCATGCAAATCCTCCTAAATCCATTTTGGGTCCTTATGTCCCAAAATTTGCTATCACCTCTCCTCCATTATCTCCACATCCTCCATTACACCCTCCATTAGCCCCACATCATCCAACCATTAATCCTCTTATCCTTTCATACCTCCGACCACATGTGCCAATGTTGGTCTTGAACACGCCTCCCCATCATACATTTACTCCATCATTCCATCCATGCAATTTCCAACATCCCATCCATTATACCACATACCTCCCCCATCGAATCCCTTTAATACTTTCCCTTGCATAATTCCTCCATTGTCATAACTATGGTTGTACCAACATCCAATAGTCGCTTCAAACATGGGCTCTTAATACTTTGTATGGAACTTGATGCTTGAGTCCTTCATCCACATCCTTATCACATGTCTTCTACATCTGCTTATCCAACTCTCTATACTTATCCATCTCCACCCACATTCTATCCAAAAATCCAAAAAAGTAAAAAAAAAAACACTAGTAAAGAGAAATCATTCATCCAATGGTGAAAACTTGGCAAAAAAGCACCTTGGATAAGTACCATGATGAAAACCTGGTAAAAAAACATCATGTGTAAATCCCCTATCTAGTTTACTTCTGCACTTGGGGGCACTCTCATCCCTTTCACCCACCTCCTTCATCCCACTTGTCTTACACATCCTTCACCTTGATCCCTCCATCCTCCTTGTGATCTTGATATAGCTAGGGGAAAACATATAAACATGTGTTGGACACCTCTTGGCATACATTCCTCTTATCCAAACACTATCCTAATCCTTATTCGCATCCATCTACCTTCATCTTCCTTCCTTATCCATCTCACTCCTTTATTAGACTATCCTTTCACCTTCCATCCCTCATGCTTCATCATACATGCCATATCTAGAGTGGGGGAATCTAATTCCTTTGGGACACAGTCCTTGGAGACATCATCTATCATAACAACCCTTCATCTCCCTATCCATCTATCACAACATCCCTTCCATCTCCCCATCCTTATCTTCCTATCCATCTATCCTAGCATCCCTTTCATCTCCAAATCCTTATCTTCCTATGCATCCAAACAATCCCTTCCATCCCCCATCCCTATCTCTCTATCCATTCTTTCATCTTTATCCTCATTCCATCTCACAATCCCTTGTCATTGGTATCTGGCTATAGGCCTCCCTCCATGCAACCCAATGCCATTTATCTCATCGCCATCACTTCTACTTCTTTTACACATCTTTTTAATCTCCTATCCTTTCTCATCATTCATCTCTCTATCATATCATCCTCCCAATTCATTTTGATGATTTGAACCATTATCCCATTCCTGAGCTTTGTGTGATCACCATCATTTTATCCAATCCAATAGGTCTACCCTATCTCATCGTATTGGTCCCATCATTTTATCCCGTTATCAGTGATCATCTTGCCATCCTTTATCCATCATTTATCTTTGGTCTTTTGTCGAACTATGTTTCCCTTGTTCTTTCATGTAGGGAAGGTTGATTACTTGATCCGCCCCTGGGGCTTCTTTATCGTCTAGCTTCGGTATTTCTACTTTTGTACGTTTTGTCTTGGTCATCCATCAAGGTCTCCATCATCCTCTTTCCAATTTTATCCATGGTTAGTCATCAACCTTTTATCAAACTACAAGGGCTCTGTGTTTTCACATAGGCAAGACTAATCTTTGATTGGCCCTCAAGCCCCTAGGTCTTTAGGGTGTGTCAATCTCATGTCTTGTCTCCCTTGTGTCATGTCATCAAGCTATACCCTTATCTAGCTGGTTCATAACAAACGAGATCCACTAGTATCAATAGATCCAATCAATTTTGAATCCATCATCAGTCTCAATAGGATGCATGCTTCCTAACAGACCTCATCAATCCCATCCACCCCCTTGATCCTATGGCAAAGGACATTTGAATTTGATTGTGATATTTTTATGCTTTTTGTCTTTGTTTATCATTTGATCTCCCTATCGTCACTTGTCAGAGCCACCTTGATCCATCATATCATGGTGTGCTTTGACTGGTACACATAGGGGCATATCTTGATCTTTTGTTTGTTTGTGTCTTCTTGGTTGTCCCATGTAGTACCCACCAAGATCCTTGTGGTCTTGTGTTATGCTGGGGCATCCTTGTGTGCTTGTGGTTATTCCAATACCTGGCCTGACCAAAGTCATGGCGACTTTGGGGTGTTGGGATAGCCTTCTTGTCTGTTGTGTTTGTTTCATGCATTAGACATTAATCCGCCTTGGTTCCACATACCTTGGCACTTAGTGTCTTATGCTATAGCAAAAATCAGTGCTCCAAAGATGGAAAATTGCATTAGGATTGCATTTCATCTTCCCCATCCATGCATTCATCCTTCATCAATCTCCCTCCCCTATCCATCAGATCTTTTATCATCATCGCTTTAATCATCATCATCATTCTCAAGATGTATCCTTCCCTATCCTTTAGTGGTGTTTTGGGATGTATCCTTCTGTCATCAATACCACTCCTTGGGATGTATCTTGTACTATCTTCATGTTGTTTTTGGATCTCTCATTCCCTCTGTTAGCTCTCAAAAATGCAAGTAAGAATACCTCAAGAGGTTGCCAATCTCTTGATACATTTCAGGGTAATAGACAAGGCCAAATGATTTGAACCTTTTACTCTTCAAGTGCTGCCAGACCTAGACAGGTGTACCTATGTGAATAAAGCAGACTTAAAGTTGTATGACTTAACTAAATTGATGGATCTATTACGATGTCACAAAGTGTAATAGATGAAAGCTTGCTAACTATTCCTACTCCTAGTATTGAAATTGAAATATGGAAGTTTTAATAAGATTTTATGAATTTCTAAAATATGAAAGGTGTGACCAGTGCCTACTTCTATTGGGCTAATGAAGTCAAGATTTGTATAATGGGTGACTTGCTTAATGGCTATAATTCAAATTGATTGGCACTTGTGACTGTTTATAGCTTGTGTAAACGTGCAAGAGTATAATTATCTAATTCTTCTTAATGATCCTGTAGGAGTTAATGGTGACTCCTCAACACCCCCAAGATCAGTTGCGACCAAAACCACTTCCACAAGAGAGAGAATGGCAAGAAAGCTTGCTTCACAATGCAAGATTGATTAATAGATGAATAGCTATTACTTGATTACAAATGTACATGAGATGCCTTGCTTATGTAGGCAAGGTTGAAATGTAGTAGTGAACATGATGTTGAAAAATGTCATTATCCTATGACATGAGACAACCAACAACCTAATCACCTAGGAAATGATGCATCCTAGCTAGATAAGATAAGTTCTAGATAAGCCAACTAAGCTTCTAGAAAGAATCTTTTATCCTGAGTAAACTTAACCATGTGAATATGTCCCCTAATTACCTAGTGAATGAATAAGCTAGGTACAAGAAAATTATTCACACCAACACCCCCCCTTAAGTGCAACTTAGGGAGAATATTATTATGCACACTATGCAAAGACTATGACCATGGGTCCCGGCTACTAGGCCATGTTAGGTACCCATTTACAATGCAAATGCAAACAATGCAATTCTCTCACAAGTGGAGAAAAGGAGAAAACCCAATGGGACAAAAATCCTCTCCAAAAGAGAGAAAACAAAACAAAACAAACATGATGTATGGAGGACTCAATGATACCCCCCAAGGACAACATGAATCATGTATATACAATCAAATACCCCCCCATAAGAGGGAAGTAGAGAGATAAGATATCCCCCCCATGATGAAGAAGCTCCAATGTTGATGAAGAATGCTTGAAAACAAAAGATGACCCAATGTCTACAAGCAACACATCTTCCCTTAGGAAGAAACAATATCATAAGCTAATGATGAAGCCACTCCATGTCCACCTGAAAGGAGGAAGCATGAATGCTCATGTATGCCTCTGAAAACTGATGAAGATCCTCCAAGCTTGAATGAGCCACAACAAAATCATGGTCAAACTGAACCAAGAAACATGACAAATCAAGTGATGGAGGAGACTCATGAATGTCAATCTCCAAAGACAAAGTAGATAGGATAACAGTTGAACTGAAACTATCATCAAAGAGGAGAGAAATCCCCTCAAGTGTGTCCTCCAAATCTGCAGTATGAGACTCTATGAACAAGTTAGAAATCTCTATCAAATACTCATCCCACAAAGCAAGATCTGAAAAACTATGATCATCCTGCTGAAGAGAAGCATCAATGGTTGAAGAAGTAGGAGGTGGAGGAGTAGGAAGCTCAACACTGGTTTCTAGGATACCAAAGTGTAGTTGACCAAACTTCTCCTCACTATCATGGTTCACACTCAATGAAGTGTGTGATGCAGTCAAAGGAACATTATCATCTTCTGAAGCAAAATGTGAAAAGGAATATACACGAGATGAGTGATCAGCCATCCCGATAGCAACAATATCCCTAGTCTCCAAGTCCCTTATGTACACCCTATCTAGAGTGAACTCAACTGTTTTACCTTGACCCCCACGAGTAATTTGATAAATAGAAAGGAGATTAGTGGACAAGGAAGGAACAAAAAGTACATCATTGAAAGTCCCTTCCCACTTACCTTCATATATGTATTGTTACCCATCAATATATGAGGTGAATTACAAGGCTCAAAAGAAGAGAACATATCCATAGAAGATGCCATATGATGAGATGCCCCTAAATCAAGAAGCCATCTATGAGATTCAAGACTTGTAGAGGCCAAGGGTACTTTTCCTTTCATCTTGTGTAGCCTAGAAGTAGATCCTATGTCCTGTGACTGGGTTGATGATGATGGGGCTGTTGATTGAGATGCAGAAGAAGTAGCAGACACTGATGAGGACAACTTAATGTTATTCTTTTGAAGAAGGTGTGTCAGTTCATCAATCTTCTTATTATAACATCTATGCTCATCATGTCTTAACCTTTTGCAATATGCACATTTTGACTTCTTCTTTTTAGATGATTCCTCTTTAGAAGAGGATGTGGACTCAGGAGTGCTATGTGAAGGAGAATCTTTACCTTGCTCATTAGACTTGGGTGCCTTGTTCTGCTTCTTACCTTTGCCACTTGAATCCTTTGTCTCCTTGGCAACAAGAGCATGAGATCTAGAAGACTTCAATGTGCCCATGTGTACCAAATTTGCTTGTTCCCTTATGAGTTGAGCTGCAAATTCATCAAGAGAAGGCATTTTGTATGTAGTGCCAAGAGCATCCATTGTAGCATAAAAAGTAGAAACAAACACTAAATAATCAGGACCAAGCTTAGCAAGAATAGAAAGAATCAACTGTTCATCCTCTTTAGTGACCCCACAATTAGATAACTGCAATCTAAGAGAATTGAGCTTAGAGAAAAAGTCTTGGACATTGTCAAAATCTGAAGGATTAAGACCCATTAGTTCATTCTCCAACTTAAATTTCCTCATCTTATTTGGCTTACCAAAGAGACTCTGTAAAGTATTCCAAGCTTCATTAGGATGAGTGCAAGATGCAACATGATATCTAAGATCTGGAGAAATGGACAACTTCAAAGTACCAAGAGCTTCATCCCTTCTATCAAGCCATTTCTTTTCTCTTTTGCTCCTATAGGTTCTGGATCTTGACCAAATGTGATTCGTTGCAACTTTGATTTTAACAATAACAACTCCATTTGAGATTTCCACTCATGATAGTTATATGGAGTTAAAAGTACAACTTTTGTCAAATCCATGATACAATGAGATATTACAAGAGGAGAACAACAAATTTCCCTCACAATACAAGAGATTAACCCCTTTTGTCCCAAACAGATTACACTTTTTTTTTAGTGCTCTTAGTTCATTTGCCTTAGTGACATAATCCTGAATTGTATCAAAATCCTTGGGATCAAGGCTTAGGAGATCATGTTCAAGTTTGTATCGCTTAACCTTATCAATCTTTCCATACAAAGTAGCAAGCTTATCCCAAGCTTCCTTGGCTGTAGTACATTTATCAACATGGAAAATGAGATCATCTGAAATGAACTTTCTTAGTGTACCCAAAGCTATAGAATTTTTAGTGAGCCAATCCATATATGCAATTGGATTTGCCTTAGGATCTGAAGGTGCAGTTATGGTTCCATCAATGTAGTAAATTAAACTTTTTTCCATTAGTTTACTCCATGCACGTACTTTCCATGTACCATGATTATGTGCAGTTAAGAGTGGAACTTTAGATGAACCCATGATGGAATGCAAGAGCACAAGAGAGAAAATATGCACAATCACACAAGATACACCCCCCCCAAAATCACTCAATCAAAGTACACCCCCACAAATAGATGATTTCGACACTTTATAATGTAGTGCGTGTACAATAGGCCACTTGCAACTTGGCTAAGTGGGCTTATGATTTTTGATTTACAACTTTCCAATAAATAGGCTGATAACAGACTAGAACAAATAAGCAAAGACCTAAATTTAGATCTATGCAATACAAGTGCCAAATAAGCCAAAAAGGACCATATGATGAAAGTACAAAATCCACTCAAGATCGCTTCAAACTGATTGTAGATTCAAGAAGTAGATGAAAAATCATGCACTTTAAAAAAAAAGGCACCTGAAAAGGAGTTCGTATGAGCCTGAACGAAGCCTTGGAAGTTGCAGAAATGGTGACAAGATAGGTACAGTCATGAGAAACTGAAAATTCTAAAAAAATTGTCCATCAAAATTAGAAACTAAGTACACCATTGCAAAGCACATGAAAAATTGGCCCAAGTAAAAAAAAAATTGCTTGAAAAAAGGAGCAAAAATGAGCTAGATATGAAGCTCTGAAGTCAGATTGCAAAATCAAAAACTTCATTGGAGAGGGGGGCAATTTAAAAAAAAAAAATGATGACGTCATGCTGGCATAGTGTTGACATCATTCATCTGGAGGTTAAATTTGATGGTCACAAGCCCGTCATCATTGCCGTCATACCTTGCTAGAATATGCTTTTATTTGATGGAATATTTTGAAGCCACTGCCAGAATCTTTGCAAAATATTCCAAATTTTGCTTTTGGGTACCATCGATAGCTTGCCGAATTTTGAGGATGCCTGCAAAACTGCCGGCCGACTAGAATACCGACTGCCTGTCGATTGGTAGAGTGTGAGCACGTGGCAGCTGAATGCCACGCCATGTGGCTTCTGCGGTAGTGTCGCGGTACAGTGTACTGCGGTCTGCAGTACGCAGGTACTGCTTGCGACTGCAGTCGCAGTCGCAGTTTTTAATTTTTTTTTTGTATTATTTTTTTTTGATTTTTGTTTTTAATTTTTGATTTATAAAAATCAAAAATTTGAAATACAAATTTTTTGATTTTTATAAAACTTTACAATAGAAGTTTTCTAAACAAAATTTTCAAAAATTCTCAGCAGAAATGCAATTTTTGATTTTGAATAAATCTGTTGATTTTTACAAATGAAATAATATTGGTAGAATTTAATAAATTTCTGCAATTTTTGATTTTGAATAAATCTGTTGATTTTTACAAATGAAATAATATTGGCAGAATTTAATAAATTTCTAAAAAAAATTTCAATTTTTTTTAGCTGAATAGAAAAATTGAAAAATACCCAAATTAGCGAATTTTTTAGATTTGGAGCTCCCGATGTTCGATTTGGATGAAACGAAAGGCTATCTTGACTGAAAACAACCTTCTAAACACAATGGTGGAATTAGATTTGCATAGGATGCTCCAAAATGCTACTGCAACCTAGATCTGAAAATACACCATTCTTCAAATGCACCAAGATCTCTCGAAATGACTAACCAAAGGCACTCCAACAGCTTTGATACCATGTAAGAATTGGCTATGAAGGTAGCCACCCAAGATCTAGAGGCCTAGTAGAAAGCACAAAAGAGAGAAAATAATATGACAAGAATAAACTGTATTTAATGTCAATAATATGAGATGCAGTACAATACAATTCTATGCTATGCATAGGAGACCCCTTGGTTATATAGCCAAGGTGAGAACATAGGAGGGCATAAGATTATGACAAGTGTCGTAATCTTATGACATGAGACAACAATGAAAAGTTATCACTCCACCTAAAGTGGAAAAGGATAATGTGATAATCTCCACAAAAGGTGGATCACCCACAAAAGGTGGAGAGATGATTATATGATGTGTCCACAAAAGGTGGAAGTGATGAGGAAATGACATGTCAAGTCCACCAAAAGTGGAAAATCTCCAACAAAATCCTATGTGGTCCCTAAGTAAACTTAACTAAGGTGTAATCATGACCTAGGACAAGGTACAAGACATTTAATTACACCAACAAGCACAACTAAAAGATTGTGGTATTGAAAAAGAGGATGATCAATTGGTCTTCAACTTGTTGGATAAACTTCTAGTTGAGTATGCAGCCTTTGTTTCAAGTTTTCAAACTCAAAGATTGACAATCAGTAACTTCACAACACCATCTTTTGAGGCTCTCACAGATCTTTTGATTCTTGAGCAAAATAAGTTGATGAAAATGGGTATTCTAAAGTCTTCAACTTCAAGAGCATTGGTGGTCAATCATGGAAACAATAAGCAAAGCAAAGGAAAGGACCAAAAGCAATCTTCTCCAAAGCCACAAGGAGAGAACAAACAATCCACTCCTCCACAACAACGCTCATCAACTTCATCTTCTTCAAAGAAGTACAATAATTCAAGTAAGAGGGAGCAACCAACATGTGCATATTGCAAAAGGATTGGTCATGAAGAGCATCGTTGCCATGTTAAGCAAATTGATGAGTTGAAAAACATCCTTAAGAAGAACAAAATCAACTTGCCAGCTGCATATCAAGAGAAAGACTCATCTCCTTCCACTTCTTCTAAGGGAAAAGGAACAACTCTCATGGCAACCACATCAAGCTCTTCTTCTCCTACATCATCTCAATATGAGAAACATAAGGGGCAAGTATTTCTTGCTTTTGCAGATTCCAATTCAGATAGGTGGATCCTTGATTCAGGAGCTTCACATCATATGACTTCGTCCAAGGATATGTACTCTTCCTTTGATTCTTGTTCATCACCACCCATTTTGATGGCCAACAACACTTCTTTGGTAGTTTGTGGGAAGGGTTCTATTGATGTTGAAGGTGGAGTATTTAATGATGTTCTATGTGTGCCTACTTTGTCAAGGAATATCCTCTCCATTTATCAGATTACACATAGTGGTATAGGTAAGAGTGTAGAGTTCACACCAGATTCTATCATTGTTCGAGATTTGCGTAGCAAGGCTCTTGTTGCAGTTGGGGAGGTTGATGATCATTCTCGGTTCTACACCTTCTCATATTTTGCTCCTATTGATGATTTAGTTCACCCTAGTGTGGAAAAACTTGATGAGATCGAGTATGGTTACTTGAATCTTGGAGTGCTCTCTACTCCTGAGGTTCTTGAACCTATTGTTGATACTCCATCTCCTACATTGACTGATGTGCTTGATGATACTTGTGTTCTGACAGTTTCAGTGCCTTGTGATTCAGTGCAATAGTGCATACCTTGTCTTCCAACAGCAACTTCATGGGATGACTACTTGACAAACATTGGTAGTTTGTTTGTGGAATTCTACATTGCAGACTTGAGAGACACATATTATTACTTACATCTTCTCTTTGACGAAGGTGATTCTTCTTTAGTTGTTGCGAGGGAACACTCTGACCCTCCTCTACATGATCAGTCTTTTGAGGTTGATGTGATTGTGGATGCATCTTTATAGTAGTTGGAGGAGGCCATTTTCTCTCTTGAGGAGACATTGTCTTTGGATTATGTTCTATCTACATCCTTGCTATATCTTGAGTTGTCTTTTTTAGCAAGTGAGAGTGTTGTTGCAAAGGGGTTCTCATAGGTTCCAAGAGGTGACTACACTATTGCAGCTTCACATGGTTTGGGGAAGGCATCTTTCAACATCAACACAGGGAACTTTGAGCAGATTTCAGAGACTTCTTACATCTTGAGGGTTCTTCCTCCTTCACTTGTGGATTGGGGAGAATTCATTCATGCACCTTTGGAATTATTTCTTCCCAAGGGGAGGAACGTTGTTCGACAGTTTTGGAGCAGCTTCTTCATTCCTTCTCGAGCATCTTCCATGGGTGATCATTGTACATTGAGGGGGGGCTACCTTGTCTCTCTTCTTCTCTTGTATGGGGGGGACTTTTTCCTCACATGGGGTTTTATCCTTCTCATGCTATGTTCACAGGCTTTTGTATTTCATCTCTCTTTTAGGGGGTAGTTTTTTCCCACTGGATTTTTCTATCTTTACTCCACTTGTGAGAGATTTCATTACATTTGTACATGGGTACCTAACATGGCCTAGTAGCTGGGACCCATCTTGCATTGTTTGCATTTGTGTACATTCTCTAAGTTGCACTTAAGGGGGGGTGTTGGTGTAATTAAATGTCTTGTACCTTGTCCTAGGTCATGATTACACCTTAGTTAAGTTTACTTAGGGACCACATAGGAGGTTGTTGGAGATTTTCCACTTTTGGTGGACTTGACATGTCATTACCTCATCACTTCCACCTTTTGTGGACACATCATGTGATCATCTCTCCACCTTTTGTGGGTGATCCACCTTTTGTGGAGATTATCACATTATCCTTTTCCACTTTAGGTGGAGTGATAACTTTTCATTGTTGTCTCATGTCATAAGATTACGACACTTGTCATAATCTTATGCCCTCCTATGTTCTCACCTTGGCTATATAACCAAGGGGTCTCCTATGCATAGCATAGAAAAAATTACTGTGATTAATCAAAAGGATTTAATCCTATTTTGTAGGAACCAGTTAATTGAACCACACAAGAGCAACAAGTGTGCTTTGATAAATTGATAAATATCCTTGATATTCCAATTTAAATAATCAAGAAATGACAACCTTGGAGACAACCAGATAATGTTTTCAATAAATTCGACAAACAATTGACACCATAATTGGATCACCAGATAAATATGTTCTTCTCCATTATATAACTTTTAAATTTTTTAGAATACATATCACGATGTTTTATTTCGGGAATTCTTCAAACTACCAACTATCTAACCTACTGATTTCTCCTATTCTAATCTCCTTTTCTTTTTGATACAATTTTACTTTACATATATACATTATAATTTGAGGGTTATGACCTTCCGCCTGTTCATTGCATCTCTTCAATATTCTTCTTCAAAAAAAAAAAATTAATTAATTGCCTTTTTTGGAAAATTAAATTTTTTAATCTTTGTTATCTTTGTCTCCCATGAAAATTAATTCAAAAAATATGCCTTTGCTAGAAATCTTCACTTCACCTTTTTACGGGTATGTATCTCCAATATGTCCTTCAGGTAAAAATAATTATCCCCTTTTGTCCTCTTGGTGCAAATTGATTTATTTACCCTTTCACATGAAAATATTTTTTAGGTGAAATAATTACCTAATTGGTTAATTCTTCCATAAATTATTTTACCTCCCAAAGCACTCTTACACTTTTGGTAAAAAATATCTTTCCTTCTAGTGCAAATATTTCATAATCTTTTATCCTTTATGCTTCTCGTGAATTAAATAATTTTCCACTTTTAAATCCCCTCAATAAAATGAATAAAATTTAGTTTTTCCTCAAAGTATTATCGATTTCCACCATAAGCATATTTCATTCAATTTTTTGTTTGCATTATGACCATACACACTCACGTGTGGGTGACATAAAGCATCGGGAAGAATTATTTGATCTTACATCGATATCAGAGAGTCTTGCCGATGCAAATTGCTATAGGAATATTGTATTGCCGAGACATCATTCATGTCTTGCAGATATCACCAAGACATCAAACCACTCTTGTAGATATCACTGAGACATATGAAATGAGAAATAAATTTGAAAAACTCATTCATGTCGTGTAGATGTCGCCAAGAGTCTTGTAGATATTGGTGAGACATATGAAGTCAGAAAGTCATTTGAAAACTCATTCATGTCTTGCAGATATCGTCAAGACATCAAACCACTCTTGCAGATATTGCCGAGACATATGAAGTTGGAAAGACATTTGAAAACTCATTCATGTCTTGCTAATATGTTTCTTTTTGCTTTATCGGTCAGACAAATTGAATGTATTGCTGATAAAATTCCATTGGTGTGACATATTCTTGGGCTAACTTGAAAATCTCACTCTGAGAGCATTTTTATTGCCAATCGGCGAGACCTCAAACCTATCTTGTAGATTGGCGAGACTTCAAATATGTCTTGCAGATCGGAAAGACCTCAAACCCGTCTCTTCAATGAACTTTTTCTTTGCTGCACAGTGACGAAAATGAGCTAGCTAGCCTCCAAAATGGCTTTTGAAAACCAATCAAATGATGTTGAAAAGCCATGAAAATGCACCAGTATGTTGAGCCATGATAGGGGAACATGTTTACCAGATGATTTGGCATGAAATGATCCAGACTAAAAACTGTTAACACTCAAAGTTTCCCATTCAACATTTTTTGAAAAATTGCACCTGTCAAATTGTGTAAAACTCATTTCATTTTGATTTTGAAAAAATACCAAATGATGTCCAAAAACCCTAAAAATTGGCATGGAGGTAAAATTTGGTGTAGAGAATTGAAGGAACCAATATTTTTGTGATTATAATTATCCATTTGATTAATTTTCACCCTCAAAGTTGACCATTTTAACAGATTCCACTATACTGACAATGAATTTTCTAGAAAACCCTTCAACTTGTTGCTTCAAAACTTTGTCAAATTAGATTGTATGAGGTTGAAAATTGGCGTGCATACTCCCATGTGATAACTAAACATTTTTGCAAAGTTATTTCACTTGAAACTATACTAACTTCATTCTATGATTTTTCAAAGTGAGCCACTCGAGCAGATTTTTCAATTGTACTCCTGAGTGTTAAAATCAAGTTTTTGAATATGGGAGCCTAAAATTTGCATGAAATTTTAGGCTCCAACACCCTCATGGACAACACTCCATCCATCATCAACCCCTTTTTGCTTGTATCTTGACTAGGGCAACATCACCTTAAATCCATTTGTGCTTCATCCATCTCCTACCGCTTATCATTCCACTCTTTTGCATCATCTTCTTCCTCTCCCCTTGCATCATCTCATCCATTTCGAGAGAACACCCATGTTCTCTTGAACTCACATGTCCTGTCGAGGGGGAATCCTCAATGCATAATATTCATCTTCACCCCCATCATTTTTTTCATTCCTAGTCACTCCTTTGAATGACTAGGGCATGTTTTCCAATCTAACCATCTTCTTTCGGGTTTTATGTTTTAATATTCTTTGAAATAATGCTACTTTGTAACATCATCTCAAAGAGGGGAAAAATGTAGACACCTAAATTTTGACACATAATTTATCCAAATTTATCCCCTTTCATCTAAATATCCTGTTATTTGCATTAATTAAGTAATATTACTATTATTTAATTAATACCCTTAATTCTACCAAATCCCTAAGGTATTTAGTTAATAATTAAATATCTTATCTCTTTAATCCCCCTTTCATCAAATGAATTAAATAAATATGACATTTATTTAATTCCTCACATGTCACATCACTTTTATTTAATCTTAATCAACCTCTTAATCTCTTCATTGAGGTTGTGCACATGCCTAATCCTTGATTAGGATGTGTCACATCCTCCAAATATTGCAAGTTGGCTTCTAATCCTCATTATCATCTAATTATCTTCTAATTATTGATTAGTTAGGCCTAATTAGTACCTTTGTCAACTCTCCCCATCCCCCAAGAAATTTTTAATTCCTTTTTATTCATCCAAGGCTCCTCTTTTCCCCATATGAATTTTTAATTCACTTTTATTCCTCCTAGAATCCCTTTTTCCCATGCATCTTCTAGAATATTTGACTTCTCACATCAAGTCACATGTGGACAAGTTCTTCCATTTTTGGAACCTTGTCTTGTCCATGGGATTCTTCCAAGCATGTGAATTTTTAATTCACATTTATTCACCCAAGATTCTTTTCATCCCCCAATGTACTTTCAAGGTACATGTCCTTACACATCATGTACCTCCCTTCCATCTCACTTCCACATCATCTTATCCTTGGCCATCTCACATTCCATATGTCAAGATGTGAGGGCTTGTGAGTCCTCAACTCACATAGCCCTACATCTTAACCTTGGTGGCTCAATCTCAACCATTGAATTCTCTAGAGAATTCAAATTTCTCTATAAATACCCTCTCCTCTAAGGCATAAAAAAAAACACTTAGTCATTTGAGCAACCTTATGCTGTCATTTTGTGCACTCATTTTACAAGCATTTTCTGTCATCTAGCCATCCATTTTAGCTATTTGCATTTGCATCCCACCATCTAGTTAATCTTGCATTTAGCTACATCAATAGCCATATAAGGAGCACACAAAGCAATCCAAAATCAAGGGTCAACCAAGGAGTTTCAGCTGCAAAGAGAAGGTATAATCATTTGTAATCCTTTTTCATTTTATCTCTTTGTATTAAAAATTCCTTAGGCTAATCTTGAGGTGTTTCTTTGTGTTTTTCCATTGCATTTTAATTTTTTAGAATAGGTAAAACTCGAGAATATCACACACATATTGATGCATATATATATCATGTCTTGATATTTAAACATATATATTAATAGTCATATCGATCAACATATATACACAAAATGTATATATACATGTATATATATGTCACTTTGTCCTATCGATATTCCCATGCATATGGGTAATTTATCCATGAGCATGCACAGATACGTCTATCTACATATACTCATGCACATATTTACTCGTGTATGAGTTTATCATTGACACATACATATATATACACATATATATTTTATGTATATATCCCTTGATTACATATAAACACATAAAGAAGATCTCACACATCACAAAGAGACTCAACACTTTTTAACCCCTAAGACAAGAACGTCCACAAATAAAACCACAAGAAAAACTAAAGGTAACTTACTATTTCCCAAGCTATTATCCCAACTCAACCAAACTAGAAATGTGTGTGTGAAAGCTCAGCTTAGGTCTTAGTAAAGATTACTAGACCAAGTTCTTCACTTGAGTGATACTTCCCCTCTCTTCAAGAGGGTTGATTCTATTCCTGCATCCATTTTAGTACATTGCAACAATAGTTAGCTGAATATAATCATCCATTTGCATTATATATTTCATAATTAGATTCATTTCATAACATCAAATTAAATCAATATTTATTCTTCATATTTCTAAAACACTTAAAGCATAAATACACCATTTAAAGCATTTTCACCCAACTAGGTAAAAGTAAATAAGTAGTAACATAAGGGGGTGCAATAGTATTCAACTTATATTGCAATAAGGAAACATGTAAGTTGTATTTTATGATTTTAACCATTGTTGTCAATAAGATAAGAGTGACTTATTCTTAACTATGAAGCTAGAATGTGTATGTGTGTGCAAGCTAGAGTTTTTAGCAACCACATCTCTCTTCTTGAGCTCTATTTATGCATTTAGATAGGAAGGTGGTAGACTTGGTAGCTTATTTTTAGCATTAATATGCTCAAACTTTAGTATATATATAGGAATCCTCCCTACCCTTTGCTACACTTTTCCAATCTAATTTCTTCATTCATTATTCTATTATAATTTTTTGTGCAAGCATATTTTATGAGTTTATGTGAGGAGGAGAGTTGTTTGTGAATTTGTAATTATTGAGAGTTTTTGGTGAGAGGCTAGAGTTTGGTGATAAGTTGAGTTTAGAAGGAGTAGCAAGTAGGATTATGGAGGTTGAGCTTGGAAACAAGAATTATTAGTTAGGCTATAATTCTAGGCACGTTGAATTCTATTACTCTATTCTTTTGAGTTAAATGTTATTTGTTTGATATTTCCTCTATTTGGGAAAGGGTGATTCTGTTGCATGTTGCATGTTTTGTTTCTTTGATAAAATTAGTTTATTTATTACTTTGGATAAGCTTGCATGATTCTTGGAAGAGTCTTGTTATGGAGAAACCTTGTTTATTTGAAATATATATATATATATATATATATATATATATATATACTAGAATTTGTGCGGTTATGTTGTTAGTAGGAACTACACTTAGTTTGTGAAGACTATATTAATATTACATTGAAGTGATATCTCAAAATTATTAGATTATGATGCTAAGTAAACCTTTGAGGACAATGTGGTTAGTAATACAATGAGAATGATGGCATGATAGACATGTCATCATTGATAGGTTGAGATGTTTTTCAAACCATGTTGATAGTTTATACTTGATTGATTACTCATATCTCCTAGAAGTAGAAAGAGAGTATTTTCCATAGGGTTAGGGTGTATATTTGATTGTTATATTGATATTCAACATTAGGGTTGAAAAATGTATTTTCTAATTATATTATTTTCTCATATTTCTGACTAAGAATCTATTCCTATTCACAAAGATTTTAGAAGAGGACTCACATTCTGGCAACCCAAAGCCATATTGAGAAAAGGAATTGTAAGTGCAAAATCACAAAATTCTCTCAAGCTAATGTCCTCCATATAACATTAAAATGTAGTGAACATTGTAAGCATATGAATGCTTGAGTCATATTGGATGTAGAGGGTTTAATATTGTTTATGATCACTTGATCATTGATTATACTTTTTATTAAGCTCATTTATTTATGAGATTATACTTTTGATTGAGGTCATTTATTGATGCAGTTATACTCAAATTGATTGAGGTCATTTATTGTTGAGACCATAATTTTGAATTGAAGTCATTTTTTGATGAGATAATACTTTTTGAAATGGATCCATTTAATTTTGTGATGTTATGTTTATCCATGTGGTTAATTTGGTTATTCCTAGGGTTAGGATAATTCATGAGAAAGGGTGTAACCTAGTTAGTCAAAGTTGTTATGTCATCACTTTATTTTTAAATGGAATGTATGTAAAGATTATGAATGGTCAATACCAAATTGAGCTAATGGTGGGTGAGCATGTGACTTCCACTTAAGTACTGGGTGATGAATGCTTTGGCCAAAGTAGCGCAAGTAGCCAATGTTTACATTGTTAGTTCACTGTGATTCAAGTTTACATACTAGGTAGGGAATTTCATATGTGTAGGTTGTAGCCATTATATTGTAGCTCTGGATATGAAAGACACAAAACCATGCTCCTGGAAGGATAGTATTATGAGGTTACCAAACCAATCTCTTCCTCAAGGGGTAGGGACATCTTACTAGTTAGGTAGATGTGTGGGGGACCACAGTAAGTCTATGGTTGGCAGAAAAACACTTGAGTGATACTCTCCCTCATACAATTGGTAGCCAAGATTTGAGGATGTAAGCACTAGTATTAGGTACAACTAAAATGTATTCACCAATAAAGGGGACATCTATAATGTATGCACCAATGTTGAGGACATCTAGGATGTATGCCTAGGAAGGGACATTTGGACCATTTGTATCTCTATGTCAGTAAGCTCTTAGAAGCTATGTATGTAATCACGTATCAATCTCTATGGAAATTATAAATGTGAAATGTTATCATGAAACTATGTAATATGGAACCATTACTTAGGATTTTATAATGTTTTGTTGTAATGCAATGGGAAAGTTCAGAATGGGGTTATTTCAAATGTGCATATTATTATTGAATTAGAAAAGAAAAGAATTATTGCTAAGCATTGGCTTCTTAAACTATTAACTTGTGGGTAAAAGATAGTAATTTTTTTTGGTAAAACAATGGGCTTGTTACATGCGGTATCGAAGCTACCAGGTTCAACACTACAAAATATGAGATCATTACATAAGTAATACATAAACATGATCAATAGATAATGGTTGGAAAGTTCTTATGCCAAAATGGCAAGCAAAGAAAGGAACAAGGGAAACGATAAGGAAGTCAATCTTCCTGAAACTTGTCTAAAATAGGGACTATGAAAGAATCATCCTTGGACTTGGAAATCCTAAACCAAAAACTCATTAAGAAACACCATTGGATTGTGGAAGTTATGCAACAAGGTATGCCAAAATTATTTAAATAACTCTGAGTTTTAGAAAGAATCAAAGTAATCCCCTCTTCCAATAGCTGCAACCTGCAAGTTGTGAAGAAGTCAAAGATTATGAAAAAGGATACTATGAGTCTACGAATATGATTTATGTCTGTTCATAAAAATGATTAAATTATTAGCATAAAATAGAAACTTTAGTTGAAGTAGAAAGTCAACATTTTGTGAATCAAAGTCAACTAAAGCGGTGTTCAGGAGGCAGGATAACCCCTTGATAGATCTAATTTAGTACAAGGTTAAAATATTGCAAAGATAATCGAAACCAAGAGTGAAATTTGATACATTAGTATAAAGGTTAGAGACCAAAATGGTCAGAAAATGGAAAAAACTCACAAGGGTGAAGACGCATTTGACATAGGGATCCTCAAGAAAGTTCATTTAACACCTTTACAAATGGGGATTTGTAGATAGGGGATATTATTCTACTATAGTTAAAAGGCTATTAGTATAAATGGAAAAGAGAATTGGAATGAAATACTAGAGTATCTCTTAGCTAGAAAAGTTGTTGATTATTCATTAGATCTCGTTATTATGGATCCAATTTTTGATTTTAAGAAATTAGAGGGCGATGATGAATCCAACTTTGGAAATAAAAAGTATATTTAAGGTATACCATTGAAGGTAAGAAAGGAAAGTAATAGGAATTCAACCATAGAAAGCCAAAAATAAGGAAAATGTTAAATATTTCAATCAAATTAGAAGAAATGGAAGATTACACAAAGTTCAAAGATGATCTAATGTATTGGAAACGCAAAGGGGGAAAGAAGGAGAGTATATGGACACATATAAGTACCCTATTCAATGAAGTTTAATGATGTATATTTAGTTTGTGAGAATTTCTCTACAAGACATGGTTCAAAAATATTGTGCTTAAAGTCTTGTACTCAATGACCACAAAAAGGTTGTTAAAGTTAAAGGTTAAGGTATTGAAATTATTAGTAAAAGTTATTGGAATGGTCAAGAAAAGTTAGAGGCTTTTGACCAATGAGAGATAAATATTTACAAACATAATTCTATACATATTTGTTTCAAAAGATCGAATTGATATATCATTAATGTTTTGGAAAGGGATAGGTAGTAAGCTTAATAATGAAAGGCAAGAATATCATGTAGGAATAGGAAAGGGAAGATTTATGTACTCATGATTTTGGGTTATTGAGAAACGTTCATGCTTGGTAACTAGGTATGTAATAATTGCTGATATCTTTTGGAAGATAATATCAAACCAACATGATTTAACAAGAATTGTTACTTAACTAATATAATTCTCGTCAAAAGAGATAGATTGAGCAAAAAATAAGACTATGACTTTGGAAATAATTTGAGGGCAAAAGAAAGTCAGGATATGGATGTCCTACTATGAAGGAGTTATATTTCTCTACAATAATATCTAATTATTAAATTTCAAGAATCAAATGTGGCATAAGTCCATGTAAGAGGTTTCACTTAGTCAAGATAGATTATTATGAATTGGAGAAAGAACCTATGTACCAAATTTTGGGGGATTAAAGAATAAAATGAGGTAAATTGATGTCATATTCAAGGCACAATAGAATGAAAAAATTATTTGAATGATGAGAAACCACTATAATCTAGAAGGAAACAGAGTAAGATGTTTCATCCTTTAGTTAAGTATCATGTTAGGGCTAACCCTCGATCCCGATATTTCTTCCTATCTTTCTATTTCCATCCTAGCTTTCTAGCATGTGACATGAAACTGAGTAAGATGTTTCATCCTTTAGTTAAGTAGCATGTTAGGGATAACCCTCAATCTTGATATTTTTTCCTAGCTTTCTATTTCCATCCTAGCTTTCCAGCATGCGACATATTGTTCTTAGTATTAAATTTTTGGCACTATTATTTTCAAAGTGGAATCTTTCTCACTCATGATCACTATTCAAATTTGAAGTTGTAGGATGTTGCAAGGTATGTAGCAAGTTTTCTAGTAGGCCAGAGGGAAAAGACATGATGTCATGACCAATAGTACTTGTATACTCTCATGGAATTCTAGAAAGGGAGTGGCATACCATTAGAATAGTTTAGAGCTTTCTATGTTCATGGAACAGGTGTAATTTTATGATGGAAAAACACACCAAGGTAACCAATTCTAATTGGAAAATTTGATTTGTAGGATATCAGCCCCAAACATCAAAATTATGTAAAGTAGGTTGCTTAATGTTCTGAGGAAGGTTATCTCAGATAAGGGGCACATAAGTAATGTTAAGGTTTTTTGTAAACCATGATAACCTTGTTGAAAAATTCAATTATGCTCAACTTATTACTTTGATTCAGCCAGTCAGGCAAAAGGGATAAACCAAATCTTGGAGTATTTGTGGAATACTCTTATTGCAATAAACTTCATTGAAATTTGATCCATTTGAAACAATATACATGAAGAAGGGTTGAATTCATATAAGTTGGGATAAGCTAGGGAATATGATTAACCTTAGACCATTTAAATGTTGTCATAAATGAAAGAATATATCAAAATGCTCAAGGAAACTTTGTTGATACAAAGCTTGAAATAAGAAGCAACACTATTATGTTCAAGATGGAAAATAGTCAAGGCCAGTATTATTATACCTAAGGTAAAAACTAGTGTCAATGATAGAAGGTCTAAGATTTTGAGTTGTCCAATGGTGTAAAGACCAAAGGGAAGGTTGGGACCCAAGGTGTAGTGTGCAATATATTGAAATTCCTTTTCCATTAGAGTTATACTAAGGATAATTGTGTGTTAGCCAATGAGAGCATGTTTTTCTAGTCATTGTGGTAGAAGTGTCATTTAAGATTTAGTCACTAATGTACAATTTATATAATGTACATATTAAGATGTTACTTGTATAATTGTGATGTATAGTTCTTTAGAGAGAAAGTATGCTTGAAGCACACAAATTCTTTTGAAGCATTAGTAGAGTCACTTAGTCCAAGGTCTAGGAAGGACAAGATTGCAAAGGATATTGCTATGAGGGAAGATTATTTGGATATTCACCTATTTATTACATGATGTGAAAATTGAAAGTAAAAACTTTGTTTTAATTTATCTGTATGTTTTTGTACTTTAAATCATTGGGGGTGATGATTAACAAGGGGGGAAGTATGTTACACCCCATCTCTTAGTTACCATGTTGCTTTTACCTTCATGAGTAAATATGATGATAAATGTAAATCATGACCTTAATATGTTTAATCTAGATGAATTAAGTACTAAAATATACATTAAGATGTTATTTGTTTTAAAGGAATGATTATGTTTTATACCGATGGAAAATGAAATGAATGAATATGTATTGCAATGTGAATACTTTAATGCTTTGATGATGATAATGAATTTCATGAGAATGGCTAACTACTATTGTGATGCACTAATTTGGATGTAGGAACATATTCAAACCTTCGAAAGAGAGGGGAATTATCACTCAAGAGAGGAGTTTGGTTTGGTAACCCTAATATGCCTATTTGAGCTATCACACACTCACACCCTAGTTTGGTGGAGTTGAGTCAAGTCAGTTTGGGGATTGGTGAGTAAACCTTAAGTCATTGTTTGGAGATGATTTGAAATAGGTTTTGGTTTTGATCTTTGACTTCTTTATTGATTCTTATGTTTGGATTACATGACTTAATCTCTATTTTTATTGTAAGTTCTTTTTGTTTATTTATGTTTATATATCGATTGATACATATATACATAGAATGTATACATCTGTATACCATCACTATATATATATAATGAATCATACATATGAACATAAACGTGTGTACATATATGTAAGTAGAAATACTTACACACATTCATACATTGGAAATCAATATATACGTAAAGTATATATATGTATATATTATATACTTTATGTATATGCCTATCGATAAAAATATTTATTTGTTTATTTTTATTAAGGGATAGTAAGTATGATATGCATATATATATATGTATGTATGTATCAATAATATATACATACGTATAAATGTATATAATAATACACACACACACATATATGATGAAAGGAAATTAATGGTTTTAATATATATTTGTGTGTGTTAATAAATAGACATTATAACATACATATACTAATGTATAATTTTATATGCATTTGAGATAATGTAAGTGTATATATATATTTTATGTGCATGGAGATAGACTTGCACACTCATAGCTTAAGCTTGAGTAGAATGTTTCACATAAGGAATTATAGGTGCTAGGAATAAATGACAAACTAAAATAAATTACATGCAAGTTGTATAAAGTATGTGCAACAAAAAACTAAGGAATTAATACACAAAAATAACTATTATAAGGCACATAGAATACTTTGAACAACATTTCATTTAATAAAGATAAAGCGATGGTAAAGTGCACATATAGTATAGTCCATATAATGGTAAATAACTTTGTATGAAGCCAATGCATAAAGAGTTTAGAACTTGCCACATATAGTTGAGGATAACACAAGAAAGTTCCATAGTGATATTTTGTAAGCAGATAGAAGTCTACTCCAACATACAACCTTGTGAGAGCATGAGACTTAGTCTTCACTGTGAGCTGGCTGATGTAGTTGACTTATATTGCAATAAGGAAACTTGTAGGTTGAATTTTTTGAGTTTAACCATTTTTTTCAACAACATAAGAGTGAATCATTCTCAACTGTGAGGTAGGAGTGTGTATGTGTTTGCAAGCTGGAGGTTTTGGTAGCCACATGTCTCTTCTTGAGCTATGCCAATGCATTTAGAATAGGAATGTGGAAAAATTAGTAGCTTATTTGTAGCATTGAGATGCTCAAACTTTAGTACACATAGAGGCATCATCTCTACCATTTGTTACACTTTTTGTAACAACCCCGGTGTACTACTAAGTAAAACTTCAAAGAAATCACCTCAAGTGAGTGACCACGTGCTACGCCCTTAATATTAGTGTACATCGGGCTATGAATAGTCGACTTGTGGCTATCTTAACTCTCTATTAAGTCATATTATCATTAGTATATTGTTATTTAGTTGTTTAGGTCGGAATAAGTCTTATATAGGTGTGTCTAAGTCGGCCTAGGTGATATCCTTGGCATAAATAGGTATATATAGGAGGTTGTGAGTCTTATTTCATCATCAAGTTGTGAAGTGTGTTCTCATTAGAGATATTTGGAGGTTTTCCCCCTCGAAGTGGCTTGTTATTCTCAGTTATTATCAAGTATTTGTAGCATATTTCATATCATATTCTTCTATTGTGCAAGTTATTTCATAACACCACGATGCTACAACATAGCAATAAAAACAAATTATTTTACATGATTTAAATTACATGCACATTTGATATAAACACTAATCCAAACTTCCATTGCATTTCATTGTGACTCCACAAATATTTTCATAACATAGATTTAATTTTGAATAAACTCAATTTTATCATTCAAGAGTACATCCTTCCATATAAATGGGTACATGATACATACATAACTCTTTTGAGCTTAATTTGGCAATAGATATACAAATTGGTCATGATGTCACCGCATTGGTGAATACATTCTAGATATCCCTACTCTCTAGTGCATACATCCACAAACCTAGGCCGCCAATTGACGAGGAGAAGCATCACTCAAGCACTTTTCTACCAACCATAGACTCAAATGCGGTCCCTCACACATCAACCACATGTGGTAAGATGGCCCTTCCCTTTGACAAAGAGTTTGGTTGGTAAAATTCATAACATTAGCTTATCTGAGCTTAGTGTTGTGCCCTACATAATGAGAACTTGCATCCACTACAATCCTAAACTAGCATGCATAAAAGGAACATAGTGAATTGATAGTGCAATCAATGGTAAATTACATTACTTTGGCCAAAGTATTCTCACAAGTACTTCGAGTGATAGTCACCCTATTCACATACACTACCATAGCTTGGTTTGGGTTTGACCATTCATATACTATGCTTAGGTAATTTCCTTCCATAGGTAATCACTAACCTTAGAAATAGCTGATTCCCCTTTTCCCAAAACACAATTGTATCTCTACCAATGAAGTTAAAGCATAAGTTACCCCCTCTTCAATGGATATTCCAATCCCTAGGTATAACATACAAGCTTTTCTAGTCTACACATTAACTTTTTATAAACAAATTAATGATTTATTCTCTTCAATGGACAACCTAGTTCCAAGATTAACCTTATAATCTAAATTATAGCTTCATAAGCTTCATCTTATCATATAATAAAGATTCATAAATAACTAACTCCATTTAGGAGTATATCATGACAATAAGTGATTCTCATCAAAAGTATAATATAATTAATAATTGACCTCATTCAAAGAGTAATCATATCAGTAATGATTCTATTTGAGAGCATAACCTCCTTAGTAAAAGGGATTATTTAGTGAGTAGAATCTTGTCAACAATATGACTTCACATCAAGAGTATAAAGCAAACAAACTGGTAAAAAATCAAACTCAATAGTTAATCCACCTATGAATCCAATCAAGTAGTAATTCATAAACTCAAGTGATCTACTTAACCACATAAGAGAGTCTCAACCTTGGTATACCCTAATTTTGGATATAATCTATAATCAACAATTAGTTTAATTTTGTAGGCTAATCTAAACCTATGTGCTTAAAAAAAATATCAACTATATAACCCATCCAAGTAGGTTATTCTCAACCTATTGGTTTCAATAGGTGATCAAGTAAATATTCCAACCTAGTAGGTAATTCTTAGTTACCCAAAGTTTCATTCATTAATCAAATATACTTCTCAACCCAAATAGGTTACTGTCAACCTAAGGTTTCATTCAGTAGTAAAGTAATGATCAAGTAATCATATAAGCATAGATTATAAATATGAGTCTCATCCTATCATATCTTTCATACTATCACTGTTGATGTTTTGCTAAACCTTGACATTCCTAAGGTTTCCTAGCATTATAAGCTAACAGTGTCAAGTCACTTCATGACTTTGATACATTTCACATCACACATGTAGTGTGACTATCTATGTTTAGAAATAACATGTGAGTTCCCATATAGGGTATACAAGAGTATTAAATCACTCCCTTGAGCTATTCACGCTTTCACCAAATCTGGTATATAATACTATTGATAAACAATCACTCCAGGTTACTATGAAGTATGTAAAACACTCATAAGGAAATCATAACCTTCATGATTCTTTCCTTTCCAAACCATCAAATAGATCATTACTTTATTTCAAGCAAACTAATGCAATTTTCAACTTAAACATACAAGGCAAGCAATCTTTCAACAAAAGATAAAACATGAAGAGAATAGAATCTCATGCCTGTTAATTGCTTATTCTGATTGTTTCAATTGACCTCAAGCTTGGCATCCTCTCAAAATCAACATAGCAACTAATCCTATCAATTTATCTCACTAAATTCCTCACAATTGCTCTCTCAGATTAAGAATCCCTCGATGAAATATACAATAGAAATGGAGTAGCGTAATGATGCATAAGAAAGTGTATCCTAAATGAGGTGAGTACGCCTCATATTTATACCCAAAAATTAGCTTCTAAAGGCTACAAACAAGGATCATTCTATGCCACTTCTCAGACATATACAATTGACTCAACTCATGAATTAAAAGGTGGCAAAATTCTATCATATTACTCATCAAAACCATACAAAAAATCAATCCAGTGCTTCCCAATAGTGGTTTGACTGATTCACAAAGCACATGCTTAATTTAGAAAATTGACTTTTGAGTTTGAAAGAATTCTATAGAAACTAAAAAATTCATAATATGGCACCAAGTATACATCACATTTCCTATTCTCAACCCCACAGTTTAAACAAAGGAAATAGTCTGCCATTATTTTGTTGCATATTTACTTTGTTGACTTCGTCAAGGCATGACAATGGACACATTATAAAGGTTCGACCTCCTTCATTTATAATGTTACATTTAAAATGTTGACTTAGTAAGAATGTGTTGTAATTAATTTTGGTTTACTAAACTTTACACAACAAACTTTATACTTATATGTGTTTCCTTCACACTTTATCTATAATGATAAATGCGGCTTAATACTTACTAATGCACTATTATATATTGTGTTGCATTCTCATTAATTTGACCATAGCGTATATTCTATGAGTCAACCTTTATAATTATTAAGTAATGTCAATCCTTAACTGCATGTTGGGCATCATAAACTCATGTTTCATTTTGCATTACTTGCTATGAAATCAAGCAATGCATTCTCTTATGGGTTGGCCATATAGGTGGTGATTAACTTTGTAAAAAGACCTCAAATATGCGTTATGTATAATATAGTGCTTTCCATATTTATCATATATACATATAATATAATAGCGTATGAGTTTATATATATATATATATTAGGTATATGTTAATAAATATACATCATTCGACATATCGAATGCATGTATCCATATTATCATTTTTATAAACAATATTCATTTGTTTATACATATCCATATACACATACACATGTACATACCTATATCATTGTGTTTACATATGGATACTCCATCACGTCACAGATATGTGTATATATGTATATATGCATACACATTCATTCATACACATGCCATGTTACTATTTCATATCAACATAGATACATTCATATCATCATTGGTAGTATATTCATTAAGTGTATATCTATATACATGTAGACACTTAAAAATATCCTGAATGATATCATGCACTCGAATCAAATATATTAACACCGTTTCATCCTAAAACCCTTCCTCTTTTTTCTTAATTAATTAAATTAGCCTAGCTATTTAATTAATTGCATCATTTTCATCTGTTAATTTGATTGGCCTAATTAGATTAATTCACCCCCTTTCATGCTAACATTTCATCCTATTAAATTTAATAAATCAAACTATTTAATTTAATCCCCTAAGTCCTCTTATTTAATTAAATAACCCTAAGTTATTTAATTAAATATCATATCACTCTCCCTTTTCATTAAATAAATAAATTATTTAATGAATATCCTAATTCCCCTAATTTGCATAATTGAAACATTGTTTTAATTATCAAATTACTAACTAAATCTAATTCTCCCACTTGTAAGGGAATATTCCCTCCCCTTTTGCACAACTAAACTTGGTTTTAATTAACTAAATATCTAATTTTCCTCACCCAAGAATATTCTCTTTCTTCACTCATTTTAAAATGGGAATATTCCTTTTTTGCAACAAATTCTCAACAAGACTTTTTGTGCAAGTTTTGAGTGTGTGTTTGTTTGGATGAATGTAAGCCCTTGATTCTTTCCTTGATCCATGTGATCATTGATTCTCATCCATTGATGATAATCCTTGATACATGCCTCCATCTTCCTTCCATCTTGACCATTAATTAACTTTTTCAATCTTAGCCCTTCATTTCTCATTTGCTCTCCTATAAATAGAACACCATTTGGAGACAAATGAATCCATCTTTTAAGAGAAAACTTATACTGTTAAAAGCACTTTCATCTTGCACCCATATTTCATGTTTTAAAAGGAATTTTAGGCTAATTTCTTGCATCATATTAGCTTAACTTCCATTAATTGCTTCCATGGTAACATAGGTGCATCCATTTAGCATATTTTGTAATTAAGGTTTTAATCTTTTGAGCTTAAACTTCATTTAGAATAGCTTTGCATACACCCATATCAATCATCTTATCATATATCATGTTAGAATAACTTTCATCATGTTAATTTATATTTTAAATCATGTTTTCATACACATTTCTCATTGGTTTTGTCAATTCTCTTCAATATAATCAATTGAAACAAGCTCATTTATCCACAAGATTGGGAAAGGGTCGCCATTCCACATCAATGCGACACCACCCCCCAATAGGATAAGTTTCAATGGATAAGAATAGGTGTTTTTGAAGCTTTCATTGTTTAATATGATAGTTTTAATGGATTCTTAGGTTAGTTTTCATTGAATAATCTTATTGGGATTGATGCTTAGTGGATTGATTATGCTTCAAATCAAGTGTAGTTGGCCAATACTATGCTCATCAGTCATATTTTGGCACTAGAAGGAGGGCATGGACTAACCAATTTGACGAATTGCTTTTTAAATCTCCATTTTTCTTGTGTTTTCAGGTTTAGCAACACTACTGATAAATCACCAATGCACCTTGGGCACGTCACTATAGAGTGACACATTTGATAGGGCAACACATTTGACACCATTGTTTACTGTAGAGTGGCACTTTCGATTTTTCAATGCAATGACACAACTTCAATATAGTGATAAGATTGATGAAATTTAGCGACACAATTGATTTCAGCATCGCAATTTATTGGTAAACAAACTGAACTTGAATTTTGAAATGTGTTTTAATTTTTTGACTTTATCTAATTACTTACATGTCATTAAATTCTCATTTTTTGCTTTATAGACTAACTAGTTTTGCAAGTTGGAGAAACAAATTTTGACTTGTAAATAAGCATATTATCATTTGAATATAATTGTAACAAGTGTTTTGACACTTATGGGGCAATTATAACCCATTTATGATGCTTTATTTCATGTTTTAGGACCAAACTAGATTTATTTTAGGCTTTAAAATGAATGTTCAACTTGGTTAAAATTGAACCCTCACATCATTATGCTTGTTGGATTAAAATTGAACAATAAAATCTACATAATTTGTTTGGTGCTTAAAATGAATTCATTGTGATTTCCAAAAGTTAAAAAGAACAAGTGTTTTATTTGCTTAAATATGCTTGTTGTGTGTATCCAATCCCCTTGTGCTTTGTGCGATCTTGGGTGAAGAGAAACACACAAGTATATATTTTCTTCTTGGAAGCGCTTATTCGCTCCCCTTGCGCCTTTTGGAAAACTTGGGCAACAAAAATCATTTTATGCTTCAAACATGTGTTACCTTTAATGGGCCTGCCTCCCAACTTGAGAAAGGGAATGACCCCAAGCAGTGCTTTCATTTCAGTCCACGATATAAATACTTGGCATGGAAAAGTTCATTGACCAACTAGTGTAGTTAAAATGTACTAATGGAAGTGGCCTCCTCTAGTATCTATGTGATACGTCAAAACCATTAGATGTTTCTAAGGGTTGGGAGGCCTCTTAATTTAGAAAATTCACTACATGTATAACACCAATTTATCTCGAATATGGTCATTAAAATCATTGTTCGTAGTGGCTAACCGAGTCCAAATCTGAAACATATTTTAAGGTAGTGCATTGGAGTAGCACCGCTCCAAGAAGTTACTTACCATGTTTGGTTTTTGATTGAGGCAATAAAGCAAATAGGGAAATAACTCTTTTACTTGTAGTGTCAAGCATTAAATTTCCTTGACATAGCCTATTTGTCCATTTCATCTTTACGTGTTAATCATCTCTTCTGATGATGGTAAGCCTACTAAGAAATATGTACCTACTCTATCTAGGATTGTAAATGCTTGTGAGTCAATTTAATACTCACATCATAACATATGCATCCATACATTCATAAAGCATGAAATAAAGGCACATCATATCAAATATGGATCATCTCGTATATATATATCTTTAAGAATGGTGACTATCATTGATACAATATTTGAATCAGTGTATGCATATTAGTCAAAAGTACAATATCCACAAGGATATCAAAAAGGATCCCATGAATGTGTATTTGTATAAATAATCAGGTGAACAATCAAAAAAGTGTCTACACAAGCAGGCTAGCTTTGGTGGCTACTAGACTCACCCCTAATTGATGGTTGATCCTCAACTCTAGCTGATGCTCCACTTTTTTGTGAAAAGTCAAGTTGTCTCTTTGCCTAAGGGACATCCCTGTGATAATGCATGCAATAATAAGTAGCCTTTGTAATTTCCTCTCTATATAGTCAAGCCAATGTAGTCCATCCTTGTGAAGTTACGATCATCACTTCTAACTGCTATCTTCGCCCAATCTCCTAGGCCAGTTGTAGGTTCAGTTGCTACCATAATTAAACCTCTTAATCTTGTTGTGCATTCATGTCTTGAAGCTACTACTACAACTAATCTTGCTTTGCATGTATCCAATCTCTCTTGGCTATAATGACTCGTAGTTGTGCTCTTAATTGAGTATCTAGATGCCTTGGTGGAGGAGGAAGTGGTGGTGCCCCCATAACCTATCCATCATGTCCACCCGATTACCTTGGCACCTGTGCCTAATCTAGTTGCTGCTGGTGCCCATCACTAGAACCTAGAATCTATCCTGCTCTTGCTCCTATTGGCCTCTACCTCAACCACTATCCTTGCCCCCATCTCTACTTCCATCTTGGCCACCATCTCGGCCTTGGCCTCTACCTCTGCCTCTGGGGTATGCCCCCACTAGATCTATTAGGTGCATGGGTGGCGTGAACCATGCACCATAGGTTGGAGTCATGCTTCTAGAGGGCCCTGATTATATGCCGATGACTGTGGAATGAGATACATGGGATCATAAATGGCCACCTAGGGATCAATTGAGACTCCCCATTGAACCTCTCTTTATGACCTCACAAACACTACAATATAGTCATCAACTGGTATATCCTATACCTCCCTAAATTGTTGAGCAATATAGTTTGGGAGGTATCACTCTATGATCGTGTACTCTTTTCCCTATAGGTAGAGAGTTTGTCATGAAAAATCTAGTTGATGTTGATCATTGTACCACTATGGATGTTGTAGCTATGGCCTCCATCTGAACATTGTCATGTCATCAATGACATGATGCCAATATGGAAAACCTATGGGGCTTGTGTGCTGCAATGCTATTAACACCCTATAACAGAAAATGACAGGCTCATCTGCATCAATGTTTGCTAGAACAACCAAGGGCCTCAACACTGTAATGTGCTCATATGCCCATATGTGAAGTAGAGTCACACACAGTCCAATGCTCATGCCCTCTTGGTAGACAACCTCATGCATATCATGGTATGTAATGAATCAAGGAGAACTAGACCCTAGGTATACATCAAGTCCCTCTGGATCATCCCCTCCTATGCTAATCCCCATCAAGGATTGAAATCTCTTCCTCACCAATCTGTGGAAATAACACCAAAGATTAATGCTACAACGAACAATATGAAGATCTTGACCTGTCCGCAATATAGATCAAAATCAATCTAGGAGCTCACTAGAACAACTTGCCACCTATGTAAGAGTGAGAGAAATGTGTCTCTCCTAACATTTGTGTCATAGATGGCATGCTCGCCATGAATGGGAAATCACAAAGTGTGCCACATCCTCCAAAGTCATGGTAGCATTTCTAGTGGGTAGGTGGAATGAAGAGGTCTCACTGTGCCACCTCTTGATCAATGTAGTCATCATGGCCAAATGCGTCCAGACTTCAAGCAGGAACATAATGAAGCCTAACCCTAGCCTACCCAGCTGCTCTACCTCCAAGTCATTAATGTCTTTAGTAGATTCCAAAAGGTTTTAATGGTGCTCTTGCAACATTAGTGATGGGGGATCCTCTTGCACACATCATGCAAACAACATCAATTTGCTGAAAAAGTCAAAAAAATTGATCAAACTTTGATAATTTGCATCCCAAACATCAAAGGTGTTGAAATCAATAGCATTGCTCTTTTGGGGGTTTGTTGTATCTATTTGGGAGGTGCGTCACCATTTTGTGATGTGCATCACCATGCTCAATAGCGAATTAGCATTAGGGTGCATCACTCTACTAAAATATTGGGGTGTGTCGCTAAAAACTAAGTGCATATCCCACTACTTTCAAGCGATGCTGAACATAAAAATCCTATGTGTAACTATATTACCCTTGCAACTCCCTAATCATACGTGTTGTTGAACACTAAGTGCGTTGCTTTCACAACAACACACCTAAAAACCTAACTTTAACCTCGTATTAAATGCACCTAAAAGTGAAAATTGAGACAAGTTTCAAATCACATACTCGAGGTTCTGTGTTTGCATGTCACTAGCACTCTCAAACTTAATCTAAAAGATGAAGAGGGAGCAGACGGTGAGCCATTTTTCTGAGGTATCAAAGCTCAAAATGCAAGAATATCTAAAGCTGTGAATGCACAAATGAATTGAAAGTGACCCTTCATCACCTATTTAAGCCTAGAAATTAGGGTTTTTGCCCTAATTTCAGCCAATAGCTAGGGTTTTTGACCTATTTTACTTATTTCCTCCTTGTTTAAAATATTTTGAGCATTTGTTGTGCTTCTAAGGAAATTTTTGGCATCTTGAGGCCTATTTTAGCACTTGAACCTATATTTTACCTTTGTTGAGAGATCAACCCAAAATTCAAAATTTCCACCTAATCTCTTGAGGGGGAAAGGAACCAACTTATTCCTTTTGTTGGGGTAGCAGTGGGGCATCGAAAAATTTAGAAAAATTTGATTTTTTTATTTGAGCAACTATTTTTTGATTCGAAAAGTGGAAATCTTTGAACCAATGTAGCAAGTACCTCACTTCAAAGAGGGAAAAAATGTAGACACTTAAAAATGTCCTAAATGATATCATACACTTGAATCATGTATACTAACATTGTTTTATCCTAAAACCCATCCTCTTTTCGCTTAATTGATTAAATTAGCTTAGCTATTTAATTAATTATGTCATTTTCATCTATTAACATGATTAACCTAATTAGGTGAATTCATTCCCTTTCATGCTAACATTTTGTCCTATTAAATTAACTAAATATAGTTATTTAATTTAAATCCCTAAGTTCTCTTATTTAATTAAATAACCCAAAATTATTTAATTAAATATCATTTTGCTTCCCCCTTTTTCATTAAATCATTTATTTGGTGAATATCATCTAATTCCCCTAATTGACATAAATAAAACTTTATTTTAATTATTAATTACTAATTAATCTAATTCTCCCCACTTGTAAGGGAATATTCCTCCTTTGGACATTCCTCCAAAAGGAATATTACAATGGAATATTCCTTCCCCTTTTTCACAATTAAACTTTTTTTTAATTTGCTAAATATCTAGTTTTTCTCACCCATGAGAATATTCCAAAGAATATTCTCTTTCTTCACTCATTTGAAAATAGGAATATTCTTCCTCATAACAGAATTCTTGTGCAAGTTAACTTACAAGACTTCTTGTGCAAGTTTTGAAGTGTAGTTGTTTGGAAGAGTATGAACCCTTGATTCTTTCCTTGATCCATGTGATCATTGATTCTTATCCATTGATGAGAATCCATGATCCATGCCTCCATCTTCCTCTTTTTTTGACCATTGATTAACCCTTTTAATCTCAACCCTTCATTTCTCATTTTTCCTCCAATAAATAGGTCACTATTTAGAGACAAATGGATCCATCTTTTAAGAGAAAACTTATGTTATTAAAATCACTCACTTGCACTCATATTTAGCATATTTTTAGTTTAAATTACTTGCATATTAGCTTAGCTTCCATTAATGGCTTCCATGATAACATAGATGCATCAATTTAACTTATTTGGTAATTAGGGTTTGAATATTTTTAGCTTAAAATCCATTTAGATTAGCTTTGCACTCACCAATATCACTCATCTTACTCTACATCATGTTAAAATAGCTTGCATCATGTAAATTTAGCTTTAAATCATGTTGTCATACACATCTATCATCAATTCCATGTATTCTCTTCAATATAATTGATTGAAACAAGCTCATTATCCAGAGGATTGGGAAATGGTCGCCATTCCACATCAATGTGACACCACTCCCCCAATAGGATAAGTTTCAATGGATTAGAATAGGTGTTTTTTAAGCTTTCATGATTTATAATGTTTTTGATTAGAGGTAAAAATGGGTTTTGAAGGGGCCTCAAAACCCTTTACATAAAAAAGTAGCTAAAATTAAAGATAACAACATTAAGCCAAAAAATAGCCCAACAATAGTGACCCATTAGCAAAAATCCATAAAAAAGAGCCACCCAACAACAACACTACATGCTTTCAAAATATCTACTACCTCCACGTCACTAGCCATAACTTTCCAAGCATCATCACAAATATTAGAAGTATCCTTCCTAGAAGCCCCAACCTAAGCTTTAGTTTTGTTCCTTGTCTTGGCTCTAGGACCATTTGTATTTACCTCTGAAATCAAAATAATACCTTTCTCACCACCCTTCCCAACAACACCTTCCTCCTCCATTATCTTACCGGTAGCAACAACCTCTTCAGCAAGGACACTATCCTTATGCTTTTTAGCACTAACCATAGGGGAAGTGACAATAGTAGACTCAAATTTACCAACAGATTTATGCACCTCCCCTCCTCTCATAATAGTATCCCAGATTTTCACCATTTGATCCTCAAGGATGAGGATTCTACTTCAAGATTTTGTTTCATTTTGAGAGTTTCCTTTGCAACAATGTTCTCCATAGTATTTAAGGAGTCAAATAAGTCATCTATCTAATTCTAGATAGAGGACCCCTCAGCCTTACTAACCACACCCTTGACTTTGACATTAGTTTTATTGAGTTCATGAAAAAACCATTTAAAAAGCTTAAACAAGAAAATAGATCCCTCATGAGGAGATCCAAGCACATCAAACAAATCTTCTCTATCAATATTAAAAAAACCTTTTCCCAAAGCATCTTCCTCCTTAGAGGAACTAACCCTATCTTGACCAGTAGGGGTGTCCTTACATTTTTCAACAGCAATTAGAGACTTGAGTTTGCAGATGGAGCTCAAAATTTCCTCTGACACCACCTTTCTCTTCTTGATCCTCTCCAAATCCACATCTTGGATACGCACATCAATAGTAGCTTCCCCAGACTTATCTTTCATCTGCATAGCTAATTTGACACTCAAGGAATCATCAACAATGAGGTCGCCCGCAATAGTGAGAGGAAGGTCCTTTTCTAGAATTTGGCTCACAGTCCTCAAAATCCTTTTCTTCCTGCTTCCTTCCCCCAAAACCATCTTTTTCTTAGCAATCATGGGCAGCGAGGAGGCCTCCCCATACAAGTCATTCTTCACCTTCAGACCCCTACTTGACACAACAATAACAAATTCTTTGCTACAAGCTAAATAACCCTCACTAGCACAAGAAACCCCTTTTTTCTTCTTTCTCGTAGCAGGGGAATGTGGACCCCCCCTCTAGGGAAGCAAGGGAATCAGGAACGTAGTCCACATCCTCCTCCAACTCAGACTCTTTTTCCAAAATCAATTTCATTTTCTTGACTTTTTTACTAGCAGGTTCCTCTTCAAACATAGTCTCATACTCCTCAATAGGTTTGGATTGTTTACCCTTCAGGGTGACCATAGGTTTAGCAACCTCAAAAGTCTTCACATAATTAGAGATGAGAAGAATTAACCCAACATGCAAGACATGATGTTTTAGATTCTTCTTGTGGTCCTTAAGAGCCGAGTCAAGAGACATAAGAAGATAGAACGGGAACGAAACCCTCTTCTTGTGTTGGAAGTGATTAAGAAGGATAAAATGGTATGCATTAATCACAAAAAAATGGCCTTCCAACGTAATGTAGCACATAATCTCCTCTGAAAAATCCCCCCATAATGCCTTAATATAACTTCTTTGATATCCTCCACTCCTTGCAGTCCTTAAATCCTTCTCTTCATCATCTTTGAAAAATATTTTCATAGTGATCTGCGCCTCTTTTTTATCTCTAAAGACTTTCATGCCATCCATAGGCAGACCAATTATACCAGCAATAAATTCTTCATTAACCTCAAATTTTGTCCCATAAAGCTTAAGCACTTTGTCATTCCATCCTTTAACAAAAAGATTCATAACCTAAGGACTATTACCATGGAGTTTCTCAAAGTAGGGTGTTAACCCTTCCTTTTCTAGCACTTGCCATACCTCCTTCCTCTTCTTAGCAACTTCACACGAGGAGGGTTCGACATGATTTTTGTCTCCACCCATCTCACCACAATTAACAGTAACCAGCTTGAGGGTTCCAAGCACAAAAAAAAAACACTCTAGAAAACAATAAAAATACCACCCAAAATCCACGTGAGACCAAAGATGGAGCAGGGGATAATAATGACCTTAGATTTCCGTTTCCTACAACACCCAACTCTGGTACTAATCTCTTGATTCAAATCTTGTACACCATCCTTTCTCATCACAATTAGCCACGTGAAGAAATGCATGCACACAACCAACCATAATGAGAAGTTGATCAAATTAAAATCAACAATCATGGCTCAAAGTAGCAATATCCTCTATAGGAAGAGGGTCATTAAGACCCCACTCCCTAAATTTTTTAACACCAATGTTAGCGGAAATGTCTACTAACCCATTCCCTTCTCTTAAGATGTATGATATATAAAAATCATCAAAGGATTTTAAAATATCTATCGAATCCCTTATCGAAGACTCAATAGTCTAAAAGGGGGGCATGCAATTTTTCAAATTATTTATGATATTCAAAGAGTCCCCCTCTAACCATACTTTCCTATAGCCTTTAGTTTGAGCCAATTTGAGACTATGATAGGCTGCAACCACTTTTGTATAGTGATTTTTCTGGGTTCCCAAGGGGAGTGCTACAACCAAAATGAGCCTACCATTAGAGTTTCCAATCACTCCCCTAGAACCTGCAAGTCCTAGATTCCCTTTAGCATCCCCATCAAATTTAACCTTAACCCAACCTTCTAGAGGAGCTTTCCAAACAACATCTTCTCTAGGAGTTTTACCCTTAGTAACTGGGAGGAAAATATCATAAGATAACTTCCACTTTTGAGAAATAGAGATATCATAGGGGCTAAGATTTATCTTTGGCCCATTGTGAAAAGTGATCCCAGCTAGAAAGTTTTCTTTAATAGGAGCACACATTTTGTAAGCCACAAAGATATCAGAGAGGGTAGAATTTTTGAAAATTCTATTATTTCACTCTAGCCAGACACCCCAAGTAATGCGCAGAAGGGAAAGAGACCACAAAATCTGAAGAGCAGGATTGGGTGAAGGGCCAATCCATTGAGACCACAACTCACTTATGGATCCAAAAAACACCCAAATTAAGTTCCAAAGAGATAGAAAATTGGCCCAAACCATTCTAACATAACTACAGACAATAAACAAATGTCAAGCATTTTTGACTTCTTCACATAGAAAACACCTGTTAAGCATCACAAAACATCTTTTGACCAAATTGTCAATAGTTAATATTTTATTCTAGCAAAAAAGACAAAAGAAAATATTAACCTTAGGAATCAATCTAGAGGACCACACAGAAGCCCAAAAAGGAGCTGGGCCAACAAAGGAATCATTAGAATGAAAAGTTGAAGCAAATGAGTAGTTTCCATTAGAGGAAGGCTTCCAAACAAATTTATCTGGAGAAGGGGAAGAGAGAATGTGTACTAGAGATATAGCCTTAAACAAAATCTCCAAACTAGGTTCAACCTCTTGCAAAATCATGATTTAGAATGCTAGTTGTAATGGATACTTAGTTTAATTTTTATTGATTGATCTTATTGGATTGATGTTTAGTGGCTTGAATGTGCTTTGAATCCTCATGGATCAAGTGTAGTTAGCCCATACTAATCCATCGGTTATAGTAGCACCCCTGAAAGGAAATTTATATTTATATTTTATTATTAAAAATTTGGACCATTCATCATTATGTCTCATATTTGATGGTTGATATTTTATTGGCTTGAATTTCCCTATAAGGTAACTCTATTTTATGAGGGCATTGTATTATGGCTATGAATTGTGATGTATTCTAGGAATCTGATAACAATCATGTTGCCTTTGCATCTTTGAGTGGTGATGCTCTTGTGAGAAGCTTGATCTACAAGTATATTGTAATTTTAATTGTGATTTCTGAATAATATATTAGGAAAACTTTGGAGTGTGGGGTTTTTCTCCTGAAAGGGTTTTCCCCACATAAATTACTGTGTTGTGGTATGCATGATATTTGTGTTCATTTTTTTTAAATTTTTTGTAACTATTAAAGATCTGTAAAAGTTTTGCATTGTTATCCTCTCAAGATTAGTGTAGGAAGTTGTTCCACTACCTTAGCTTCCTTACACTCTTCTAATTTTTCTACAAACAATAGCAATCTCTCTTGGTTTATAGGGAGCATTTCCAACCCTGCCTCAAGGAGGTTTTCACCCTCGGATACATCCTTTATTTTTACTTTTTCATGGTCTAAAGGCAACTTTCAATTTTCATCTAAAGACCTATTATTTTTATTTTTTTCATTTTTGTGACTAGAGGGGGGAGTAGACTCCCCAAAGTATGTTGTGTTATCAAGTTCTATTATGAATCCAACCTTATGATCCCCACTTGGAATTCCTTCTCAAAGTCCCATGAACTCAACTATTGCTTTGTCATTCTCAAATATGTCCAAGCTCATAGGTCCTTGTTGATCACAATCTATTAGTTGTGAGTAAAGGAGGGGTAAGTCACCATCAATATTGTTATAGCTCAAGGAATAAGTGGTTATGGTAAAAATAAAGGTATCATCATGATCCCAAAAGGTTTCGATCTAGGCACAACTCCTCATAGATTTGGTTTGAGAAGAGGATGGGTCAAACTCTCAAAGGTTTCAGCTAGGTCATAGTCACTAGAGGATTTATCGGAACCCCATTCCCATTCATTAGAGTCCATTTCAATATGGTATTCCTTGGGTGTCTCAATTTCATTAGAAGCATTAACATTTTCACCCAAAGATAACTTAGTGTGAGGAGGACTCACTTTTGGTTGTTGAAAATTGAGGTGATTTAGTAGCTTAATACTTTGTAAAACTTTATGATTGCTGATCTAAATATGTATTCTTTGTTATAGATTCTTTGTGGGTGATTAATCTAATTAATTCATTTTACCATTTTTAGAATGAAGACAAAAGGTTGTAGAAGAATTAGACAAAATATTAGAAGATACACAACATATATCATGTAGAAACCCTTTCGGGAAAAAACTCCACCAAGAATCAATGTATTATTTAATCTCAAAATAAAATTACAATAATTTCAATCCTTGCTTGAGATGCTTCTTTTCCTTCAAAAAATGTTCTTCACAACCTGCAATAAAACTGATAATAACTCTCTTCAACTTGCTTGAGATAAATAGGAAATAATCAACTTTGTAAACTCCAAAGAGTTACAATTACAAAGCTAAATCCCTATCTCACAAAAGGTACACCTATCTCTTGCAAGTAGAGTTCTACCATGAAGAACAATGTCAAAACATGTGCTTCATCCATTTGGGCATCCCAAACTGAAGTCATAATTGAACCTTGATTTTGTAGATATCTTCAAAGCTTATCCTCAAAGTTGGCACCCAACAATGAGCCCACTTAACTCAGCCTTCTAAAATATCTTAGCATGCAAAAGTGTTAACTCCAAGAAGCCAACTTGGGTGCCCAAGGTGGGTCCAAGTCATTCTCTGTTAACTGAAACACATCTCTCCACCATTCATGCAAGAATGTTCATCCCCTGTTAATTGAAAGTGGTCACCTATTATCTGTCATGTAACTCAAGTCATTAGTCATACATTCCAAGTTAACTAAAGTTAACTAGTATTCAACTAAAATTAACTGAATATAATTTAAGCATAATTGAGCTAAACTGAACTGAACTAAACTGATACTGAACTGAACTGAACTGAACTCTAATATGAACTGAACTAAACTGAACTTCATGAATGTGAACATCAATCCCTAACTTCTAGGATCCTTACATGCATGACATAAGTGTTATTTTTTTCTCCAAATAGTTAACTAAACTCAAGGAGAGTTCCACCTTCCATGTGGGTGCCCCATGTGCCCCTATTATTTAGGAACTCATATTGGATGCCCTCACATGATCTTAACATTTAGAATAAATTACAAATGTCAATTAACATGATTATTTCATTCAATATTAATATCTTTCTAATCCTAGTGTTGGGAAACACTTTCCAAAGACTTAGGAGATACATGAAATAAATAATGTTTATGATTGCAATTAAATGGCATCCTATTTCCAACATTGGTGGTGTATAAGCAAACCCTATATTGTTTGGGAACTTAGGAAACAATAAAGGTTTTGTCATTCCATATTTGTTCAAACCAAGACCACTATGTCCATCATAACCTTGTTGTTTCATGATCTTGAAACCTTTTCTATTTTGCTCAATTGGTATTTTTCAAGACCTGGTTTCTTCTTCATCCTTTTAAATCCATGTATAAATATCCTTTCTATGGTATCTTTGCTTAGTTCAACCCTCTTAGTGAACATGGTAGGATGATTGCAGATGGCAACCTTAGGTTCCTTCTAAATAGGATGGGGTTTCCCATAAGATTTTGGTGATGCTGGCAACTTCCCAATGCAAAATAAGCTCTCAATGTTATATTCTCCACATCTTGTGTCATGGATTTGGACCTTAGGTTTGGAAGGTGTAGTGGATGGAATGGACAATTTAGCTAGTGAAGAGGGATAAATGTAATGTGATGATGCAGAGGAAGAAGCTTCCTGATTAATAGGCACTTGGTGTTTAGTGGTTCCTTTCAAGCTACTACAATATTGGAAGGGGTCGGGATCACCTAATATATTAATTTTGGTGCCATTATATGGAAACTTAAGGCATTGGTGGTATGTGGAAGGAACGACCCTCATGGCATGAATCCATTGGTGACCAAGGAGAATGTTGTATGGTAAGTCCAAATCCAAGACTTAGAATATTGTATTCTGAATAGCAAGCCCAACCCTTAGAGGAAGTGTGATTATACATTTATATGAACACTCAAACTCATCATAAGCCTTGATAATGATTTTCTTAGACATGTTTATACAAGCTTCAGAGAATCCTAATGTTATGACCAGTTTTAAAGTTCATATATTCAGACCTGCTCCACCATCTACCAAGACTTGTCTAATTTTGTGTTTATTTACATATACCTCAAGGTGCAATGTGTCATTATGATTTGGTATTTGTGTAGGAAGATCTTGCTCAAAAAATGTAACATGATGGGTTGTAGCTAAGTATCCTATCATGGCCTAAAATTGGTTAACATTTAGGTCAGTAGGAATGAATGTTTCTTGCAAAGATTTGTCCAAAATGGCTTTATGCTCAAGGGACATGTGAAGCAACTCAAGAATGTATATTCGTGCAAGAGCTTTTCCTAGATGAACTAGGAGGTTATACTAAATTTTTGGTTCTGGATTTGAAGTGGCCTCTTCCAAGGTCACTTTATCCCTTCGAGTGGTGATGACACATTTGGAATTTTTCTTGATAGTAATAGTAGAGACATTGTCATCAAAGTATCAAATTTTATTAACGGTATATTCATATGAGACCTTAGTGTAATAAAATTGTTATTTGTATTGTTCCCTGAACTAGAAGCTTTTCCTTCTCCATGGTCTTGTAGGGGATTCTTAAAAATAGCGTGTTCAACATTTGTCTCACCTTATGAATTATCCACTGTTATGTCACCTTGTTCAATAAGATCTTGAATGCGGTCTTTAAGTCTCCAACTTGATGATGTTTTATGTCCCTTTGTATGATGATACTCACAAAAGTCATTGTCATTCCACCAAGTTAGTTTGAAAATTGTTGGTTCATAGGGTTTGAAATTTGGTAGTTGAATGAAATTTTATTGCAATAGTTTCTTCAAGAATGATTCATTGGGTTCCCCTAAGGGTGTATATGTTCGTTTAAGCATGTTTGTTTATGGAGGACCTCTACATGATTGGTTGTTTTGAAATGTGTTTGAAGTTTGTTCATGGCTTGGTGTTGGATTTTTTTGTGTGGAAGGACCTTTGAGGTGAATGGTGGGGTGAACTTTGTTAACCACTTTAGCATCAACTACCCTATTATTGGTGACATTTTTGTTTCTTGACCAAAATTTATCTTTATCATTGGGATTGTTTTTGTTTTCTTTGAAAAATTTAACTAATCCTTTCACAACAAGAGATTTCTCAATGGAGACTCCCTTTTCAATGACATCCTCAAATGTGTTGCAACAATGGATTTGAAGTTGGTGCATTAATTCCATATTGAGGTTTTCCACAAAAATAGGAACCAACTATTTATCAGGTATGCGACAAGGACATTTGCTAGCCATACTTCACCATCTTTGAAAGAATGAGGTATGTGAATCCCCTTATTTTTGATTGGTTGTGCACAGTTTTGAAAGGGTGATGCCACTTTCAATGTTATAAGAAAAGTGTGTGATAAACTTATCAACTAGTTCATTCCATGTTCTTATCCCAACAGGTAAGTATGTGAACCACTCTAGAGCCTACCATAAAAGGCTACATGGGAATAATCCCATTAAGTATGTAGGATCAAAAGTGATGTCCATGCAAGCCATATTAAACTCTCTAATATGTTCTATTGGATCTCCTTTCCCCTTGTATTTGTTGAATTTTTTCACATTAAAGTGTGAAGGGAAAGGTGGCATATATATGCTTCAATCAAAAGGGTAAGGACATAGTTCTTCCATTGAGTATGTTTTCTTTGTCCCACTCACTTGCATGTTTATCATTTTTTGTTTCATTTATTGCATTTGTTGCATCAAAGTTTCCATGGGTGATAGTGGCATATTTGGTTGACTTTGCATGAGGGGGTTGGTGTTGGTGAACAAGTGTGTTAAGGTAGTTGTGTGATAATGAGTTTTGGTTTTGGAAGGTGGATGTAAATGTTGGGTTTGGTTTGATGTTATGTTGAGAAGGATTTTGATTTACTTGTTGGAAGTGTGATGTAAACATGGTGTTGGTGTTGGTGTGGGTGTTGGTGTTGGTGTTGGTATTGGTATTGTTATGGTGTTGTGGTGGATTTTGACTTGTATGTTGGTGTTGTAGTATGAAGTGGAGGTTTGGATTGACATGTTGTTGTGATGGAGGATGGTTGGTGTTTAGGTTTGACCTAAAATACATGCTTGTGTTTGATGTAGTATTGGTTGTTTGGGTTTGCACTATTGGTGTGGCAATATGAATCCTTCTTGTCTTTCTTGGTGGGTTTGGATTTAGATTTGTGTTTGTGTTGGTTGACGGTGCAATATTTTGGGTGGATGATGTGGAAAATGGATTTGAAAAAGTCATACCCATGGTGCTAGAGGATGAACCAAATGGATTGATAAATGTGGGACTTAGCAGTTGAGATGTTGCATGTGTTCTTTTGGTTCCAAATTTTGCAGTTGGGGGAATGTGTGTAGTTGTCATTTTATGTGTTGTTCCCCTAGAGGCATACTAGTTTGCATTTGTTGTGAGTAGGGATGACCTTGTGAAAATGTGTTATAACATTGACCTTGAGTTTGTGTTTGTGTTGCTCCCTCTATAATTGTGTAAGTGTCAAAACCAAAGGAAATCTCGACACCATTTTGAGCAAGTGCTAGAAAGTATTTATTAGGACTTTCTTTTACCATATCTTCTATGATACATACCATGTCTTCACATCAGGTTCACCAAATGTAGACTAGGCTAGAATTTGAGAATAAGCATGAATTAATGATAGAAACCAAAAAATTATCTAATTCAAGCTAATGAAGACCCTAGTCCAACAATGAAGCACAAATGATAATAGAATGTAAATAATAAAGCAATAATACTCAATCTCTATGCCATAGTTGAATCACCTCCATTGCTCTTCTCCATTTTTCTTTGTTTGTTCTTAGATTTGTAGTATGCAAGATATTTGATAAGCTTGATATTGATGCAAGATAGCTAAATCTCAAAATAGAAAAACTTCAAAGATTGTGGTGAAGGTTGGAATGAAGGTGATGACTTGCTTTATAGAAATCCCAATTCAAATGAAGGGTGATGATTGAAAGATGATGCATCATGATCAATGGATGAGGTTAGTTGAGAGAAAAAGAGATAAGGATATGAAGGATGGACCAAAACTCAAGAAATTAGTTGAGATTTAGGGCTTGGCTAAGAAGAAATAAATTAAATAATTACAATTATTTAATTTAAGAGAGGAAAAATGAATAATTAAATAATTAAAATAATTATTTAATTATAGAAGAAAGGTGGGATGTAAAATATTAAATAATTAAAACAATTATTTAATTATGGAGATAAGAAAATGATAAATAATTAAATAAATAAGATTTATTTAATTATGGAAGCAAAAAGCTAATGAATAGTTAAATAATTGAAATAAATATTTAATTATAGAGGAAAATGGAAATAAATAATTAAATAAATAAAAATTTATTTAATTATAGAGGAAAAAAGGATAATTAGTGATGTAATTTAAATAAAATTGATATTTATTTAAATTAGTTAAAAGGGGAATAAAGATAAAGTGAACAAATTAAATAATTCAAAATTATTTAATTAATAGAAAAATATGACATTGGGAAATAAGTAAATTATTTAAATTATTTAATTATGCATGAAAGAAAGTGAATTAGTGAGAAAATATTGCTTGTAGGTTCGGGAAATTTTTTAGTGTCTACAATCACTAAGGAAAACATCTCCCTCATCATATTCTTTGTAATTAGTAAACCACTCCTTGTGAGGAGTCGTGTGGTAGGAGAAACCTAAATCAATAAGCCAAGCATCATCACTAATAGTGTTAGCTAAAATAAACAAAGCTTCAAAATCATCATCAAAGGAATTTTTTGTAGAGGAATCAAAATTCTTTTTCTTATTCCCACATTCCTTCTTCACATGCCCCCTTTTACCACAATTCCAACACTTTACTTTTTTTCATTTTGAAGGTTTTAGAACATCCTGTGGACTTGTCCCTCTTATTACCCCCTTTAAGTCATTTCTCTTTGGACCTACCCTACACATGCAAGGCATCTTTGGAGCCAAGATTCATGGAATTTCTCCTCATATCCTATTAAAGAAGTATGGAGATAATGGAGTCCATCTTTGGTTCTGCATTACCACTACTTATGGAAATCATTAGATTTTCCCAAGATTTAGGAAAAGAATAAAGAAACAAGATACATTTATCTTCATATTGTATTTTAACATCTACAAATGCAAGCTAACTTATAATCAACTTAAAAGCATTTAAATGATCTTCTATAGATTCACCATATTTCATTTTTAAATAATATAACCATCTTTTGAGATATAACTTGTTAGAAAAACTTTTAGTTTGATAAATATCACCTATCATTTTCCACAACTTATATGTGATGTCTTCAATGTAGAAATTCAAAAGGATAGAATCAATAAGACACAATCGAATGGTTCCTCATGCCTTCTTTTTTAAAATTTTCAATCTTCATTTGACATTATAGTTGGTTTACTTTCTTGTGAAATTGACAATCATTGATCTCTCTCTTCAAGGAGATCCTCCATCTTTAATTTCAACATCTCGTAGCATGTTTCATTAAAAATTTCAATATCGTAGCAAAAGGTAGGAGCCATGGTATACAATCTTCTTCAAAAACATACAATATACCACAAAAACAAAAGCTCCCACTATAGCAAAAAAACTTCCAACACTTAAGAGAAAGGTGTCCCCTTCTAAACATAACTCTTAGCTTTAGTACCAAATATTGAAAACAAGGTGAAACTAAGCTACAATATTAACTTATGTATGTGTATTCAAATCCAAAAATAAGATTACCAAATCAGATTATGTGTATGTGATTGCACATTCAACATAAAATAAAAATTAACAAATAAATATGACACCAAAGTTACATGGAGAAACCCTTTCAGAAAAAAAAAAACTCCACATGAGAAAAGAGGGCAAGTATATTATTTATCTTCACAAGAGAGATACACCATAATACACTTCCTTTATGATCTCCTATAACCTAAATGCTTTCGTACACCTACAAATAACACACAATGAAACTACCATCTCAGGGCTCCAATTTATAGAACTTGTGGGAGGAAAAACAACATTTGGTAAGCTAAAATAAGAGGTGTCAAAACCACTTGCAAAAACCCATGCCCCTTCCTTGAAAGACCAAGAGTCATGATAATAAAATTAATGTGCACAAGGCTTTAACATGGGTGCCTAACCCATAGCCTATTCATCTTCTGTCATTTAGGATTCTTCAGAGACTATTTAGCTTCTAGATGGAGAACTAATGTACACTTATTTACCTCCAAAATTGGGTGCCCCACTCAAGACCTTTCACATTCTCGATATGGACATCTAGGAGGGATAATTTTTCCTCTAGTGATGTGTAACCTCCACCAACAATAAATTTCCTCTTAAAAAATATAATTATGATAATGCCAATATTAAATGAATTTCTATCACGTCCCCTAGGACACTTTCCAAGAAATATAGAGACATAAATGACAGGTTTGCAAGGTAAATATCACCTAACCTAATATATCTATGTGTATCCTCTTGATAGAAAGAGAAAACTGCTTCTCCACAAATTCCTTGTAGATCCTAGAAGTATTAAATATCTGACTCATGTACTTAAGAAAGTACACCCATGCACATATAGAGAATTCATCAATAAAAGTGGGCACATGCTTGGCCACTTAAATGATTCAAAAAACTCTTTGAATACCAAAAAAATATCTATTTTGTATCCAATGTTGTGTTCTTTGAATTGGTATTCAAAAAAGGACTCAAAAAACTTGTAATTTCAGTTTAAAGGAAACTCTTTCATGCTAATTTTTCCTTCTACATGACCTTTAATAAATCTCCACAAGTAGGAAGAACTAACCATTAGGCCCTATTCATATATATATTTGAACTAGTTTGTTGATGCCTTGTCGTATTTGGAACATTTTGACACACTCAACCAAGTTGCATCCTCATCTCCATGGCCCTTCCATTTGACCAAATTTTCTTTGTAATATTCCTACATGTTTTCCTAACTTGTGTCTATTATGTAATCCACCTCTTTGTGTATCTTCTCTAGCATCTCATTTCTCCAATTAACTACTCTTGCATCTAATTCTATACTTCCACCTTCCTCAACTAATTACCCCTCAATGTAAGGGTGAAAGTCTACTGCATTGGAATTAGACATACATCAATTCCCTTCAATGGTTATAATTTTTAGGCATGCCTCTTGAATTTACACAAAGCCTTGCATGGTTTTATCTTCTTCCACTTCAATTTATTATATGTTCCCTTCAAAATTCTCTTCTTGTATGCATTTTCAACACTAGGTCTTTGAATTGGAACTCAAATTCTTGTTGCCTCTTGTTGCATGTTCCATATATTGCATGTTACTTCTCTTTAATTATTCACATATGTACTCAACTGTATGCCATACATATATTCTACAAAGTATGCTACCCCTATGTTCCTCCTTTGTTCTCTTAGGATGTCGCACAATTATGTGAAACCCCTTAGACTTTTCCCCTATATTGTATTTTAAAATTACTTTCAAGTACTCCAATTTATTGAGTTATGATAGAAAAATTATGTCAGTGTAAATCACACCTATTAATAAGTTTACTAAATAAGATATTAAGAATATTTAATTATTATCACTTAGGTAGCTAATGACATGTCCACCTTAATGTACACAAGTGCACCACTATCTTATCAATCATTGATTTATGGTAGTTACATGTCACCTATGTTTATTCAAGGACACCTTTGTCAAAGTTAGACTAAGTTAGCTCAACTCCTAATTGGGAGTGATAGAAAGTTCACTTATAACTTATTAGACATGTCATTTTCATGAATCATGCATCCAAAAGGCTTGTATAGTTGTGTGTTCATCTTTTTAATTTCTTCAATTACATTGAATAGAATAATATATTCATCTTTTTTAGTTTTGTGATTAGATCTTAGGCATTAGGTCTTAGATACATTTATTGTGTATACAATTTTTTTTACATGATATCAAATTCATCATGTCTTAATGTTAGTCCATTTCTAAATTTTGAAAAAAACTAGATCATATCCTAATGGAGTTACTTGTGATTTTGTTTTATAGAGCTATTTTTAAGATTGGTGGAGAAAATATAAGCTCACCATTGATTCTAAAGCATATGGAAAAATAGATTTTTCCTATTGTTGTGTTCTACTTAGATATTAGAGGTCATATTTGCAAAAAAATTTGTCAAAGAAGTCTTTGTGAAATCTTGCATATAGTTAATTTTTTGGAGCATTTTGGGTCAAATCCTAAGAATATCTAAAGGGTTGTGTCATGGTTTGGGTCATTCCTTGTGTCATTGTTTGGGTACCAAATGGTGATGTGTGAATTGTTGTTGAGTCTTGTATGGACCCCCCTAATGGCATGGAAGTATTGATTTGTGGGATGGAGCCACTAGAGGTAGTTGTACCATGTCCTTCAATTTGTTTGTTTGGGGTAGGCATTGCTTGTAGTGTGTTGACACTAAATCCATAGGGTAGTTTAGCTCCTTCATGCAATAGTTTAGCTAGGAACCTTTGGGGGTCTAATGCCACTATTTATTCTACAAAGGAGGCTATTTTAGGATTTTGTGTGATAGCCTCTACTTCCTCTATAGTCACATGACCTTCCTTGTCTCTTATTATGAACTTTTCGAATGGATTGTGAAATGAATTTTGTGGTCTAGGTACCCCATGTGAAGAATTACCAAAGGGATTGACAAAATCATCTTCGAGGGGGAAGTCCATCTCTTTTCGTTTCTTTTTCAACCTTGTTTTGACCATAAAAAGAATTGCAAAGGATCTTTTGTCCTTTTCCATTGATGTAAAAGTGGGGGGGGGAGATTCATGTGAAAAAGAAGATAGTTAAGGGGGGGAGAGAGAGCCATGCGAAAAAGAAGACAGTTAAGGGGGGAAGTATAGTATAGCAAGAGGGAGTCAGAGTAATGATAAAAGAGAAAAGAAAATAGGTATGGAGAAAAGCTATTATTGTTGATGGGCTTTTACATCATGTGTTTCCATCAATGATAAAGGGGGAGATTCTTGCAAGTATGGGCAGTTGGTGTTGTCTTTTATGTCAACAAGACTGTGTTTTCATTGGTCTCAACTATGTGAGAAGAATATTGTTGTAGGATTATATGTTGTTGTATTGATGATCCTTTGATTAATTACATTATGTTGTCATTAGTAAGCTACTGATGCCAACCTCTAGTGTTTCTTTGATAAGCTTATGTCTATGGATAAGTTTGCAACCTTTGTTACAAGGGTTTGTTGAGTTGCAACATTGCATATTTGTTAATTCATCATTCCTTCATTCTATTTCACTTTATTTCAAGGTTTGATTACTAAAATGGGGTTTGACCAAGGAAAACCACTATTTTTTCTAACAAATAAACATTTTTATCCCTCTTCATGTGTGTGATTGTAGATCTAGGTGTTTTGAGATTGAAGATCCTTTGAGGACAAAGTTGCAAGATTGAAGAAAGTTGTCAAAGTTGTCATCTTCACTAAAAGTCACCTACAGGAAAGAATTTAGAGTTTTAGACTCAAAGATTAGACAAGAAATAAGCTACAAAAGGTCACTAGAGGATACCATAGTTTCAACTAAAGCCTAATATTGGGACTAAATCACCACCTTGGGCATATGAGTCCTAGTAGACCACTTTTCAATCATTTCTTGTAGATCCTGGTTTACTAGTCAGAGATTCTAAATTTAGCTTGAAACCCTAAACTGGGACTAAATCGCCTAGTCTAGTGTATGGGTCCCATTGAGCATAAAAATCCATAATTTCAAGATTGCAAACCTTGTTTTAGGCATCTCCAGTTTTATAGGTACTTCTTTGTTTATTCATAGTTTCTAATTTTGATTTCCTAGGTTACATAGATAGATTTAAATATTACTTGTGTTTCCTTCTTTCTAAGCCTTTGCTTAGTGGTGAACCCCCTTTGTTTAATAAGACCCAAGGAGACCTTATAGCAACCCCTTCTCTCAATTGAACCATTAGATTGAGATCTCTAGGTTTTCCTTGAATGAACTAGAGCAAAATAGGAGGGATCCCTTTCCCCTTTTGTGTTCCATCTCCTAAAAGGTGGACATGCCTCTAATTCCTTTGTGTTCATTTTGGTAAAACTGACCTTTGAACCCCTTATTTTTGATTTGGAGTGCATTTCAGTCCTAGATCTAGCTTATATTAACTTTGCATTAGATCTTGCATTAGTTAAAGTGGATATAAGTTGAATTTTTGCATCTTGCATCATTGAATTTCATTTGAAATCTATAATTGCACATAGCCAAGACAATATACAAACCAAAAACCTTAACACTCACTCAAAATTTGTTGAATTTAGTGTCAAAACCCTAATATGGGTCTCATTCACCTCTTTGGGTGATTTAGTCCTGATATAGGTTATTTTAATTGATTTTTGGGAATTATGTTGTGTTTTTTAGCATTTGAACCTTTCAAAAACCCTAATTGGGATTCATACGCCCCTTTGGGAAATTTAGTCCCATATCAAACCTAAATCTATATTTTACAACATTAAAAACCTTGTTCCTGTGCTTTTGTTTGCTGTTGTTAGATCTTTGTTTTAGATTATTGAGTTTTTATTTCATTTGCTTCACTAGATCTTGCTTAATTTGGTTTCATTTCAAGTGCATTTGTAAACATAATAATTGGAATTAAAGAGTATCATTTATCTTGTGTTCATTGCATTTATCTTGCATTCATTTATTATCCCTTACACGGGCTTTAAAACTTGGCGTCCTATTGCTAATACTATAGTCAAATGTAGTTCAAGACTCATGTCATCCTGTAATAGCACACTCATCATGGATCTTGGGTTATCTAGCTCTTTCACTCATAGCATTGACACTAGCACATTAGGTATGGACCATACCCTTAAGAACTCTTTACCTTCAAGTAGAATGGAAAGTGTTGAAAAAATGGTTTCTAGTGTTCCTCAAGAAAACATAATCCAAATCCATGAATAGTTAGCAAACCTACAACACCAAGTGAGTATTGAAAACATTTCTACCACTACTATTCCCACCATAAATAACATATATCACATGATTGAAAGTGAAGAAGGAATAGAATTTGCACATAACCTAGCTCAAATTTTTGGAAAACTTACTAGTTGTGCTCAAAATTCGAACAATACTCAAAGTCAAGGAGGAACTCAAATTCCTCCTCCTACAACCATTGCCTCTATTCATACTAAACTGCAAATTTTTGCAGGAGGGTGCTCTCTTGCACTTCTAGGGATTTTCACCTAAAAGAAGAAAGGTATCCCACAAAAACTTGGGGGTTCACTAAAGATTAATGATAATATGATTGAAATATGCCTAAATGAAATGTCCTAAATGTAAAGGAGTGATAAAAGGAATGATTTATTAATGCAAAACCTAAGAAATGCAACTTGTTTGAAAACAAATTATGATATGTAGAAAGATAAATTAAATGCAATAAAGAACAAAATATGGATGACAAACATAAATTATGCACCTATAAATTGATGAAGGACAAAATGGAGATTGTAGATGGCTTTGAAATTTTGGAAAATTTGATTTTTTGACCATTTGGGAGACTTACGCCAAGTTGGGTGACTTAGTCCCAGATTAGGGAAATTGCCCAGAAACTTGTTTATGCTAAATGGGCATCCACATCTACAAAAACCTCTCAAAAATAGGTTCAATGGGACTAAGTCACCATTGTTAGCGACTTAGTCCACTTTTGAATTTTTGAAAATTTGAAAGTAGAAATGAAAGCCCTTGGTTTGCACTTCAATTCTTGACTGGTATTTAGTTTTGAAACTCTATTTTTTGGGCTTGAAAATGACTTTTAGTGGATATTTTGACTTGGTCAGCAAGGATATGTCTTCAACAACTTTGAAACTTAATCTTTAATGATCTCAAAGTATTCAAGATACCTAAATCTACAAACACAAAAGGAAAGAGAAAGAAATGTTGGATGTTAGAGCATGGGAGTTTGCCTTGGTCAAACTTATTTTCAGGTAATTAAACCAAAATGAAGAAATAAGATAATGAAGCATGAAACAATGGAGTTAGAGACTTTCCATGATGATAGATCTTGATTACCTTTGGATGTCTAAAAAATGCTATCTTGATGACTTAGAATGCTAAAACCCTAACTTGCTTGAATTGAGGTGGAAGATAAATGATGAATAAGATGAATGAGTTGTGAATTAGGGTTTAGAAGCTTGTATTTATAGGAAATCCACCTAATTTTCCTATTAATTTGATCCCCAAGGCCAACATGAAGGAAAAATAAACTTAAATTCTAAATTTTTCCACCTGAATCTCAAAAACAGCCTAAATGGGACTAAGTTGCCAACCTGGGTGACTTAGTCCCACTTGGATGGGACTAATTTGCCCAGATGGGTGACTTGGTCCCAAAGGGGTTATTTTTCTAGCTGGATTGTTTGAGAATGAAGAAATCAGGCTTCTAGGTTATTCTAGTCGGTTCTTCGATCAAATTAGGCCTTGGGATGCACAATATGGGTCCATTGGGGCCTATTAATGATGATGTAAAGGGAAATTAGGTCTAAGGACACAAAGTTCAATTCGAAAGTGTGATTAAATATACTTTACATCATTAAAATGAGGTCCATATAGCCTAGAAAGGCACAACATCCAATGTGAATGTGTAAGACACATTACAACACTAGATTAGAGTTAAGTTTAATTCACAAGCCTTCTAGATTAATGTGAAGATGAAATTAAATACATTTTATATGATTGAATTAGGGGAAAATGGGTCCATTAGTCTAGAAAAGTGTGAAAGTCTTTTACAACACTTTACGACACCTTCAAAGACATTGTTAGATGCATTTTATTCAGTTTTCAAGGGTCCAAGACCTAGTGTGGACATGTAGAACACATCACAACACTAATTCAAGGCCTCATTAATTCCAATTTATTGTTAATTATTCCCATATCAAGAAAGATATACTTTTTGGTGACACATTAAGCCCCCACTTTAGTGGGAGGATGAACTTGCTTCAAACTCACACTAAAGTAGACACTCAAGAGGGGTCTAATTGTACCAATGCAGATGGTCCATGATAATAAATATGAAGGAAGTGGTCAAGCCCCCAAGATATGAGATCCTAAGTCAAAATGACATAAGCACAAATGGAAACTCGTAAGGTAAATGATTTGCAGCAAAAAAAAATACATGATCATGCAATGGCAATAACTAGAAGGAAGATAAGATAAAAAATAAAAAGGTGGATCAAGCTTTGACCATTTTTCCAACATGTGGATCAGATCTAGGTTGTTTGTCTAAAAATACACACTCAATTTGAGGCGACGAAACTCTTGGCTGTCTGCTGGGTGAGAAGTCCTAAAAGGTGAGACACATACAACCAATATGTGCTCATACACATGCATGTGGCTATGGGGAAAGTCATGCCTCAGAATGGGATTCCCGCTCAACCATACCAAAGTTATACCTCCTGATAACTTTAATAAGGTGCCACATGAAAATGGTCTTCGAGCTCTATGAGGTAAGCAAAACTTTGTATGCTTGACACTCATAGACATTGTAAATGTAAAATGGCGTAAGGAATGTTCAAAGGGATTTTTCTTAGTTTGTGCAAGGTCTCATCTTAGGGAACATCATACCTAATATCTCCAAGAGAGGATAAGTGCAAATGGTCTCATCTTGTTTCCAAGAGAGGACAAGTGCAATGTCTCATCCTGGGAAACATTGTATCTAATGCTTCCAAGAGAGGAAATCGCAAGAAAAAGAAAATTGCATAATGAAATGTGAGTATTGATGTATGCCCCCACTTTAAAGTGGTTTCTAATACCATTGTTGTGAGCAATTTATTTAAAGTAGAAGAAGAAAACATGAGAGATTACTCAGAAAGCTCTATTCCAAGTCATATGTTTCCAAAAAGTTACATCATGAAAAGGGTAGTATTCCACATGTGAGCCAAATTAAGGCATGCCATCCACATCCCAAGCTTTGTCTTATATGTTCATGAAAGGTTAATGACTAGCAAAAACAAGCAACAACAAGTGACATATGAGGACTAGGCTACTTAACCCCTTGCCCCCACTTAGTACAGGATAAGGATGAGTTGAAGTGATGGATAAGATGCATGCTAGAGTGAAAATCAATACCAATTACAAGAATGGGGTGCCCCCACATAAGGAAGAACACCAAAATACTTAATATGTTGGATTTTACTACTCAAAGCATTACATTCATTAGTAGCATGACCGTAAACTCTATGATATGCAAAAAATGAAGTCTTGTAATAGTATTTCTTTCAAGTTCATGGAGGGAGAGATATCAAGTGATCTTGGAGGAGTCTTGATAAGGTACCCTCTTGATCAATGGTAGAAGGTGCTCCTGTGGTGTGTGACAAAGATACCTCTTGCTTAGTACAAGATGTCATACTTATGCAAGATTCATTAGATTATGATATTTTGTTCTCTCCTTTGTAGGAGGGTGTAAAATCTAACAAACTCAAATAATTAGTTTTTTTGTGAGATGTCATTGACGTTAAGTGAATATTTTCTTGTTTGTTTCATTTTAGGAAAAGGAGAACAATCAAGACCACTAGTTTCTATCAATTTAGGATGTTTTATAGTTAAAGTTGGCTTAGAGGGATGGTTTGTGATAGTATTGATGTTGAGTGAAGGTTTGGTGATTTCTATCAAAGGACAATAACCAAGACCATGAGTTGTTTCTTGTGTGTTAGGTTTGATAGTGACACAAATACCTTGTTCTCTAGCACCACATCCTTTTCCATTCTATCCCAGTTGTTTCATAGGCTCATAACCTTCTCTGTAAAGCTTTTTCATTACTTTTGTATTGGGTTGTTGGTCATTGTTGTGTTCGTCAAAGGTTGTGTAATTTGTTTTGTTTTGGTCTAAAGTGGTTGAGGTGGATGCTTTCAAAGGGTCTTCCGAGTTTTGTGTTGACATTACCATTGTTTCTTTTCCCTTGTCAGGGTATTTATGTATGATCTTGTATTCCCCCATGAATGTTGGTTTGAAGTCTAAGGAACCCCAATCATCATCTAGTTTTTTGTTTTGTTGTATGGGTTCCACTTGTGTAGTCAATGTTGATGTGTTCAAGGGATTTTCTTTATTTTTCTCAAGTTGTAGGACACTATAAGGCTCAGGATCAGGGTCAAGTGTGTATACTTTGTTGTTGTAGATGTATTTAATTTTATGATGAAGAGTAGAAGGCACACCATTCATTGCATGAATCCATGGTTTTCCTAAAATGAGATTATAGGAAAGATTATTAGACATAACATGAATTAATGTAACCTCCCCAACTGTAAGAGGAAAAGTAATCACACCAAGCAATTGTTTTCGTACATTGTCAAATCCCTGGATAGACAAGGAATCAGGTTGAAATTTTTATTTTTCCACATGTAGCTTATCCAAAAGATTTACACTACACACATTAAGGGAGGAGCCATTGTCAACAAGGGTTCACTTTATCCCTATTCTTTTGTATTGAGATATGATTATGAAATCTTCATTGTGTTTTTGCACTTCCAAAGGGTTCACTTTGATGGAAAATGATGTCAACATTCAATCCTTGAATTAGGACTGTTATGTCATTTGGTTGCACATTAGAAGGGACAATAAATTGTTGTAAGGCCGTTTGAAGCATAGTATGATAGGTGAATTTTGAATTGAATCCCAAAGGGATATATTAAGGAGTATTCTTGAGTTGTTCAACAAGATCATACTACTTAAGAGTTAATTGAGGAGCACTAGGAAAGATGGGATTAGGAAAAGATAATGGTGTTGGGGTCGGTTATTGTGGTAAAAAATTGTTTCTCGTGTAGTGTGTGTGAGCAAACACATCATGCTTACGTGGGTAAAGGGTAAACTCAGGTTTAGGTGGAGGTGGAGGTTTATGTGATGGTGGGTAAAGGATGAGTTCAAATTTTTGTTGATATTGTTGTTTGTGTGAAGGTGGGTAGAGAATGCGAGGATTATTAGGATGTCCCACGGGGTATGTGATGAGTGCAACACCCTTAATATTAGTGTACATCAGGTTATGAATAGTCAACTTGTGGCTATCTTAAATCTCTATTAAGTCATATTATCATTAGCATATTGTTATTTATTTGTTTAGGTCAGCCTAAGACTTATATAGGTGTGTCTAAGTTAGCCTAGGTGATATCCTAGGCATAAATAGGTATATATAGGAGGTTGCAAGTCTTATTTCATCATGAAGTTGTGAAGTATGTGTTGTGCAATTTTTTACACACACGCCCTGTTGTAAACATAGACCCTCTTTCGTTTTGGTTTTGGTGCTTTGGCCCTTTCCTTTTTGAGGTTTTGTCTCACTTAGGTATGTGCTTAAATGTTTATTTTTGTATACCTAAGTGTTTCCCTAGGTTATTTATTGAAAATCCTAAGTCATGGATGAATTTTGGGCTTTTGTCCTGATTTGGGATTTCCTACCTTGGTTAGACTTTCCCAGATCTTGCTTGAATTCTGGGTTGGATCTTGTGGTTCGGGGATGTTCGATATCTGTGGATTTCCGCATGGGCCGGATTTCCCGGATTCCACCCTGTCGTTGGTTCCCCGGGTTCTCTAGCTATCTTTTTGAGTGCATTAATGGCTCTATGCGTGCTCTGGGATGTGTTTAAACTCGGTTGTTGAGATTTTTTGTGCCATTACATTCACTATTTACCATCGTTTGTGCTAAGTAGTGCTTTCCTATGATTGATTGACTTCATTTCATGATGTTTGGGCTTGAATTACTTGATTTGGTGGCTAGCTCTTGTGTGTTCTTGCCTCTGTTCTTCGTGGGCACTGATGGGTTTTGTGTTTGCTGCTTTTGAGGCCAATTTCGCTTCATAATGGTATGTGTCTGATTGCCCTGCCCTCTGATTAGGAATTATGCATGACACTTTGGGATTATGGGGTGATCGTTTATTTTCTAGGGGTGGTTAGTTTTGTGTCACTTGTTATCCTTGGGGTAGGTCTTGAGTACAAGTGTCTTGCATTTTGATGGATCCTACCTGGGAGTATCCAGTAAACCCTAGTAACAGTTTGGAAATTGAAAAAATTGGATTCTAAGCTTGCCTGCGCGTTAATGGCGTGTGATTAGGGTTCAGACCTAGGGTAGTGCTATATCTAGTGATTTCATTTTAGACATGCCTGGAACACGAGGGAAATTCATGAGGGGCCCATCCCTAGCTTGCCTTGGTTTAAACTTCTCGAAATCCTTAGTCTGTTTAGTGTCTAAGTAAAATTGTGCATTAGCATCGTGGTTCGGGAAAATCCATCCCTTCCGATGTCTATTTTCTGTGACCTTTCATCATTGGTGAGACCTTATGTCGATTACCTTGTGTTTTACCAAGAGGCCCTCTTAAGTCTGTGTCTTGTCGCTATGACAGTATTATCCCTCGCACCGATAAAATCTCCTTGCCTTCGGCAAGACAAGTCCGAATCACCAAGATGTCTTGGCTGGATCCTATAGCTTTACTGATCTTTTGTTTTGCTTCACCAAGATGTTCATCTTTCACAGAGACCTTTCATTGAGCACTTTTACTTTCACCAAGCTCTCCCCTTTTCTGTCGTTGTAACCCTTCAAAGTTGGGGAGTTGCTACTCTGATCACCTTGCGTTTCACCTAAACCTTCTTAGGTTTGTATTCAGTTTCCAGGACATTGTGATTCTCACACCGAAATCCTTTCTATTGGCAAAAAAAACCCAATCGGCAAGAGCTCATGGTGGGCTCCTCTCGTCTTACCGATTCTACATCCTGTCACTGAGACTTTCACTTTCAGCGAGACCTTTTTCTAAACATGTCCTACTCTTGCCGATACCTTCACATGATTCACTATGACTACCAGTGTTTGCTAAGATGTTGTGGTGAGGCCTTCTTTTCTTAGTGATCCCAGATCTTTTCGCTAAGACCTCTCACTGAATTCAGACCAAGCCTTAGTTGGCATAGCACCGCCACTTCACTGAGACCTCATTCTAAAAACTTAAGTCTAGCCGAAGTGTTTGCTCGGACCCACTAGTTAGTAAAACAAGATGAATTTTCCAGGACCTTACCCCGACTGACCTTTGATTATATTGATACTATTTGCTATATCGCCGTTCACCTAGATGTTGCACCGAATTCCCCATGTCTTGGTGAGGCCTTTTCTGATAACATCTTTCGGCATAACTTTGTGGCTTCACCAAGACTTCTCCGTGAGATCTCGACTCTTACCAAAGCCTGCGTTCTAGGAATCTCCAGTGGTCCAGAAGTGTGCCTAAACTGCGGATATCCGTCAGGTCTGGATTTCTCCGAATTCTGCTGTATCCCATATCTCCTAAAGTCTCTCCTTTGGCTCGTTCTTCACTTTGTTTATAATGTGTGATGCATTTGACGATCATTTCATGTCATAGTTTGATCTCTCATGTGATTTATTGATGGAAAATGATCGATTTTAAAGATTAAGTAGGTTGTTCTTGGTTACTCTGCTAGAATCCAAGTAGACCAGGATTTCCTGAAATTCCTCTCTGGTTCTGATTCCGCAGATGGTCTTGAAACTCGAAATTCATTGTAGTCATTTTATAAGAATTTTAACAACACCTTGACTATATGAGATGCATTCTAATGGTGTTTTAATGGATTAACCTTGCTTTCTTGTGGTTCTTACTATGTTTTCATGTTGAGTGTAGGCTAAATCAAGCAAGGCGATAGCTAATTCCTCATTGTCTGATGTAGAGAGGATTAAGCTAGATATAAAAAGCAAGGTCCCTGAGAGTAATATCACTTCTATCTGGTTAGAAGTTACTAACACAAATGTTGGCCTCTGGGACTATGAAGAGTTTAAGGAAATAATGGTGGATGAGGATGCTCCTTTGATAACTAGAAGAATGAAAGAGTCAGGCTTGTCCCATGTAGCCAGTTTCCCTTCTACAGTGCAGTGCTATGAGCTAGTCCTTGAGTGCACTAGGAACTATGATCAGGACACACAGAGGATTATTGGTCCTCAAGGGAGAGTGGTTGCCAATCTCAACCCGGTCTCCATTGCCCAAATCTTCGACATGCCAGACAGATCTCATGTGGTGGGATTCGCCATTGCGGCAGCTCTGGAATTCTACAACGACCAGACTGTGAAGTCACAATAGCTAATCAATTCTTGGCCGGAGAAGCCTAAGTCACACTATTCCAAACTGCCCAAATAGTTGTATAGAGAAAAATTCAAGAAGGAATACTATGATTCCATCACCTTTCTTAGCAGGGTGGTTGGATTGAAGAGTGCTGGTACATTCGAGAATTGGATGTGCCATGCTATTGTAAATATGGAACATGAGAAAATTGACTACCATTGGGCAGGTGCCATTAGCCAAGTCATTCACAAGCAGTTGTCCAATGTGTTGCAAACAAAGACCTTCAAAATGACCTCATATTTGGTCTATGCACTTGCCAGGTTTCATCCCTACAGGGGATTGGATACAAAAGGGATTTTCGGGCAGGATATCATCTATGAAGTTTTCCCTTAGTTGTATTTAGGAGGCTTTGACTATAAGAGGGAAAATGATGCATTCACCATGCATATCACCATAATGCTTTAGGAAGCAAAGCATGTCAGAATTTCAGATCTGGCTAAGGAGCTCATCAAGAAATATGGAGCATGGTTTATCCAATTTCCAACCTTCTCCTACATCTGGATTGATGGCTACCAGAAGGCTCCATGCAGACTTCCAAGGTACCCCACTGACCACATCATATTGCTAGAAGTCACTAGGAAAATTTGTGATTTTGATGCCATTGTCAAGGACAAGTGCAAAATAGGATTTGGCGGGGATTTTCCACTAAGGATTGGCACTGGAGAGGTTTGTCCTTCCATTGGTTCCACCCAGGCTTTAGAGGAAGAATTGAGTGCTCTTGGCTTGTCTTTCCACTCCAAGAGATCCAACTTTGACATCACAAGGGAGTCTCAAAAGAAGGCCAACAGAGAGTATTGCCATAAGGTTAGCTTAGAGGACTACTGGGCCAACTGCAGTGATGAATTTGAAGTCAGAAAGAAGAAATTCTCCCAGCTTCCAATTGAATTAGTTAGATTATATAATGTAAGAGAAATTCCTGACCAATTGGAGGATGATGGGAACTTGATCCAAGATCATACCTATGAGGCCATAAAGGAAAAACCAATTGGTGATGTAGATTGGTCAGAAGAGGAGCAAACAGAATTGAAACAATTGATGGATCCAGTTCTTAAATTCACTAAGATGTGGGTCAAGCACACCTTGTGGGAGTTGGAGAATAAAGGTGTACAATGAACTTACAACTTGATGGGAGATTGAAATCCCCACTCTACTTCTAAAGAATCTACCGAGCAAGATCCTAAAGGCAAAGGTAAGATGGAATCTCCCCTCAAAGTCAAGAGCAAGGGTGTACAGGAAACAGAGGTTCAAGAGATGGAAAAATAGAGGAAGCCGAAGGCCAAGAAGAGAACAAGGACTAAGAAGTCTGAGCAGAGTCCCGAGGCTGATGCTCCAGAGCCCAGGAGGAAAAGAATTGTCAAATTATCAGAGAAGACTAGCTCCAAGGCTGTAGAAGAGGCCACTCCACTGATGGTGGATGTTGAAAGCTTAGGGGAGAAGTCCAAGGTATATGTGAGGAAGTCTAAGACTCCTTCTCCCAGGGACAGTGGGCCTAAGGATGACCTACCTCTGGTAGTCTCTCATGAGGAGCCACATGATGATGCACCTCCCGCTCACGAAGACCAAGGAAAACCTGTTGAGGAGGAAAATATTGAAGATCATCCATATATTGAAGATGACAATTTCCATCTAGGGGAACTCCACAATGTAGAGGTAGAGATTGAAAAGATAATGCAATCCCCTATGGTTGCACATACAGATTCTCCTATTAGAACTGAGGCAGTTGAATTTCCTCCCAGGGAAGTGGAGGTGATGGAAGATCCGTCACCCAGACAAGATAAGGAGGAACCTATTGAGGAGGAAGAGAGCAGGATTGATGAGACTTCTGGTGAACAAAATTTGAATGAGGAGACACCAAAAGGTCAACAAGGAGAAGGGAAATAGGCTGAGGTGCAATTGGAGTCCAGTATCACTGAGTGGCTTGACAAGGAATTAAAAAGAAAATAGGTGGTAGTGGAGGATAGTCCACCAAACTGGGACGCAATATTAGCTAGGATTAGGAAAGATAAAGGTAAAAGGAAGGCTAAGGTGATCTCGCGGGTTAAGAGGGATGAGGCACACAACAAGGTTGTTCATGTTGCTACCCCTATTCGAGATAAAAGTAGAGATGATGTGGCCGGAAGTGATTATAATATATAGACTTTCAATCTTGGGCCTACGATAGTTGAGTAGGACATTGAAGATTATGAGGTCTCCAGCATGGTTATGGTGGATAGATTGAGAAGGGAAGTAAAAACCAAGTAGGAGCTGAAGAGAGAAAATGAAAATATCAGAAGATGCTTGGAGGAATTAATGAAGCCACTGTGATCTATCAATCCCTCTTCCTCTGCTACCAATCCTCTACCTCAGGAGACCACCACAGAGCTTGAGAAGATGAGAGCTTCCACCCTTGCCACCATGAATTGGCTAACAGGAGTGCAAGAGAAGGGTGATGAAGCCATTAAGGAGATCCTATCAACGAGGAAGGATGCTATTATGGAAACAGATTGGTTGAAACAAGTGTTGGCACAAGATAAGGAGGATACAAACCTCCTTCTATAGAAAAATAGAACTCTAATGGAATACACCCATGACAGGTTGGTAAGCGACGAGATTCTTTCTTCTTCTAGGGCTTCCAAACCTTGGGAGTGGTTCGAGACACTACAAATCAGGCAGAAGGTGTTAAAAAAGATTCACAAATGAGGGAAGCAGATTAATGACACCTTGACTAAGGTTTACAATGGTTCCATTCCCTTCTTCAAAATCATGACGGGAAGAAGAAATATTGTGCCCAAGTACTTGAGCCTTGAACAGTTGAGAGAATGGTGGCATGATGTGTATGCACCACTTGATGATGGTTCTGTTTCCGACCACCAACTGGACGATGCGGCCACCTATCTCATAGTTATTGACAAGCATATGACATATAAGGTAGATTAGGATAAGTCGGTCAAATCCTCAAGAGAGGAGATTGCATCCATTGAGAGGTGAATTAGGGTTCTGCCAGTACTACCTGTGGCCGACTTGGATGGAGTGTTCTTCAAGCTAAATGAAGAGTTAGATCGGCGTGGGGATGATAGGGAAGAGGGCTAATGGTAGGCTGCGGCATGATTTGTGGTTCCCTATTATCTTTCTGTGCATTATCTGGACTACATTTCAAATCCTAGGCCAGCCTCAACGGGATGTGCATTTATTTCCTATTTGACCCATTTCAAAGACTCTACTAGCTGGGTTGTTGTGCTGAGTTAATGCTGTGAACTCTTGCCTGGCTGGCAGATTTCTGGGGTTTTCTATATATTGGGAATTTAGCCTCTTTGTAAAGGGTTAGAATAATTAGATAGTTGGAAATAGCTAGGAGGTTAGAACTTGTAACCAAAATATAGAAGTAGAGTAAATTAGCAGGTCATTGCCCTCAAGCAAATATTGTAACAGAAAGCTAAAAATTGTTGCTATAGTGAACAATTTGAATGCAAGTAGTGACATTGTGGTTTGGTGCCATATTTGTGCTCTCTTGTTCTGCATGGTTCTTGCTATTCCATTTTTGAAATTGCTTTGAGTTGGTAAGTACCTAGATTAGATTAGATTTGATAATGTTTGTAATTTGATACTTAAATGTTGCAGCAATCTCTTAGTCCATACTTTTTGCAACCAATTGATTGTTAGTTGCTTTGCAAAGTTAGCCTGGACTTTTCATATTCCTTGTGCTTAAGTTCAATTGTGAAGGTTTATTCACTTTGAATGTAATAGGGTTGTTTGAATGAATGCTCATGATTTGAAAATCTTAACACCTTAGAAGATTGCACTGTTTTATGTGAGATTGTAGATTTATCTTGGTCAAGTAGAAATCAGTTTTGAGGGATTGGTCCATTTTAAGTATTAGTTACTTTCACTATTTAATTCTAGGAGTAGTATTAGATTATAAATCTCTGTAAAACCCTTATTCTTTTGCTATTTCTTTGATTATTGGGTTAAACCTAGGATTGGAGCATCACCAGTTTATTAAATCTGATAAAATTGATTCAATAGTTTGCTTGTAGTAAGGTCCCATTGTGATTACCAGCAATTTCACATTTATCACTGAGTTGTTTATGCAATGTCAAGACCTGATGTTAGAGACCTAGGGGTTATCTCTTGAGGCTTGCTGATAGAGATTTACCTTTCAAGAAAGATAGGATATTACATCTTGTCTGTGTTGTTGTTGTGCAGAAAATAGCGATCAACAGTATGTCCTCATTAGAGATATTTGGAGGTTTTCCCCCTTGAAGTGGCTTGTTATTCTTAGTTATTATCAAGTATTTTCAGCATATTTCATATCATATTCTTCTATTGTGCAATTTATTTCATAATAAGTGGTATCAGAGCATGATCTTGGCACCATAGAGGCAAGGTTTTTCTCAATTTTGGAGACAATTTTGGGAAGAGCATATCTTTCATATTTTGGAAAAAAAATTTCTGATTTTTAAAGGGTTTTTGAAGAAAATATTGAAGAAGCTACAATACATATTTCAGAATAATTGGAATAGAATTAAGTGAATTATTGCAGAATTATGGTTTCTACACTATTTTTTTGGAATCTACATATCTCACACATCTTGTTGAATTGAAGTCTAATTTTTATTGGGTTTTTGAAGACCTACTAAAAGAGATTATAGTAAATTTTTTAGAGAATTTAAGTTTCATTTGTGTGGTTTATTTGAAAATTAGTGGTTTCCATCATGACGGGGCTTGCAACAAGGGGCAAAAAGAATGTTGTCACTCTGGGGAAGACTCCTAATAAGGATGGAGTAACAATAGAGGATATTAATACATATGAGGAAATAAATAAGGTAAAGGAAGACATTTCATCAATTAAGATGGATATGTGTGACCTAAGAGGAGATATATCAGACATGCGAAACATGTTAAGCACCTACATGGCTGAACCAAGAAAGGAGTTCTCAAGCGACCAAGGTAAAAATTCTAGGTCAAATACCATTGACACAAGCTTTAGTACTCCTATGGGATCTAGGAATTTATTTCCAAAGGTGGATATGTGCAAGTTTGATGGAAAGGATCCTCTAACATGGATAAACCAAATGGAGAATTTTTTTGAAGTACACCAAATCCCAAATGGACAAAAGGTCACGATGGCTTCCCGATATCTAGAACTAGATCAATTCATTTGGTATCATTGGATTTGCACTCATTGAAGGAAAAAGGGGCTCACTATCTCATGGTTAATTTTTATAGAGGAACTCCAAGCACAATATAGCAGTAGCATGACAAAAAACTTCTTAAGCCAGCTAGCTAAACTTCAACAAATAGGATCAGTTAAGGATTATCTTCAATAATTCCAAAATCTATCCTTAAGAATGGATACAATTACGAAGGAAAACTTGAATGATTTATTCTTGGGTGGTCTCAAGGATCACATTCAACATGAGGTATGCATGTTTAGCCCTAGCTCCATAAATGAGTCTTTTATCTTAGCACGTAGGGTAAAGGAGAAGTATTTGATTCCTAAGAAGCAAGGGGATAATGTGACGAGAGAAAGGATATTAAACACAACCTACTAAGTTGACTCCACAACAAATTGTGGAGAAAAGAGAAAAAGGGCTGTGTTTCAATTGTGATAGAAAATACAATCGATGACATAAATGCAGTGAAAAGAAATTGTTCTATATTGAAGGTCCAAGTGAGGAAGAAGAGGAGGAACCCATACTAGAGGATGAAAGGGAGTCAAATGAGGAATCACATGATTCTCAATCAATAATTTCTTGTCATGCACTCTCAGGTTTTATTTCTCTACAAACTCTTAAGGTGGTGGGGTTCTTAAAGAAGTAGAAGGTAACAATGTTGATTGACTTAGGAAGTACTCATAATTTCATCAAAAAAAGGTTAGCTACTCATCTAAATTGTTTTATATATCCAGCTCCAGAGTTTTAGGTTTTGATTGTAGATGGTGGTACAGTTAGTTGTTTAGGGAAGTTTCATAGCATTAAATTATCCATGGGAGATTATCAACTTGATACCCCAATGTATGTGATATCCATGGGTGCAGCATATATTGTTTTGTGAGTACAATGGCTTACTACATTGGGAACGATTGAGATGAACTTACAAGAACTATTCATGAGATTTCAATCAGAAGGAAGGATAGTAGAGATAAGGGTGTTGAAGGAAAAATCCCCACAAATGGTAAGCTCTCATCAAATGCAAAAGTTTCTTAAGAAAGGAGTGGATGGATTTGTGGCCCAACTATGTTCATTAGAAGTCTCTCAATCTAATGCTCCTACTCATCTATATTTGCAAGCTATAATTGATTGTCACTCAATTTTTCTTGGAGATATGCCTAAAGGACTTCCTCCTAAGAGGGATCATGATAATGCCATACAGTTATTCCTAGGGAGCCAACCACCGAACATCAAGTCTTACAAGTATCCACACATACAAAAGAGTGAGATAGAAAAAATTGTTGAAGAGATGCTAGAGGTAGGAATTATCAAGCATAGCCAAAGTGCTTACTCGTCACCTGTGGTGATGGTACATAGGAAGGATGATACTTGGTACATGCGTCCAAATTATAGAGTGCTCAACATGTACACCATTAAACATAAGTTTCCTATTCTAGTCATTGATGACTTGCAAGATGAATTGAATGGAGCTATGTATTTTACCAAGTTAGATCTTAGATTTGATTATCACCTAATTCAAATTAAGGAGGAAGATATTTGTAAGAAAATTTTTTGGACTTATGAGGGTCATTATGAATTTTTGGTGATGCCATTTGGTCTTACCAATGCACCATATACATTCCAAAGTTTGATGAATTCCATTTTTAAGAATTTCTTGAGAAAGTTTGTGTTAGTATTCTTTGATGATATATTGATTTATAGCAAGACCTGGGAAGAACATTTTCAACATGTGGATCAAGCATTACAAATAATTGAAGATCATAAACTCTATGCCAAGCCATCCAAGTGTGCTTTTTGTCTTACAAAGGTGGAGTATTTGGGACACATAGTTTCACATGAAGGAGCAAAGGTGGACCCTAACAAAATTAAGGCTATCATGGAATGGCCTATTCCAAAAACCATTAAGAAACTGAGGGGTTTTGTTGGGATTGACATGGTACTATAGAATATTTGTGAAGAATTATGGTTGTATAGTAGCACCTCTCACCACACTATTGAAGACGGATTATTTTCATTGGAATGAGTCTACCAATACAACATTTGAGAGATTGAAGGAGGCTATGTGTACAACTCCAGTGCTTGCCACTCCTGACTTCACCAAGGAATTATTGGGTTAAATAGCTCTTGGGTTAGAGTTAGTGGATTAACTATAAGTGGTTTTGAGCCCATGGTTTTGCATGTATGGAAGTCTATATAATGGCTTGGTGACTCCATTGTATGGGTGGCTGGTTGAAACCTCTAGGCTTAGCCTAGTTGGGGCTGAGGGTTAATATCAAGATATTCATTGTTGGTTTTTCCTTGGTTTGGGGTTTTCCAGGGTAAATCACTGTCTTGTGATTGTGTTCTTGTTCCATGCTTGTTTTGTGGTTATGTTTTTATTCTTCATCTGGTTCCTAACAAGTGGTATTAGAGCAAGGTTTTAGGATTTTCTTTTTGCTTGCATGTGCAGGTTTGTGAGTTGCATGTGGCTTGCATGTGCTTGCATGTTGATGCATGTAATATTTCCTAGTGAAGTTCAAGCATGTGTGTAGCTGGAATGTTAACGAAGCGATGCGGTGAATGCACTCATTCTAGTTGTGATGGAGGTCTTGTTTGGCTTTCACGATGAAATTGGATTTCTCTCGTTTGTGCACGATTGGTCGCGGTTGCTGCTCTAGGTGTGTTGCTTGGTTAAAATCATTGTATGCAGGTGCCCGCAGCCAAGGTTGGCTGTAGCAAGAACAAAACTATAATGGAGTTGTATGTAAAATTTAATACATCTATTTGGGTTGATGGCTGTAAGACCTTGTATGGCTTGCTCAATCCCTAAAAGGAAAGGTTTGGTATGTGCTCTTGGAAGGGGGGTTTGGTGCTAACCCCAAGACCAAGTTTAAAGGGGGGATTATTGGGTTAAAATAGCTCTTGGGTTAGAGTTAGTGGATTAACTATAAGTGGTTTTGAGCCCATGGTTTTGCATGTATGGAAGTCTATATAATGGCTTGGTGACTCCATTGTATGGGTGGCTGGTTGAAGCCTCCAGGCTTAGCCCGGTTGGGGTTGAGGGTTAATATGAAGATCTTCATTGCTAGTTTTTCCCTGGTTTGGGGTTAGGGTAAATCACTGTCCTATGATTGTGTTCTTGTTCCATGCTTATTTTTTGGTTATATTTTTATTCTTCATCTAGTTCCTAACAAGAATTCATTGTGGAATGTGATACTTCTGGAAATGGGATAGGAGCAATGATCATGCAATAAGGTTGACCAATTGCATGAGAGTCATCAATTAAAAGGTAAGAATCAACTAAAACATATTTATAAGAAGGAAATGCTAGCAATCCTCCATGCAGTGAAACAATGGAGGCCTTATCTATTGGGTAGACACTTCAAGGTTAAGACAAATCATGATAGCCTAAAATATTTTTTGGAACAAAGACTATCTTCTAAAGAGCAACAAAAATGGGTCACTAAGATGTTAGGATATGACTTTGAGATTGTATATAAGAAAGGGAAAGAAAATATTGTCGCAGATGCACTTTCAAGGAAGGATGAGAAAGATGAAGCCTTATTGTGTTCCCTTTCAATATTACAGGAAAATTGGGTGGAGGAAGCCAAAGTAGAGTGGGAAAATGATGTTGCGACAAGTAATCTCATCAAAAAATTAAAAAGTGATCCTAGTAGTTCAGAAAAGTTTTGTTGGAAGGGAGATACTCTTTGGTATAAAGAGCATTTGTATCTCTGCAAGAATTCCACTCTTAAACACAAGATTCTCACAGAGTTGCATGAGTCTCCAATGGGTGGCCATTCATGATTTTTGAAGACATATCATCGAGTCAAGCAAGACTTTTTTTGGGATTCAAAAATTTATGGTTGAATGTTTGGTTTGTCAAAGGCATAAAGGGGGGACAATTAAGACACCAAGTCTCTTGCAACCCTTATCTATTCCTAGCCAACGTTGGGAAGAGGTATCCATGGACTTCATCACAGGGCTTCCCAAATATAAAGGTCATAATGTCATCATGGTGGTAGTTGATCGCCTCACCAAATATGCACATTTCATTGCTTTATCACATCCTTTTATAGCAAGTGTAGTGGAAAAATATTTTTTGGAGAATATCCAAAAGCTACATGGTACACCTAAGGTTATTGTTAGTGATTGTGATCCTATCTTCACTAGTCACTTTTAGAAAGATTTATTCTCATGTTTGGGTACTCAATTGGCTCATATCTCTTCATACCACCCTCAATCAGATGGGAAAACTAAGGTTGTTAATAAGTGTTTGGAAGGATATCTACATTGTTTCACTTCAGAGAAATAGTCTAAGTGGGTAGATTGGCTACCACTTGCAGAATGGTGGTATAACACTTCTTTTCATAGCTCATCAAAAATGTCTCCATTTTTGGCACTTTATGGATATCATCCTCTTTCCATCACATCATCAATAAAGGTTTCCCCAAGAGTTCAGGCAGTAGAAGACCACTTGCTTCATCAACAACAAGTACTTTCAGGACTCAAGGAGAATTTAGCCATGACACAAAATCGAATGAAACAACAGGTAGACCAACACCATAGTGAAATAAGTTTTGAAGTTGGGTTTTGGGTCTTCTTGAGATTGCAACCTTATAAGAAAATCTCAGTAAAGCAACAAAAAAAAAAAGAAGTTGTCTCCAAGGTATTATGGTCCATACCAAATCATGCAAAAGATTAGTAGTGTTTCCTACAAGCTTGAGTTTCCACCAACAACAAAGATACATCCAATTTTTTATGTTTCTAGTTTGAAGAAGGTCATTGGGCATAATATTCCCACTCAAACAACACTACCATAGCTCGATGAAGAAGGAAGAATCATTTTGGAACTAGAGTGCATTTTTCAAGCACACACAAAGAAGCTGAGGAATAGTACTCTCAATGGGTATCTCATCCAATGGAAAAATTTACCAGTTGAAGATGCCACATGGGAGGACAAGGAGTTCATTCAAAAGTATCCAAACTTGATTAGCATTGAGGAAAATGCTTCTTTGAAGAAGGGGGTCATGCTATGCCCTTAAAATTAGTGTACATCAGGTTATGAATAGTCGGCTTGTGGCTATCTTAACTCTCTATTAAGTCTTGTTATCATTATTATATTGTTATTTTGTTGTTTAGGTCAGCCTAAGACTTATATAGGTGTGTCTAAGTCGGCCTAGGTGATATCCTAGGCATAAATAGGTATATATAGGGGGTTGTGAGTCTTATTTCATCATGAAGTTGTGAAGTGTGTCCTCATTAGAGATATTTGGAGGTTTCCCCCCTCGAAGTGGCTTGTTATTCTTAGTTATTATCAAGTATTTGTAACATATTTCATATCATATTCTTCTATTGTGAAAGTTATTTCATAACAATGAGTCTAGTTTATGGCTCAATTTTGATAGAGTTTATTATCCATTTGCCATTGTTGTCATAGAATTTGATACTTGGATGTTGACCTTTTCCCTCAAAACCATATGCATTGGGAATAAGCTATTTTTGTAACCTTTAACTGACATTGACATGCTATATGAACTATCTATGTTAATTTTACATGTGGATTAATGAATGCTACTTTAAGATAGTTATAGATATGCAATAGTTTTGCGTACTAATATTGTTATGTAGATATAATTAGAGCCTACAAAATTGAGGAAGATTCTGCCAGCTAGTCATTTTCCATAAAGGTCAACAAGGTGATCATTCAAAGGTCAATGGAGGGAGATTCCTAGTTTAAATTGAAGGATTGTAACTGCCTTGTAAATGGTCTTAATTATTTGTTGAGCGAATATAGGAGTTACTGTTGTGCTAAATCCATGTTAAGGGAAACATGTTTGACTAGATTCCAGACATGCATAACCTCCTTTCCACTTTTTATGCTTTCCATAAGGTGGCATTCTCCTAATCCATTGGAGTTGACTGCCTTGCTAGGTAATTAGTTAGTATTTTTTCTTCCTATAAATAAGACTCAAATGCTCCTTCTCAGAAGGTTGATTAATTTGATGTTGTATTCACATTCTTAGTTTTTCAGTAATATAGTTATGCTGCTCTATTGTACTCATGCTTTCCAATGAATAAAATGAAGCTATAGGTTTGTGCATCTAAGTTTAAAATTTTCTTAAGGGATACTCATCCAAGGGGGCCCACTTGGTGAGCATTCCATACTTTAGTTTAGTTACTACTTTCTGTTCAACAATTAGTTAAGAATCTAGCATTGTCTATTCCTGTAGCCACTAGAACTCCATTTTGTGTCTGTTCCTACAACCAAAGCAAACAGAGTAGTTTCCTATCTATTTGCTTAGATTTTCATTTCTGTCATGCATTTCAACTTAGTATAGTTGTTGGTTGATGTTCAATACTTATGTTATTTCTTTCCAAGCAATTTACTTTCAACATTACATCTTTCTTAGCTGTACAATGAATATGGCTACTATGGATTCCTAGAGCACATATTGTGTTGACCCATTTCAAGTCTAGATCCATGAATGTTGGAAATAGGATGCCATTTAATTACAAATCCTAAACATTAATTATTTCATGTATCTCCTAAAACCTTGGAATGTGTTCACAAACACTAGGATTAAAAGAGATTAATTATTTGGATGAAATAAATCATGAAATTGACATTTTTATTTATTCATAAATAAAAGGAACATGTGGGATGCCCTTGGAGTTACTCCTACAACATAGGAGCACATGGGTGCACACATGGGAGGTGGGACACACCTCAATTTAGTTAACTAGTTGAGGAATCGATAACTCTTATGAAATACATGTCAGGTTCCTTATGAGATAGGAATTGATAATTACAATGTATGAGGAGTGGTACTATCAGTTAATTGTTAGTTCTAGTTTAGTTAAGTTCAATTAAGTTCAATTAAGTTAAGTTAAGTTAAGTTTAGTTTAGTTCAGTTCAAATTTAGTTATCTTCAGTTGCATGCAATTGCATGTTGATTATTTTGAGTTGCATGTAGTTGACTTCAGTTAACTTGGAATGCATGTTTAAATAATTGAGTTGCGTGTGAGATAACAGTTTGAATGTTTTAGTTAAGAGGGGGATGACCATTCTTGCATGAATTATGTTGAGAAATGTTTTAGTTAACAAGAAACCACTTGGACCCACCTTGGGTGCCCAAGTTGGCTTCTTGTAATTAACTCCTTTGCATGATAGGATATTTTTGAAGGCTTAGTTAAGCGGTACCCTCTCTTGGGCTCCAACTTTGAGGAGGAGCTTTGGAATTATTACTGAAGTGAAGGATGAGTTGTAGCTTTAGTTTGGGATGCACAAATAGATGAAGCACATGTTATAAGCTTTATTTTTCATCGTGGAACTCAACTTGAAGGAATATGACATACCTTTTCTAGAGCTTAGGCTTGAGAATTGTAATTGTCACCTTTTAGAGATTACAAGGTTTCTTATTTCCTATATATCTCATTCAAGTTGAAGAGGGTTTTGATTAAATATTATCGTAGGTTGTGAAGAAGATTGGTTAAGGCAAAGGAAGCATTCTCAAGCAAGAATTGGAGCTATTGTAATTCAAAGATTGATTAATAGAATAATTCTTGGTGGGTTTTTCTCCTGAAAGGGTTTCTCCATGGTATATTCTTGGGCTATCTTTCTAATATCCTATCTATTTCTTCTATCAACTTTTGTCTACATTCTACAACAATAAAATGGATTAATCAAGATAATCATCCACAAAGAATATGTAACAAAAGAAAATATTATTATTTAGATCAACAATATTAATGTTTTACAAAGTATTAAGCCAAAAAAACACCTCACTTTTCAACAAGGTTGACAAGTTAAGTGCACCTTCACGATAATTGAGATAGCTATTCAGGTTAGATTTCCAATCTCTAAATCACAACTTTAAGGGCTTATTTGTTAAATCATTGTAGGAGGTCAACATTTTTGGCACCATTTCTGGGGATGGTGTCAAAATAGGGAGTTCTTTGGAGTCATTGATAGTTTCTTTCCTGTTGTAGTATTTCCGCAAGTTTGTTCTTAGTATACCCCTCATTTAGGAAAGTAATGATCCACTATTCTTTTGCCAATTCTTTGTGTGAGCTGGCTGATATTGAGTTGATATTGTATGAATAGAGAAAGGAGGAGAGATTCTCATGGGAGATTCCTTCCTAATAACCTTGATCCATTCCAACTAGTTGAACATCAAAATCTGCCAAGAGACAAAGAAGAAGAGCCACACCCCTTTGCTGATGCATTTCCTGATCTGACTAGTTTTGAAATTTCCTCTAAAGACCAAAATAAGATTGAGAATCCCTTTACTTTGGAACTCCATTAGGAAGGAATGGGTGATGCAAATAGAAACAGACCTAACCAACCAACATTTCCTTTCCCCATGGCTCATCAGAATGAATTTGACAACCTCAAAAATATCCTTGCTTTAGTCCTTCCTAATTTCTATGGAATTGTCATAGAAGATCTTGATACTTTCTTGGTTGAGTTTGATATACTTTTTAGGAGTTATGACTATACCACTAATGCCCATAGGCTTAAGCTATTTCCTACCACCTTGAAAGATGCTACATTAAGATGGTTTATGAACCTAGGAAGAAATACTATGGAGACTTGGGATGGCATAAAGACAAAGTTCTTTGAGAAGTACATAGAATATTGTAGTGGAAGTGACATGATGGGAAATGACATTTTTAGGATGCAACAGAAGGAAGATGAGAGCCTAAAGGATTACATTTCAAGGTTTCTATTTTACCTATAGAAATCTCCATGCCATACACTCAATGAAGAATCACAAAAGCTACTTTTCCTAAGAGGAATTAATGACAACTGCATTGATGCCTTGGACCTGATGGGAGGAGGAGATATCACCCAAATTCCTTGGGAGGATATTAAGAAGATATGTCAGAACTATTCTATGGAAGCTTCAAAGAAAGGGAGAACTTACCAATCCTCTATGGGTAAGTCATCTACTAGTGGAGTTTCAAGAATGGAGATTACTCACTTATCATAGATTTCAAGAAAGAAATCATAAACAATCTAGCTACTCAGCTAGATACACTTCAGGCAAAGAAGAAACAAGAGGAGGAAAAGGAAATGTTGGTAGAATATTTCCCTCATTGTAGACAAAAGGACTACAAATGCAAGATGGTAGCTAATATTGATAGTAAGCAGATTCCACCTGAGTTCAAGCCAATCTAGGGTGAAGATGACCAAGTCTACTACATTGCACAAAGGAGGCCATGGGTGCTAAGAAAAGGTATGCCACCAAATCCAATATCTTTTGTTGGGCCATATATCAATTCTTATTCCTCTAGTAACTAATGGCAACCCCCATATCCATCCAACTATGGAGGATATCCACCACAACCTTGGAATAACCCTTCAAATGCTTGGTGCAATCACCAAAAATCTCCACCCCAGTGGCAAAAACCTCAAGGGAATTGGTAGTAGTTGCAAGGAAATTGGTAACCACCTCTAGGAAACGGGCAACAAACATCTCAATGGAGGGGAGGGTAGCAATGGTCAAACCAGACAATTAGTTACATGCAACCCCTTCTCAGCCCCAACAACCTGCTATAATTCCTGCTCCTACTATGTCAAGTTCAAATACACCTAAACATACTCAACTACTAGCTTAGTCCACACCTAACCCAAATACAAATCATAACAACAACCAATATACTCTGCTAATCCAAATCAATTCCTTGCATATGCTATGAGTGTAAGTGACATCCATTTGCATTCAGGAACTACTTTTCCAACTCCTTCCACACTCATTATCATTGAGATTCTTATGGAAGAAGAGGAGCATTTGAATGACCCCATTCAATCAAGTGCATTTAAAAATCCTGAACTAGTTCCAGTCAAGCAGACTAAACAAGAACCACCATTTACTCAAAGGTTAGAAATTATGAAACAAAAGGAAGAGGAGGAACAAACCTTTGAAATTCTAGATCAATTGAAGCATATATGTGTCAAGATACCCTTATATCAGGCCATAATAGATGTTCCTATATATGGAAAAGCAATTAAGGAAACATGCCTTAAGAAGCCACACATGAAGAAGAAAAACCCCACTACAGTTCATGTGGTGGGATAGCTGGTTGACATCATGCTTGTGAAAGTGACTGTTCCAACATATAATGACCCAGGGAGTCCTGTGGTAGTTGTTATAAATGGGATCCAAATAAAAAATGCTCTGATTGATTTTGGAGAAACAATAAATGTAATGACCAAGGATATCCTATAGCAATTAAATGTTGCAAGCATGAGACCTAATCCTACTATCCTACATCTTGCTGATAATTCCACTGTTAAACCTAATGGTATAGTAGAGGACCTTGTGGTAACTCTAGAATCTTTGGAGTATCCAAAAAATTTCATGTTTCTTTCTCCTAAATCTACACTAGGCAGGTACCCCATTATCCTAGGAAGGCCATGGTTAGCAATAATAGATGCCAATATTGAATGCCAGATAGGAGAGATGACCATTTCTGATGGAAAGAGCACCAAAATATTGCTCTCTATCCTCCTACTCAGTAATCCCATGATATGGATAACCCCATATGGCCACATGTTGGTGAAGAGGCTAGGGAAATCAATTATGTGTCACAACTTATGATGTTAGGCTGGAGATATTTCATGCAACTTCAGGATGAAGATGAAGTATTGTCTAACATAATTTAGAACCATTGTGAAGTAGAGGAAGTATCATCCTTTCATGCATCTAGTTTTTTTGGTCCAATGAAGACCCTTCTGCTCGCTCTTCTTATAGCCAAACTTTCTACAACAACAGGTATGTCTCATACATTGCTTCCACATGAACTCAAGGTACCAATCATTAGTGAAGCAACTATGATAGAGTTAACCACACAAGTGCAAGTTTCAGAAGGAAAATATCTAAATATTAATAGCAAACAAAGTGAAGAACATCAGTTATCATTGAAAAACTTACTAAGGACCCACCAACATGCATTTGCGTGGGACTATCATGATATTAAGGGATTGGATCCTAAGCTCTACACCTATAGGATTTACATAAGAGATGATTGTACACCAATGAGGTAGCCACAAAGAAGAATTAACCCTTCATTGAGAGAAATTGTAAAAGGGGAGCTACATAAATTATTGGATGTAGTATTTATCTACCCCATTTTAGATATCCGGTGGGTGTCTCCATTAGTGATTGTGCCCAAAAAGGGAGGGAAGTGGTGATTTTGTGTTGATTAAAGGGAAATCAATGCTGCCACCAAATGACCATTTTCCCCTACCTTTCATAGATCAAGTTCTGGATTCACTTGCAAAAAAGTAGTACTTTTCTTTTCTAGATGGATTTAGTGGCTAGAACCACATCTGAATTACACTTGAGGACCAAGAGAATACCACCTTTACCTATCCATGGGGGACCTATTCCTACTCGATACTTCTATTTGACTTATGCAATACACCTGCAACTTTTTAGATGGTAGTCATTAGCATATTTTCAGACATCTCTTATGATTGCATGGAAATTTATATGGATGACTTTACTACCTATGGTGCTAATTTTAGTGAAGCATTGGAAAATATCAGGTGAGTCCTACAAAGATGTGAAGACCAAAATATATCTTTAAACAATGAAAAGTGCTTCATGATGATGCAATAAGGTGTAGTTCTTTGCCACTACATCTCTCACAAAGGAATTCAAGTAGATCCTACCAAGATTGAGGTGATCACCAACCTGCCTATACCTACAAAACAAAAAGATGTTAGGATTTTCTTGGGACATGTAGGCTACTATAGGAATTTCATCAAAGACTTTAGAAAAATAGCAACACCATTGTACACTCTCCTAACTAAAGATGTTGAATTCCAATGGACAAAAGACTATGATAAGGAATTTTCTGACTTGAAAACAACTTTAACTCATGCTCCTGTACTCAAAGGTTCTAATTGGGAGCTTCCTTTTCACATTCATATGGATGCATTAGACTATGCTATAGGAGTAGTATTAGGACAAAAAGAAGGAGCTATTGAGAATGCTATTTATTTTGTCAACAAAAATTTGCAGGGAGCTGAATGCAACTATACAGTGAGAAAAAGAATGTTGGTAGTGGTCTATGCCCTTAACAAATTTAGGCTCTACATACCAAGCTATCAGATCATTGTGCACACAGACCATACAACCATTAGGTACCTCATGAATAAACCCTTGATATCAGATAGGCTAGCAAGATGGTTATTGTTGATGCAAGAGTTTGACATAACCATCATTGATAAACTAGGGAAGGCCAATGTTGTTACAAACTTTCTTTCAAGGTTGACTACATCAGAGGAAAATCAAGTCATTGATGACTCTTTCCTTGATAAAAACTTATTTTCCATTAGTTTGCATACACCCTAGTATGCTGACATAGCTAATTATCTAGTCACAAGGAGAGTTCCTCCTCATTTCTCTCCAAAAGAGAGAAGGGTGCTCATTGAAAAATACTTTCCTTTTTCATGGATTGCTGGATGGTTGTTCTACACTAGACTAGACCATGTCATGAGGAGATGTGTGAGGGAAGATGAGACATATGATATTTTGCATGCATGTCAAAATGAACTAGGTTGTGGAGGGAATTTTGTAGCCAAGAGGACAAAAATGAAGATTTTGAACATAGGATATTATTGGCCCACACTCCATAAGGATGTAGGGAAATATACAAGGAAGTGTGATAGATGCTAGAGGATGGGCTGGCCAACCAAATCTGATGAGATGACCCTTTACCCCAAGGTAGCAATCAATCCATTTGATAAGTGGGGATTGGATTTTGTAGGACCCATTGATCCTCCATCAAATGGTAAATCCTACATCTTGGTATGCATTGATTATGTAACCAAGTGGGTAGAAGTTAAGGCCATGAAGCATGCAAGAGATAATAAGGTTACAAAATTTCTTTATGAGGAAATTTTCACACGGTATGGGGTTCCAAGAGAGATAGTGACTGATCAAGGGGCTCAATTCACCTCAACCCTTGTTACAACACTAGTCAATGAATACAACATAAGGCATAGGAAGTCTACTCCTTATCACCCTCGGGCCAATGGCCAAGTTGAGGTGACTAACAGGGAAATTGAAGCCATTCTAACCAAAATAGTGGCTATCCATAGGAAGGATTGGGAAAATAGGCTTCTGTAAGTTGTTTGGGCCTATTAGACCACCTAGAAAACAACCACATGCTTCACTCCTTTTGAGTTGTTGTATGTAAATACAAATATGATGCCCATTGAATTTGAGCATAAGACTTTTTAGACTACACTATAATTAGGAATGGATATCTTTGAGGCACAAAAGGATAAAATTAGGAAGTTGAATAACTTGGATGATATGAGGAAGGTAGCCTTGCATCACACAAAGGTAGTGCAAAATTAGAGAATAAAGTGGCATGATAAATTCATAAAGGACAATAAATTCCAGCCAAGTGATTAGGCACTACTCTACAACTCAAGGTCTTAGGATAATGTAGGAAAATTGTAGACAAGGTGGCTAGGACCATATGAGGTTGCTAAAGTCTTCCCCAATGGTGTTTTTCAACTCACTACCATTGAACCTATGAGATTTAAGCTACTTGTCAACAATCATCGCTTCAGGTTGTATCACAAGCAAACTTCCAAGGAGGAATTCCTGTAGTTACCTTAGCATGCAACACCTGAACTTCCTACAACTAAAGGAAGCAGACCTAGTGTCCCTCCTTCTGGCTAACTTAGGTATGTAATTTATCATAATAAAGACTTCCACTTTTGTGGGAGTCCACTTCTTCATTCATTCACCCATCCTCCCATCCATCTCCACCTTTCTCTTTCTTCCATCATGCCACCATAACTTCACTTCATTCCACCATAATTTTACTTCATTCCATATCCACTTTCATTAATTGCTCAATTGACTTCTTAAAAGGTGACCACCACTTTCTCCATAATATTTGCAACAGATCTTCCAATAATTCAGGTATGTGCACATCAATTTGTTACATCTTAATTGTCTTTTAGTACATTCATTTAATTACTATACATTAATATAGACATTCTCCATAGCATGCAATTATTCCTTGCCCCCTGTCAAATCATCATTACTACCTCACATGTGAGGACACATACTCAAATTTAGGTTGGGGGAAGTGTTAATAATATGTCCATGTGTCAGCCCATGTTGGTCCATGTTAGCAAATTATGTCAGCAAATTTAAATTGATCTAATCTAACTCTTGAGTGAGGTGATGACTTGCATGTGTGAGATGACACCACATCACCACCATTTTTTTCAATTGTTTTCTTCATTTATTACCCTTTATTGCCTTTATTGCTTCTATCATAATCCTAAGCTGCTAAACAGGTAAAATTCAAATGACATTGGCATTAAGAATTCAATAGTGTTGTAGGAAGGTGAAATTTGACTTTCAAATGAAGATTATAGGAAGGGAAAATTTGCAAAGTGCTTGTTTAATTGCGGAAAACTGACCAATGAGGGGTGGGTTAATTAGAAATGAACCCACGGTTCATGATCTATTACTATAGGATGCACCTTGCTAGGTCAAGTTCATAAACTGTGGATGGTTAGATTATTTCCTGAAGTTGAATGGTTCTAATGAATACATTGCATTGGAATTTTCCCAAACATTGTTTGAAGGATAGGCCATGATAAAAGGGTTGGAGGTAATAGCTATTGAAGAGAGGACTGTAGAAGTTACAGGGTTTCCTATTGATAGAGAAAATTACACTATTACTAGAGATGCCAAGTTAGCTAGGGATAAATTTATAGAAGACCCTCCATTGAATGTGGACAAGCAAGGTACGAAGAGAACCTCTCTACCTAGGCCATGGAAGCAAGTAGCTATTTACATTGTGAAGTACCTTACTTGTGAAGTTCATTAGCTGAACTTTATTTTGTGCACTTCAAACTCCCGAATCATATGAATCATGGGAGAAGAATGAATATGCCCAATGTGTTGTATCACCTTCTTTTAATCATGGTAGCTGAGACCTAAAAATGTAGAGATAATTCTATTTCCCACCATTTTTTGATCAAATTATTAGTAGAGAAGTCTCTGCATAATGTGGGAATAATTCTTAAATATTGATCAATTTAGATTAGAGCATTTGTGACCTATGGTTTTGCCTCAACCTCATAGGGCTAGAAGGAGAGTGAGTTTTGTTGAAGCCACTCCAGGAACCTCAAATTCTAGTGCAAGCCTTGGTGTGAACCCTCCTATAGCTGAGTAAACTATAGAAATTAGTTCTTCTGAAACAAAACATTTAGACAAAGAATGTTCCTCTTTAGATTCTGATGATGATGTCCCTCTTGGAATCCTAATTCAAACTAGGGAAAAAAATAAAGAGGTAGAAATGAGGAAGGGAAGAGCTAAAAAGAAAACGACAGGAAAAGAAGCATCAAGCTCTAAGAAACAAAAGGCTGACTCTATTCTTCTTGCAGCCAAAGAGAAACATGAGATCCCTCCTAGAAAAATAAGGCCAATTGGACTAGTTGCTAGTATGTCTCTGTAGGGAATCCCTAGGACTAGAGAAACATCATAGAAGGACATAGAAGCCCCAATGGGACAAGTGAACATTGAGGAAAATGATATATTTGAGGAAGCGACAAATATAAGGTTGGAAAAGCTTGTTGCCATTGTAGAACAAGTTGAACATCAAGAGTATGAGAAGAATTAGGAGCTCCTGCAATAAGAGCAAGAGCAAGATTCCTACAACAAGAGAAAGAGCCAAATCAAGAGCCCCTACAACCAAAACTGGGAGAACAATTAGTACCCCTGTAGCCAAAATTGGCTAAACAATTAGAATCCTTGTAGATGGGGCCACATGAAGAGAAAGCATTAGTGCCAGGAATTTTTTCAGTAGGAATACATAATCCCTCTGATTTTTCAATGCACATGGTAGCAATGAACTTGTGGAATGAGATGCAAAGGAGGGAAGAAGAATGGAAAGAGGAGAAACATAGGCTGGAGAAGGAAATTAGAATGAAAGATGAAGAGATTAAAGAGAAGAATACATAAATTGTTGCTTTAAAGGAAAGGTGAACAATATAGTAGCCTTAGTACCTTAGATATTATAATGCAGGACTTCTCCAAGGGTCTATGCTTTGTATTTGAAGGAGAAGAATATTTCTTTTAAACTAGCAAGTATTATTTTAGGTTTGAATCCTTCCATTGAGACTCCTCTTGAATTTTTTAGGCTTATCAGATTGCTCCTCCTAAAATGAAAAATTTGTTGTGTGAATTCTATTTACATAATTATGCTATGTCCAAAGATCATGATTGGAATCCATTGTTGTATGTTGGGGATCCCTAATTAAGGGATTTCATGTCTTAGATATAGAATAAATTAGTTGGGGACAATAGTTCAAGACTTAAGGAAAATAGAATCCAACACTCTCTTGACCATCAAGGCTGAATCTAAGAACCCAGGAGACACTTTCAGATATTGGCACAAAATTCTTTACCGACCAAGCTATAGCAGTAGGATCCTACCTCAGAGAGAAGTTTACAAAGAATATGAGAAGGTAGCAAAAACCATAGGGGAACTTGTAATGGGATATTTGACACATAGGTGGAATAGTCTGATTGACGAGTTAAAACAAGCTAAGCCTCACTCTCTATAGAACTATTCTTCAACATGCAAAAGAGTTGATAGATATGTATAGATTGGAAGGTTGAAGGAACAATTTTGGCTTCCATTAGTTTTTCATCCACCTATCCTATTATGGTCTATGCCAAATTTTAGGTATTATCAGTATGATATAGCTACAAAGAGGCAAAGATGAAATAGGTTTGGATAACAAGCAGGGGTTATATTGGGACCCTAATTCATGTTGAGAATATGTATCTCAAACTCATTGGTATAACCTTGGTTCTATCACCGAGCAACAAAGAATTCTTAAGTATTAAGTTCATGCTTGTACCTCTATACCTCTAGGAGGTTGAGAGAGAGGAGTGGTAGCATGGTTACTGCCATACCACGGGTGTCTTTACACTGAGGTGTGGTAGTGCGGTTACCGATACTACATGATTTCACCAGATGTGTAACGGTAGTGTGGTGTATACTACCATACCACAAAAGCCTATCAATAGTCTAATGGTAGTGCGGTTACCACCAACCCTCAGGAGCCTATTGAGTGCACAGTGGTAGTGCTGTGTAAGGCGGGGTAACATAGACTTAGTTGAATACTGAGTTGTAATCCTTTAAGTGGAGGATGTTGTTGACTTGGAAGGTGGCTATTTGAATGCCTATGAAGTTTGATAATTTCTCTATAGAGGAAGTTGAACTGAATTGATTGTACAAAGAACAAGTTGTTCATGGTTGTTGTTATACATTGTAACATACTATAACCGTGAATGGGTTAGAGAGTTTGATGGTTGGATGATCGAATGATCTATTAATTTTTTTCATTGTATGTTGTATATGCATTGTAATAGTGAGACATAACTAAAAGTGATCAGATTAGTTCTGTATGAGGTTGATCAGGGTAATGTTGCTACTGTGTAATTGAATATCTGAAATGAGAGTCTATAACTTGTATGCAACTCATTTAATGTAATACAAGTGATTATTCTTTGGTGTAGTGGGTTTTTCTCCCATAAGGGTTTTCCCACATAAATCTAGTGTTCAAATTGTGTGTGTGTTTATTTCTCCATTTTTTATTTCTTTCATGTGCATCTTAATGTACTATAATAACAAAATTTAAAGACATATCTGCTTTCTTCTCTGAGTTTTGACATTAGGAAAGTTTGTTCTGTATCCATAGGCTTTCCTTACAAGTGGTATCAGAGCTTGGCTAGTTGTGATATGCTTGTGGGTAGGTTGGGTTTTTTGTGTCAATCTTGTTCACTGGGAGTCTTGTAGAAGTTTGGTAATTTAAATTATAGATTAAGATGACAAGAACATTAGGAAAGATTGAAATTGAGAAATTCAATGGTAGCAATTTTGAGTTGTGGAAACTCAAAATGGAAGACCTGTTAGTGGATCGTGATCTTTGGCTTGCTATGTCTGGAACGAAACCTTTTGGTATGAAGAAAGAAGATTGGGACCTCATAGACAGAAAAGAAAAAGGGTTGATAAGACTTTGTTTGGAAGATTCTATTCTCCTGAACGTTCATGAAGAGAAGATTGCATCTTCTTTGTGGAAGAAGCTTGGAGATATCTATCAAGGTAAGTCTTTGGTGAATAAGTTATTCTTAAGGAAGAAGTTTCTCTTTGAAAATGGAGGAAGGGGAATCTATGGCTGAGCATTTGAATATGTTTAACACATTGATTGCTCAGTTAACATCTATAAGCGTGAAAATTGATGATGAAGATCACTATATGTTTTTGTTGTGTTCTTTGCCTAACCCTTGGGATCATTTAGTGATGGAAATTGGGAGCACAACAACCACTTTCAAGATGGAAGATGTCATTGCTTCTTTATTATCAAAAGAGATGAGAAATAAATCTTTTGAGATGGAAAATGAGGCTTTTGTTGTTTGAGGTAGATTGAAAGAAAAAGGAAAGAATAAGGACAAGAAGTCCAAATCAAAATCATAGGGGAGATCAAAGTCTCTTGGAAAGAAGTCCAAGGTGAAGTGATGGAATTGTGGGAAACTTGGTCATGTTCGAAAGGATTGCAAAGAGGAGAAAAAGAAGAAGAAGAAGAACTCTTCTAAAAATGATTCTTCTCAAAGTGATGCAAATTACTTCATTGTAGCCTTGGCAACTTCGACATTAGATGATGTCTGGATGATTGATTCTGGAGCATCTTTCCATATGACATCTCATAGAGACTGGTTTACAAAGTATGAAAAATACAATGGTGGAAAGGTGTACTTGGAAATTGATTCATCTCTGGAAATAGTTGGCCATGGAAGAGTCAAAATTTAGTTTCTTGATAGAATAATTAAGGGAATTAATGGCATAGTGCATATACCAGGTCTGGGTTAGAATTTACTTTTTGTAAGTAAGCTAAATGATATTGGAGTGCAAGTCTCATTTACTACTAATGGCTGTAAAATGAGTAGAGGCTCGATGGTGCTGGCTAGGGGTGCTTGAATTGGTACTATGTATAAGTTGGATGCACTTGCTATTTAATGTAATAGTGTCTCTACAAAATCACAAAAGGCTATTCGTGCAAAGGAGATTGAAGTCCCTACAGGGGCTAATTCTTTGGAAGTTAAACTAATTTCAGAGAAGACTATGCTTTGGCATCAAAGGCTAGGTAATATTGGTGAGAAAGGCTTAAAAGACTTGAAAAATATAAACTTGGTTGAGGGGCTTGATGATTGTAATATGGAATTTGAATTTTGTGAACATTGTATATATGGAAAACATCATCATGTTACTTTTTACTCTAGTCCTCATAAAACTTTTGATGTTTTGGATTATATTCACTCTGATGTTTTTGGTCCAATAAATGTTCCTTCATTGTCAAATTAAAAATAGTATGTATCATTCATTGATGATTATTTGAGAAGGGAATTTGTATATTTTCTAAAAGTTAAATCAAAAGTGTTCATTCAGTTTAAAGAGTTCAAGAACTTGGTTGAAAATAAGACTGGTAAGAAAATTAAATACTTGAGGATAGATAATAGTGGTGAATTTTGTTCTACAAAATTTGAAAGGTATTGCAAAGACCATGGAATTAAGAGGCATAAAAAAACACCTTAGACTCCACATCAAAATGGAGTTATTGAAAGATTGAACAAGACACTGATGAAGAAGGAAATGAGTATGTTGAGCAATGCTGGTTTGTAGTAGAAGTTCTAGGCCGAGGTTGTGGCTACAACATGTTACTTGGTAAATTGAACTCCTTCAAAACTTGTTGATAAAATGCCTATGCAAGCTTGGTTTAGTAAGAAGCCCCCTCTGAGACATATTCATCTTTGGCTGTGAAGCATATGTTTATGTTCCAAATGTGAAGAGATATAAATTGGAGAACAAAGATGTTAAGTGTATCTTTATTGGCTATGACATTGGTGTGAAAGGATACAAGCTTTGGAATCCAGTGACTGACAAGGTTGTATATAGTAGAAGCATAATATTTCAAGACCTGAAACCTTCTTCAGTGGAACTATAGTCAAGGATAAAAGAAAATAAAGAGGAAAATGATGTTGTTGAAATACCTCTAACTCCTAAAAAAGAGGAACAATACATTGATAGTGTACCTGAAACTGAGGAGAGTTCAAGCAACTTTGAGAGTTCTGAAGAAGAATCACAACCTCAGCCTCAACCTGTGAGGAGGTCTACATGTGAGAAGTAACTTGATAGGTATGGATTCTCTATGTTGGATTCTAGTTGCGTCTATGCTTTGATTATTAATACTAATGAGCTGAGGACTATAAAAGAGGTAGTTGAAATGATTGATTCAAATTCCTAGTTGGAAGCCATGAATGAAGAAATGGAACCATTGAAGAAGTATGATACTTGGGATCTGGTCCCATTGCCTGAAGGTAGAAAGCCTATGGGCTGAAAATGTGTATTTAAAAAGAAAATTGGTCTAGATGGCAATGTTGAGAAGTATAAAGTGAGGTTGGTTGCAAAGGGTTATTCCCAAGTAGAGGGAATTGATTATGGAGAAATTATTTTCTCCTGTAGCAAAGCTGACATCTATCAAATTTCTTTTGTCACTTGCAACAACTTATGACTTGGAGATTGAATAGATGGATGTGAAGACAACATTTCTTCATGGTGATCTTGAGGAAGAAATTTATATGTCCTAGCCTAAGCACTTTGTGGTAAAAGGTAAAGAAAATATGGTTTCCAAGTTAAAGAAATTTATGTATGGTTTAAAATAGTCACCTAGAATGTGGTACCAAAAATTTGACATGTTTGTTTGTCATTGGATTTTGTAAGATCAAAATCAGATCATTGTGTGTACTTCAAGACTGAAAATGATCAGGTTCTTGTTATTGCACTCTATGTTGATGATATGCTATTCATAGGAAATAGTAAGTTTATGATTGTTGATCTAAAATCTTAGTTGTCTGCAAAGTTTGAAATGAAGGATCTTAGTGCAGCTAGGTTTATTCTTGGAATGGAAATAACTAGGGACATGAAGAATAGAAAACTTTGGCTCAGCCATAGTAAGTGTATTAACACTGTTCTAGAGAGATTTTGTATGACTAATTGTAAGTAGCTAGTTGTTCTAGTTTTGTAGAAAATGAAGTTATCTATTGAAGATTGTCCAAAATCTCCTACTGAGATGGAGGACATGACCAAGTGCCTTATGCTAGTGTAGTTGGTAGTTTAATGTATGCAATGGTTTACACAAGACTAGAAATTACCCAAGCAGTGGGAGTACTTAGTTGGTTTATGCTTAATCTAGGAAGGACACATTGGGATGTTGTGAAAATCTAGTGTTTAGATATCTGAAGGGAACTTCAAAATATGCTTTGTGTTACCATGGTAATTTGGTTGAATCAAAGAGGAATCTTAACATTCATGGGTATGTGGAATCTGATTGGGTAGGGGACATTGACAGTAGAAGGTCCACTAGTGGATATAGTTTCATAATGAATGGTGGTGCAGTTAGTTGGATGAGCAAGTGCATGTTGTAGTCACTTTATCAATTACAAAGGATGAGTACATGGCAACAACTCACACTTGTAAGGAAGCTATTTGGCTTAGGAGATTGTGTTCTAATATTGGTTTGATGCAAGGCATACTGTTATTTACTGTGATAGCCAGAGTACCATTTGTTTGGCAAAAAATTCTACTTTCCATGCCAGGACAAAACATATTGATGTGCAGAACCATTTTGTACGAGATATGGTGGAGGATGGAAAGGCCTATTTGGAAAAGGTGGGTAATCTGAAGAATGGTGCTGATGCATTGGAAAAGCCAGTGAGCATGGATAAGTTTAGATGGTGCACAAATTCAATGGGCCTTGGGGTCTAGAATGTTTAATGACTTCAGATATTGAGAAGGGTTTAGTGAGTTCTTTGTCAAGTGGGAGATTGTTGAGAATATGTGTCTCAAACTCATTGGTATATCCCTGGTTTTATCATTGAGCAACACAGAATTATTAAATATTAAGTTCATGCTTGTACCTCTATACCACTAGGAGGTTGAGAGAGAAGAGTGGTAGCACGGTTATCACCATACTGTGAGAGCGTTTTAGCTGTTGAGTGGTAGTGCGGTGGATATTGCCATACCACAGGTGCCTTTACATTGAGGTGTAGTAGTGTGGTTACCGCCATACTACAATATTTCACTAGATGTGTAACAATAGTGTGGTGTATATTGCCATATTAGGGAAGCCTGTCAAGAGTCTAACGATAGTGCAATTACCACCACCCCTCAGGAGCCTGTTGAGTGCATAGCTATAGTGCGGTGTAAGGTGGATAACATGGAACTAGTTGAATGTTGAGTTGTAATCCATTAAGTGGAGGATGTTGCTGACTTGGAAGGTGGCCATTTGAATGCCTATGAAGTTTGACAGTTGCTCTACAAAGGAAGTGAATTGAATTGATTGTACAAAGAACAAGTTGTTCATGGCTGTTGCTATACATTGTAACGTACTATAACCGTGAATGGGTTAGAGAGTTCAATAGTTGGATGATTGAATGATCTATTAATGTTTTTCATTGTATGTTGTATATGCATTGTAATAGTGAGACATAACTAAGAGTGTTCAGATTAGTCATGTAAAAGGTTAATCAAGGTAATGTTGCTACTGTGCAACTGAATATTTGAAAGGAGAGTCTGTAACTTTTATGTAACTTGTTTACTATAATACAAGTGATTCTTCTTTGGTGTAGTGGGTTTTATTCATGTAAGGGTTTTACCACGTAAATTTGGTGTTCAAATTGTGTGTGTGTTTATTTCTCCATTCTATTATTTCTTTCATGTGCATCTTAATGTACTGTAATAGAAAAATTTAAAGACATATCTGCTTTCTTCTTTGAGTTTTGACATTAGGAAAGTTTGTTTCGCATCCATAGGCTTTCCTTACAATTCATACACTACAAGAACTAATGTAGGACTACTGGCAATTGCAAATTTCAAGGCATTGACTAAGCAAAAGAACAACCCTTCCTCTGCTGGAGGACCAATAAAATCTTAGGTTTGGGGTAGTGATGAGTCCAGTTTATGGCTCAATTTTGATAGATTTTATTATCCATTTGTCATTTTTGTCATAGAATTTGATACTTGGATGTTGACCTTTTTATGATATTTCCTCAAAACCATAGACATTGGGCATAAGCTATTTTTGTAACTTTTAAATGACATTGACATGCTATATGAACTATCTATGTTAATTTTATATGTGGATTAATGAATGTTACTTTAAGATAGTTACAGATATGCAATTGTTGTGCATACTGATATTGTTATGCAAATATAATTTAAGGCTACAAAATTAAGGAAGATTATGCCAGTTGGTCACTTGCCATAAAGGTCAACAAGGTGATCATTCAAAGGTCAGTGGAGGGAAGACTCTCAATGGAGGGAGATTCCTAGCTTAAATCAAAGGATTGTAACTACCTTGTAAATGGTCTTAATTGTTTTTTGAGTGAATATAGGAGTTACTATTGTGCTAAATATGCATTAAGGAAAACATGCTTGACCACATTCCACACATGCATAACCTTCTTTTCACCTTTTATGCTTTCCATAAGGTTGTGTCCTCCTAATTTGTTGGAGTTGATTTCCTTGCTAGGTAGTTAGTTAGTAGTTTTTCTTCCTATAAATAAGACTTGAATGCTCCTTCTAAGAAGGTTGATTAATTTGATGTTGTACTCATATTCTTAGCTTTTCAGTAATACAGTTATGCTGCTCTATTGTACTCATGCTTTCCAATAAATACAATGAAGTTATAGGTTTGTGCATCTAAGTTTATAATTGTCTTAAGGGATACTCATCCAAGGGGCCAACTTGGTGAGAATTTCATCCTTTAGTTTAGTTAGTACTTTCTGTTTAACAATTAGTTAAGAAACTGACACTATCTATTCCCGTAGCCACTAGAATTCCATTCTATGATTGTTCCTGCAGCTAAAGCAAAAATAGTAGTTTCTTGTCTATTTGCTCATATTTTTATTTTTGTCATGAATTTTAGCTTAGTATAGCTATTGGTTGATGTTTAGTACTTATGTTATTTCTTTCCAAGCAATTTACTTTCAACATTATGTCTTTCTTAGTTGTAAAATGAATATGGCTACTACAAATTCCTAGTGCACATACTATGCTGACCCATTTCAAGTCTATGTCCCTGGGTTGAAAAGTTAAATGCACCTTAATGATGATTTAGATAGCTATTTAGGTTAGATGTCCAATCTCTAAATCACAACTTTAAGGGATTAGTTGTTAAATCATTGTAGGAGGCCAACATTATGTATGAGGTCCATTGATTGAGGGGGATCTCATGGACACTTGCATATTCATAACCTCAATGGTCTTGGTTTGATGTATCTCTAATAAAGGGAAATCTAGAATCACCTTTTTATCTAAGGAAGACACATTAATATTGTTTCCATGTTCTAGCACTATGATATTGTCCCTAAGAGGAGAGTTTTTAGGAGAACTATGAATCAAATGTTCTTGATGTTCGAGGGTTGGTTCTTCTAAAAGGACTTCATCACAAGTAGGGGAATGATTATTGATGGGATTATCAATAGTGGGATGATTAGGAGAAGGTTATATATGATTGTTGAATGTTTCATTCTCTTGTTCCATATTGGCTATCCTAGTAGGATAGCTTGTAATATGCTCATCAAAGGTTGAAATTTGTAAAGCGGTTGCATCACAAGTAGGGGAGGCACCAAGAGAAGGACTAGTATGATTTTAAAATAGATTTTCCCAAATAGTGGGAACATTAGGGAAGGGAGGATCAAGGTTCTCATGAATCTTAATAGGTATATCTTCTAACACCAACCTATCCTCTTTGCATCGAGGAGGGATATTAGAAGAAGGGAAATTTTGATTGTTATGGTTAGGGAGACTAGGTAAGGTGATGTTTAGGAATGTTTCTACAATCTCATCCTATTGTTTTCTAATGTTTTCCAAAGGTGGAAGAGGAGAGGAACAATCAAAACTATCAATGCTTGTATCTTCTTTCACCAAGATACCTTCATCACTAATAGGAGAGGTATTGGGAGTAGAACAAGTATGATTGCCATGATCAATGATAAGTTCATTATTTTGGCCCATAATGTCTTGCAAAATAGGATGGGTAGGGGAATGATCATAAAGAGAGTTAGCATGGATCTTGAAGGTTTGTCTATCTAATACTAACATATCCTCATCATTATCACAAGAGGAGAATATGTTAGGAGATGAACATAGGTAGGTTTCAATGGTCTCTTGTTTTGTTGTGTGATAATCACGATTACTTATCAATATGTGCTCTTTTTTAGTAATGTTTTCTTTAATAGGAGATGTAAGAGGAGACAAACAACTTGGGTTTTCAAAACTCTCATCAATTGGTTCTTCTAGAACTATAATATCTTCTTCACAAGTAGGAGAGATAATAGGATAAGAACAAATGTGATTATTATGATTATCCAATGTTTCTTTCACTTGAAAAACCTCACCCACAAAAGGGAAACTAGGAGAGGGATCAGTGATGAAAAAAAAAAGAGGGGAAAGGACCTCATATTCACATACACCTAACAAAAATTTGTTACAACACAAAATAAGGTCTAAAAATAGAACATGAAAGATGATAACTATAGATTTTTGTAATGAAAACATGATGTAATGATTATTGTACAAACTTGAAATGTAACCATGCTAAAGAAAACATGTAAAAGAGGAATGTAAATTTTTAGATTTTAAGGATGACAATTGATTGAGTATGCTATGCAACAATGTGACAATGCAAATTTGAAATTAAGCCCTGAATAAAATCAACTAATTTAAGCTAGATCTAATGAATGTACATTATAGAAACTCAACCAACTGATATAGATAAGTAAGGGCAACAAAAAAAAGCTTTAAAATAGGGTTTTAGTTCTGTAAAAGGAAGTTGTAGGGGTGAAAAGGGACTAAGTCGCCAAGGGTGGCGAATTAGTCCCACTAGGGATTTTTTTTAGATTTTTTTGATGAATTTTGATGTTTTCTATGCTATATGATGTAGACCTAAGATGCCATTGCTAAAGCCATGGTAGGTGAGGAACCATGGAAGGTTCTGATTAGAAACAATATCCTCCATGCCTTGCCTAAGTAGGCTAAGTCGTGCAAAAAGTTACCCTTGTGTGATATTCTCCTGAACAATCATTCCATGTCCCCTGTTGGATCAATGGTTTTCAAAAGTCTGTGGATGGCCTAGGAATCACTTAAACTCATAGTGAATTTCAAATGTTGCAATATTTATTTCAATAATAACCCCAAGTGCTAGTCTTACTATTCTCCTTGGTGGAACCTTGTTTACAACGATAAGCCCCTTGCACTCCTGCAGGGTTGCTCTGCTAAAAGATGGCATTTGGCAGGTATTCATACTTTCCATGATATTGCTGAAAATGGTCATCTGAAACCCATGGACAAGTTGGGTAAAGACTTTAATCTAGATATGTCCAATACTAGGACTTATAGCATTTTGGTTGAAGCTTGTAAAAATATTTCCTTCCCTCACAGTTCTGATGTAACTTGTGCCATTGATGCTGACCTGATTTGGAATGATGGTACCCCTTTGACTGAGATTAAGGTTATAAGTTTGTATAAAGAGTTAGTGAAAGGTTTGTCAATTAGAGAGCATGTTAATGCATGTTGGGGGCTGAATATTGATAATTCTAAGTGGCAAAAAGTTATCTCCTCTATTTGGCAGAACATAAAAGAGCCTAAAAAGGCCCGTTTTAGATGGCAAATTTTGTTACAAAAAATTCCTTTAAAAATTAATCAAGTTGATGTAGATATTTGTAATTTATGCAAGACTCCTAAGACATTCTTACACATTTTCTTTGACCGTCTTTATGCTAAAGAGGTTTGGAATTTTTTTTGTAATAACATGTCAATATGGACTGAAAACGAAACTCTAAACTAGTATGAGATCTTATTTAATTCTAGAAAACTACTTAATGAATACCAGATTTTTTGGGATTGTCTCACTACTGAAATCCTTTGGTTTTTATGGAAGGCTAGGAATGAAGAGAAGTTTTAGGGGAGTGCCAGGAGGCTTACTGAGTCTACTAAGAGACTCACTTTTTTCTCTATTGTTTTGTAGGTCACGATGTCTATGGAAACCTCATTGGAAAAATTTATGAAGCTGGTAAAGGATGGGGATGTATCAGTGAACGAGGAGGAGGTCAAGCATGGGCTCATATGGCATCATAACCAGGTTGACTCAGAGACTTTCCTCAATGTGCTAAGTGTGTTCCAGAGAGTCTTCAATAAGGTGGCTGTTGGGAGTGATCAAGCTGAACCTAAGTCAAGAGGGATCTCTAATGTTGCACGACACCTAGAGGCTGTCTTTGGTATGCAACTAGCTACACAGGAGGGTGAACGTGTTGGATCTAATGTCAATAGCAATTAAATGTGATACAAAATAGGAAGCATTGTAGTTATATTTTGTTTTGAGGCATTTGGGATCACTTCTTTCATTCTCATTACTGCTCATTGTTGCAAGTTGAAAGTTTAATGTCTATGTAACAAGTTGGAGGTTTAGTGTTTGTGGGTTATTCTAAGAACTAAATGTTTTCTCAACCTGCTATAATTTGCTGAACTATTATTAATACAAAAAAATATGAGTGGTGAAATTAAAAAAAAAAAATTTAGAATGAAATGAAACACAACCAAAAATCAACTGGCTATGTACAGATTTATGAAAAAACTCACTGAAACAATGGCAAGTCACTTACCTCAAGATTCTATGCAAATTGTCTGGTGTAGATTGTGTGGTGCAGTATTATTGGTCAATTGAAGAAAAGAAATAAAAATGAATGATTTCAATCGTAACCTGCCTATAGCAGGAACTAATAAACTAGTTTTATAAATAGTAAATTTAAGAAATTATTTCATATTCAATTGTTTAAATTTTAGAATATGTAATAATTTAACTGTATTTTTTTATATCTTATTTTTATAAATAATTTAATTATTTTTTATTGAAAAAATCATTTAAATAAATTTGGGATATTAGTTTTACAAAAGATTTTGAATATTTTTAAATTTTCATGAATATTTATTTTATGTTTAATTTTCTAAATTTTTATGTCTAATAGTTTAACATATTTTATATCATATAGGTACATAGCTTTTAGCCTAAAAGTAAACTAAAAATTTAATATATATATTTTTCTTTATAGTTTTATACTTTATATTTATAAATAATAATTATTGTTTTATTAGAAAAAATTACTTAAATAAATCTACATAAAATAGTGCCTATTGCAATTCTATTCAAAACTTTTGCTTATAAATTTTATTTTGCTTTGACTTTATAGTGTTAAGCTTATTTGAAAAAAAAACTCTACCTATATCACTTATTATTTATATATATTAAACTCCAATTATATTTTAAATAGAGATGGATGACAAACTATGTGGGTGAATAAAACCATTATGCTGAGTAAAGGGCTTTTATATTTAAAGGTGGATGTGTTTAATTTGAGAATGGACATTGTATATGTTGCATTTAATCTAAATAAATATTGTTGAATGTGTAGTTTAATTACACTATATGATTTTGCAAACAAGGTAAATTTAGATCTTCTACTTCTTTGATTGTTCTTTAGTTTCTTTTTTACATGTATTTTTTCTTTAATTGTTGAAGATTTGGATAAGAAGTTGTGGGTTAAAAAATTGAATTATTTTTAATTTCCTTTGCATTAATATTTTGATGGTCTTTTTAATGGCTCTCGAATCCATTCAATGAATTACATGTTCTAAATATAAATCTATATACAAAGATGTAATAGAACATCTATCTATTGTACCAACTATGATTTTGATTTTAATATATTATAAATAACATTTTATTTCTTTGTTGGATTTAGTAGCTGTGATTAAAAAATGAATGTATAATCATGGTTACAAATGTTAGAGAATATATTTTTAGTTATTGAAGAGTGAAGTATCAACAATGCTAGTTCAAATTGTTATTGTCCATAGATCCTAAATTTGATAATATAAACTTTATGTCTCTAAAATAATACTTCAAATCTCATCTACAAAATATAAGCTACAAACAAAATTGATCATTGTTAAAAATTATTCAAGAGAGAATACATAAATTCCTTTTTATTGAATTGTAAGAATATTTTTTTGTCAATCCAATTCAAATCAAATTAATGTTGCACTCCATAAGTAGTTAATAAAAAAAGAATAAAATAAAACTTAGCAAAATGAATTGAATTTTTTAAGCTGTAAATCTATTTTTTCTTTTGGAGATGGTACAAGAACACAAAGACGTATCTTAAAATAAAAGATGTAGAAGTAGTTTGCCAACTCTAAAAAAAATTCTTCTTAATTGTTGAGGATTTGTGGATTTTTTCAAATTGTGATAAAAGGAATCATATTTGAGTGGCTAATGTCGATAAATCTAAATATTGCATTATTTATATTCTTCCAACCTATGTCCTAAGCATTTCATGGTCCGTTAGAGTGCCATTGAAGAAAGTTGTGACTAAATGGAGTGGAAAGTTTGAACAACATAGAACAACCAATTATGCTTTGAAGATAGAAGGGAAGTTGAAACGTGAAATCAATACATAATTTTGGATTGGATGAATTCTTTTTTACCATTCTTTACTACTTTCACTATATATATTTTTTAAAGTGTTTAGAATAATCAATATTATAGATTAAGTTTTTTTTTATTTATTTATTTAAAAAAGAAAAGTTTTTTTCATAAATGATATAATCACTTGTCCAGACACTTAAATATCAACAAAAACAAATATTGAATTTTTAAATAGACATCTATTGAAATGATTGAGATACACTATATCTTTTACATAAAATTTTAAAAAACAAATTAAACATTGACATTTGATATTTTAAATATAAATTATATATTGACATAAAAAACATAAATTATATATATTTGAAAGGGATTAAAGGAAACTATAAAAATCCCATAATTGATTGCTTAAGCTTATACCAATTAACAACATATATCAAATTAGTGAAAGAGATATAGAGATAGAGAGAGGGAGATAGAGGTACTGAAAGATATGGATGGAAAGAGATAGAGATAGAAGTGAGGGAGATTGAGAGAGAAATAAATATAGATATATAGTGTAGGAAAAGAGATAGAGAAAGAGGAGTGAATAAGAGAAAGAGGTAGAGATACTGAGATATAGATATAGAGGGGGATGGAGAGATAGGAAGCTAGAGATCTAGAGGGGGAAAGAGAGAGAAATAAGGTGATAGAGACAAGTAATAGAGAGAGGTATAGTGAGAGTGTTTCTCAATATCTCTCTTCCTCTCTATCTCTCCCCTATTTCTCTCTATATTTGTCTTCCCTTCTCTCTTCCTCTATCTATGTTTCTCTCTCTTCCTTTCTCTCTATCTTTTTCCCTATCTCTATCTTTCTCTCCCTTGCTCTCTTTTGTTATCCCTATTTATCTCCCTCTCTCTCTCCCTCTCTCCCTCTTTATCTATTGATGCCTTTATTTATATCTTTTTCTCCTATTTCTCTTTATCTCTTTATCTTGCTCTATGCGATTTTATATATTTGTCTCTCATCTTCTCTCTTTTGATCTCCCTCTATCTCTTCTCTCTTTTGATCTCCCTGTCCCTCTTTCTTTCTTTATATCCTCTTATCTCTATCTCTTTGTCTCTCCCTCTTTCTTCCTCTATATCTCCATCTCTATGTTTATGTATATCTCTCTTTTTCAACTATCTAAATCTCTATGTATCCCTCTCCATCTATCTATTTCACTCTCTCTATTTGTTTTTCTTTCTTTCTTTTTGTATCTCCCTCTCCCCCTCTCTATACCTCCCTTTCTCTTTATTTTTCTCTCTCTAACTCTCTTTTTTCTCCCTTTTTCTAATTTTCTCCCCCTCTTTCTATCTATTTATTTATCCTTTTTCTCCCTTTTCCTCTCTATATCTTATCTATATCTCCCTCTCCCTTCTCTCTCCCTCTCTATATTCTTTCTTTCTCTCTCTATCCATTTTCCTCAAGTGTGCAATGGGTACATTGAAAAGGTCTTAAAGGTGAAGGATTGTATCCTTAATCAAATGACATGCTACCTTGAGCACAACTCCCTAGGGACATGTGCTATCCTTGGCTTTTTGGCATGAAAAGACTAATCAAAACTTAGTTTCATGTGCTATCCTTGATTGTTGGCACAAAATGACTAACCAAAACTTAGCCTCTCTCTTTATAAAACTTAATTTAGATTTTAATTTTGAAAATTATTTTATTACATAAATAAAATTCAAAATTCAAAATATAATTATTATTCAATAATTAAAATTTTAATAAGATAAATAGTTATAAATAAAATTAATTCTAATAACTTTCAAATGTTTTGAAACTGCATAAAAATAAATAAATTTAATTCAAAAAATTAAATAGAGTAAACTAAATGCAAAGTCAAAATATATCAAATATTAATAATATTAATTTAAAAAATTAATAATGAATAATAAACTTATTAAGTCAATAAATGATTAAATAAAAAGTAAAACTATTTTTAATTTATTAGAATTAAAATATTAATAAAATATGTACTTAAAAATTATAATTAATATATGATAAACAATATTAACATAAAGTGAAAGATAAACTTTATATCAACAAATAAAAATTATTATAAAATTAATTTATTTAGAAAGATAAAAGTTCAATTTCTAATTTATTGATTCATTTAATTCAACTTATATATAAGAATAAAAATTATAAATATTATTATTTGAAAATAATATATTTAATAAAAGTTTATTATTTATCTATACATTTAAAAAAAAAAAGATAATGACATTATTAAAATTTTCATATAATACCTATTAAAATTAATTATCTATATACTATATCTAATTATTAAAATAAATAGAAATACAAATATTAAAATTTTAAAATACTTTATTATTTATATATTATATTTATTATACATTATAATATAATATATATTAAAATTTTAAAAATAAAAAATAATATTTAAATTTTCTAAATATATAATAATTATTTATATATATCATAATTTAAAGAAGATAAAATCCAAATTTAAAAAAATTAAAAAATATATATTTTATTTTTTTAATTAAAAATGTCAATACATAATTCCTAATTACGTAATGAAGCCTAAATTTTAATTAAAAATGAGCAAGCGTACCCGTGGAGTCTTGACTACTATAGATAATTTTAAATTTTGAAAAAAAACCGTGAAGCCAAAATTAGGAAATAATGATTGTAATATCTAAATGTAGTAGTTTTATAAATAGTAAATTTAGGAAATTATTTTATATTTAATTTTTTTTTTTTAGACTGCAGGAATCGGGTTCTATAAACTCGGGTTCTATAAACTGCAGTGCGCCTGGTAAACTTTTTAACGTGACCGGCGGCGCTGGCGCCACACACCCTCCGGTACCATGGGACGAGGGAGACTAGAACTCGTGACGAGCAGAGCTGCAACGGAATTACTTAGCCAACCGAGCTAGGGCCCCCGCCCTTAATTTTTAAAATTTTAGAATATGTAATAATTTAACATATATTCTTTATAATTATTTTTTATAAATAATAATTATTTTTTATAAATAATAATTATTTTTTATTGAAAAAATATTTTAAATAAAATTGGGATTATTCGTTTTAAAACGATTTTGAATATTTCTAAATTTTAATGAATATTTCTTTTATATTTAATTTTCTAATTTTTATGTCTAATAATTTAATATATTTTTTTCTTTATCTATTTGAACATATTTGTTTTATGCTTTATATTTATAAATAATAATAATTTTTTGATTAGAAAAGATTACTTAAATAAATCTACATAAAAAACGTCTATTGCAATTTTATGTAAAACTTTTGCTATAAATTTTATTTTAATTTGACTTGATAGCGTTAAGTTTATTTGAAAAATAAACTCTAGCTATTTCACTTATTATTTATATATATACTAGTAGTTTCGTGTAGTAACACGCAACAATGAGCCTACAGGTGGAGAGCGACATGAAAGGTGAGTGATGTGCAGACAGTGAGATTGGAAGAACATTAGAATGTGAATGCAATGAGCGGGTTACATATTAGGGAATCCAATGAACAATACAACTTTGTGAAGTCAAACATGTAGAATTCTCAAGGAAGCATAGTGGGGCTTGTATACCCATTATTTTGCATTATCAAAGCATGCTCTAAATAATAGAGTACATCATCTATAACAATCTTAGGGTTAATGCTTTGTTGAATATATATACACATATAGAGGTGTAAGTGTTGGTTAAAGAACAATTCTATTAACATTCAATTAATTATTTCGTGATAACATCATTATTATTGGTAAGTAGTTTGGTGGGGTAAATAATAATATTATGTAATTAAATTGTTAATTAAACAAAAATATTATTATTAAATTTGAAAAGATTTCATTAAATAATACCAATATCATTAAGTTTTGTTAGTTAATCAAAATATAATATTATTATGGATAAGGTTCTGACGAGGGAGAAAACCAGAGACACAAAAATACAATAGAGAATAATGTTTTCTATTAAAATATGGAACTCTTACATGTAGAGAATTCCAAATCTTCAAGCTCTATGATACATGCAAATTATAGAAGTTCAGAAAATTACAGAATTACAGAAATTTACCCAGATCCCCTTTAATAGCATGCGAATTCTTTTTTGCCCAAAAAGTTACCCAAAAATCTGAAATCAGCCCATAAATAGCCTCTTTCTAGTTTGGATCCAAAAATAACATTCAAGATAAGATTTTGGCGGTTTGGTGCCAAAAGTACAATTTGAAATTCAAAAACTAAGTCCTAATTCGAAAATTGGCAATTTTTCAAAAATTGGCCAACTTCCGGAAGCCATAACTTTTGATTCGGGACTCCATTTTTCGAACCGTTTGCACCGTCAAAAAGGTCTCAGAGTGAAGAATGTGCTAAGAACTAACTTTGCTAGTTTCAACAATTTTTGGGCCTATACAGGACTGTTTAGTGCCTCAAACTAGACTCAGAAGGTTTTTTAGGGCAAAAAGCAGAAACTGGAACTTTAATAACTTTTAAATCGTGAATGATCTTGACCTGATTCTTTTGCCAAAGTGCTTATTTTTCCCTCAAGAACCTTCCCATAAATTTTTGTCTTTCCACCTGCTAAAAATAGTAGTTGAGCAGAAAAAGTAGAAAAGCAGTTTTGAAAGTTGGAAACTCTTATTCGACGAAAAGGGTATCCAGAAATGCAAAAACATCTACAAAAAGAAAAAAAAAAAGCAACATAAATGGAAAGCATCTTTTTGGGTGATGCAAGATTGCTCTCACACCACTGGATGCTCCTGCATTAGGTTCAATGTCTAAATTGATGACATTACTAATATGTATTTAGTTGGGAAATAATAATGTTGGCATAGTATTAGTTGAATTCATGATTATATAAGCCCAACCCATAATTTAGCCGCTACATCAATTATTTATGATACAAACTAAGGATCTTTTCATAGCTAGTAACAAAGTACCCTAGATGAATTAAAGTTAAAACAATCTAGAAATAATACCAATATCATTAAGTTTTATTAGTTAATCAAAATATAATATTATTATGGATAAGGTTGAATGTCTAAATTATTGATGACACTACTAATGTGTATTTAGATGGGAAATAATAATGTTTTCATACTATTAGTTGAATTCATGATTATATAAGGCCACCCCATAATTTAGCCATTGCATCAATTCTCTATGATACAAATTAAAGATCTTTCTGTAGCTAGCAACAAAGTACCATAGATGAATTATGGTTAAAACAATTTAATTATTTGTGTGATGTAGAGTATAAGCAAGAGAACAATAATCAACAATGTCCAATGGAATCTAACATGAAGTGTATAGGATTAACTATTTTACTCCATTGTAACCATAAGATTAAACATATCATTTTTTTATGAATCCTATGTTAGAAAGATAGCGATCTGTACATAAAAAATATAAAGTAAAACTCAACACAATGAGGCCTGCTCTCCACCCTACCATATTGTTTCATGGAGCCTCATGGACTCTCACCAAACCCTCGAGCAAGAATATAGATTGGCCACCGCTATGATTAGTAGTGAAATGAATATTGTATATTACAATCAATATAGAGTACAGTAGGATTTGATTATCTATTTGACCATTATTGTTGATTTTACAGTGACTATCATTATTCGAGAAATTTGTTTGTAACACATTAGTTTATCAAATACTGTATTATGTTGGAGCATGGTTTGAAAGAGTAACAAACAAGTGTGAAATTTAGCGTGGTGATTATGCAAAAACACAATGAACTGCATAACATTAACTATTTTACTCCATTACAACGATCGTAATAGGAAGCTAAAAATCACAACTATAGTCCTATGCAATACTTTCACTCCAAGGGCTAGACCATATGCAACTTATATGTATACAAAGTGTTAATTTTAGGGTGATCCCACAATAGTGGTTTACAATTTTTGGCCAAGTTGGACACTGAAATTAATTTTTTAAACTAAATCTTCACATTTGTGCACCTATAGCGGCTAAACCATGAAGAATTTGAAGATGATGAATACTAGAGTCTTGTCACATTTTGTTTGTAGATTCTAAAAATATTTTTTTTTCAAAATTTTTGGAATCAGATTGCACTTCTTTTTCCATCTCCCACGAAAACTAGTTTTTTTCTAAAACCAACATTTTTAAAAAGTGACGCACACTGTATAATGCATAACTTTTTTCCATGAAGGATAAAATTATAATTCTTTTGAATTTAGATTTTTAAATTTGATATCTAGTGCTTCCACTTGGTTAGACATTTTTATTGAATATTTTTTCTTTAATCAAGTTTGAAAGTCAAACCAATTACAATTCAGACATAGCGCGACTATATAACACAACTTTTTTATATATATCAAAATTCAATTTTATTTTTTTTGTTGGATCAAGGACTTCAATATCTGGTGCACTCATATTTTTCAATTTTTTTTTGATAATATGCTATTTTTCCACATGTGTAGAACAAAGGCATTCATTTTTGATGAAAAACCTATGTTTAATAAAACTAAAAAAACAAATACATAATAAAACCAAAACATATTAAAATTATATTTGTTGGATAGATCGTTCTAAGGACTACCTGATTCAAGTTGGGTTTGTGAAGATTCCTCCATTTTCATCCTCAACCCATGCTCTGAGTGCCAAAATTTAGGTTTTTTTTGTGTCTCAGGGAGGGGATGAGGAATAAAGGGGGTTCGAGCGGACCCCTAGGGGTTTGCTCGAACCAGGGTTCATTCAAACCCCCCTTCTATGAGGGGTTTTGATGGATTTTTTGGTAGGAAAGTATTAGGAGGGTTCACCTGAACCTAGGTTCTAGCAAACCCCTAATGGGTTCAGTCGAACCAATAGGTTTGTACAAACCCCTAAAATCAATTTTTTTGCCATGCATTCATTTTCTATGAATTTTCCTTCCTCACTTCAATTGTAAACCACTATTGTGGTTGCATCCTTTAGTGCAATGATCATGTCTAATTCATACACAATGTCTAAATTAGGGGATATCAAAGTTCTATATTTTATAATACATATCTTGCTTTGTACTTGCAATAAGATGAATGAACCAATTATAATTTTGCCATACTTGGTGTATGTGACAAAATGCAATATGTACAAAACAAAACAAGGGTTGATTTCCATCCCTACCATATTGGCCCATGGATCATCATGTGCTCTCAGCGAACTGCTGAGCAAGAAAATAAATTCTCCATCACTGTGACCCATTGTGAAAGCACTGTTTCAGCCACCAATGACTTAATAGAAGATCTAATGGCATTAGAAGGGCTGCAAAGCATGAATGTTTGGGTTGTGGCTAGTTGTAAACATGAAAGCATATCTAAAATTTAGTGTAATAAAGACACACCATTGGTAGACAATAAGTAAATCAGAAAATATAAAGACTTGTACAATTAATTACAAATGTGATGCAATGCAGTTGTAGTAGAACACAATAAGTAAATAAAATCTAGGCATACCTTCTATATGGAATGGATTGAAGTTTGGACACACATAAGGAGGCCTACTCTCCACCCTACCATATTGGGTTGTGTAGTGACATCGACTATTCTCCCTTGAGAAAGAGATTTCAAGAAGTGGGATGTTGATTCATAGCGACACTTACAATCACTTCATCTTCATAGTTGGTTGAACTTCATTCACACAAATTGTCCATCTGTTTGGCATATAAATTGGAATATCAACACCCAAGTTCTTGAACAATCTCTCCCAAGGGAGAAGCATGTATTTTGGAGAAACTGTGAATATGAAAAAATTGTAAAATTGGCTAAGAGCAATCAGATGTTTAGTGAGAAAATTGAAAAATTCAACCACAAAACACAAAGCATAAAGGGAGACAAAGAGGGAATTGACAACAACTCAACAAAACCCTATCAAAAATTGAAATAACATAGTCTTTTCAACAACACCTTCTCAATACTGGAACGATATAGCTTAGGTAAGAGAACAATAATCAACAATTCCCAATGGAATCTAGCATAAAGTGTATAAGATCAACTATTTTAATATGTTGTAACCATAACCTAAAAAAATATGAATTTTTAATGAATCCTATGTAAAAAAGATACCAATTTCAACATAAAAAATAATAAAATAAAACTCAACACAATAAGGCTTGCTCTCCACCCTACCATATTGGGTCATGGAGCCTCATGGACTCTCACCAAACTCCCGAGCAAGAATATGCATTTCCCACCACTCTAATTAGTTGTTAAATGAATATTTCTTATTACAATCAATATAGAGTACATTAGGATCTGATTGTATAATTGACCATTGTTATTGATTTTGCATCCACTATTATTATTCTGAAAGGTTGTTTGTAATACATTAGTCCATCAAATACTGCATTATGGCTGGAATATGGTTTACAAAAATAACAAAAAAGTGTGAAGTTTAGTATGTTGATTATGCATTTGAAGACAAAATGAACTACATAAAATTAACTATTTTATTCCATTATAGCCATCGCAATAGAAAGCTAAAAACTCATAGCCACATTCCTATGCAAAAATTTTACTGCAAAGGCTAGACCTTATTCACACAATGGATTCAAGTCTAGACACACAAAAGGAGCCATGCTCTCCATCATACCATATTGGATCATGGAGCATCATTGGCTATCACCAGAACCCTGCAATTACTTACCATAAAGTAGACCAAATTTTCATGATCATGCCAATGAACAGTATTGTTGGAGATGATCAACTTGTTTAATTTATAGTGCACTCTAATTGCTACTATGTATGTTGCAATATCTAGAAAAATAGAAACACGGGTGTACACATAATTTCACAAAAAACATAATTCAAGTGAGAAATTTAGTTGCACACATAGAAAATATAAAATGGGAGAGAACAAAATGAGGCCTTCTCTCTAATATTGGGTGGCCACTACTGTCATGAATGGTCAAATCAATGTTCCCATTTTATTAGCTAGTCTTATAATCACTTTATCTTCATAGTTGGTTGAACTTCATTTGCAAAGCTCATTCATCTGTTTAGCATGTACATTAGAATATCAACATCCCATTTCTTGAACTCTCTCTCCTAAGGGACAAGCATCTTTTTTGGAGCAACTATGAATATGAAGAGGTTATAGAACTGGCTAAGAGCAACTAGATAATGGGGGGGAAAAATAAAAAAATATACACCTCTTCCTACTTCCTTCAATTACATCTCTTCTCGCTTGCTTTCTCTTCCCTCCGTTCTTTCTCCACCACTTGCAAAAAATGAACACAAATTTATGAGAACCCACACCTTTTGCAACCATCAACACATGCAAAAAACACAAGATAACATCCAACCACCTTCACATAGATTCTGCAACCGATGAACGCACTTGCACCTTCACAGAAGCTTACCATAGTCACTCACAACTACCTTCAACAACAACATAAACCTAGAGAATGACACCCAACAATTCATTATTGATGACTACACAAATATTCATTTTGTTTGTCGAGGACTTTAAAAAAAATGATACTTGCACCATCACCACTACACGAAAACCATATAACAATTAATGTTGATGTCATTTCACTAGCCTCCTCTATAGTTGTGCCTGTTGATGCCATTTCACTAGCCTTCTTTATCATCATGCCAAACACTTTTTTAAAAACATTTTGCCACCTTTAACACGATGCCAAAGACCTAAAAATTGAGAAGGCTAATGAAAATTATGAGCAAAGTTATAACCCATCCAACACCTTCTCAAAAATTGAACAATATAGCTTAAGAAAGAGAACAATTATCAAGAATGGCCAATGGAAGCTAACATAAAGTGTATAAGATCAACTATTTTACTACGTTGTAAACATAACCTAAAACATATGAATTTTTTGTGAATCCTATGTCAGAAAGATAGCAATTTGTACATAAAAACTATAAAATAAAACTCAACACAATGGGGTCTATTCTCCACCCTACCATATTGGGTCATGGAGCCTCATGGATTCTCACCAAACCCCCAAGCAAAAATATACACTGCCCACCACTTTGATCAATGGTGAAATGAATATTGCTTATTACAATCAATATAGGGTACATTAGGGTATGATTGCCCATTTTTACCATTATTATTGATTTTGCAATCACTATCATTATTCTGAAAGGTTGTTTATAACACATTAGTTCATCAAATACCACTTTATGGCTGGAATATGGTCTGCAAGAATAACAAAAAAGTGTGAAGTTTAGTGTGGTGATTATGTAAAAACATAATGAACTACATAACATTAACTATATTTTATTACATTATAACCATTGCGGTGGAAAGCTAAAAATCACACCTACAATCCTATGCAAAACTTTTAGTGCAAAGGTCAAATCATATACAACCTATGTGTATACAAAGTGTGAATTTTAGTGCAGTGATCACACTTTATTGATAGACAATATGTAAATCAAAATATATCAAAGTTCTATATTTTATAATACATAATTTTCTCTCTACTTGCATTGAGATGAATGGAGTAATTATAATTTAGCCATACTTGGTGTGTGTGGAAAAATTTAGTATGCACAAAAAAAAGGCTTGATTTCCACCCTACCATATTGGCTCATGGAGCATCGTGCACTCTCACTAAACCCTCGAGAAAGAAAACAAATTGTCCACCACTATGATTAATGGTGAGAGCAATGTTTCAGCCACCAATGACTTAATACAATATCTAATGGAATCAAAAGGCCTGCAAAGGACAATTGTCTCAGTTCGTAGACAATAAAAAATGAAAAAATATAAAGAATTATAGAATTAATTACAAATGAGATGCAATGGAGTTGTAGTACAACATAGTAAGTAAATAAAATATAGGAATGCCTTGTGCACATAATGGATTGAAGTTTGGACACAAAAAAGGAATCCTTCCCTCCACACTACCATATTAGGTCATGGAGCATCATTGGCTATGACCAAACCCTCCAGTAGTAACATTAATTGTCCACCACTTTGCTCAATGGTGAAGGCAATACTTTGGCTTCTGAGAAAATCTATTTAGTGGAATCAATGTTATACATTTTTTATAATTTGACATGGAGTTGTGAAATGAGAAATGGAAAAAAAGATACATAGGCTTACATTGTATATAGATAGAATATAGGTGAAGGCCATAAAACATGCAAATGTGGAATTGTAAAGCTATTTAGCATTTCAGGGGAACCGTACATCTTGTATATGAATACAATATAGCTGTAATCTAAGATGGTTTCACTAGAATATACCTAGAGAGAAGCAAATTGTGAACTTTGGTGCTATGAACATGTTTTATTGGCAAGCAATATCTAAAACACAAAATTTAAGTGGCTCTATAATTCATAAGCAAAATATATGTAATACCACAATTACATGTCATATATAAAAAATGATAATGAAATGAATTTAGACAGGTTGCAGATTCTATATGCATAGAGATGAAGAGGAAAGGAAAAGAAATTCACTTACCATAAAGAAGAGAAAATTTTGATGATGATGATAATGAATAGTTTTGTTGGAGAAGATCATGGCAAGTTTGATTTATAGTGCACTCTAATTTTTGGTATGTATCCTATAGTTTCTAGCAAAATACAAAGGTTGGTCTACACAGTTCAAGTGCATAATTTAGTTGCTTGCTATTCTCTGTAATCTTTCTGTATGCCTGACCTTTGACAAAAATCTAAGCCTTTCTAAAGAGGAACATATATACACATTGTTGATTGCACAAAGCACAAAAAATATAGTGACTAGAAAACTGATGGATAAAAAAAACCCAGGGTAGCAAGCAACGAACCACAAAAAGAAAACTAGATTATGCTAAGAAATTTATTTTGTCGCAAACATAGCTAGAAAATGGAGGCCATAAAAATAAGCACACAAAAAAAATCATGCTGAAAAACCCATGCAAACTGCTAGCTTGTTTTTGTTGAGAATTATGACTCAAATTTACTGGCTTGATTGCTTCCTAGAGCCGTTTTGTTTTTCCTCCTTCATCGACCTGAGTTAACTCGCTAGTTTTCAAGTTTTCCTAATTGAAGTCACGGGGTTCCAAAGTTTCATAACCTCTTGACTTAGCGACTGTGGAGGGAAGGCTACTTCCTTTGTTGTCGACTTATCACAGGTTTTGGGAACTTAGTAAGCTCCGCCTTGGGGTTTGGAAGTTCAGGTTTTGAGCGATGGAGCGATCCCTTTGTTGGCAAGTCATGGGTTCTGGGAACTTCGTAACCTATGACATAAAGTTTTGGAGTTTGGTTCTCTAGCGATATAGCGACTTGGATGCCAATGGATGTGGGGACCACTTGGAGTTAATATTCAAGTCTTTTCTGGGAGACTTTTTGAGAGCATTGTAGATTCTCTTTTGATGTTGCGGAATTGCACAAGTAGTGGATGGGTCTCTTGGTGGACCCCTCACAATGACAAGCAAAATATGGAGTGTTGATAGTTGGAAAGTGATGGTTGGTTTCCAACTACCGATGGATGTGGGAATCGATAGGATGGTAAATCGTGTCGAAGGTTGAAAAGTAGTGATGATGTGGAGGACAGATGGCATGTGGGCCCATGTGCTTGATGGATGACTCAGTGACTCTTGGAGAACCCTAAGTTCTAATGAAGGATATTTGTTTGACTGCGTATTTGATGGCCAGGTTTGAATGTTGGATGATAGCGTGTGGCTTGAGGTGAAATAGTAACCCTAAAGGGGTGCGGTAGTTGGATAAGTTAGAATAGTTAACAGTTGTTCTGACTATTGGAATATGAACTGATCTATAGAAGACAAACTGCTTCCTGTCTGCTGAAGATGAATCTATATACATTGGATGTTTTATAGTACGAACAAAGAGAGAGAGAGGGAGATGAATCTCATAGGAGGTGAAGGTTGAGTGGTTGTATGACAAAGAGGTCAGTGGTCGAGTCGCATGGCTGTGTAGCCGAGTGAGATGTCTCTTGCTATGAAAGGAAGATTGAGGCAGGATTATGCTACCGAAATCTCTCCAGATTAAGTGTTTTGGTTGATCTCTAGTGTTAATCTACACTATATACTATGTGAGAGTATTGTAACAGTGCAAAGGATGTATGGACTGAGAGGTTGATCAGTGAAATGTAAAAAGAAGAGAGGGAAACAAAACAGGGTTGTTGCCAGTTTGTCTCTGGAATGAAACAAGGATTAATCTTTGTGAAAAAGACTATGAGCCTGAGATTGTATTGTAACTCTATTTTTTGTTGAATAATACAATGGCTTGAATCTTTTGGAGTGTGGGGTTTTTTACCCGAAAGGGTTTTCCCCACGTAAATTTGTGTGTTCTAATATTTTGTACTATCTTTCATGTTTTATGGTTATGTTTGTTGAATCTGTTTATGCAAGTTGTTCAAACTAATTTTACATGTGCTTCTCTCAGAAAGATTAATGTGGGAAATGAACTATGTATGATTCCACTTTGTGACATAGTTGTATGTGTTTTTGAGGAAATCTATTTAAAATTAAAGTTACCAAAGGAACTACTATTTTTGGAGGTTTCTCTGAGATGACAAAATTTTCCCAACAAGTAGTATCAGAGCCTTCTTTTGGTTGCTGGTTTTGGGTATTTCTCCTGTGAATATTTCTTAGTTTGTCAGGCTTGAGGAAATATGGAGGAATTGGATGATGTATTGATCCTTTGGTGAGTGGAAGTCTTGTAGTATTCAGAGATAGCACGTAGTTTGAAGGATGGTGAAGATGAAGTTGGCAGCAATATAACCTTAATGTATGAGGTGGATTTCTTTGCTTCTTGGTTGAGTTGCAACAAAAATTTCATATTGGGTGTCTATGTGAGAGGCTTCGTGGTGATATGGAGAAGCTTGGGTTGTGTCTCAATCATGGAAGAGAGTGCTTATGCTGGGTGGTATTTCTTGGTGTTGGAAGGCATTGTATTTTGTTAACCTTGAATACTGAAGGCTATGGAGTTAATCATTAGATGGTTTGAAAGCTTCTAGAATAGCCTATCTCTTTATCAGATGCATGTGCATATTGATGGTTTTGGAATTGGCTTGAAGGGGGCCTAGAGTTCTTGAACTATTGTTTCCTTTTTAAGGATGTATTGTACTTGCATGTTTTATGTGGTCTTGCAGGTTTTACACACCAAGCAAAACTTTTGATTATGTGGAGTTGTTGTTAAACTATTTTCTAGACCCTGGCTTTTGGGGCATTGCTGGATGAGATGGTTGCAGTTCTACATGCATGCTTCGACATGGTATGAGGGGGTGAGATGCTTTCTCTATATGAGAATGTTGGTATGTGATTTCTCACTTAGCATTCTTGTGGTGTTGCTTGTGGATTCCTTGACTATGGTGCTCGTTGTGGACATGTTTGGAAAATCAGATTTAGTCATGATCTGGTGTTGGAGTCTTGGTGTCTACATGGTTATCTTCTTTGATATCTTGGTTTATGATTACTAATGTGATGATGGGTTTGCACATTTGATGGAATTGATCTTCAAGTTATGTGGTTGGTGGTTTAGCTACCCATTGGCTATAGTGAGATAACTCGGATGTGGACTATCTATATCCACGAGGTTGATGCAATGTTGGTGCAGATCTGTTAGTCGGCATTGTCTGTGGTCACTTGTGTATTGGTGTGGTTGATTTGGGATGAGAAGATGGATGGTGTTGAGTACTTGAATAGTCGGTTATAGGGACCTATAGCATGTTGTATCACGATGTCATGGATAGCTTGGATACACTGCTTTGTGTAAGCTTTTGACAGTGATGGTAATCTCTACTTCTTTTGGAGATCTTGGTGTTGCTTAGCATTGTTGTGAGATGGACATGTTGTTGATTGTACCTGGAGGATTTTTAGATCAACAAATGATTGGTCATGATGCTTGGAAAGCTTAGATGTCACATTTCAGTTGGAACTTTAGCAGTGATTGTGAGTTCATCACTAGGTGGTTAATGATCTTCTTTAGTGTTGCAGATGTTACTAGGAGGAGCTCTTTGATCTTGTTGCTGCAAAAGGGTTCTTTCACATTTGCTTGGGAAATATTTGAAGATGTGAAACATCTTGGAACCATGGAAGACGTTTGGAGTCTTTGGTTGAGGTGCTGCTGATGCTTGACAGGTGATGTTGGTTTTGAGTTTGTTTGCTTTATGTCATGGTATACTCTTGTTTATGCACTCAAGTTTTGACATTGTGCATGACACTTGAGACCATGGTATGTTCACTTGGAGCATGGGATCTCCTAAGGGAGATGGGAAGATCATGGTGTCATGATAAGTTCCTATTTCAAATGTTTGGAGCTTTAACAGTGGTCTTGAGTTTCTCTGTGTTTTGAGTACATTGGTCAGATGCTTGAGAACTTCATGTTAAGTGCAGTAATGCAGTTTGGAGTTAACATGGAATGATCATTTTTTGGTGCTCATGGATACATGGAGAATAAGGTGAGGCTGTAATTCTCCTGAGATGAGAAAGGTACTAATTATAGTTGAAAGTCTGAGTAGCCTACACCTTGGTTGGACATGAGTTCAATAGAGACCAATGAGGAGATTTCTCTTGGATGAGTCATGATGGATTGTATATCTTAGAGGAGCATTCTCTTTTCCCACTCTTGGTCTACTCGGTAGTTTAATCTGAGAGGTATTTTCCCATTATATCTTTTAGGTGTGTTTTATGTTTTCTTTCATGGATATGGATCTTGAATTGTTGTTTAAAGGTTCTGAATGATTCATAGTGGAAGATGTACAACATAGTTTATCTCCTTGAGCCTTTGTGTTATATCATTTACTAATGAGAACCGGTAGGAGATGGTTTGTGGGCTTATTTCTTGATATGGGAAATGAAATAGTTTGATCTTCTTTAAGAAGCTTACATCCATGATTGTTTACATGTTACATTTGTTATGCTTGATCTTGGTGATTGAATGGTTGGATGTTGTTATGGCGTCTCTTTGGGATGGGAAGGAGATCATACTTGACACAACTTGTTGTTAGAAGTGTATGTAGGAGGATGTTCTACATGTATATGTTGTGTAGAGTTTCTCTCTTTGGTCTTGGTGGTCTTCCTGACTTTTGGTTTCACATTACATTGGTATGAGGTTTAGTCAGAGCTGTAGTGATCACTAGCTTGTGGTCATGTGTTTTCACTGATATTCCCGGGTGATGACATGGAGGTTCTTAATCTTTTTCCTTTGTTGGGTGTGGAGAACTTGGGAGAGTTCTGAAGACTTGTGGTGAGAGTTGATCTTGTAGGTTATTAATTTGCAGGTTGTGCATATCATTGTGGATGTTCCTTGGTACTACATGGTTACATTTTCTATGTGCTGTAATTGGTTGACTTGTTATTCCTTTGATCTTTTAGATTGGGCATTACCCATGTAGTGGGAGTTCCTGAATGTGTTTTGTCTTCTTCAACTGGTTGGCACATGGAGCTTTCTTTTGGAGTACATGGGTTGGTTATGTTGGTGGCATAAGTTTACTAATGTTTAATACCTTTAAGGTATGAATGATTGGATGTTCTAGCACTTGCTATGGGTGTTATTTTTTTAGTCATGTGGATTTGTTAGTTGGATGGAAGCAATCAAGATGATTGTTGTTCTAGCTGATGTTCTATTTTGTTTTATGGAGTGATGGTGGTTTTTTGTTGATGATATCACTGGGATCCTTTGCTTGTGTTTGTTGGACTATTACTTATTCACCTTGGCTTGTACCTTACTTCTATAGGTGGCATGTTGGAAGATGTCAGGGATTTTTCCTGAATGGTGGACATCTTGGATGTTGGTGTAGAAGTCTTGATGGAGCATGAGAGCATGTTTGAGATCTATGTGGTTTCATGGAAGACTGTGATCGGTTACAATGTTGGATAGTTAGCTACAATTGGATACTTGGTTTTGTTGCAGACTACCTGGTAGACTGTTATTTATAGAAAATTGTTGTTTGGGTGTCCTGAATGTTTTTTTTTGAACAAATGGGATATGATGCTTGTGTTATTGAGACTAATGTGTATACACCTTGGCTCATTCCTTTTCTTGTGGTAGATGGCTGGATTGTTGCCTGAGTTGGTGGACATCTTGGATGTTATTGCAGGTGTCTTGGTTGGAGCACGGAAGAATTGTGTAAGATTTTGTGTTTGTGTTGGAAGAAGCCAGTAGGTTCTTCATCAAGTGGGAGAATGTTGAGAATTATGACTCAAATTTACTAGCTTGATTGCTTCCTGGAGCAGTTCTATTTTTCATCCTTCATCGACTTGAGTTAAGTCACCGGTTTTCAAGTTTTCCTAACTGAAGTCACGAGGTTCCAAAGTTTCATAACCTCCCGACTTAGTGACTGTGGAGGGAATGCTACTTTGTTGTCAGCTCATCGCAAGTTTTGGGAAATTTGTAACCTCCACCTTGGGGTTTGGAAGTTTAGGTTTTGAGGGACGAAGAGATCCCTTTGTTGGTGTAGACATGCAAAATATACTGATTGACATTGTGCACTTGATTTGATTAACTAACATTGTTTCGTCCTGAATCACCTCTTCAGCTTATCATCACTATTCATCCCTTAATTAAATAAATAATTATTTATCTAATTAAGTCATCATCTCTTGTTAATTAAATAAATCAATTTTATTTAATTAATTTTGTAATCCCCCTTTTAATTAAATAATACATTTTATTTAATTAAATCTCTAAGTCATTCTATTTAATTAAATCAATCTTTATCCAACATCATCCCTCTTTAGTTAAATAAATCAAAATATTTATGTAATTAAATCTAAATCATTATTCCTCTCTTTTTGATTTAAATTAATCCAAAAATCTAAGTCAACAGTCAAAATTAGCTAATCTCCTTTAAATTAATCAAATCCTGATTAATTTAATCCTAATCACTCAAATCCTCTAGATTTTGCAACTTGCACATGAAAATCAATTTAATTGATTAATAAATCATCTATTTTCATTCAAAAAGGCATCCAAGATGGAATATTCCTCAAATTTGAAATCTCCCCCCAAAAGGACTTGTCCCTTTCAACAAAGCAATAATTTTATATTACATGTCCTTTGCCTTGAGCCAAGCGACATTTATTATATTCCCTTCCCTCTCACATGTCATCTCATCAAATTCAAAATTCAAATTGATCAAAATGTGCTCAAGCTTCCTCCATTCACATCTTGACAAGTGACATCATGCCATTGGATGAAAATTAATCCCACATTGCTCTATTTTGAACATTCATCCATCTTAGCATTCTATAAATGAAGAGCTCATCCTTCATTTTATTCATTCACAATTTGAGTAAACTTACTTTACTCAAATCCATAGCAATTTATCATCAATTCCATCCAAGCATAGTTAGGTTTTATGCAGGTTTTCATCTTGGAGCATACATCAAGCATCAACAAAGTGGATCACTCTTCATCACATATCAACTTTGCATCATTGGAGTTGGGAAAGGGCCAATTTTCACATCAAATTGGCACCAATTCCCTCAAGAGATTAGGAGTTTGTTGGCTTTAGAATAGATTTTGATATGCTTTCAAGTTTCAGTGTGTTCTTCCTTTCATTTTCTATCTCTTTTGCTATTCAAATTAATTTCTTGAGGAATCCTTATTCTTGCTTGCATTTGATCTCCTAATGTATTCATTTGTTGTGTTTTGCTGGTATTTTGATTAGGGTTCATAGTTGGAAAGCCATGGGTTCTAGGCACTTCATAACCTCCAGCATGAGGTTCTGGAGTTCGGTTCTCCAACGATATAGTGACTTGGATGCCAATGGATGTGGGGACCACTTGGAGTTAATATTTAAGTCTTTTTTAGGAGACTTGCTAAGAATATTGTAGATTCCCTTTTAATACTGTGGAGTTGCGCAAGTAGTGGATGCATGTCTTGGTGGACCCCTCACCACGACAAGCAGAATATGAAGAAGTGTTGATAGTTGCAAAGCAATGGTTGGTTTTCAACTACCGACGGATGTGGGACTCGATAGGATGGTAAATCGTGTCGAAGGTCAACAGGTGGTGATGATGTGGAGGATAGATGGCATGTGGGCCCGTGTGCTCAATGGATGACTCGATGACTCTTGGAGAACCCTAACTTCTAATGAAGGAGATTTGTTCGACTACCTATCTGACGACTAAGTTTGAATGTTGGATGATAGCATGTGGCTTGAGGTGAACTGGTAACCCTAAAGGGGTGCAGTAGTTGGAGAAGTTAGAGTAGTTAATAGTTGGTCTATCTGTTGGAATACAAACTGATCTACAAAAGATGAATCATTTCCTATTTGCTGAAGATGAATGTATATACATTGGACATTTTGCAGTATGAATAGAGAGAGAGAGAGGGAGATGAATCTCATAGGAGGTGAAGGCTGAGTGGTTGTGTGACAAAGAGGCCGAGAGGTCAGAGGTTGAGTCGTATAGCTATGTAGCCGAGTGAGATGTCTCTCGCTATGAAAGGAAGATTGAGGCAGGATTATGCTACCAAAATCTCTCCAGATTAAGTGTCTTGGTTGATCTCTCATGTTAATCTGCACTGTATACTGTGTGAGTATTGTAACAATGTGAAGTTATTATGGATTGAGAGGTTGATCAGTGAAATGTAAAAAGAAGAGAGGGAAACATAACAGGGTTGTTGCCAGTTTGTCTCTAGAATGAAACAAGAAGTAATCTCTGTGAAAAAGGCTATGAGCCTGAGATTGTATTGTAACTCTATTTGTTGTTGAATAATACAATGGCTTAGATCTTTTGGAGTGTGGGGTTTTTTACCCAAAATGGTTTTCCCCACATTAATTTGTGTGTTCTAATATTCTATACTATCTTTCATGTTTAATGGTTTTGTTTGTTGAATCTATTTATGCAAGTTGTTGAAACTGATTTTACATGTGCTTCTCTCAGAAAGATTAATGTGGGAAATGCACTATGTTTGATTCTGATTTTTGAAATAGTTGTACGTGTTTTTGAGGAAATCTATTTGAAATTAAAGTTACCAAAGGCACTACTGTTCTTGGAGGTTTATCTGAGATGACAAAATTTTCCCAACAGTTTTCAAAGAGAAGGATTGGCAAAAAAATATCATAGGGGACACACTGCAAAATCCGATCCATGAATCAAAAATAATTGGTACGAATAAAATATATAGTCTCTCCCAATAGATCCTTACCAAAAAGGAAACAAAATACCCTAAGACAAAGAACAACAATCAACACTAGCTTATAAAAAACAAGGCGACCTGTATAACTTGAGCTATTTGATAATTTGCTTTTACAGAGGAAACAAGCATCACTTTGCATAACTTACCATGGGAAAATTGTCTCATGTATGTGCTACATATATTTCCAATGGTTGCAATAATACTTTGCATTTAAAACTCACCAAACGAATTGATTTGTTTATGGTATTTTCAATAACACATTGTTTAGCACTGGGTTTTGGATTGAGTTGCACAACATATGTAACAAACATTATAGCCAAGAACCATATGACATCCACATCCAATATGGCACTATCATTAGGGATTGTAAAGCAGTAGCAAGAACACTTGGTAAGCATTAGATGGATACGTAGACATAGATACTTACATAGACAAATACATCATATACACATATATCTACATAGAACTTTGTCAAGATATTCTATGCACTAAGAACAATGTAAACAAGATGAAAATAACATTCTCTTTAAAATAAATTATAGATACTTGTAAATATTGAATTGTGTATGCATATACACATAGATATATCCAATACACATACATATATCTACACACATCTATACCAAAAAGTTGTATACATAGGGAAATTTCAATTGCATGCATATTTATTTATCTATATGCATATGTAAATGTACACATACATACAACTATGTACACAAGTAGATATATGAATAGGTGTAGACATTGATACATCTCTTAAAAAGGAAAACAACTCTATATAAATAAACAGTATAAAATTAAATAACAAATATACACTTAAAACACAACAAAATTATAAGCAACATGAATAATAGAATAGAAAAAAAGTGTACATTTTTTTCTTAAACATTATAAGTTATACTTCATTGTCTTAATATATAACCAATCAAATGAACAAAGCAATAGCAGTAGAAAGGAAATGTATTTTTGATGTGACAAATAGTGTGAGGGAACATAACAAACTAAATGTCTAGTAAACATGAACTATAAGAAATATGCGAAGTCATAATTAGCCATGGTTGTTTTGGTGTTCAACGTAGTATGACAACTATCTTTGGAGACTATTGCATGATAGGGGAAATAGTAGACAAATTTGATAGTAAGAGCTTGCACTCAGCTTCAAAGTTAACCTTTGCAACTTTCACTATTGTTTTTTTCAGTCCTGTTTCCAAATTATAAGTTTGAGTTTTAATTAGAACATTGAAAACAAATGATGTGTAGGTGACAACATTGATAACAGACTCCGTAGTCATTTTAGTGGTAGACTCATATTGCAACATGTAAAGCTAGTTTGCTAACATTTGCAATAGGCTTGTTGCAGCCTCATGAAAAGTAGTTTCCCAAAGCTCGCCTATGTGGTCTTCCATCTTTAGCTGCAATAAATATCAAAAATCATAGTCAACTATTGTTGTCTCACATTTTGGGAAGAACCATGTATTTTTCTTAGATTGTTCACACTTTTTCTTGCATTTCCTACCATTCACCTCCAACGGGCATGCAACATAACATAATGCATCAGTTTTTATATATTTTACTATTGCCTTGAGAGTATCTTGCAAGTCTCTGGTAAGCTAAGGCAGTGGTCCAACATATATGCAATAGTGACTCTCTCATTTCCCAAAGCAACCTTTTGAGGCACTGTCTGAGGGGCTCAATAATAGGTGGATCAATATATCCTCTTTCGATCAATGGTTGTGCTTTTGGCATGTCAAGATTTATATATAGAAGAGTCCTTGCAGCTATGTTCATAACAACTCCATTGAAGTAACCAACACGTGCATTTTTAATAGCAAGAATGAGAACTGAACCAAGGGTGTACAGCCTCTCCAAATCATGACCCCTTGCTTGCCAATTTGAGCCCCATAAATTAACATCAATTGAAAAGGATGAAAAATTATTAAGTTTAATAGTCCTCTAAATTGTTTAGGATTGATCCTTTCTTTGTATAGTCGATACCATTCCCACATGAACCACAGTGCCAATAACATTAATCAAAATTTTATTAGTGCAATTTGCAATTTCATTTAATGGGGTGAACTTAAATAATTTCTCTAGCACAAAGGACTTGTCATCACAATATTTTAACATTGAGTTTTGATCCAAAATGATTTCCATCTCGCTGTTTAACTTATTAAATTTTGTGTCTTCCTATCTCACTAATCCCTTTGACACATAATAAGTATGGCCCACCTCAACCCTATCATAATGCAACTTTTCTATGTCATTAAAGCACACAATCCATATTTTTGTTCCCTCATTGTCAATAATATCAAAGCTGAATACCTCGTCCTCACACCCTTTCATGTTATAATGGTGCATATCCCTCTTTGTTGTTACATGGCCTTTTATCATCCATTTGGTTTGGTAAACATTCAACCCTTTAATAGGGCTGATTTTTACAGGATCATCTTGCTACCTTTGGGATGTATTAAATCCAAAGGTGGAGGCTCATTTGGATGGGCGGGGTGATTCACAACCAACTATTTGTTCTTCTTGATTTCTAAACAAATATTTAGGTTTTCTAATTAGCTAGCAATCTATAATTTTGGCATCTAGGGATAGTATGACAATTTCCTTAGAATGAAATGAAAATTAAATACTTTAAAAGGAAGTCCCCACAAACAAGGAAGTAGGAAACTACAAGTACAAGCAAGGAAAAACTATATCAAACCTCGATTCCCACAACTTTCTAGACAAATAGTTTGTTAAGCACACAATTGAACCTATTTTTAACTCCCCTATAAACAAAAGGCCATTGTATTTTATAGGAAAAGTTTCCATCTACATGTGGGTTGCATCAGAGAGGATGACTTTGTACCGGTTGATTAGGCTTTGATCACCTCCTAGTTTTTGGTAAGACATTAGTTGGAGGACTGTAGATGGGACAACATCTCCAGTATCTATAAATCATAGTGCATCTCTTGTTAAAGTTGGATTCACATTTGTAGCCTACAAGGAAATTAAACTCAACATAGTGGTAGCAATGAGATATTTATGACTATGACTCAAATCTAAAAGAAAATAGTAATATTGACACATTTGGAAACTAAGACATTTTCCCCTCTAACACATAAGTTACTCCAAAATGGCCAATAAATTTAAATGGAAACCAAAGAAGAAGAGTTCAAATATAAATAAGTTAGAACATATATCATAGTGATTGTTAATTCAAATGAAGTATATTCTTGGTTTGTTTGGTGCACTTGAGAAAGTGTCAATATAATTAGCAACAATAAAAAACTAAACAAGAAATAGACTTACAAGATTGTTGCTTGAGGATTGTTTGCCAGCCTTAAAAGAGCTAGAGGCCACTGACATTGTTGTGTCTGCTCTCTTAAAATCTAAGAGTTGCAACACCGACAGCTGACTAGAAGGTCTATGACTTCAAAACACAACATGGGCACTCAATTTTTTCACACAGGCATTAACAATATGACAAAAAGGATTAATAACAACAATGACTTCAATTATTCAAATAATACTTAACATACAATTTGTTATTCCAAGTTCACTATTTCAATTTTTAACTCCCTCCTTTTCCCTAGAGACATGAATAATACAAAGGAAAATAAATAATTAGGAAAAAGGATTCAATGTTGTATATAACAATTAATATGAAGTATATCATTTGAAGTATGCCATGTCAAGATTCAGACAAATAACTATTCTGAGAAAATAATAAACATTGGGAAGAATATGCATGTACATTGCTCACATCTACTTTGACATACATACAAATATACACACATCAAAATATAATATTGTCTCATTTATGGCTTCTATTATGTGTAAATGGTTGCAATATATTTAAATAGTCTATCTTGTTCTCCACAATCCAATCTAATTGTTGTTTGCTAGCTTTGGCTATATTCCACTCTTTCCAATGCATAATAAAATAGTTAATATTATATAGTTTTTATTCTTATCCAAAATGCATTCTTAACTAACACACACACACACAAAGATATATATATATATATATATATATATATATATATATATATATATATATATATATATATATATACAATATTGATTCATTAATGGTTTACATTCTATGGCAGAGGCTTTGATTCAGTTTGTTACTACAATTTTTTTATGTTTTGAGGGCGTTCCATATGGGTCGTTGTTGCAAGTAATATTTTTGTGGCAATGGTTGTAATTTGCAATAAAATAGTAAATGTTATTCAATTAATATTTTTTTGCCAAGGAACTATTCATTGTTGTTGTCTACACTAGGCTATATTGTGTCATTTCTGCCCTCCATTCAATGTGGCTAGAAAAGGAAGGTGGCATATTTTGTTTTGATTTTTAAATTAAAAGCATTTTTTGCATCAATAGAGAAGGCCAGTGAAATGGCATCAACATTGACAATAGCTATAAGCAGTAGCTACCTTTTCAAGTAGTTATGAACATAGCAAATGCCTACACAATGTTTGAAAGGGCATTGACCTATGGCTATATTGATTTTTTTCTCAAAGGGACTCACTGAGAAAAAAGATATATTGTCTCAATTTTTGATAACACATTGTTGGGTGTCATTCTCTGGGTTTAGCTTGTTCTTCAAGATAGCTATCAACAATGGGGCAAGCATGCATTAAATACACATTCCTAGTTGTTATTTCTTCAACCTTAGAAAAGGAGTTGTCACAGTGATGGACTGCATAGTAAGTTTCATAAGGAAGACTTAATAGGTAGTTTTGCATAGATGGTTAGAGGCTATTTTGTGTGTTTGTAGGCAACAACATTGTTTACAAAAGAAAAATGAAAGTGTTTCCTGTGATAATTTTTTCCAACCCTTTTTCAAGACAACAAGGCAACAATTTGCATGGGTTTGTCAATGCCAATTTATTTGTCTGCTTCTTTCTATGACTTCCATTTTCTAGCTATGTTTGCAACAAAATAAAATTATTAACATAATCTAGTTTTCTTTTGTGGTCTGTTGCTCACTAGCCTAGGTTATTTTTATCAATTGGTTTGCCAAGCACATTTTTTTTGTCCTTTGTGCAATCAATAATGCATATATATGTATATATGTGTGTGTGTATATATATATATAACTTACATAAATGTATTGACTAGCACCCTATCAAAAATTGAAACAATACAGCCTCTTGAGCACCACCCTATCGAAAAAAATGCCTTTTGGATAACAACATTAACTTTACAATATCAACTATTTTATTATGCATTGCAAATGAAAGTATATAGGCAAAGCTAGAGAACAACAATTAGCATTGGGCTATGGAAAACATTGGTCAAAATTTTCATCACCCTTTGTGGTTCTAGGTCTCCGACACCATGTAGTAGGTGTTGAATTGTTTTTTTTTTAAATTAAAAAAAGCGTTTGACTTGATGATAGAGGAGGCCAACGAAATGGCATTGGAACTAGTCATTGTATGGTTTATGTGTAGTGCTGATGGTGCAAGTAACATCTATGTTTAAAGTTCTTAGAAAATAGAGTGAATGTCTGTGCAATTTTCAATAATGTATTGTGCACATATATATACATCTATATACATATATATACTTATATATATACACATATATATACATATACATATACATATATATATATATATGTATATTATACAAATACATACATATATATATACACACACACATATATACATACATACACACACACACATATATAGATAGATATATAAGAATTATCACAACCCACACCTTTTGCAACCATCAACACATGCAAAAAACATAAGATAACCTCCAACCACCTTCACATAAATTCCACAGCCGAGGTGGGTTGTGATAGTTTTGTGTTCAATTTTTGCAGGCCATGGAGAAAGAACAAAGATAAGAGAACAAGTGAGAACAAGTGTAATTGAAGGAAGTGGGAAGAGGTGCATATTGGAAAAAATATTCATTGAGTATTTCTAAAACAGTTTATGATATTTACAAAAGGGGATTGTTGATTGTTGCTCTGTAGCTTAGTATAAATTATTTGATTTATAGTTTTTGTGTAGCCACCATTGGTGGAAGGCAATACTATTTCTTTATTGCATTTCATCTGTTGAATAACCTCCACCCACCTTCGAAGAAGTTGCACAAAGCTTAATCCAGCTTGCACCCTCACAAAAGCTTACCCGCATCGCTCATGGCTCCCATATCAGGTATAGCATCAAAATGACACCAAAAAATGCCTTATTGAAATTTTTTGAGACATTCATTTTGTTCCTTGAGGTGTTAAACAACAACTATTATTACGACCATCACCAGTACACACAAAGCATATAGATATACATATATATGTAGATATATATAGTAGATATAACCATGGAGGGAAAGCCTCTATGAAGGTGCAAGTGCATGTAGTGGTAATGATTGTGGTACATACACACACACACATATATTGAGAGGAACCAACAAACATTCAATGAGGAATGAAAGTAAAAGTATTCTAATTTCTCAACAACCTATATGTGTGTATCTATGTAGATTTTTGTATGTATATATGTATATGTATATATGTAAATCCTGAATAGTGTTAGCAATGTAATTCCCTTGTAGACATAACTACAAAGTTGAAGGAGTAAACAAAATCCCATACCCAAAAAACTGTAGTGTGAAGGCCATGTGAAAACATACTTTTTTTTTCTCAACAAAACCTAATTGAAAATTGAAACAATATGGGCTTGCCAACATCTTTTTTGTTTTTTGTGTTTCCTATATTGAATTCACGTGTTTTCTATAGGATTTTTCATCTATCTTACTCTTGAAACCAATATTGTTTCATTGTGTCGATTGTTGTTCAAAAGACTATATAGTTTAATGGGTTTTGGCAGGTGGGTGACTATTGGCTATATTATTTCATTTATGGCTTCCGTTTTGTGTGAATGGTTGCAAAATAGTTAATCTGGTGTCTTTTTGGTGAATCTTGAAATCAATTTTTTTTTTCTAATTTGTGGGTTTTGGTATGTGGGTGACTGTTTTCAATATTGTTTCATTTATATGCACATTAGTGCCTACATTAAGTACAATACAAAGCAATACCTATCTTTCATCTCACACTTTATATACAATTGGATACACAACAACTATCATCACAAGTAGTGCAAGCACACACAAACCATACAATAACTAATCTTGATACCATCCAACATTTAGGAGACCAAACATCCACACAACATTTTCCCTTAGTTGATTGGCTAAGAAGGCTATGAATTCAAAGCTTTTGTTCCCCATAATAATTCCTTGCTTCAAACTACGTGATATATTATAACCAAGAAAAGGTTTGAATTCATAATCTTCTCGTTCACACAAATGAGGGAAAATTCAGTCTGGATGTTTGTTCTCTTTATAATTTTGAACAAGCCAGTTGCATATCAACGAAAAAAATATGGTATACACATCTATTTACATATAGCAGTCTCTAAATAAATAAATATTTACATCTGTACATACATACATACATACATACATACATACATACATATATATATCCACACATACCTATATGTGTGTCCTCTTGATTGACCCTTAAGGTGTTTATTCCAAGGTTTGATGGGAAAATTTTTCCCTCTCAACACCTTGTTATCCTAATCAAGCACCATATGAAGCATCACCGTAACTTATTTTAATAAGAATTATATATTAAAAAGAAGACATTATTTAAAAAAGGGAGAGAAAGAATTCAAATTTATTGTTTTGAGAAGATTGTTATTTATTTTGAAAGAAATTTATTATTTCTTTCATTCTTGAAAGGGAATTCTTATAACAATAGGCTTTGTATTAAACATACCAAAGAAAATTGGCTGCCACATACATGTGTTGAACATCTTTTTGAACCTATTAAAGGGATAATTCAAATACTTTTTTCAGGGTTGCACAAATGAAAATGAAACAACCTAGCCAGTGCTAGATAAGGGATAGTGACAATGCCCTATGGAAAACCACATAAGCTACACAAGATTAACTATTTGGCCACATGGAAAACATCACCACTAAATGGGAGCCACATGTAAATAAATGGTAGGTGCTATCAAAACCATCACCAAGGCACATAAAGCATACAACAATCAATGTTGAGGCGAGCCAACACTTAATTTTAAAGTCACCTTCTCTATCAACACAATGGGGAACACATGACATCTCTAAGGCAGCCAACAACTGCCTCTGACACCATTCCCACAACCACCGCAAGGATTAAAACGGGGAGGTAGACAAGAATTCTGGCCAAGATTTTCTTAAAGAGGTCATTTGTCACCTTTTCCTCACTCGGTGGGAAGCTAGAAAACCAGAAAGGCTCACAAGGATTCCAACCAAAGTACATGCAATCAAACTAACGACTAACAATATAGAGAACAACATTCAACACAAACTTTATAACAATGACTGTTTCATTTCATTGCAACCATAATGACTAAACAAAAACCATAAATCAAACAGTATTAGCTTCAAATTTAAAAAGCCATGCAAAAATATAATCTTCTAGCACCTCTTCCCACTTGCTTCAAACACACCTATTCTCGCCAACTTTCCTACACAAAAAGGGAAAAATATTATCATAGGCGACACTTTTCTTTTACATTTCCAACCACCTGCCCATGCAAAAAACACAAAATAACCTCCACCCACCTTCGCAGAAGCTGCACAAAGCTTAATCCAGTCTGTGTCCTCATAGAAGCTTACCCTCATCACTCACGACTCTCATATCAGGTATAGCAACAAAAAAACACCAAAAAATGCACTATTGAAAATTTCCTAGACATTCATTTTGTTCCCCGAGGCATTAAACGATAGTTGTTATTATAAAAATTGTCAATACACACAAAGCATACAACAATTAATGTTGATGCAAACCAGTGGTTAATTTCTGCAACCTTCTCCATCCACGTAGCTTGGAAAATGCCGCCATTTTCCCAAAGCAGCCAACAACTACCTCCACCACCTTTTTCACAGCCATCGGAAGGAAAGCAATCTGAGAGGTCCACAAAAATTCTAACCAAAGCTATAACCCATCTTCCACCTTTTCCTAGACTGCAAGAAGTGTGAAAAACAAAGAGGCTAACTAAAATTCCAAGCAAAGTTGACACAAATAGCCATATGTGTATATATACATACATATACATATACATATATACATACTATACATATACATAAATATACATATATGTATGCACATATATATTTACATACATACATACATACATATATATATACATATACACACACACACACATATATATACATATATATGAACCAAAATACTAAATGTTATGAACATTATATAAAGATGTAAATATACATACATATATATACATACAAATATTCATATACATATAAATGTATACACATAAGCTGTATATGGACCACCCTTTTGCACGAAAGGTTTTGCATAGGTTTGTAACTGTGATTTTCAACATTCTATGGTAATGGTTGCAATGAAATAAAATAGTTAACGCTATGTAGTTCATGTTGTTGATGTACACCTTAGGCTATATTGTCCCATTTGTGGCTTCCATTTACTGTCTATGGTTGCAACACAACAAAATAGTCAATGTTTTGGACATTATATATACATATACATATACATACATACACATGTATACACACACACACACACACATATATATATATATATATATGCATATATATAGATACATATACATACATATATATATACATATATGTATATATATATATACATACATATATATATATATATATACATATATATATATATATATATATATATATATATATATATATATATACACACACACACACACACACACACACACACACACACACACACACACACACACACACACACATATATATAAATATGTTGTAATGAAATAGTTAATCTTTTACAAGTCACATTGTTTTAGGGTATATTGTTAGCTTTTTTATAAGGTTGTGTTGAAAAAAACTATATAGTTTGTTCACACCAACATTGTTTGATATATGGTTTGACTTTTGCAGGGATGTTCTTTGTATGGGTTTGTCACCATTGATAACAATATTGTTTCATTTAAATACAAAGTAACAAACCAATGGAGGAATATAACCCAAGCCACCCAACAACAATCAACAAAATCTGTACCATCTTTAAAATTTCATTATGTTAAAAACACAAGCAAAAAATGGAATCCATTAAATAAAAGGAGCCCACAAAAAATCACAACACCAAATAAAGGTTCATAACTTCAACAATTTTATTTCATTCCAAACATAGCCACAAAATGCAAGCCACATAGAGAAACCCACAAAGATTCACAACAAAATAGCAACAACACCTTCTCGAAAATTAACAATAGCAAACCAATCAAAAAATAGAGTCCTTACTTAACAATTTAGCATATTATAATTTGAGCGTCAAAAGAAATCTTTTGTAAAGGTACAAGTCCAATCATTGGCTATGGAATTTTTTTGAAACTAGTTGTAGGTTATTTTTTGGTTTTTTGAATGAAAGTGGAAGAGGTGTAGTTGATGACAGTCGGGTGACAATGATGGAAGATGTGCAGACTGAGAAAAGCATTCCTTGAGTATCTCTAAAATAGTATTTGTGATTTTCCAAAGGGTATTGTTGGTTGTTGCAAAACACAAAAACCTACATAGCAACAAACTAAGCCAAAAAAAAACCCAAGCTAGCCATCAACAATTGACAAAAAATATTGTGCCTTAACAAGAATTGCAATACTTTGATATTTCATATGCACAGACCTGTGTGTTTTTGACATTTCATGCAAACAATATTCACATGTTTGAGGTTTACTTATGGATATATATGGCTGTTGTCTACATATAGCTCTGGATACATATATGTTTGTATATATTTTTCTTTCTAAGCGTATATATAGAATATTTTATTCCTCTGCAACTAACTTTCGAAAATTATACATTGATGTGGAATTTGTTTTGCAACTCTAAATACATCTATTCCATGTGTTGGATGTATTTGTACAAATCTCTTGCTTACACATATATGCATTGAAAAAGTTGTGTCTGTTTTATAGTTTTTTATTCCTCTTTTCTCCATTGTGGATATCTGTGTATGTCAAATTAGATGTAAACACCATATATATATATATTTGTTGCTTTGCTTAATCTTTTCATAACATAGGGTGGACAACAACCCTTGTCTTGTTCTTCCTCATTTCAGTCAGCCTATGTATGTACATACATATGTTTGTTAAATTAGAGACACACATTATTTATCCCTATGTGTAGACATGTATCTATCTAAAATCAGATGCAGACAATATTCATATCTGCTGCTTAATATGCTTGTTCTTTTCATAGGTTAATGATGATTTCTATTTGATCTATGGTTCTTGTCTAGTGGGGATGGTACATAACACCAACAATTTTATTTCATTCCAAACATATCCATAAAATGGTGACCATAAACATAAACCCACATAGATTAATAGAAATAAACCCAAGTTAAAATATACTCATTTCTCAACAGATCCCTATAAAAAAATTGAAACAATATAGCCTTCTCAATAGTGCATTCTAAAAAACTAGCAATGACAAACCATAGACATAAATATAATCAACAGAAAAAATTGAAATATATAAATATTTATATATATGTACACACATATACGTATATACACATCTATATTAAAATTAAAATACACCCAATATAGCCTAAGGTAGACAACAATAATCAATAATACCTAATGTAACCAAACATAGAATCAGCAACAATAATTATTTTATTTTGTTCCAACCATAACCAGAAAACCAAAGCCATAAATCAAACAACATTGGCTTCAATAGCGACCTAGATGGAGAAAGCCACAATATAGCCTGAGCTATACAATAATAATTGACAAAATCTGCATAACCTTAATAATTTTATCCCATTGCAAACATACCCACAAAACACAAACATTAAGGAGAAACTCGTCGAAAATTGACCCATATAATGCATCCATAAATGAAACATAATTTGTTTTAACAAATAATATTCTCTTCTATGAACAACACCTTATTGAAAATTGAAATAATATAGTCTTTTAAACATAACCTGAGCGAAAATGAGACAATATAGGCTGAGCTAGACAATAACAATCGACAAAAACTGCATAAGGTCAAGAATTTTTCCCCATTTCCAACATATCCACTAAATGCAAGCCATAAAGAGAGACCCAAAAAAAATAACATATATATAAATATATGTATATATGTACACACACATATATATTGATATTAAAATATACCCAATATAGCCTAAGACAGAGAACAATAATCAATAATACATAATGTATCCAAACATAGAATCAACATTAGTTATTTTATTTTGTTTCAACCATAACCAGAAAATGAAAGTCATAAATCAAACAATATTGGTTTCAATAGCCACACAGATGTAGAAAGCCACAATATAACTCGAGCTATACAATAAGAATTAACCAAAACTCCATAACCTTAACAATTTTAATCTTGCACATATATATTGATATTAAAATATACCCAATATAGCCTAAGGAAGAGAACAATAATCAATAATACCTAATGTAACCAAACATAGAATCAACAACATTAATTATTGTATTATGTTCCAACCATAACTAGAAAACAAATGCCATAAATCAAACAACATTGGTTTCAACAACCACCCAAATGTAGAAACCCACAATATAGCCCGAGATATACAATAACAATTGACAAAAACTCCATAACCTCAACAATTTTATTTTGTTGCAAACACACCCAAAAAATGCAAACATTAAGCATAAACCCTTCGAAAATTGACAGTACCAAACCCATACAAAAAACACTCCTTTCTCAACACAACCTCCTTGAAAATTGAAACAATACAACCTTTTCAACAACACTTTCTCCAAAATGAAACAATATAGCTTAATAAACAAAACTATAATTGACATATCCCAATGGAAGCTAACCCAAAGCATATAGGATTGAATATTTTATTCCACTACAACCATAACCACATACTGGAAGCCATAAATCAAACAATATTGGTTTAAAGACCGACTGGTGCAGGAGCACCTAGGTTACATTAGGTGGCACTAGGCAAATTTGGAAGCTTAGCATGAAATTTTGAGATTTTAATAGTTTGGGGTAATGTTGACCATCTTGTTTTGAGTTTGAGGTGTTAGAACATGTTAGAAGGAATGTTGTTTAGTAGTTCAAGGTAGATTGGATGAGTTTTTCAACTTATTTCTCTAGGATTCACTAGGTGTTTGAAATAAAGCCAAAATGTTGCATTTATGCAATTTTGGCCTAATGTGGTGGTTATATCCGACCAAGGGGAGAAGTAACCATTGTTATGAGCCTTTAGAAGGAAGACCTCGAGTTGGAATTGAGGTTATAATGATTGGAGTTTTGTAATTAGTTTGCAAATTGAGAAAACAGTGATATTCTTGTTGTGCATTTCCTTGTTTTGTTCCTGTTTTCTGATTTAGTAGTTTAATGGATTGATCAAGGTGTTTTGTATGGTTTAGCATGTAGTGAAATTGTCTTTGAAGCATTGTTTGGAACAGTAGTTAACTGGTTACTTGCTTCCAAGTTTTCTTGTAAATACTGTGTTCTTTCTTCATTTGCAGTTTTGACTGGTAAACTGTGGAAAAATGGGGTTTTAGCTTGCATTTCCACTGTACTCTGAGTACGAGCTTGTTGGGAATGTGGCTAAACTCCATGTCTGTACATAGGTTAGAGGTAGAGGTCTGTAGGAGTCCAAGAATCATGGTGAAAGTCTTTTCCTAGGTGAGCTTGACAATGCCCGATTAGGAAAGATAGTAAAAAGTGAACATTAACGGTGCAAGGGTGTCAATTCCCTGGAAATTTGAGGTGTGTGGTAGTTGTAGGAGGCCTTATAAAGGCTTGAAAAGAAGCAAGAGATCTCACCAATCCGTCTGGTGGTTGAAATAAGAAAACAATTCAATGTGAGGTCAAGAAATGGCCTAAAAAGCCCTAATTCCTACAAAAAGAGGGTTACACCTGTGTACGGCCTGTGAAGGCCTATAACTTCAAAAATCTTGGAGAGGTAGGAAAATGAACTAGGGTCCCTTTTGGAAGATTGTAATGTTCTATGGAAGGATAGGAGTTTAAGCCTACTTTCTCGGGTTAGGAGGCCTAATTGGGGCTCAAGGGCTAGTAGCCCTTCTTAAACCCTAGAATAGGGTTTGGTGAAAGTGATAGAGAATTGGAGATTGGTGAATGATCAGGAACCCTAGAGGGATGGTTTTGAGGCCTTGGAAGTCATCACACACCCCTGCATCTAGTTGGTGAAGCAATTTGAAGAATAGCTAGTCTTTAGGAAGATTAAAGGCTAAGGAAAGAATGAGAGAAAGATCACCAAAATTGGTTTGGTTAGGGAAGTGGAGATGATAGTAGGGTTGACCAAGAGAACCAGGGGTGCCTAACAAGCATTAGGGCCTATAGGTTAACAAGGTGGAGAGTGACACCAAAGGGGATTGCTAAGGTGAGACCCGAAGCATGGGACAGTGAGTGTTCCATCCAACCCTACCCTATCACTAACCCAGGTGAAGAAACCCACAAAACACAAAAAATGATAGATAGGAACCCATGTAAAACCATAAACACAAAACAAAAACCTTAAACCAAGCAATACTCATTTTCACAAATAATATAGTCTTTTCTCAATAGCCCCTTATCAAAATTAGAAGCAATCAACAGTACCCTATCGCAGATAAAACAATATTGCCTGCCAAAAAAGATGAGCCAAAAATGAAATAATATAGCAAACAGTTTTTTCCATATGGACCTCTTCCCACTTGTTTCAAACAAACCTCTTTCTGCTACCTTTTTCCAGGCTGCCTTGTTTCTCCAAGCCTACAAACATACACAGATAATGAAAACCATAAACAAAAACCCACCAAAAATCATTGTATCAAATCCATGCAAAACCACACAAAGAAAATGCAAACCATAAATCAAACAAGATATTTGAGAAAATCAACAATACCTTATTGCAAATCAAGCAATATAGCCTAGCATAGACCGCAAACCACAAATCAAACATTATTGCCAAGAGTTTCTTCGACATGCACCTCTTCCCAATTACTTCAAACACAACTCTTCTCGCCAACTTTCTTGCACAAAAATGGGAAAAATATTATCACAAGTGACACTCTTCATTTGCATTTCCAACCATCTGCCCATGCAAAAAACACAAAATAACCTCCACCCACCTTTGCAGAAGTTGCACAAAGCTTAATCCATCTTGCACCCTCACAAAAGCTTACCCTCGTCACTCATGACTCTCATATCAAGTATAGCAACAAAACGACACCAAACAATGCCTTATTGAAAAATTCTAAGACATTCGTTTTGTTCCTCGAAGTGTTAAATGACAACTATTATTATGACCATCCCTAGTACATGCAAAGGATACGACAATTAATGTTGATGCAAACCAACATTTAATTTCCAGAGCCTTCTCTATCCACACAGCCCGATAAATGCCACCTTATTTCCAAAGTAGCCAACAACTGCCTTTGCCACTTTTTTCATGGCCATCAAAAGGCCAAAAAATTGGGAGGCTAATGGAAATTCCAACCAAAGTTATAACCCATCTGCCACCTTTTTCCTGACAACCAAAAATCTAAAAAATGGCGAGGTTGACAAAAATTCCAAGCAAAGTTGAAACAAATAGCCTATCGGCTAATTAAACTCCAACTCTATTTTAAATAGAGATGGATGACAAACTATGTGGGTGAATAAAACCATTTTGCTAAGTAAAGGGCTTTTATATTTAAAGGTGGAAGTGTTTAATTTGAGAATGGACATTGTATATGTTGCATTTAACCTAAATACATATTGTTGAATGTGTAGTTTGATTACATTATATGATTTTGCAAACAAGGCAAATTTGGATCTTCCACTCCTTTGATTGTTCTTTACGCACCTTATCAAGTAGTTTCTTTTTTACAGGTATTTTTTCCTTAATTGTTGAGGGTTTGGAGAGTTTTTTTCTTAGTTGCTAAAGATTTGGATAAGAAGTGTTTGGTTAAAAATTTAAATTATTGTTAATTTTGTTTGCATTAATATTTTGATGCTCTTTTTAATGGCTTTTTAATCCATTCAATGAATTACATGTTCTAAATATTCATCTATATACAAAGATGTAATAGAACATCTATCTATTGTACCAATTATGATTTTGATTTTAATAATATTATAAATAACATTTTATTTCTTGGTTGGATTTAGTGACTATAATTAAAAAATGAATGTATAATAATGGTTGCAAATATTAGAGAATCTATTGTTATTTATTGAAGAACGAAATATCAACAATGCTAGCTCAAATTGTTATTATGCATAGATGCTAAATTTGATATGAACTTTATATTTCTCTAAAATGATACTTCAGATCTCATCTACAAAATATATGCTACAAAGAAAATTAATCATTGTTAGAAATGATTCATGAGAGAATACATAAATTCTTTTTTATTGAATTGTAAGAATATTTTTTTGTCAATCCAATTCAAAACAGATTAATGTTGCATTCTATAAGCACTTAATAAAAGAATAAAAAAACAAAACTTAGCAAAGTACAGCAAGTTAAAACCAATCAAAACCAAATCAAGACAAAAAAAGAGAGTAAAATAGAATTGATTTCTTAAGTTGTAAATCTATTTTTTCTTAAAATAGATACATCTTAAAATAGAAAATGTAGAAGTAGAATCCAATTCTAAGAATTTTTCTTCTTAATTGTTAAGGATTTGAAAAAAAATTCAAATTGTGATAAAATGAATCATATTTGATTGGCTAATGTGAATAAATATTCATTATTTATTTTTATCCAACCTATTTACTAAGCATTTCATGGCCCATTAGAGTGGTGACACTATATTTCAAGCACAAGCAGCTCATGTGCTTATAAATGGAGTCATAGTTTGAATAACATAGCACAACCAATGATGCTTCTAAGGTAGAAGGGAAGTTGAAACTTGAATTTACTGCATAGTTTTGAATTGGATGAATTCTTTTTTACCATTCTTTATTCTTTTCACTATATATATGTTTTGAAGTGTCTCGAATAATCAATATTATTGATCAAATTTTATTTTTCTATTAAAAAAAAGTATGTTTCCATAAATGACATAATCATTTATCCATGACATTTAAACATTAAAAAAACAAATATTAAATTTTCAAATAGACATGTATTGAAATGGTTAAGATACACTATCTTTTACATAAAATTTTGAAAAACAAAACATTAAAATTTGATATTTTGAATATAATTCAAATATTGACATAAAAAACATAACCTGGCTGAAACTTAAAATAATATATTGAAAGTAAGTAGGTTAATATATTTGAAAGCGATACAGGGACGCTATAAAAATCCCATAATTTACTGCTTAAACTTATATCAATTAACAACATATATCAAATTTGCACTGCAGCAGGAATTACAAATATATGAGAAAATCTTGGAAATTCTGCAGGCATCTCCATTTGAGTCCATGTCTTGTCCAGGAGATTAAGAAGATAATACACATAATGGAGGGTGGAATCCATGCCACTTACAAAAATACAATCACGGAACAGTACAGCATGTTGAGCCATCCAAATCTCGTTTGGATATTCTCCGACTGTAGTAAATGAGTTGTTGGCAATATCGAATTCTTTCACGATTACAACCCAGTCTCGCCGTGGCCACCCAATCCAATACAACTTCCCAAAAGCAGATACACATTTAAAGCTAGCAAAGTGTTGGCCATTATTGTCAGTATTTATGATTTTCCATAGTCGTGTGTGAGGATCGTAAACATGTACGCTGTGCTCATGATCGACTACATAAAACTTGTCATCAATAAAGTCACCAGCACAGTCACTTTGAGGCCAATCGGCCTTCATGTGAGGAAAAGAGTCCCACTTGTTTTCCTCTACATTGAAAACATAGTTACTGTCCCTTGAAATGCTATTTGAGCCGCCGGCAGTATAGACAAGACCTTGAGGAGACGGTGACACTGCGCATGCAAAGGAGAGTCTCCAGAAAGGCATGTAGGGGCCGAGCTGCCAAGTGCGAGATAAAAAATCAAACATCAAAACAGGTTTTCTGCTATCTCTTGAATTGAGAAAATCCATAGCAACCAGACGTTGTTTCGATCTGATGTATACAAAGACACAGTCACGAGAGAAAATATGTAAATCTAAGTTAAATTCTTCCGGGATTGGAGGCAGTCTTTCCCACCACTTCCGAAGCGGGTAGTAAATAATTACATCCAAATGACTTGAGCTTCGTTCGTCTTGGTAAAGAAAAGCTATTCCCTCCTCGCACTCATTATGACGCTGTCGATCTTTATAGAATTCGGGACTGCTCAGAACAGCATTCCATCTCTTGGAGACAGCCCTAAGGTGGTTGTGAAGTTTGTATGGAACCCTCACCAGGCATTGCAGCCCCAAATTATTTGGGAGACCTGGGATAATTTTCATTCTCGTACAACTATCCTTTCACTACCACTTTCTAGAAAGGGCGATCCTTTAGATCTTATATTGGTGAGTGCCACAAAAGTATGATCACAGGGCCAAAATAGTCTTTTCTTTTTTGAGAAAGTAGAAAACGTATTCCTACAAGATATGAAACCATTCAAGATAAATTGTTAAACAAATACACCCATTGTAGTTAAATAAAATTCGAAAGCTTAAACTAAAGAGACAATTGTAGCAACGGGAATTCCAGTAAATCGGAAAAAAATAGTTTCCTTACCGACGATTTTTATATTACATTGAAATTTCATCTGCTTCTCAAAGAAATCTAAATTCCTTGCCCAGAGTCTGTATTTTAATTTCTAATCCAATAGAGCCTGCCCTTGCGAGATGTACATATAAAGATCTTGGGCAGGTGCAAGCGCAGTTTCATATCCGGTAGCTGTTGATTTCTTCTTCCTTATAATTTCTTCATGGTGACTCTTCCACTCTCATCAGTTACGCAACCTCAAATTCTTCCACTCCCGTGACTCTTCCACTTTCATCAGTTACGCAACTTCAAATTCTTCCACTCTTGTCAGTTTAAGATGACTCTTCCACTGATGACGCAAATACACTCTAACATACCATCATAAATTAATTAACACTGTTGGCATTATTGTTTTCTTCGTCTATCATGTACAACAGCTGGAGCGAAAGCGTTGTTTTTAGCACTGCATTTTTAACCCAGGTTCATTAATACAAATAGTGATGGGCAGCTATAAGTAAATATTTAAATTAGATTTTAGCAATTTTATAACAAGTGAGGACTCAGTATTGTACAAAAATGATTGTTAATTGTTTTGGTTTTTGAAAGATTATTAATAGTTAAAAATTTTAGTCAATAAAAATATCAATAAATATAATTAATTAAATTTAAAATAATTTTCATTAAATAAATTGTATTTTAATTTTATTAAAAATTGAGATTTCTAACAGATTTTTTTAAAAATTTGATCCAAGTTAAAATTGATAATTAATATAAATATTTTAAATATATTTATTTAAAAAATATTATTTTAAAATATTTTATCTAGAATTTTTTTTATTCATTATAGTTTAAAAAAGTGGATCATAATGATCGGGCATGCTTACAATGATGTCATTCTATGTTGGGCTATATTTTGAGCCGCTTGTATACTCCATAGGTATTTACTTTCTTCTAGTTATATCTTTTGTTACCATTTGAAAGAAGTATTTACAAGTATTGTTTTTTCTACAAAAAGAATCTGCTGTAATATATACAAGAGTCAAGTATATCTCTTAGTACAATAGAGAATCTGTTGCACTATGACCTTTAGTCCCTTTTTTCTTTGGCTGCATTCTTTGATTGATTTGCAGGTTTTCTGAAGATGGAGCCCCCCAAGTTTGGTTTGTTGGTATACTTGTAATAGAGCCATTGGTTCACAAAAGCCACCCCTTATTTGTTTATCTTTATTTTTCCACTCTCCATCAGCTTCCTGAATTTCTCTTTTCTCATTTGAATAGTTATGGATACCTATATGTAAACATTATGAATTGTGAGTCTTTTGTAAAACTTAGTAAGATCCCTCCTACAGCCTTGTATTTCTCACCATTATGAGCTTTCCATATGTACCATAAAATTCTGCAGAGAGGACAAGCCAGAAGAAATTATTTAGTTTGCATATTCCTTGTATTTTCCCCAAAATAATTTCTTTTTTCTTTTATTTTTCATTTCGCCCTCAGCCGCCTTCCCCACCCGCTAAATCTGTTTGAAACAAAATCCACACTTCTTTTGCAAAGAAATAGTCAAAGAAAATATGCATAATAATTTTAAAAAATTACAGATATCACAAACAATTGAGTAATTTTTTAGGATCCAATACACTGTTCCAGTTATGACAAAAGATTTTATTACATTGCTTTTGATTAAGATTCATGTTCCATCCTTTATTCAAAGTCTTTGAAAGGTCCAGGTATTAGCAAGCATCCTATATATATCCTTTGCTTGTATTCCTGCAATTTTGTTGTCTTTCAACTATTCACATTCCTCAATAGTACACTAATCAACATCTTTATTAGAAATTGAAATCAATAATTTTTTTTTATCAATTCATAAGTTCTTTTTTTTTGAGTTTGAGGGATGTCAAACTCATGTGTTAGAGAGTCCCACTATTTTAACTATCCATCTTTGGTTATGTTTTGGAATTGAGAGATTCCTTTTCTAAGCACCCTTGTAGAAGTGCCAAGGGCTTTTTTTTTGAAGACATTTCACCAGATGGTTCTCAGATCAAATATTTTATTTAGATATTCTTCTAGTTGACATTTATTTAGTATATTTTTTTATAAAATTCCTAATATTTTCAAATGCTTTTAAATACATTGGATCTAGCGGGCGATACTGCAAAGTTACCAAAGATTAAGTCATAGAGAGGCATGTGTTTCCAAGATTTGGCTTATTTCAACACAACCTTTCCTATATTATTTTTGATTAATATTTTCCATGGCTCATTCCCTTTAAGGCCCTTACAAATCCATTTTGTTGTCAGTGTTGTATCTTTCTAAGTTTAAGATTTTTTTAGTCCTAGGCCACCCTTTTTTTCCATACAACACACATCCCAATTTATTGCATGTTTTTTTTTTTTCCCTTTACCATTTGACCATAAGAATTGTCTAATCTTCTTTTGGAATTCTTCAACCTGGTAGATACTAAAGAGCCAAACAGATGCATAGTAGATACTGTAGGATGACAGTATTTTTGGAAAACTTGAGCTCTTCCTACTAATGAGAGGTATTGCTTATTCCAACAATTTAACTTCTCTATTCTATTTTTCACCCAATCCCACATTTCTCTTAGATTGGGGATAATTGCAAATGGTATCCCAAGATACTTTACATTTTTGTTTGGGCCTCCCCATTGGAGTTCATATTCTCCAAACCAATTTGGTTGGGTATCCTCCCAGCTTAGCATGGTAGATTTAAATTTTGAAATTCTTGGTCTTGCAACATGGCTAAAGAAGCTCAATTTCCCCATTAGGTTTCCAAAAGAAATTAGGATTAGGAAGAGGGCAATATTATCTACAAATTGTAGATTGATTAACTCATCCTTATTTGAAAGAGTTAAGCCTTTTACCTTCGGGCTCAGTGATGGGTCTCTCAGAATATAATGCAGTGCATTTGCAACAATCATAAATAGTGAAGGAGCTAGAGGATATCCTTGCCTTATAGATCTTTGTAGTTCAAATTTCTCTATCAAAGTCTCATTTATCTTAGTTTAAGCGGTTGCATCCTTCAAAAGGGCTTTAATCATTTGGAAAATTCTCTTTGGGAAACCAAAAGCTTCTAGGACCATCATTATAAAAGGTCATTCAACTCTGTCATAGGCCTTCTCAAAATCAACCAACAAAGTTCTTATATTTTGGTTTGAATATTTTTCCCACTCCATTGCTTCCCAACTTGTCAGCATGTTTTCAAGTATATACCTTCCTTTATATAAAGCTAATTTGGGTATTGTTGATGATCTTTGGGAGGATTTCTATGAGCCTCAACACAATGGCTTTTGCAAAGATTTTATAGGAAACATTCAGGAGTGTAATGGGTCTCTATTTTTTTAATAAGGCTATATCTTCTTCCTTGGGGATTAATTTAATAATTCATTTTTTATAAATTTTCCAAGAGATTCAACTTTTGTAGCCTCTTTATATATTTGAAGGAGATCATCACTTATGGACACTAAATGTTATTTTTGTAAAACTCAACAGGAATGTCATCTGCACTTGGAGATTTATCATTGTTAAGGGCTAAAATAGCCCTTTTAATCTCCTATTTTGATAATTACTTATTCAAAGCCTATGTATCCTATTTTGAAACCTTTACAAAGATCAAATTCTTGTAATCCTCCCTTGATTTTATATTGTGGGGGTTGTTGCACTTAGAGGTAAAAAGGTCTAAGTTGTAAAATTTAATATTGCTCTCAACTTTATCCCTTGCTCCTTGTGATTTTGAATTTTCCTTAGCTCCCTTTTAATTGTTATCATTTTTTTGTTTAAATCTTAGAGGTTCTTATGGTCCTCTTCAATCAAGCCTTCAAAATCTAGAAGCTTTTCTTGCAGTGACTTTTCTTTCTTTTTCTCAAATATTTTTCTTTTTGATCTCCAATTTTTTGAAAGACTTTTTGATAGGCCTCTATGTTGGCATTCCATCTTTCTATGCATGAGACATTCTTATGCATCCATTTTTTATCTCTCTAATTGTGAATACTGCATCAATACAATCCTCATTGTTTAAGAGACTTGTATTCAACAAGAAATTTGTCTTTCTTTAAGGCAATATGTGGATCTTTTTCAAGTAGTATTTTCACAGTAATTGGGTGATGGTTCGAGAGAATCCAAGGGTGCACCTTCACCCTGCTATTTGTTCCTTCTACCTAGTCAAATTGAAAAACCTCTTTATGAGCATAAAATCTCTCCAATCTACAATATATCCTCTTGTTTCCTTTCTGATAGTTGCACCATGTGAACCAAATGTTTTTGCTTTCTTTCCTTGACCCCTCTATAGGATCAAAGAGTTAAGTGTATTTTTTATTTTGTACTAGAAGTACTTTTCATTTCCTTTCCACCCATTGTCATAACCCCCAGATTTTTCTTCCAAAATCTCTATCATGTTGAAGTCCCCCCTATAATCCAAGGTATATCTTGTAGTTCACTTATCCAATCCAAAAGTTCACATCTTTGCCTCTAATCATTTGAGGCATAGATAGAGCATATACCAAATTTTTAATTATCTTTTCAATTATGTTACATACTACCCTATTACATGGTGAGGTTCCATGGGATTTTACCCATTTGGACCAGTAGTTGGCAAGTAGGATTACAACCCCTCCTTTGCCCTTGTCATGCTTTGTTACATAGTGGGAAGAATCTCTACATATGAATTTGAGATTTGTTTCTAGGTTAAAATTGATTTCTTGACCTTATATAATAGCAAAACATCCTTGTGCTTCTCTTGATTTAAGAATCTTTTTATATTGTACTTTTTATATGGGGATTCTAGTGCTCTAATTCTCCAAGAAATACAATTAAAGGTCATCAAAATCCATTTCTTGTGGGAATTCTTCCAAGTTCCTAAATCCTTCAAAGCATTTAGGAAGACTAACCTTATTTTTCTTTTCCTTTTGATAGGGTACTGAGTCCTTTTGTTTTTTCCTTTTTTTGTTTTAACCAATTGTTAACAAAGGAGCCATCTCCTTTTTCATCTTGTGCATGTTCCTCAAATTGGAGAATGTTGTTCAAGCACTCTTAGGGCTCATGCCTCTCTGTGACTTTTTCTATGTTTAACTTCTCAACATCTCCTGATGTTTTCAATTTATTTAAGCATATTTGGTTTTTTTCTAGTACATTATTTTTTCCTAAGTTTAGAATTTGGGTCTTGGTTGTTTCTTGTGTAAGGAAGTTAAGGTAGTGGAACAACTTCCTACACTAATCTTGAGAGGAGAAAAATGCAAAACTTTACAGATCTTTAACAGTTACAAAAACTTAAACAAAAATAAACACAAATATCATGCATACCACAACACAATGATTTACGTGGGGAAAACGCTTTCAAGAGAAAAACTCCACTCCAAAATCCATCCAATATATTATTCACAAATCAAAATATTACAATATACTTGAAAAGCAATCTTCTCATAGGAGTATCACCACTCAAAGATCAAGAGACAACATGACCACTATCATACTCTTAGAAAACATCACCGTCTCTCTACCGTAGTCATAATACAACACCCTCATAAAATATAGGGTTACATTCTAGGGCAAGAAAGGCCAAAATATATCCACCATTAGATCTAAAACCTAATAATGTATTGTTTAGATTTGAAATATATCATTTATTTAATATATGTCAGCCATTTTATGAGTTTTCCTGAAAAAGTTAACACACTCACATTTTTCTCCCCAATGCCACCCCATACTACCATTGTATACACCTATCGGTATAACTAGGAAATATATATATAAATATATATACATCCTATCAACAATAAATTATATATAATTGCAAGTTTGAGACACATTTTCCCAAAAAATCTCCCACTTTTTGAACACCTTGCAAGAGCAACATGAGGTTGTAAACATTGTCTATTTAATTCCTAGGGGCCGAAAGGCCCATATTCTTTGAACACCATTTGAACTTCTCTGTGCTCACAGGCTTAGTTAAAGAATAAACAACATTCATCAAAGTCTCTACCTTAACCAACTTCACCCTGCCATCTTCGACCATATCTCTAACAAAATGATATTGTACATCAATGTGCTTAGTCCTGGCATGAAATGTTGGGTCATTGGCTAGACATATGTATCGCACTCTGACTGTTGGAATAAATTGTCATTGCACCTTGTTTTATTCCAATATCTGAACACAGTCTCTTAAGCCAAATGGCTTGTTTACAAGAATGAATAGCTACCATATAGTCTTCTTTAGTAGTTGACAAAACAACCACAACCTATCACTTAATCATCCAACTAATTGCACCACCAAATAAAGTAAACACATAAGCATTGGTGGATTTTCTGCTATCAAAATCACCTGCCCAAATATGAATCCACATAACCATGAATATCAAAGGAAATCTTGTCTTTAGTCTTATTACTATAACATAAGGAATAATTTGAGGTACCTCACAAATATCTAAAGACTCTTTTAACTGCATCCCAATGAACTCTACTAGGATTAGACATATATCTTGAAAGAACTCCCATTGCTTGAGCAATGTCTAGTCTAGTACAAACCATAACATACATCAAACTTCCAACTGCACTCTGGTAAGACACTCTGCTCATGTCTTCCATCTCTAATGGAGATGTTGGACAATCTAAAATAGATAACTTTGTTCCAATTGAAACAGGAATGCACAATGGTCTACAATCCTTCATACATAGCTTTCTATTCACTCTCTCTCTTTTAATTTCCATCCCAAGAATGTGTTTAGCTGCACCAAGATCTTTCATTTCAAATTTAGTAACAAGTTGAGATTTTAGTTCTGAAATCATACCTTTCCCTTTGCCAATAAATAACATATCATCAACATATAATGCAATAAACAAGAAATGATAACCATTAGTTTTATAATAAACACAATGATCTGATTTAGAACACTCAAATCCCAAACTCAACCCATATGTATCAAATTTCTGGTACCACATCCTAGGACTCTGTTTTAGGCCATACAAAGATTTCTTCAATTTGCAAACCAATTTACTTTTACCTTTCACTATGTAGTGCTCTAGATGTGTCATATAAATATCCTCCTCCAAATCACCATGAAGGAAATCAGTTTTCACATCCATTTGCTCAACCTCTAAATCATAAGCAACAACAATAGAAAGCAAAAATCTAATGGATGTCATTTTTGCAACAGGAGAAAATATCTCACCATAATCAACACCCTCAACTTGAGAGTAAACCTTTGCAACCAACCTTGCTTTGTACTTCTCAATACCTCCATCTGAACCAATCTTTTTCTTGAACACCCATTTACAACCAATAGGTTTTCATCCTTCAGGCAATGGTACAAGATCCCATGTATTATTCTTTTTCAAAGATGCCACTTCATCCATAGAAATCTTTTAGGATTTTGCATCATTCATGCCTAGTGCCTCTTCTACAGATCCGGGTTCATCCATGTTAGTATTTAAAGCAAAAATACATCTCCAATCATCAGGTGAATACCTTTTAGGTGGTTGTCTATGTCTTGTAGACCTATGAACAAGTTGAGTTGGAGGTTTTTCCTCCTCTTTTGAAGATCCAGAGCTAGATGATCTCTCCTCAACTTCTTGACTCATTTGAATTGATCCCCATAAGGATTAAATTATTTTAATATCTCTTTTAAAGCATGACATTCATCAGTAAGGTGTCTAAGTGTTCTATGATATGCACAATAAGACATGTTTGCACTTTTTCCATTTTTATCTTTTCGTTCATGGATAGGTGGTAATGTAATGAGTCCTAGGTTGAGAAGTGTTTGTAAGGTTAGTTTAGTTTTGGTTGTAAGATGTAGAAATGGTAGCTTCTTAAGTTTATAAGGCTTGTGTTTCTTACTTGGTTGACCAATTGTTTGATGTGAAGGTGGAGGATCTTGATAATGTAATCCCTTAGTATATTATAATGGTGTTTGATCCAAAAGGGAGTGAACTTCATGCTCATTATTAATAACACATCCTTGATTTTTTAAGATCCTAAATCCTTGTCGATAAGTTTGTTCCAAGTCAATGGGTGTATTTGTAACCTTATGCTCATATGACGGAGGATTGGTTGATGTACTTTCTTTGTGATGACTATTAATATGTTCCTTCATGCATGTTGGTTGAGTTATGTCTTGTGGCTTAATTTTGGGATGTAACAAAGTGAATGCTTCAAGTGGCACGACATGGTAGGATGTTGGTGGTATGGGGTAATAAGTTGTTGCATTGAGGGATAAAAGGTTGCATTGTTTTCAAGGTTATGCAAGGATCGTTGTATGAACTCATGCATGCTCTCTTCATCTTGACCTATGACATCAAGAAGACTTGTAATAGGAAAAGGTGTATCATTAATGTCATTGTCAAAAACATTATCATCACCAAACACATGGCTTGAAACATCAACCAAAGATTTCAAGGACATCCAAACTTTACCAAAATACATATCCATGATGAAATTTCTACAATAAGGTTCAAATTGTTATACAACAGGTGAATGGAACTCAAATAGCAACCCCAGATAGATTTTATTGAGAATATTCTATCACAGAAAGTTGATTGATGCCCAGATAACAGGGCAAAGTCGCCCAAGTGCGTCTAGGTCTTGGTAAGGGGTTTTGAAAGTTCCAAGTTCGACTGTGTACTGCCCTGTTTAAGAATGTTGATTCTACTTGCAAATAGATGTGATGGTAAATAAATTTCTAGAATTTTCTTAATGTATCCCAATTTGAATCAAAATACAAGTATGCAATGATATTGACGATTTTTGAACAAATTTTGAATGTAATTTTTCATATGTAAAATGTAGTAATTAACTAATTGTAATATGCCGAGACCTGAAAATGATGATTTTGAATGCAAAATTTGATCTTAAATAATGTGTTTTCTTTCACTAATTGAACTAAATGCAAAATGCCTAAAAAAATGTAGTTACAAACTCCAAAATAGGGATATGCAAGTATAGTGAAACTAAGCAGAAAGAGACAAACCAATGTGAAAGAGTGTGTTGAAACACCTATACAAGGACAGGGTCGCCCAATGTCAAGTGAGTCCTTGATCAAGCTTTGGAAATTGAAAAATTTAATGTTTAAGTTATTGTTTAAGGTTACTGTTCCTATCTACAATTGACAGTGATTGTTTTTCCAAAAAAAATCAATGTAAAGGAAATACAAATGTATGACAAAAATAACACTTTTTAATTTACAAATTTGAAATGAAAATCTGATCTAAATGATTGAAACACATTGTAATGCAAACTATGATGCAATATGTATGCAATATTTTTATATTTTTATGATGCAAATATGAAACCCTAAATGAAAGATGCAAAACTTAAATCTAGGGTTTGAAAGATTACCAAATCATAAAGTTGTGATGTCAGATGTCGAGTTCACCAAAATGAAACATAAAAATATGGATACCCTAAGTTTAATTCCCAAAACTTAGGGTAAATGGACTATCATTTCTAGGATTTCATTAGGATGCAAATCAACAAGGTGCATAGATTGACTTTCAATCTCCAAGGTGAGTCAATCAAACCTAGATCTACATCTTTTTGAGTCTTAGGAATAAATTGGAGATGATTTGGAATGATTTCCCTAGTCAAACTATATGACCTAATATGATAAATGTAATTTCTCAAAAGTAAACAAACTAAAACAATAATTTGCAAGTGGATCTGGAAAGTGTAAACTGATGTGTACCTGCCCAAAAAAATTGGTTTGATTGTGCCTACAAGGACTGGGTAACCCAATGGCTACTAAGTCTTTGTTAAGATGTCTTTCTCAAATTTTGGTATCCTCTGGTTCTAAACCCGAGCTTCTATTTTTCGGTTGTAAACTTTTTGAAATGTTGTTAGTAAATTTTGTAGGTGAGTTTATGTGGCTTCACAAAGTTGATGACAACTAATGCAACAATTGACAATTTGTCTTCAATCTTCCTTTGATCCCTTCCAAACCTGTGACATGCACATTCAAAGAGGGAGAAAGTGTTGTGCCATATAGGAACTTGCCACAATCGAACCCCATGTAAGTGTTTCCACATCCACAATGGCAATGTTAATGATAAACAATAATGGAAAGGAAGGGAATGATGAATGGACACAATGCTGAAAGTCACCACCCTTCAATGGCTTCTTTGAAGGATTGAAGTCATGCACATCACTTCAAGGATCTTGGATTTTTCTTGATAGATTTGCTTGAATGCTTGAATGCTTGGAGACCTACAAAAATGTTAGCTTTCACAAAACAATAACATGAACACACATAGAATTTGACATGATGTTGGATCTTGAATTGTTGTAATAAACTCTGATAATGTTGCTCGACTTGCTCAATAGTTCTCTTTGATCATAAGTTTTCTAATAGATTTCCTTGTTCTTCCTTGTTAGATTTCAAATGATAAAAATACTAGGTATTTATAGGTGTTAAACCATTTTTCTGAAAATTAGATTCCAAAATCTGACACTTCATATTTGAATTCTGGATGTTAAAATACTGCCAACAACATATTTAAATTTGGGTCCTGGCTAAGAAAGGGGACTCAGTCACCCATGGGCAATTGGGTCCTGGCCCAAATTTCTAGGACACTCAAAGTCAGGGATAATTTAATAATGATTAAATGCATTTGTTCAATGCTTGTCCTACTTTGGAAAACGATAAAAATTAGGCTTTGGAATGCATAATTTGAAAAATTAGGAGCTTAATTAAGTCTAATAAATTAGGGGGACAAAACATAATATAAAATTGTTAAGGTATACAATTTTCTACACTAAACCATAAAATGTGGATGTATCTCTCACAAAGCACTAAGTTACCCACTCTATTGTTCTCTTATGGAAGACTATTCCCACCCTCCTAATTGAGATTGATATTGGAGCATTGTTGGCCATACCACAAAACACAACCTCTTTTCATTCATGTTGGAATTTCAACTCCATGGTTTTGTAATTTTCAATGATTTCCCTAAGGAAATTAAGGCATTGTACCCCTAACACCATTTTTTTCCTCCTATGCCAACTACATAGAAATCATCTATAGTTTTGTGATTACCAAGTGTGATGTCCAATCCCTTGACCCTCCAAGTTCATGATATAATAAATACATTTCTCACAATAACATTAAATCCTTGAAATTCTTCGATGAAAAGCTTCCTCTATTTTACCAAGCTCCCATCAATAAAGTTGTGGGTTGTGCCACTATTAATCAATAATGTCATCTTTTGTCCTTTCAACACTCCCCAAACTTTGAACGGATGGTACCTGGGTGCACCTAAAAGTGCTACTATTAGTCTTCTCTCCTTGATTATTTCTTTTATTTCTTCCTCTTTTATTACTACCTCTAATTCTTTTGCTTCTACCTCATCCTTAGAAATTACCTCTATGTAATGCACTTGTCCTTATAGGAGACACCTATGTCCTGGTTCCCAACACTCTTTGCATGAGAATCAAGGTTTCTTCTTTTAGATTTCATTCCTTGATTCAATTCCCTTAGTGGTTTTTGGTAATGCTTTATTTTGATAACATTGTTGCAATGGTTTCTTTTGTTGCCTAAAAGTATAGTGGTTTTTAGCTACCCATAATTATTTTCCATTGGCTATCCATAAGGAGCTAATCTAGATTGCCCATATGATGTTGATCTTTGCTATCTTGAAGGTGTAAATCTTCCCCTAATGGGTAAAGTTCATATATCCAAATCCTTTTTAATGGCCTCATGTGGAGAGATAGGTTGGAAATCCTTCACTATCCTCTAAGTTGTTCAATTAATCTTTCTATGAACAACACAAATCTCCTTTCTAATACAACTAACAACATAACTAAAAGCCTCTAAAAATCAAGAATACAATCCTCAACTATATGGATTTGTTTGAGTTGAGATAATTCATGAAAATAAATTTTTGGACCAATTCTATCAAATCTCTCAATCAATCTATCATTGAACTTAACATATGTATGCATATGATTGTCCTTGAGTGATCAACTCATGATACCACCACTTATGTGTTACATGTTCAAGGTAAAGGGTGACAAAATTGATGGCTTCATCCTACATTGTAGTTCTAAATATAAAAAAGATATCCACTTTTTGTATCCAAGAGTATGTTGCACACTTAATAAATCTGTCATATATAGGAAGTGTCAATTTCCTCAATGCATATTGGAGATCCATTGGACTTGTTTGTTTCCCTACTTCAACTCTCTAACCACCCTTGTTTTTATTCAATGCCATAAAATTAGTGATGATATTGCCTCCCAAATTTTAGCTGGTAGGAATCTATACTTGTCATAATTGGCTACTATGTCATCCACTGTGAATGCTTAAATCTCTAGCTCAACAACTATTTCTTCCCTACAAATGAAGTTGGCTTGGAGAGGTCTTGTAGCAAAACAAACAACTCTCTACTTATAAGTGTTTTAGTGAATGTTTACCCGTAATGAACTACCTTCACCATTGTGTGACCTCAATATGTTATTATACTGAATGGTAAAGACCGACTATGCCATCACGTCAATTAATTGTCTTTTTAATCATTTTTTCATCCACCCCTAATTAAAATTACTTTTTATTTGAATATTCATTGTTTTTAATTATAACAAAACTATGCTATGGGTCCCTATTATTGGGATGATTTTGTAAGAAAGTTTTGTACCTGATGGAGCTACAACCGAAGGTTTTCTTCCTAGTTCTTTCCTGCCGATATGCTCTTTTGAACTAGGTTTTGTAATCTTTATATATATATATATATATATATATATATATATATTACAGTGGCTTGCCACTTTGCTTAAAAAAATATATATTTATTTTAATTGAATATTTCCCCATTTTATTTTTTGGTCATGTATCCGATATTTACTTTTGGTCTCATTTGATAATTAATAAATTGTCATTTTTCAAAGTTAACTTAAAATATTTTTTGAACAACTTAATAAATTATTAGTATATCATTCTCCTCTAAATCCCCTTTTTAGTCTAAAGAATAAAAAAACTTCTAATTTGATTTAGTTTGAAAATAAGACATTACGTTTTGAACATGATTATCAATTCCAAAAAAAGTTCTTAAAAAATGGTAAGAGAGATGTGTGATTTGTCCATCTCAAGAGCCTATTCTTATTCATTTGAAGATACAACAACTTACATAATGATATTTCAATATTCAATTACCAACACAAATCTATAAATAATTGTGTTTTTGATTCAATGCTCTATGCTACTAAAATTTAATATGTTTCCATCTACATCACACGGGTAAAAGATAGATTTATATACATCCTTATTCTCCTACAACAAAAATGTTAGTTTTAGGATCATAAATGTAAGCAATCAAAATGCAACACAGTGAACAATGAACACAACAAGATACCCTGGGAAAACCCTCCTTCTTTAGGGAGAAAAACCCAACAAAAATATATCTCATATATATATATATATTAGATAGAAGTGCAGAATGCTGCATACAAAGTCTGGGCTTACACAAGACTAAATAAATACAATGAATAATAGCATCACTCCTTGATGCAAAGATACAAGTGAAATTGATCTGTTGCTAAGTGCAAACTCCTTGAAAGAATGCCAATTGAATATGACTTGATTATTTGATGAAACAACTTCACCTTGTCTATATACAAAACAAGGTGTCTCTTCATATAGGTGAGCCTCCTTTAAGAAATAAAATATAAAACATAATTTGTAATTAAGGCCGACTTGCCTTATTAATTATTTATCATTTTATTTTGAGAGAAAGATGTCTCCCGTCGCTAGGGAGGGATTTTTCCAAATATCCACGTCATGGAGTTTCTCAACATGACACCCACCATGGCTACACCCATTTGTGGAAAGTACTTCATCACAGAGTCTCCCAACATGATGTCATCATGGAGTCTCTCAACATGATGTCCACCATGGCTACTCCCATGTGTGGAAAAAACACTAGTACAAAGGGTTCACCACAGAGTCTCTCAACATGATGTCTCATCTCAGTCTCAGAGATGAACAAGGGCTCACACCTCATATTTCTTCGTCTCAACGAAATATACACTACAAGGGCTTTCACCTCATATTTCTACATCATAGAGAAATATACACTACAAGGGCTTTCACCTCATACTTCTCTGTCATAGAGAAATATACATTACAACAGATCTTCATGATGATGTGACTCCCTCTAAAGATCCAAGTACTTGCATCAACCTCCTGACCTCCTCGTCCAAGGTTGCCTCTGTTCGTTTGTCAGACTCCCTTTGAATATTATTTCCTCCTCTTTGAAGAAACTGATTGCAATGACAATCTGTATGGCTTCTTCCTCTTAGAGAGATGTCTCCAACCACCAACTCAATCCCATGGCTGCAATCTATGTCTCCATTCTTCAGCCTACACGACTTCCTCACAGGATGCATCAAGCTCTTCCTCCCCCTTATGCTTCTCAGTCCGTCTTGAAAGCATTTTAGAGAGTTTAATAATAGTTCATAGAACTAAACTATCCTGAGGAGAAATACCAATGCTAGAAGCATACATGATTCATTATCCCAATGTTATAACATGAATTAATAACTACATAAAAATTCATGAACATTATTCAAACATGAAATACTTATCTCGTTGAAATCAGAATCTCCTTAAGTGCTGCACTTAAACACTTTTCAGGTCTGCACTTATCTTTCCTGAGATCTACTTATTATTTCACAATAATTTCTTAGATCTGCTTACTAGAATGCCCTGTCCTTCCAGCTCCACCAAGGATTCTATTACTCCAACTACTTGAAGTACCTAAAGCATTTCAAAATCTATGATTTATGCAAGCATACAAGGTGCTCCCAACAACTCAAGTATTTCCGACTCCCACCACAAGTTACATATGCGCTGCTTTGATAAACCCGACACCCGACTCCAACTTTAAGACCCCTGTAATTTCCACCACTTATATATATTGAATCACCTTTCATTAAAGCACCATGACGTTAATTTTGTAAGCTCATGATATGGACATTTGACACTTAATTCATTCTGGGCAAAGAAGGAAGTGAGTGGTTATGAATGTCACGTCTTCAGGTACTGACACCAATCAAATACCCAAGTTTTGTCTATGTTGATTTGTATTCCTTTAAGGATTCTTGCGCCTCAAATTCCACTGACAGCTTCCAGGCCAAAGGCGACTTCCATGAGATGTAATGGATATCTCCCTCAATATGCTTGACCCCCGATATAGTTAAGGTTCTTCATTGCTTGAAAGAAACGGCGAGAAGGGACTCACCACAGACTAGCAGAGGTCTCGAATCACAACTTTAATAATATATGTGATGCCCGATAAATACAACCATTCCCCTATGGTGCGGCAGGTGATTGAAGTTTCAGCGGCAGAGGAGTAATACCAATATTAATTCTTCATTCGATAGCTCGATATAGGCAATGAGCGGCAACCTTTGATACACCTTGTTAACTTTCATAGAACAATTCTTCTCCTGAATGAGCCCAACACAAATCTGTGTAGTAAATTACGTCCCTATTACTCCCATGTAGTATCTTCATTTTTAACAGAGACCCGACACTCTTATTGTGTCATCAACTTCTGGATGAAAGTCTTTAATTGTCCTTTTGAATCAACACATCCTCATAACCTTGGCGCTTCAACTCCTTTCCCGTCAATACTATTTATTCACTATTCTTAGAATGAACTGATACTTAAGGTAGTCTCCATAAAATAGCGATCTTAGTCAGTAATATTAAATCCCCAATAATATTTTGCTTTTAAATCTGATCAGTACTTCCTTTAAATCCGCTCTGATACCATGTTAGTTTTAGGATCAGAAATGTAAGCAATCAAAATGTAACATAGTGAACAATGAACACAACAAGATACCCTGGGAAAACCCTCCTACTCCAGGGAGAAAAACCCAACAAAAATATATCTCATATATATATATTAGATAGAAGTGCAGAATGTTGCATACAAAGTCTGGCCTTACACAAGACTGAATAAATACAATAAATAATAGCATCACTCCTTGATGCAAAGATACAAGTGAAACTGATCTGCTGCTAAGTGCGAACTCCTTGAAAGAATGCCAATTGAATATGATTAGATTGAATTGATTGATTATTTGATGAAACAACTTCACCTTGTATATACACAAAACAAGGTGTCTCTTCATATAGGTCGGCCTCCTTTAAGAAATAAAATATAAAACATAATTTGTAATTAAGGCCGACTTGCCTTATTAATTATTTATCATTTAATTTTGAGAGAAAGATATCTCCCACCACTATAACATCAACAAGAAATGTATGCAACTATAAATAAGATCAAATGTTTGCATGAATGAAATCCATATAGCTATGGAGACACCTGCCAATACGATGCACGATCACTTATGAACCTTAATGTACAATAGTGGAATTCCTATAACAGTTTTAACACTTTTTATTGAATTTCTATTAAAATTTTACTTGGGGTGAATGTTTCTCATGCATGCAAAGTTTAATCTTATCTAAACATGACATAAAAAAATAAGTCGTGCACACTAAAACTTATAAAGGAGTCGTCAATGGTGCAGTTAGTTGCTATTGATATGGTAAAAAATCCTTGAAATCTGTCATCCCTTGCAGCAACCTAATGGGAATGGTGTCGATCAATTATCAATAAGTAGTGAATGAATTGATTTTTCTAATAATAACTTAAGACTGTTCCAAACATTGCACACTCTCCATTACATACACTACTTGCGTTTGACCCCAAATGGGGACATGGGACTCAAGCATCAGAATATTAATCAATAATAGTTTGAATATTAACCATTTCCACTAAAAGATTTGCCAATTATTGAAACTTTATGGACTTGTTTGGTCGGATGCACTTTAGTATGGTCTAGTGCATATTATAGATTTCTACGTAGTAATCACTAGTTTGACATATTTGTTCCAAAAAATAATGCATATTATTCTATCTATCACGAATACTGTTATAACAAGTTGAATCACATGGGTATGGGCAATCTATATACTGTCTTGGCGTTCGATCAAAATACCAATCTCCTACAGCTTCTGCAATAGTCTGTCATGCATTCAAGATTTAGTCTAGTTAGTATGAATATGAAGATTCACTTAGCTTGACCCACAATCAATATGTATATCTATATATATAGCTTGCAAAGACATACATTTAACCATGAAGAAAAAGATCATTCACAAAGAAAATAATTACTTGAACCGGGAAAATGACGTACAATTGTAGTTGGATGTGAGTCAATAATATATCATATGAACCATGATCAAGATGTTCACCATGAAATAAATATTTGATGCAACCCAAAATTCTTATGCA
>VDFB02252616.1:49189682-49441711 GCA_007258455.2 Sequoia sempervirens
AGCTTGTTTGACAGTGAAGATCCTTTCTAGATATCCATGGTTGTGACAGTGATAGCAGCAAAAAGATAGCCTGTCAAAGTCTAATTTCTGATTCCAAGAGGCCAAAGAAAGCAAGGGAGAATTCCTTTCAGAATGGCTTGGAGAGATCCATTTTGATGCATATTTAGATATAAATTAATGTTCGGAATCTCAGATGGCTTGATGGTTATAAGTCTGAGATTTGACAGTTGTCTGCTTGAATAATGACAAATTTGAGGTTATATGAATCAGTTCTGATGTGGAAGTGCTAGGTACATAAAAACTCTTTTTTGTTACTAAAGGTCCTCAAGCTGAAGAGGAGGATCAGTGCCATTTCTAGTATCAGCAACAACTGACTCCTTAGGCTTTGCATCAGACAGGGTTATGGACTAATTATTGCCTGTAGTGCTCAAACCCTTCTCTTCTGCAAATTTTGTCTTGGAAATCCACATCTTGGATCTTTTTGCTGTTTTCCCTGGGTGATTGTTATCACGGAGTGCAAGCCTACTTTTGTTCTGATCAGTTCTGTTACAGAGCACGTTAGTGGGTTAGCATGTTTGACAGGGAAGACCCTCTCTAGATACCCATGGTTTCAGGTTTGTGACAGTGATAGCAGTGAAAAGGTATCCTGTCAAAGTCAAATTTCTGATTCCAAGAGTCCAACTAAGAGCACAAGAGAATTAATTTCAGAGCAGCTTGGAGAGATCCAGCTTGATGTAAATTTTGATATAAATTGAGATTGCTTTCCAGAGCATAGCCCTTGAAAGGTGCATGAAATCTTTGAACTTGGCTCCAATTTTTTACAGCATATTATTTTTCCAGAATTCAGCATCCAATCTATAGAGACTGCCATGTGGTGATTGCCAAAGTTAGGATTGCTGGAGTCAGAATCATTTGAAGAAGTGAGGGCTAGAGTTTGAAATTCCCTCACATTTTGAATTTTTGATTTTATCTAAATCTATCTCTGTTGAATTAATTTTCAAGAAAAAAAATTGAACCAGTCAATCTGCCTTTATTTATTGGACTGCTTTGCTAATTGCTTTTGCCATTGCCACTGCCACTACCACATCACATCATGTATTCAAGTGTCTTGAAAATTTGAAATACTTAGATCATTTTGTTAGTTTTTCTTCTGATTTTTAAGTTTTGAATTAAACCTTGAGAATACTAAATGAAAGTTTGAATCGCAAGTGTAGTTAATTGGAAGACTTACTACCAGAAAGTAGTTGTAAAAATTGTTGGAGTTGTCTTTAGTACTAATTATAATTTATAACATTATTTTATTTGGGTTCAGGAAGGGGAGGACATTATCATCTTGGGTATGCCCGGGCCATGGGCAGAGGAGAATTGTGAAGCTTCTGACCACTATACCACTAAAATTGGTGGCTTGCCAGTAAGCATGTCTCATGTTTAAGTATTTTTTGTACCATGTATAATTTTTAGCTCGTTTTATTAGCCAAGAAAGTGGTCCAGCTGGAAAAAGATGGACATGAATGATTTTTTTTTTGTACCTTTAAACATCATTTACTTGCTGTTAGTTATCATTATCTTATATTCTGTAATATTCATCTTCACAGGACTGGCCAATCCCAGCAGAAGAAATCAACCTTGAATTGATGAAGTGTGGTGTATGTGGCGGAGACCTTGGGCTTGTTGCACAGGTTTATTATGTTTATTCTTTTCCTTTTCTTGTTTTAGTTGTTATGCTCATATTCGTACAATTCATTTTGATTTTTTCCTTTTTTATCTTTGAAGAAGGGCTAGAACTAGAGCTTTTTTGTTTTGGCAGGCCTATGCTCCTCTTGAGACTGATAGACTTCATATTGAAGAGCGTACACTCTATATTTTTGGATGCCCTCTCCCAAATTGTGGGATCAGCCCATTGAGGTCTCTATAATGCATAAATATATTTTCCAACTTTTTTATAAACAAGGATTTCAAGGATTCTGATGTTTAATGTTATCTTTACAGTTGGCGTACAATACGAGTTCAGAAAAGAAGTCCCGTTGCATCATCTCAAACTGGTGTCATTTTTGGAAGGTCCATGTTAGGATCGTCAACTTCAACTGATGGCAGCATGACTGGGATAGATTCATCAGACAGGCTTAGTGGGCAAGAGCAGGAGCCTAACTCCAGTATGGATGAATGGTGGGAGGATGACACATGGAGACATCCGACAAATGGTGAAGATAGTGATGGAGCTCTTGATATGCGGGAGCTTGGTAGGGCTTTGTTGGAAGCTGGTTACATGGCTGCTCATCCTTCTGAGGGTCAAAATGAGGGCAATCATCCTGTACTTGAAGAGACAAGTCAGAATGAAGCAGATACTCTGGATTTTGGCTTGCCTGGTAATATATTTTGCCTCTAGGTCCTCATTTGTCTTACTAGCTATATTTTAATTAATATTTTGGCCTCTTCTCCATTGTTGATCCAAACTGCCCCTGTGATAGTCTTTAAAAAGTTATATCTACTGTAGCTTTTGGTACTGCAGTTAACATTTGTTTGATGATCCCAACTAAATATTATTTGTAATGATGTATACAAATTAACTTATTAAATGCCAAGGACCTTACTATATTACTGTTTAACAAGACTGATGAAGAGTTGATAATTCAAACGTCGGCTACAGAGTACAAAGGACATTTATAATTTTGAAGAGAGACCATTTTCCTTGAAAGACAATTAAGAGAGATAGAGGGATCTCCTAAATATAAAGTATATTGATCTCGTTCAAAGATAAGCCAAATGTTTTTATGTCATCCACTCTTACATGGATTTATTAGTGGTACCAACAGATAAATCCATGTTCTTTTGCTTTTGCCCTTCCTACTATACATGAAGCTACAATTAAAATATTGAAAGAGAATGTTCTATTTCATTCTTCAGCAGCCTTTCTTTATTGACCTCGCTTAGACTGTCCTACCTTATTAGAGTAAAATCTTGGTGTTTTTTAATAGCCTTCCTTAATTGACCTCACCTAGACTGTCTTACCTTATTGGAGTAAAATCTCCATAAGGTCCTTTATGACAATGCCAGACATGATACTTGGTCTGGCCAGTGATTTGAATTCTGAACTACTTTATTTGATGCTGTTATGAAATGTCAATGCAACAATATTTGAACTCCATTCAAGATAATAATCTTTGTAGCAGTGCATATACTGTAGTGTTAAACTTGATTTATTACAAATGCTTACTGCATTTATTTGAGAACACACCCTTAAGAAAAGGGTCAACTGTTCCTTTTGGCATTTAATCCTCACTCAATCCTTCTGTTGCTATAAACCTCTCATTTATACCTGCATCTTTTTGAAAAAAATGGAAGTGTGCTATAAAAGAGGTTTGACATTCTTAAAATTTAGTGGGAACGAGACATCTTATCAAAGGGTCCTTTTTGAAGAGTGCACAATTATACTGAGGTGGGGGGGGAGTGAATCAGTATAATACAATTTTTTTCTTTTTCAACTTAACAGTCATAATAAGTTGTAACAGCAATTGCACAATATCAATAGCAAGAACACACGATTTATGTGGAAGGCCTATCCCCATAAGATACAGTCACGGTGGTGCTGAGTATTTAATAGATCAATAATGAAGTTCATGTAAATAGCTTTTCATGGTCAAGAAGGTATTGATAGTGGTTGATAGGATCTAAGATTTTGATTAGAAGGTCTAGACAAATTGCAAAGGGAGCACCAATAGATGTAATATTCAACCTGCCTGTGGATAGATGACTAATAAAAGTAATGTTTAAGGTGCTAGATGGTACGCCCCATGCCAAAATCTTCATCATAAGAGAATTAATGAACCTCCTTTAGCATAATCTGGTGAGAAGAACTTGCAGGAATCAAAGCTCAACTAACTTGTACAACAAACTCATTCCACAAACTAGAGTTAAGGATACTTGTCTTGGTCAACATGGTGGGTTGCTGCAAAGCTTCAAAAATTGGACCAAATTGAGTATCCCTTGTATAGAGGTTTTTCCACTTATTGTAGGATGCACACTGAGTATCCAAATTACAAGTAACTGAGGAGGAGGACGAGTAAGAAAATATTTCACTTTGTTGACACCCTTCTTATACATCATTACCAAATGAAACTACTAAATGTAAGATGTCAACAGCAATCACTGATGTTCTTTGATCTTAGACAGAGAGTCCAAGAATTGAGGTGGTTGGTGAGTGGTATGCAAAAATGATCTTCTTACTGAGAAGATAAATAGTGGAACAGCTTGAGTGCTTCTATTGAGGGATCAAGTTCCCAGTCATAGGGTGCTAGAATTGAGCTTTGCTCATATCAAGGCCTTTGAATGATAACCTATTAGTTGTCCTGTTGCTTAAATACTATGCCTATGGCATTTTGGGAAGTGTTGGTTGCTAGATCAAATCCTTGTTGCAAGCGAGAAAGCTATGCATCAAAGTAGAGCAAAGTGAAGGAGATTCTCAAGGGCTAAGTGTTTGAGCATCATGTGGGTTCCAATTAGGAACCTTTTAACTAGTGGGTGATGGTGAGGAATGACAACATGTGGGTAGTTATAAAAGACTTTTGTAGAAGTTCATACCCTAAGAAATTCTTGGTGCAGTGGGCTGCCTAGGAAAGGCATTTATTTTATTTAGTTTTGTATGCATTCTATGCTTGTTAATGAGGAATCTCAAGTATTTAGTTTAGGTTTTCCTAAAGGAGCACTTATTCATATTGGTTTTTGGAGATGATGTTTGTGAAAAAGATCCAAGAATCTATGAATTTAGTAAGTGGTTGTCCTTGGCTGTTTTGTAGAACAAGATGTTGTCTAAATAGATGATCACAAATTTGCCAAGATAGAGGGTCAAGGACATCATTAATGTTGTACATGAATGAGGGAGGTGTGGTGGTGAGGTCAGAATGCATGCATGGCAAACTAGTTGTAGAGAACAAACATGGTCTAGATAGTTGTTTCTCAAACATCACGAGTCTTGATGCAGAGTTGGTGATATCTAGATGTCAATTTGAGCTTAGTGATGTCCTTGACACCTTGAAGTTGGTTTGGAGGATCTTCGATCTTTGATGTCCTTCACAATAATTTTGTTGAAAATGTGATATTGTAGGATGAATAATTTTTTTCCTTTGATGCTTTGAGAGCTGAAAATCTGCAAGGACAAATGTTGGAATTTATATTGCTCTTTTCAAGCAACTACCTCATCTGGTGCTCTATCTCAAGTTGATGAGTGTAGCGTGTAAGGGTGGTTGATTCAATAATTGGGAATGTAGCACATGCTCAATTGAATACTGAATGGGTGTTAGAAAGAAACCTTTTATGCTTCCTAAAATACTAGAATACACATTAATGAGAAATTTGATTGCTTCAGTCTACCTTTGCTTCCCAAATGGCACAAAGAATAAGAAATTTATCAAATGGACTTGTTTAACTACTTAATAAAAGTACCAACTAGACAAGAGTCTATGCTTTGATAGCGAACTTGTTGAGCTCCCTATAATTTAGACACATCTTGATTCTAACCATGACTTTTATAGTGAAGATGCTTTTATTGGGACAAATCTATGTCACAAAGTTTGTGTTTGTGTTCAAGTTCAGTAAAGATAAAATTTGGATCTAGTTTGATGGAGATAAAATTTGATCAAGTTCAACAAAGATAAAATTAAAACAAATATGATTAAATTTGACTAATATAAATTTAATAATTATTAATTAAAAATCTAAATTAAACTTTTTACAATATCAATCTTTAAATTTTAATATACTAAAAATGATTAAAACAAAATAAAACAATCATCATATTTTAATATATTAAGTTTTATAAAAAACGAAACCTAAAAAATAAAAACAAAAACAAAACCTTAAAATCAAATGTAACGGACATATTAACCACTTCACTCATCTAGGAACAACAAATGTCTTGCTTTGCATGAAATGTATTGATTCATAAATCATTTAAAAATTGAAATGGGAGAGGGTTTGACTAGTTGTATCGATCTATACTAAGTTATCGAATTGCCTGGAAATGAGGCCAATTTCGGGTACGATATGTCTCAGAATCAAAGTCTTTGTGGAATTGGTGCAGAATCGGCATGGGTTCATAATTTTTGGTGCTAAATTTTTTTGACGTTTGGACCTCTAAAATACCCTACACAATATTCTTTACTGCCAAAAATTAAAAACCCTAAACATGATGAATAAGAAACTCGTTTCTTTTAGACGTAAACTATGAATCAAAAAATAAAAACCGTAAGTTTTCTGATACATTAGCTCGGGTAGAAGAGGGAGAAGGGGCAAGTGAAAGTCAGAGGCATAATGGAGAGAGGGAATTGACGGAGATGAAATGAATTAGTTTCGAGACCAAGGAAGATCAAAAGGGGTTTCCTTCGATTGCTCGCTACAGGAACAATTGCTGACCAAGGAAGGAATGAACATCGATTTCAAACAGGAACGAGAGGGGATGAAATCCACTCGTGAGCATCGGCCCCATATGACGAGAATCAAAATAGGTGACATAAGAATAAGAGTTTCATTTATATTGATTATATATTTAATATATAATTTAAAATAATTTAATAATTGATATTATAAAATAGTTTTAAACTTAAATTATTATATATTATATTGGTATATTGTTTATTAAATTATATAATATAATTAAAAATAAAAAATAATATTAAATTTAAAAATTATAAATTTAAAACTTGTATATTTATAAAACATTATTAAATTTAAATATATTTATTTTAATTTATAATGTATATATTTAATTTTTAATATTTATTTAATATATTTAATTTTTTATTTATTTTTTGCTCGATATATTTAGTTTTTAATATTTAATTAATATATTTAGTTTTTAATATTTAATTAATATATTTAATTTTTAATATATATTTTTAATTTATTATTTTTTTTTGATGCGCAAGATACTAATTATTATATTAAAACTTCAACTAGAAATACAAGCGTCTACTATGCAGGGAATATGATATTAACAAAAAATACATCAAACTGCCAACAAGTAACTTGAACACCGTCCACCAGAGAACCAAACCAGACCGAGGCCACTAAGACCAGCCAAAACATGCAAAGAAAGGCCATGAACGGCTAAAAACAGCCCAAACCACCAATGATAAACAAAAAAACTTCATTCCGTGCAGACCCAAAAAACCACCATCAAGATCCCCTTACAAAAACTTATTCAAACGATCAAAGTCTTCGAATTCCTCCTGCCACCCTTCATCATCAACCGCCATCAGACCAAAATGCTTTTTCAGAAAAATGACCGCAACTGCCACTATTGCTTTGTGCCTCAACAAACTCAACCCATGCAAATCCAGGAGAAATGGGTAAATTTTGACTGTGTCCTCTGAACGAAGCTGCACCAGGTCGCACGGCCACGGACATCCTCTACCTTCAAGCACTGCACTCAACACCGCGTCCACACCTTCCACTAGGTCTCCATGGAACAATTTGACCAACAAACTTTTAGCCTCCGCATTCGGGACGAGATTATCCAGAAGCAACGCAAGGAAACGGGAGGAAACATGTAGATTGTCCCTCCCATACTCCTTACTCTCTAAATGGGACGAACCCAACACCATTTTAACTGCTACTAGCACCATCGGCTCATAATTGAGCAAAATACGCTTGAGCCTTTGATCCGTAACCTCTCTGAACGAGGTTTGCCATGACAACGACTGCAAAGAGATGGGTGTGTCGGCCCCAAAACGAGCAAGGCCCGTCACAAAGACTTCCACCACAAACTTCGACCCCTTCACCATCTTCAACCTAGCGTAGAAAGCCTCAGACAAAGAGAATGCAACTCGCGACATCCACAGCCACCTGTAAGGAAAAAAACACTAAAGAAAAAGCCAAACCATCATTTAAAAGGATGAGCCCATATTACCAAGATGTCGTTGGACGCAGTGAATGGTACACCACCAACAGGCTGAAGGCTTTTCTGTATGCAGGGATCACCTCACCATTAATAGCCCACCTCACACAGCTTGGTGGAATAACCGCAGCTGTCCTTTCACACATGCTTAAACCACTTCAAGAAAAGAGCTAAAAATTTTAGCTAGCCGGAACGCCAACTCAATACCCACCCCCAACCACCGACCAACATGGCATCCAATGCCACCTCCCTCCGCCAGCTTGGAGGGACGCCCAACCTACCTCCCACATATTTTTAATTTATAATTAATATATTTAATTTTCAATATATATATTTATGATTTTTATATGTTTTTTGTATGGAAGTACTCAAACGTACCCAATTCCCATTTTTTTTTGTCGTACCGACGTATCGTATCCACGTACCCGATTCTGATTTTGATTCCAATTCAGCAACTTAGTATCTATATGATAGGGACAATGCTTGACTAGTGGTCCTTTGGGTGGAGAACTTGATCATGTGCTTGTCCCATTTGTGTTACAGGTCTCATGTTTGTTTGCTCCCTTCAATTCATTGGCTCCAAGTAGCGGCTCATGTTCAAGAATTATAGTTTCCCATACTTCAGGCCAAAAACTTTGTGGATGGCTACCTCTGCCTCTTGCAGACTTATGGTTGTCTTTCCTCAACATTGAATATCACCTGCATGCACAAACTGTAAACACTTGTGCATTGTCAACAACTCAACACTAAGCACTCTTGCAAACTCAGAGAACAAACAATGAGGCTCATTAAAAAACCCCAAGCTCTTTTTCATACAAATTTTAGGGCTATCTGAAATGATTTTTTTGATTTTTCTTTAAGTTTGTCAAATTTTTGAACTTTTTGGATTATATGTGGTGAACCTTGTGACATAGGGACGAATAATGAGTAAGTTCAACATATTGTGGGGTGTTATTTTAGTCACACTCTTATGCTCATAAGGGTAGCAATATGGCCTAGTGGTAGGTGGATAAGAAACCAAAATTAATTCAATAGCAGGGTTGTGATACTTGGTCAATGACGATCCCTTTAAGCTCCAATAATTCTTGCAGGAAACATTGGACAATCTTCCTTAGTTCAAGATGCATCTCTCTAGTAGTCTTCTTAGACTTCTAATAAACATAGGCTGGCCACTATGTCATAACTTCCCTTCTTTAACATCATTTCCATTGTATGTGAGCTAATAATTTAGTTGAGCAGGGCTTTGATTCTTGTGATCTCGAGCTTTTTGCCATTGCTTGTAAACTTTATGGATATGTCACAAAGTTCGATGAGATTGTTCCCAGCTGTTGCAAACTTTGTACTGCCCAAAAAACATTGTAATTCTAATGGAACGGCATATGTGTCCTAAGTCTTGTGATAGTCTCTCTTAGAGAGCTTAATATTCTATGTAATAGCCATGCCACCCATTACCATGAATTGGAAGATTGACATTGGATGAGGGAAACAACTTAAATCAGATGCCCTTTTTAGGGAAGAAAATTGTGTTTCTTGAATTGATCAATAGCACTATTCTCTGCTCATTGATAAGTCAAATTTTTGGTGTTTGACCACTGCTGATCCTATGTAGTTCATGGGCTGAAACACAACCTGCTTGTTCTTCAGGTGGTGCTTGATTGAGGACCCCTTCTTCAGATTTTGTTTCTTAGAAATGTTGTCATGCCCCCTAAATTGCAACACCAAAAACCTGAGACCAAATTTGGGTGAGAAAACAACTCTTGAGTGGATGCAATTAATGTAGGATACATAAATATGTTGAAACAATGTGCTCAATGATGTTAATTATTGCAATAAACTACCAGCTCAGCCCACACCCAATCCTAATAACAAACCACAGCAACAGCCTGCATACTCTGCTGATTCAAATCAATTCCCTGCATATGCTGTGAGTGTAGGTGACATCCATTTGCATTCAGGAACTACTCTATCAGGCCCTCCCAAGCCAATTATCACTGAACTTCCTGTGGAAGAGGAGAAGAAGCCTCTGAATGATCCTATTCAGCCAAGTGCACCTAACAATCCTGAACCAGTTCAAGTCAGGAAGACTGAACAAGAACCACCATTCCCTCAGAGATTGGAAGTTGTCAAGAAGAAGGAAGAAAAGGAGGATACCACCTTTGACATCCTAAATCAGCTAGAGCATATATGTGTTCAGATACCCCTATTTTAGGCCATAAAGAATGTTCCAATCTACGACAAAGCTATCAAGGAAGCTTGTCTTAAGAAGCCAGGAAGGAAGAAGAGAAACCCAACTACAGTTCATGTGGTGGGCCAGCTAGCTGATATTATGCTGGGAAAAGTGACTATTCCCAAGTAAAATGACCCAGGCAGTCCTATAGTAGCAGTTGTCATAAACGGGATCCAAGTGAAGAATGCTTTGATTGATTTAGGGGCAGCAATCAATGTGATGACCAAAGACATCCTGCAGCAACTAAACATTGCAAGTATGAGATCTACTCCTACTGTCCTACAGCTTGCTGATAGCTCTACTATTAAGCCTGATGGTGTAGTGGAGGACCTTGTGGTAGTTCTAGACTCTTGGGAATACCCAACAAATTTTATGATTCTTTCTCCTAAGGCTACACTAGGCGGGTATCCCATCATTCTTGGAAGGCCTTGGTTGGCAACTGGAGATGCATACATTGGATGTCGGTCAGGTGACATGACCATTTCAGATGGAAGGAGTACTAAAAAGTTTGTTCTTTACCCACCTACTCAGCCATCTCATGATGAGAAAGATTTTGTATGGCCACAAGTTGGTGAAGAGGCTGAGGAAGTTAATTCGGTGGCGCAACTTATGATGCTAGGAAGAAGCTCATTCATGCAGCTCCAAGATGACAATATATATTTAATACATTATTAAAGAACAGCGATGAGATGAAAGTGGCAGTTTAAAGCAATGAAAGTAATAGGACAAAAGCAGCGATCTCATAGTGGCGACGATTCATATGGGAAGCAATTCATAAAGGCAGTGGATACCTTAAGGAGTGGGTAATAATTCACAAGTGAGGAAATAATTATGTTAAAAGAAAATCATCGATTAATTAGGCAAAGATATTAAAGGGGTGCATCCCTTGTAAGGGATGCAATGAAATAAAGGGATGTGTCCCTTGCTATATATAAAAAGGAGGATGAAGATAGTGTGAAGAGGATATAGCATTCAAGAAATAAATAAGGATCTGCAGTCAGAAAGGCAAGAGAATGGAATATAATCAGATTTAAACATAGATATATAAACAGCAAATAAGGACAGAAATAGGAATATTTCCTGAGCATAGCAGTAGATATATTAATATGATATACTCAGATTTGGAAAGAAGAAATAAGAAGTCTGATATGGAAAGTATGTATGAAGAAGAAGATAGTTCAATGGAAGATAAATGAAGATAAATGATAAATCAATAAGGGGAGTAAGTTAAATATAATTTCATATACACACACATATATATAATATATTTAGGATATCTATATATGTGAATTATATACAATTATGCAATAATGATGCTTGCAGCAATTATTAATCCTTATTAGTCATTATTCAATTGAAACTAATCTGTTTGTTTGTCTTTAAACAATATCTTCTGAATATTGAGAACAGATCAATTGAAGGAGAGAATACACAGGCCAGCGAGCATCTACAGGAAAGATTAAACAAGAGAAAATAGGGGACTGTCCCAAGTTGGAAATAAATGATAAATCTGCATATGTACAAAAGTCTGATTTCTTAGTCCGCTTTCAGCAGCTTGCTTGGGTTTTTTTTTGTTTGCAGTGAGTCAGAGGAGGAGGTTGATAGTATCTCAGCATGTCTACAGCACAGGAGAGGTGGGGTGATGATGGATCCATTCAATCTTGATGTGTTTGACCCACTGGGTCTGACAGGTCATATGTGGGACCTCAATCCTCCTAAAGGGGAATTGCTTAATACCTACAGTGACTTCACAGTCCCTATTCATGTTCTTGTGGATTGGCTTGAAACTGATCATACCCACATCTTCAAAGGCTTGGGAAAAGAGGATGTGAAAGTTCAAGTGGAAGAGGGATGTATTAACCATATAAGTGGAGAGTGTAAGAAGGATGAGGTAGACAAGAATGACATGTGGCGTTTTATAGAAATACCACAACGCACTTTCTCTCGTTGCTTCCGCCTACCAGAGAATGTCATGTTGGATCAAGTGAAGGCCAACATGACAAACGGGGTGCTGACTCTGACAGCTCCCAAGACAGCTGAGAGTAAGCCCAAGGTCATGCCAATCGACATATCTGAAAATTAACTTCACTCTTATTTAATGGTTTTGTGTGGGAAATCAAGCATAGAGGCAACGTTCTCTGATTCAATTAAAGCAAAATTTCAGCTATTTCAATGTATAAACTAAAAACTACTTATTTTGATCAAGATCTTTTTTATATTTGTTTTTGAGTTTGACATCCAATACATATGCATGTAAAATCTTTTGACAATAATAAATGTAACTACTGTCAACTGCTCAAAAAAAAAAGTCTGATTTCTTGAATCGGTGGTATGAGATCTGTTTTACAGTTACATGGTGCAGTATAGTTTAATATAAGTGATTGTGATTATTATTTTAGATATTCAAGATGCTAATGATACACTCCTGTTATAACTACTTCCTTATACCAGTAAATATGATTAATTTTTGTTGCCATATGCCTTGAATGTTTTAGCCATGATAGAAGGGACTGAGATTACAAGAGGGGAATGGTGATGGGGCGCTCTCCTTGGTAGACCACCTCAAGATGGGGACCAAATGAGCCCCCATGAGGCCAAGGGGTACAGGGGGTACTGCCTTTGGGCTTAGGAGAGATGGCAATTTCAGGGTACCCATTGTAATCTCACTCCTCCATCATGGGGAATCAACACAAGGGGTTAAATCATAGGAAGAGGGAAATGGTTGGCAATTAGAGGGGATAACGGAAAAGACACCTCCTAGGTAGATCACCTCATATGGATGGCATGGGCCACATGAGGCCAAGAGGGATGGTATATCCACTCTTGGGCCTAGGGTAAAAGGGTCCTAGGCACCCCATCAAGTCATGTTCTCCCGTACTCTCCTATGATTGAACCCTCGAAGTATGTTAAAATGTTTTGTGATTGAATTAATGATTGGCCATGAGTTTATTAATATCTAATTATGGTAATCTTCTAATTAGTGTTATTGTGGTAAATGATTTTAATCTGCTAATCAGTTTGATTATGGTAAATGGTTCTAACCTGTGTGCAGGGCTTCAATTAGGACTTCAATCAGGTGAAAGATATTCTTTAACCCCTTTGTTTATTTAAATTAAGGAATTAGGGCAAATTTAGGGCACTCCCAATTAGGGGACATTACAAATGTGTAAGCTTCTGGTTTCAACTGTGTATGTTTTTGTTCAACGTTTCAGATCACACGCAGCGATCCATCATTCTCCAGCTATCCATTGTTCTCCTCTCCTTGATGATGGATCACTGGGTGTGATCCAAAACGTTGAACAAAAAACATACACAATTGAAACCAGAAGCTTACACATTTCTAATTGTTGGACTGTGGAAAACTCATACCAATCATTTTGAGTCTTCCATAGATTCAGTTTCTGTGACAATCAGTGCTTCTTAGAATGATTATGTCTAGTTCAAAACTTTTGATCACAATGCTAGCATAATCCTTTTGCTCTCCTCGCTGCTTGATTTTGAACTGCGAGTCAAGGTATTTGGTTAGAGATTGAATGTGGTAAAAGAACTTCTATCCATAGTCTGGAAGCATCACCTGGGATCAATGCCTAAGGTATTGATGATTCTTCTCTAGATCTAATGTCGTTTGTATTACTTCTTGGACATTGGCAATTTTGTCAATCCATAATTTATTTTGAATCCTTTAAATCAAACCTTCAACATAATTTTCAAACCTTTTATATGCATCCAGATCATTAAGCTCTTGTATACAAAGTGAGATGTTGGGAATTGTATAATTCTACTAACCCCATATGCCTTAACTCAGTGAGTTATGAGAAGAAATCCATTTTCTATGTATTCTTATAATGAAATGTATTTTCTTCACGAAATTGTTGCCAAGTGAGTAGTGTTCGCTTTTTGCTCATGGCTCAATTGTACCATTGATAGAATCATGCTTCCAAGAGGAAGGTAGCAAGATGCACCTCATGTGGGTTGTTGAGCTTGAAATATCTGTTCACAGGGCTAATCCATGAAGCCAAATCTTGCCTCTTAAACTTGTGTGGTTCTATCTAGGGCAGGCTGGATCTTGGTCCAAAATGTGGCACTCCAAAGCCTTATGCTTGAAGAGGGGCAAACCCATTGTTGTGGGTGGCATTACCCTCCTTGATTTGTAGGAGTTGTCATAGATCTAGTGGACAAGAATGTCCAAGGACCTGGTTTTCCTTCATTGTTGAATAGAGTCGTGCTTGCATATGCTTGACTGAAGTTTGATTCCATACACAGGCATGTATGATCAAGCTACCATAAGATACAATCAATGTGGCTTTATCTCATCCACCAAAATTTGTGTTTTTGCTGCTATTTGACATGCTTCTTGTTGCACCATTTCCTCTAAAATTGTGTTGATGCCATTGTTTGACATGCCAATGGTGGTATCATGTCCTACCAAATTTATTTCAAAACCATTATTAAATTCTATCCTCTTTCCAAGCTTATTCCTGATCCACTCTTACCTTCATAGATAATCCAGTTACTCATGTTTTGATGAGCTTGTCAATTTAAGGTAAAACCTTGCTCTTAAAAGGTTGAAGTGCATGCTCAATAATACATTTTTTGCACTTTCGTTTGCATCTATTGGCATTGGTTTGTAATGTCCCCATTTTGGCCATACGCTCTTCTTTGACTGATAGCCTATTTCCGGAAATCCGTAGGTTGATCAGAAGTGAAATTAGGGTTTCCTTTGTTTGGAGGTTCTGTGGCATTTCTTGGTGTTTACTATTTTTAGTAAATACTATGTTTGGCAGTGGTCCTGTTGGCAGTACTTCAGTTGTTCTTTCTTGTTGGAGCAGTTGGTATTTTTGGTATAGCTTCCAAAATGCAGTTTTGATGGCAATTATTTAATACAAAGCAATTAATGTTATGTTTCCTTGTTGACCCCCTTGGCCTAGGATGATAACTTCAAGTTGTGTTTAAAAAGTGGACTTGAAGGGGGATGCCCTCATAAAGGAAAAAATAAATATTTAATGAAGTTTTAATTGCCATGAAGTGGATGCCATCTTGAGGAGGAATTAATAACTTTTGGAAATTTGAAAAGTTTCAAATGTGACTTTTGGCGTACCATGAGGGGAAATTGAAGAGTCATCTCATTCTCTTTAAATATGAAGCTTTGCTCCAGCATTTGGTATCTATTGTTAATTGCTAAAGTTATGCTGTGGAAATGACATTGTGATTATTTCTTCGAGGGATGCCTACCTCCTAGATTCCAATCAATTTCGTGTTTGAGAGACAACACCTAATTGGTTCTTATTGCTGCTTCTCATTCAGACTAGCAGATGGAGCTCAATTGTTGAAGATTTTGGAGTTTTTCCATAGTTCCACGGGGACGTGTCCCCCTCGAAAAGGTGGCCGTCTCGGAGACGGGGACGTTTCCGAGACGTGGAGACGTCAGGGAAACGTCCCCCCGCCGTCCCCCCGCCGTCCCCTGGGCGTTTCCTTCGCAGGGAGTCTTCTTCGCGTCTCGGAGTCTTATCCGTGTCTCCAAGTTTCCCGCGTCCCCTGCGTCCCCTTATTAAAATAATATTTTAAAAAAAAAATTCAAGACATGAAATATTTTAAAATTTTAATTTTCAATATTATATTACTTATACTATAATTAAAATTTAAAATATAATATATTTATTATATTATTAATTATTATATCAATATGATTAAATTTTACTATTTTATTATTTTTTAATTGCTCCCAGCTCCGTGTAAAAAATATATTCATTTAGTCTTCAAGTCTAAATGAATATGACTAAATGAATATATTTTTTACACGGAGTTGCGAGCAATTTTAATTTTTCATGCCCTTGTGACTGTGGCGACTGGCGGCCGTCGGGAGACTGAGAATCAGAGCCAAAACTGATTCCACTGCAAGTCTTCAAGCGAATTTTTGCTAACTAGGTAGGTTTCGGATTTCCGTTTTTATTTTTTTAGTATTTTTATTTTATAAGCGGCGGGCATTTGAAATAACAGACGCCTCAAAGAGGTGCCTGCGCATGGACTGGTCGCAGTCCATGCGCGGGCACCTCTTTGAGGCGTCCGTTCCACAAAAGTAAAAATTAATTTTTTTTCAAAGTTTTTTATGAATTTCAATTTTTAATTTTTAAATTTAAATTTTTATTTATTATTATGCCTCAATGTGGAAGCACAGGCAAGGCATGTGGACTGTTTGACAGAATGAAAAAATGTGGAAGCACAGGCAAGGCATGTGAACTGTTCGGCATAATAATAAATAAAAATTAAAAATTAAAAAAAATTGAACAATCAAACAGTTCAAACTTCACATGCCTTGCCTGTGCTTCCACATTTTCATTTTGATTTCAGACTTCAGTCAAACAGTTCAATTTTGTGACTGTCAAACAATTCACATGCCTTGCCTGTGCTTCCACATTTTCTGTTTTACTCTTCATGCATTCAATTGCCACTTGCCAGCATTCTGTCAAACTGAAACAGTTCACATGCCTTGCCTCTGCTTCCACATTTTGATTTTCCTGCTTGTATATCTTGCAAGCAGCAATATTGCAATTCATGAGACCACATTTCTTTCTAAGTTTTAGTCTTTTAGACTTTTAGTTTATACTTTATAGGTTTGATTTTTAATTTTTTTTTGTTTACATCGTAGGTCTGATTTTTTTTTATTTTTTAACATTGTTTTTGCAGCATAATCATCATAATGAGTTCACACAACAGAAGTGATGATGAACCAGACATTCAAAGTGCAAATGATTCATCAGATGATCCTGACTTTCAAATAGGAGGGGAGGCTGAGGGTGAAGTTGAACCACAAGAACAACATGGCTCAGCCTCAAATACTCAAACTACCACAAGTTCCATTGGTAGTAAAGATAATAGCTGCCCTTCAGAACTCCTTCAAGAATGGGCCAAGGGCCCCTTTGATCCAAAAAAACCTTTAAAACAATTTGCATCCAAGATAGCAGCAAAGCCTGGGGCAACTGGGGGCACTAGATTATGGAAGTGTCACATGTGTGAGCTTACATGGTTTGGCAGCATTACAAGAACTAATGCACATTTTCTTCTTGTTCGAGGCAAAGGTGTAGATGTATGCAAAGCTGTGGCAAATAATTTGAAGTACAGGGCTGAAATTTTAAAATTATGGGGTTGTAATGAGGATGAAGTGCCTACATCTGCTACATTGCAACGTAAGAGTATGGGTGATCATATTTCAGCAGTGTCTACTTCTACTTTGCAGAGTCAAAGGCCACCAAATCCGTTCAGTTCAAGTGCAGCAGAGCCTAGGGGGAAACGTAAGATGGCATCTTCACAACCTATAGCAAGTTTATTCAATGTGCAGGCAAAGGATGAGGCAGATGATGCCATTGGCAAATTCTTCTTTGCCAATGGCATTCCATTCCACGTGGCTCGCTCTCCTTATTATAAGGAAGCTGTGTCAAAAATAATAAGGGCAGGACAATCATATGTGCCACCAGGGGAGAATAAATTGAGGACAACAATCTTGGATCAAAACTATTCCAAGATTAATATTTTGATGGAGAAGATGAAGAGAACCTGGGTCACAAGTGGATGCAGCATAGTCATGGATGGGTGGACGGACATTAGGCATCGTCCACTCATCAATATCATCGTCACATCTGTAGCGGGCCCTTATTTCCTTAGGGCTATTGATTGTTCAGGGCATAGCAAGGATGCCCATTATCAGTTTCAGATCCTCAAGGATGCTGTAGAGGAGGTTGGGCCACAAAATGTGGTGCAGGTAGTGACAGATGCGGCCCATGTGTGCAGAGCTGCAGGGAGGTTGATTGAGGCAACCTATAGACATATTTTTTGGACTCCTTGTTGTGTGCATGCTATGAATAATGCACTTAAGGACATGGGTAAAATCAGCTGGATCAAATCTATTGTCAGTGATGCTAGAGATGTGCAGATGTTTATCTGCAACCATCATCATTCACATGCACTTTTCAGGTCCTTCTCCAAGAAGGAATTCCTGAAGCCTGTAGAGACTCGGTATGCATCATACTTTATTCTCTTGGAGAGGATGCTTGAGTTGCAAGAGCCATTGCAACTAATGGTAATGACAGCAGAATGGAACAGATGGCCTGAGTCGAAGACACAGCAGGGATTGAGGGTTAAGGAGGTGGTGAAGAATGATGTTTTTTGGGCTGATGCCAAATATATTGTCTCCATCATTGAGCCTGTCTTCAAAGTTATTAGATTTGGGGATTCTAATGCACCTTCCCTTGGAGAGGTATACGAGTGCATTGATTCCATGCTTGATCAAATGAAGGCTAAAGTGCGAGAGAAGGACCCCACAATGCAATTTTACACCGAGCATATTTATCCAATCATTCAGCATAGATGGGAGAAACTCAACACTCCCTTACACATGGCTGCCTACGCATTGAACCCAAAGTGGTATGTGCCACGTCCCGGTAGAGTGACACCTATGGAGGATGTTGAGGTGAAGGAAGGGTTCATGAAGGCCATTGACAAAATGTATGATCCTATAGAGGCCAGCTTGCTTCGTACTGAGTGGACAAAATTTGCTACTCTTTGGGGATATTCAGAGGCAGCCAAAGTAGATTTGGAGACTATGTCACAGGAGGACCCCAAGTTGTGGTGGACTATGCATGGGCCTAGATCTTTGATTACTACTCTAGCCATTCGTTTGCTGTCCCAGGTTTCTAGTTCTTCTGCTTCTGAGAGGAACTGGTCCACTTATAACTTCATCCACTCTGTTAAGAGGAACAGGCTCACTTCTAGGAGGGCAGAGAAGCTTGTGGCTGTCCATAGTGCCTTACGTCTCATTGATCGCAGCACAACTACATACAAGGAGAGTCCAGCAGCCAGATGGGATGTAGAGCCAGAAGAGCCAGCACAGATAGATGAGGATGCTACACAGACAGGGCTGGTTGGTATTGGTTTAGATGAGCTTGAGCATTTGGGGTCCTCGTCCGATGGTTCCGATGATGAGGAGATTGGCATGGAGCTTGGAGTTGGAGATGATTAGATCATTAGAGGCATCATGCCATTAGCTATTTAGTATTTACTATTTAGTAATTTTAGTCTATTTTGTTTTTGAAGTTTGAAGTTTGAACACTGTTGTGTTGATAACTTGATACTTGATTGTAATTATGAATCATGACTATGAAATTTTGAAATTCAAATTATGAAACAACTAGTTCTCATTCCAATCACAATGTCTATTAAGTTACAACTTACAAGTTACAAGTATATTTTCATTTTAATTTTCATTGTTTCAATGTTCACTAGTTCAATGAAATCATTGCAATGTGTTTAAACTCTAAAATTTACTTATTCCTTAGGCTTTTACAGTTATACATCTTTTTATAACTAATTTTTCAAGTACTATATGTATTTCAGCGCACCGGCCACGCACCCCCCTCCGTCCGAACTTGGTGGAACTATGAGTTTTTCTCAGTTTTGGTGTTGCTAATATTGCTACAGCTGAAAGTGTTTTTTGTTAACAGCTTTTTGAGCAAATTAAATATCATTTTGGGTATGTTTGCAAAGTGTTTCTAGACCCAAGGCGACCCTTCCACAAGAGATTGGAATTTATTTCCAAGTCTTTGATTTTATATTGCTAAATCGCCCTTCTCAAGAGCCATACCATCTAGAGAGCATTGGGAATTGTGCCATAAATTAATGGATGACTTTTGAGGCTGTTTCTTCATCTTGTCATGGGTGCCTATCCTCCAGAGGTTCACTGCACTTCGTTTCACGCCATTCGGAGGTATTTTGGTGAAGTTATGAGCATTTAATTGATTCTTATAGTTGTTGGTTATTCATTTCTAGAATTGCAGATTTACATCAGACTTGTTTCAGTTTGAATTTCTAGTCCTTTCTTCATCAATAATTGTTAATATTTATCATGGAATCATTCAGTATCTTGGTGCTTTGAAAACATTGTAATATTCATGTAAATTGCAGCTCTCTTTGTAGAAACCCTTGTTTCCCCTAAACTCTGAACTGTCTGTGTTTTTGATGGTTTTGATGTATTTTGGTTTTTTTTGTGATTTTTGATCATAAATGGAATAATGCGATTTTGCAAGAAATTAATAATAGATTCAAATAAAATCTTTCAACTCTGTAAACTATAGGATCTATTGAAAATATTGATGCCAGACTATTATTTAACCTTCTGAAAGGATTACAATGAAGATCCAATTACATGCAAATAAAAAGGCAATGATATTTATTGAAAACCTGGAAATCGCAGCAATAAATGATCTTCTGGAGATGGTATGGTTGAGATGATTGGCCACTTTTCCCTTGTGCCTGAAGGAAGAAACAACTGCTAATGATATATGCGCCTCTAACTGTGAAGCCTATCTGCCAAGAATGAAGGCGATTTACCCTGAGACAAAAATACGCCTCTTTCACATATGGTACGGCCTGGTACACAGCAGCAATAAATGAAATAGTACGGCCCTTGTAAGAATCTCCAGATCCAAGTAAAATAGGCGCCTACTATAGGAAACTCTTCTGGATGAAAATCTCTCTGGAAACCTGAAGATGTAAACCTCTGTGAAGCTCTGTAACTTCTTCTGGATGAAGAAATCTCTTGCCTGGCAATAAATCAGATGATATCCCACACCCTCTGAATTGCTTTCACTGGAGATGGCTCGTTCCCCAATGCTCTGAGACTGAAACCCTTGGCTTCCGTGCTCTGGTCAATACTTGATCAATTTTCAATTCACAATAACATAATGGCTCGAATTCCAATGAAAATGCCTTATACACATGAAAAGTGCGAATTCCTTAAAGATAGGGATCATTAAAAGAATTTGACTTATTATTTTAATTCTTTCAATAGTCTCCAGCCAAATTTTTAATTATAAATTTAATCGTCAAATGGCCCCCCTTCCATGATGGGCGACCCCTTCATTAATCCACTTAAGTTATAATATTAAAATATTATAACTTTATAACATATGCTCCAAAAATAATTAATATTTAATTAATCAATTAAATATTAATATCTCCCTCAAAATGAGTCCGATTTACGAACCGTCTGAAGCTGGTGACGAAGTGGATGATTCTGCACCTGATCAATCCATTCTGCTAAAAATAGCAGGGGTGCCTCGCTGAGTGCTGAATACTGCTAAAAATAGCAACTCAGGCTAAAAGTGTCTGAATGAGCCTGAACGAAAGCCAACTGAGCAAATACTGACAATTGAAGCTGAACCAAGCTCCATCAAGACCCTCTATCCAACCTATCAGCCTACGAGGGTCGCATAATAGGCTAATCCTGTGCTCTGAGAGATGTCAACTAGAAGGGACATGACACTCTTCTATATTGTAAGACTGCAAACAGTAGTACTGTTCCAGTCCTTTATTGCTGCAATCATTTCTTATTTCTCACATTAAGTACCCCTGGATGGTTTACCGCCAGTGTGGAGAATAAGCTTGTATCTCTTATTGTACCCACTAAAAAAGTGGAGAATTCCCACTCCTGAGTGGATGCCCGCCGTAGCGGATGAATTAGATAGTTTGAATCTTCAAGGCTGGTTATCTGCCTAATTGTTCAGTTTCAATTAATAACTCCGTCATATGTTAGCACCTCTCCCTTAGTGGGATCTTGAGTGCACATTCTTGATGTTGAGTTTGTTTCATTTCAAGTTATTGTTTTTAGTTACTCCACCATATGACAACACCTATCCTTCCTTGGGATTGAGTGTGCATTCTTGGCGTTGAGATCTTTTAAGCTTGGATTTCAGTTTTAATGCTAACGCTAATTCAATTGGCGAAGTGTTGATTGTGTGTGAAATTTTCAACGAAAAAATTGGTTAGCATATTTCATGGTTGTATCACACAGTGCCGTGTTTGTACATTTCTAGATCTTTCTCCATTATGGCCTACTTGTGTGAGGTAACAAACTTTCCAAGTGATTTTGTAATATCTCCTTCAAAAAATTTCTTATATTGTGCAAAGTCACCAAGCTCTCGCCTAGGAAGATGGCGCTCCAGCAGCAGGTGAAACAATAGGTGAGGACACTCAAATAGTAGATGAACCCCTAGGAATTTTCAATGAATTTCCACCAGTAACCCTAGAATCTCAGTGGCTGAATCTGTCCTCAATTTTATGGTGCTGAATCTATCCTCAATTTCGCCTTCAAATCTGCCCTTCAACTGTCAAAGTCGCTGGAGTTTATAGTAGTGATCTGTCCCTGAAAATTTGGCGCATTTTCCACTTGGACACCTTGTCTCAAAACTGCTGCCTTTCACTGTTGAATTGGTATGGCCTGTATGGGAATGAAAGAGCACTGAGTTTGATCTTGAAATTGCCTAAAATTGCCATGATCTATCTTGCAGGTTTGTTCCAGCCAAATCCTAGATGTGGCACTCCAATTTGAAGAATAAATCTGAGTGCAATCTGTTTTTAGATCAATTATGCCTAGTGGTGATCTCTATGTGAAATCACTCCAAGGAATTGTGGGTTTTCGTCCTCCAATTCCAGATATAAATTTAACTGAAGTCCAATGCTCCATCAAGGTGTAGAAATCAGAAAATAGAATGGTCTATCAATATATCTTCCTCCTTGCTTGGCCTCTCTTAAATAGAGTTTTCCTCCAAAAGACATAACTCTTTGAATTTCCTTCATGACCTTTGATTGATATTTGAGAGGAGAAACTTTAATTATAAGAGACTTTCTTATTTTATATTTTAACTTTACCTGAGGTCCTCTTTGTTATAATTTTAATCCCATTTCCTTTGTGCAAAATTCCCAAAACCCACGGAAAATGTATGATGGGTATTTTGGGTTTCAACTTGGCTTAATCTTGAAAAATGGACATCACAGATTTCCTCCATGATTCCTATGCAAGTTTTCCTTTTATTTTTCTGATTTGGAACCAAAGGTGGGCAGATTCTTGAATGGGTAGAGTACTAGAGACCATGCTTTGCTAGGGTAATGAAATAAAAAAGAGCTTACAAGTGATCTAGATGGATGAGATCAGCTCACAGTGATGGATCTGAAAGGTAGGGCTCAAATTAGCAGTTGTTGGGTTGAAATGTCTGGCTGTATAATTTATGCATGCCAAAGACCTCCACGGCTATGATTTTGTCTCAAAGACAATTCCAATGATTGCTATGTCTGCTAACATCTACTAGTTGGCTCCCAGAAGATTGGTTTTTTAATAGGCCCTACAGCATTAGTTGAAAAATATTGAAAGATGGTTTTTATCGACAGTTCCCAATACAAATTTGACTACTATAGGAAAAAAAATTGGATTTGCAATAGTCCCTCTTGGTCTATCTGCAAAATTTCTTTGAGATCGCCCTTATGATGCTACATATAATTCAGATTGACTGCAGTAATATCATCCAATTAAAAAGGTTTGTCCAGAATAACAGATTTGATCAAATTCAAGATGTGAAAATCATAGAATAGAGCTTATCTGATTTATAAGTTTTGGCATGAGGTCAAAAAGCCAAATAATAGAAGTATGAAAGGAGGGTGACTTTGAGGGGGCAACTTTTAGAATGCAAATTTGTAAACAAAGAAGAGACAATTCCAGACTGAACATCTCCAAAGTTCTAATGAGGCAGACTGAATAGAAACTAGCAAATCTAGAAACAACAATTAATTAGTGAAAGGTTGTGCACCACATGTTGTTTACTTCGTAACTATACATGATATGTGATGGCAAGATATTAACTGGGGGTGTAAAAGATGTTCTCAGTTTCAAATTCCTTTTCCTCAAATGTTTATTGTGGAAATGTTTTGCACACTTCTACACAATTTCAATGCCTCACTGGGAATTCATCCCCATCTATTCCAAAATGCTTCATTCATCTAGTCTTTCGGGCATGTTTTATCATTATCTAGCTGATTCTCCGAGCCTATTCTTAGACTTGAAACCATGAATTTCATCAGGTCCACAACATCTTTTTTGCCTGTTAGTTGGAAAGGGTTGTCCCCTTGTAGTTTTGTTACTCATTCAATTTGCTTGCATTACTATTGGAAGTTGCTTCTCCTAGTCATTGCCTTTCTATTTTGCAGATCTTTTGTGTCATCAAGATTGAAACCTTTTTCATAGCCTCCGCTTGACTATTAGCTCTTGGGTAATATAGGCTTGATACAGAATGAAATATCTTGAATTCGTTTATCAGATATAGGATCATCTAATTCATGAAGTGTTCTTTGCAGTTACTTGTTAGGTAGAGTGCTATCCAAACTTTGTGATTACTTTCTCCTTCATCGTTTATTAGATATAGGATCATCTAATTCATGAACTGTTCTTTGCAGTTACTTGTTAGGTAAAATGGTATCCAAACCTTGTGATTATTTTCTCCTATATAAATTTAGTTGTGCTTATTGCAAATTTGCCTGGCAGGGTCTCTCTTTCAGCCACATTGTCACTATGACAATGTACTTACATCTCTGTCAACTTTTTAAAAGGCATAATGAATTCCATTGCTTTATTCTTAAACAATTCTTGTTGTTGCATAGTGTAGAGGTTCATGAGGTATCTTGTCATAGGTTTATCCGTTCTCTAGCAAGCATCACATCAAACTACACACTTATTTGTGTCTATGAATAAGGTAGGCCAGTGAAATTTGCAAGAATTTTCCTTGTACTTGCATTTGGTTCCATGAGTCTCCCAGCTAACCCCTTGTTTGCTTTTTTCAAGATGTCAGAAAGCTTTATTTTGTATTGAGTGAGTATTCAATAGCTTTGTAGGGCATTTGTTCAATGATTTCTAGAGTGTTTTGTTGGAGGAAGATTGCAGGTGGGAAGCTTCATTTAGAAGGAGATTCCAATCTCATATTCTCACTATCTGATTTCAATGGTTTTCTTGTTGCTAGTTGCTATTTAAAATGGATTACATGCAATAGCTTACAGAGGTTCTAGGATAAATCGGTGTTAGAATAGTTTGCTTTGATTGATGTGCAATAGCATATAGAGATTTATATGATAATTCACAGATAGATTAGTTGCTTTGATTGACATACAATAGTTCACAGAGATTTCTTGAATTAAATCATTATTGGAATAGTTTGCTTTGATTGACATGCAATTAGTTTAGAGTGATTTCTTGGGCATTCTCACCTTTATCAGGTGTGGCTAAAACTGAATTTGGATCATCATTACCTCAAGGGACTGCAACTAGCTACATATCATTATCACGAATCACAATCTTCTGTTTTGGCTAGGTCTGAGAGAGGCTACAAGTTTGTACTGTTACATGCTCAATGAATATATCAAAGATTGAAGGCAGTAGTAGAAACCCAAAAATAGAGAAGAGTTCCATTTGGATTGTTCCTATTTCTAAATTATTAAATTTTCATAAGAAAAGATCCTGCAAAGACATCAATGTTTCAAGGTTCTGGCAGTTGACCACCTCTTTAATTGGTTTCTATCTTCTCTTTGTATCGTAGTAACAAGGTTCAACCAAACCTCAAGGGTTTTTGCCAAACCTATATTGTTTAAGAGGGCCAAAACTATTGGACAGAGTTTGCCAATGTGAAGCGAACATATTGACTATGACATTGACCCTCTTTTTTTCAAATACTCTTATTTTCCAGATCACACATTCTAAAAACTTTGATGGGCATAATGAATACTGTATTGGTAGTACAAATGCATTGGATCAGGATGTTGGCATTAATTGTCTCAATGATTGTGAATTAATATCATGTAATGAGGGTTTATTTTGAAGATGTTCATAACTTCGTATTACCATTTACAGCCTAATAGACCTAGGGCCTAAAAGACAGAGAGTTGAGAATGAATGCCACATTTTAAGTTTATATATAATATACTGTATGGCGGTGTGATTTATTCAAATTTGAAATACTATGAGTTGTGATTATGCAAATTTTTTAATGTTATATTGTTTTGATCCTTTTCCAACTGTTTTGGAATGTCAAAACTCAGGAAACCCTTTCACATCCTCCAACGTATTGAAATTCTTGAACCTGATTGCTGTGCATTGTATAATTAATTCTGCTAACTCACCATCATATGGATTTCACTAATTTATAACTATATACCTACTTAACGTACTGTAATAGATGTTCTCATTATTATCCATTATACCTTGTTCGCATAGTGTGTACTCTGATTTGTAAATAATGTGCCGATACCCACAGCTTCTGGTGGCATGGTCCCAATATATTTTTGGACCCTATTATCTTTATTGCACAAACACTGCATTGCAGGTCACCTGGTTTTTACAGTAATTCACCAAATCTGACTTGTTTTGGCCTCTGTATGTGTTTCCCGAGTAACATTGGCTTTATGCAACCAAATCCATTGACTCTAGACGAATGCATCAGCATGGCATGTAACCCTGAACTGTTCTTGTACCAGATAACCAAACTGCCTTATTCTTCCAGTAGAATATCATTTTACTTTTTAGTCTTCGCTTTACAACTTGAAGTACTTTACCTGATTGGTAATTTCCACTACCAATGTACTTATTAGAAATGAAATGCAGATCTTAAAACAATTCTTGCTGCTTCTACTTGAATTAACCTCAAATGGCAGTGAAGAGTGTAAATAAGATTATTGGAACAGAACAGATGGATGCAAAAATAAAACACAGTGTTTCTACAAAGAGATATACATCTTTTTGTGGAAAAAATGATTGAATTACATCTGATATGAAGTCGGAATGTGTTTTGGTCTAAGGACCTCATCAACAAGGTGTGAGTTTAAATGAATTTTAGCCATCATCCTTTTATAGGCAACTCAAATGGGGAGGTGTTACAAATAATAAACGTGGAGCAAAAGGTCCTATATAAAAAGTACAACCCATAACCTCAATCCCTGAAGTTTAATTTAAAATAAATTCCTCTGACAAGGAACAGGTGGCTGACAAGCAGTCAAAATCTTGAACACGAAATGTTGATTTGTGCTATATTTGCCAATAATGCTCCAATCAAAGCAAAAAAGGGTTTAGCAGAAAGTTCCCCTGAAAAACTCAGTCTGGTTTTGAGCAAAATATCCACTTTTTGGGCTTCAAGAACCAATCTAAGTTCAAGTGAAAAATCCTGTGTGGAGAATTTTCTGGTTTTTGAACCTGAAAAAATTGGATTTTGCTTTTGCAAATAGGACCAAAGAATTCCTGTCCTCAAACTTCACTTTGTAGAACAACAGCAGCAAAAAATTTATCTTGAAACACTGTACCCATAACTTGTTGAAAACCCTGTTTCGATGATGCTAAAATTAGATTTGATGCTTTCCCTTGTGAGAAATCTCTTCAGTTTACTTACAGCGAAGATTTTCTAATGCAATGGGTGGTGTGAGGAGTCTGGTACATACTGGTAAGCATCGATTGATTTTTTAATACATTGAATGCTTAGTATCCCAGGATGACCAAAATCATGACTTTGGTGGACAACACTATCCAAGATAGTAACCGATTAAGAATTATATGCATTGAGGTAGTTCTGCATAAGGAACTCTGGAGTCAGGGCACAATCGAAAAACATCATCAATAAATCTTTTGTAGAAGAACGAATCACTCCCATCAATTATGCTTTCCACCTGCAATTCCCAGAAAGCACAAAAACAAGCAAGTGTAGACCACAACAAAATTATTCTCCACTGCAATAGCTCTTTACTGTGCGCAAAACTTGCCATTGAATTCCAGATCATGTTAGCTGAGTACCATCTCAGCAAGGTGAACAATGAAGTCAACTATGTCTTGTGGAAACTTACCAGTGACAAAATGCTTTAATGCTAGCAGGCCTCATTCATCGGGGTTGCCAGGTTATAGGCATTCAATATCAATAGTAAACAGAAGAACATCTCTCGGGAGGACCATGTCAGGCAAGGATCAGCGGAATAGAATTCAGATGGTTTTTTTGATCAAGTAGAATAGGCAGCACAACTTGATGAAGCTATTTAGCATCAGGAGATTAATATGGGCCTTTGCTCCCTTGAACTTCTGTAGTTGATTCCTTAATTTGCAAAGCTTATTCCTTTACTAACTTTACAGTGTAATGTTGGGCAATTAACAAAATGATATAATTAAAAATTAATCATTCCACATCCATTCCATTATGGGTGGTTGAGGTGTTTATATGTTCATACTTCATTATCCTAATATCCTCCATAACCTTTACCAGCAGGAAAAGAGGCTAAAGGGTGACAAGCCTAGTTCAAATTTTCAAATAATTATTTTATTTATTAAAGCATGTCCCTCCCCCTTAACTAACAATTGTTCTTGGTATTGATTACTAACTTAATTACATTGGGTCCTCGCTCCCTTATTCCTTCATTTTCATATGTCCATGGTTTCCAATGGTCCTGATTTTTTACTGATTATCTACATGCAGATTATTCTTTTCTGGGAGATCTCTGCAACTTTTGCAAACTTACACAATATTATATAATGACTCAAATATTTATTTGTCATTGGGTGCAGTGCTTCCTTGTTTTTATATCTATTCTCAAAATGAGTCACAACCATCTCAGGGCAGCAGGGCTTTGTCAGCTTTGCATGCATCTGTGGATTATCAAGCAGCACAGAACTATGATGCTGAAGATGCACGGGATGGAACCTGGGAAGGAGAGGAATATGAGCATGCCAGGGCCTTGAATGTGGATAGAACCTATCTTAAGTTCAAGAAGAGGCTTGACTGGTACCCAGAGCAATGTATCAGGTATTTAGTTACAATACAAGTTGGTAGTCGATGTGAAAATTGATTATATTACTTAAAAAAGGCAGAGAAAATGAGTTTTCTACTTTGATGTTTCCAAAGAAGTTGCTTTCCTAAATATTTCCAGAAATGTGTATAAAGCTTCTGGATTATGTTGATTCTTAAAGTGGGTTTTCTTTTCAGATATTGCTTTGGAGGTCAACCACTGTTGGCAAATAAAGATCAAGGAGATCCCGGTTTTTGTACGCTATGTGGAGGGCCTCGAGTTTATGAAATGCAATTGATGCCACCTCTTCTATATTACTTGCAGCAGGCTTGCAAGGATACAGAGTCATTGTATTTAGCAAATAATTGGGAATGGCTGACACTTTTTGTATATACATGTGCTCAGGTACGTAAAACCATTTCTTATCTACATCCTTTTTTATTAAATACCTTTAGCAGACTTTTAATGTAATTTTCATTTGCAGAGCTGTTCAGGAACCACAAGAGATAGCAATGGGGAAACAGAATGGCTTGTCGTAGAGGAAGCCACCATTATTCAATATGAAACATGATTTTATATTTCCAATTTCACATTTGTTTAATTAATTGTTGAATTATCCGGCAGAAGCAATTTCTCTGAGGATGGGGTTTTGATTTCCCACAAAATAATCAATCTTTCATCTGGGCAAAAAATCAACATCTTACACACATTACAATATTCAAGATTCTGCCCGGGGATCTGCTGATCTGAATCAGTATTTTCAACAATGGAACATTGTTCAATATCTTCATCAGATCTCAAGTCAGTTATTATAAAGTAAACTATTTTTTAATCTGTAGTTAGCAGTGGATTTTGAGGACTTTGAATGTGTGATTTTTTAGGTACATGTTAGTTGATATACTCATGCTTTCTCTAAGGCATTCAATGTGAAACTTCTTCTGAAGAATTATGGCCATGAATTTGGATTGTAAAGATCAATGGTTCGTGTTTAATAAAAAGGCACATGTAATAAGATGAGAGAAGACTTGTCTATAGACTCTTAAAACAGCGGAGAGTGGTTTTATGTTAATTGAGATTTCAATATCTAGTATGGAATAATTATTTGTGCTTGGATGGAATTGGTTTATACTATAGCAGCAAAAATCATTTGAGGAAAAAAACTGGCAAATCAGAAGTATAAGATTTTTTGAAAAAATAGAGAAAAATCGGATTAAAAAAAAAGGTAAAAAAGTGTAGAAAAAGAAAAAGCTTTTTGTTTTTTTTCTTTTAAAATTTAATTGGTATTTCATGCTTAGAGATATAAGAAAAAAATAGAGAAAATCAGATTAAAAAAGGTGAAAAAGGTAGAAAAAGAAAAGCTAACAAAAAACCCATGAATTGATTTAAAATAGAGAAAATCGGATTAAAAAAAAGAAAAGAAAAAGTGTAGAAAAAGAAAAGCTTTTTGTGTTTTTTTCTTTTTAAATTTAATGGTATTTTCATAGCATAGAGATATAAGATTTTTTGAAAAAATAGAGAAAAATCGGATTAAAAAAAAAGGTAAAAAAGTGTAGAAAAAGAAAAGCTGAGAGCAAACAAAATAGAGTTTAACCCATGAATTGTATAAAATAGGATTGTGTTGTTTATATTCATATTGCTGATTGCATTGCACAAAGCATACTTCATAGTGCATAAATAATAACTAGATGGTTATAGTTTATAAGATTTCAATTACAATATAGTACGTACAAAGTCAACCTATAAATTAAGTATGAAGTTAAAAAAATTAAACATTGCCAATGACTCTTGCTACTACAAATAGAGCTATTCTAAAGGGTTGGAGGTCCTGATGTTGAAGTTTGACTATCCAAGTTGGCCTTTAGGATCTCAAAATCCTCAGGCCCAAGAAAGTTATTAAAAAGACAATTTTTTTTTGGTTGAGAAGACATCATAAATTACAAAATGGTAATCAATTGATTCATATTTGCGATCTAACAATACTTGCAATTTTTAGAACAATATCAAAGAGAACTATATGAAAGAGTGAAGGAAAAAACGGAAAATTGTTATGACAAAGGAAGCAATTGCAAAGTTCAACTTAATAGATTTTGAATCATATAGTTCAAGATAAAATAATAGAAAATGCTTTTGAAACAAAATCTTGAGTCTCAAAAGACCATAAATGATATTGAAATGTTTTCATTGATAATTGTTTTAGCAAATTTGTAAAAGAGTAAAGAGTGTTAAATATTTTTTCATTGGATAATAAAAACCTACTAGTGCAAAAGAAGAGAGCAATTATTTGAGTCATAATTGTAGCTATTATTATTCAAGTAATTTTTCTTTGATTTTGCATATAAGTGTATGATGGAGTTAAAAACATTGATGGACTTTGAGTTGAGGATTTGAGAGATTATAGGTACAAGTTTCAATAGAAAATCAAAGCATGAGGAACGTTCCTTTTCAATGGGACAATTGTTGTTGAAATCTATTTGGATCACTAAGTAAAAAATATGAGGCTTGCTTCGAGAGGGATTAAGATAAGCCCATGAGACTAGGGCATGACTTCTCTCAAGGCATGTATTAGTTTCCCTGATACCTATTTAAGATGCATGGATTGCTACACTATATATGTTTCAAGCATTCATGTACTACTATTGTACTCCTTGTAGGCTTGCATGGATTGCTACACTATGTATGTCTCAAGCATTCATGTACTACTATTGTACTCCTTGCAGGCCTTTTGAACCTCCATGTATATGACGATCCTAAATAGAATGTAGTTCTCGAACAAGTGTAGGGCATGCATTTAACCATTGAGTTTTGCCAATTAACAAAACATTAAGTTTGCAAAATATATAAGAAATTTAAATAGAGCCAAAACAATTCTTCATATTGATACAAAATACTGCTATAGTTCATCTTTTTAGTACAAGTTGATTTCTATATTTTTGATAGAAACCATTCTTCTTCCAGTTCCACAATTTCTATATACTATTATGTATATACTTTGTTTCCCACTTGATTATAATTGTCACTACCCTACCCGCTTGTTATTAAAACTTGATGGCCAATATCAAATTGAAGTCCAAATTATAACTTTGTTAGCATATGGAAAGGAAATTTATCCCAACCTAACCTTGATAAACTAAACAACCACCTTGGTATTATTGTTAATTGAAATGTTAAAATTCTTTTGAATAGTCAAAATCACAAGAATTCAAAGAAAACAAACCTCTTTAGGTTGATATCAAGCCAATAGAGTTTCGTTTTAGTTTAATCTAGCTTTCTATATTTACTTTTAGCAAGTACTCTTATAAGATTCAGATATGTTAAAAAAAAGGATAAAGAGCCTTACTAAGTATTTATGATATTGTCTACTATTTCCCACTAAATTATGTTTTTGAATTTATATACATGGAAAGCATTACTACAAGCTTAAGGCAAATGATAGTAACATGGAATATAGAGAAAAAGTAGCACATCCCTTAACCATTCCTTGTTAGTATCCTTACATCAAACGTAGAAGCATACCAAAGAATGAGTCTCTGTTTTAATGTCCTTAACATCTATTAGAAATAAACATCCATTCAAGGTCGCCTACCTATGATTTTCCTTAACAACCTGATGAAGTATAGCGAATATTTGATGGTGAACCACATTCTAGCAGCGAATGCTCAATTCTGTGCTAAAAATCAATGAAAAAACTTGATTAAATAGTGATTTTGTGTGGTTAGGGTTTCGTGACAGGTTGGTTGGATAATTTTTTGCGATTTTTAAGTAATTTTTTTCACAATTTAAACCCTTAAAAATTGTTGAACATCGTTTGATTAAATTAGAATTTTTTGAAGAAAAAATTGTTTCAATTGAATTTTTTTTAAAAATTAAAGTTTTTGCGATTTTTTTTTTTTCTAAAGATTTATGCTTCTAGAATTTATAAAATGAATAAATTGATATGACAAGTACTTAATAGCATAAGTACTTGTGTTGAGCATCTCACATTTATGTTTGAGTTTTGATTTGACAAAAATGTGGTTTATCAAGCCTTTCAAAAATATACTCTATAAATCATATTGTAATTTGACATTCTAAAGATGCAATATATCTTAGCTTAAAGGAAAATGCTAGAAAATAAGATGAAAGTCTACATGATAAAATTTGAAGTGCCAAATGCTACAAATGCAAATCGAAAGCAATAATTGCAAATGATTATTTGCAAAGAAGTAAAAAAAATTTGATACATGAAAAAGAAAAATAATTAGATGTATTTTTGTATGTAGAGATTAGTATATAAGCATGGTATAAATTAAGCAATTAATTTTCATAGAATTATAGAAAACTAGATATTGAAATCTTCTTACTAATACTTAGAAGTTCTAATGTGTTTATTCATGTTTTTCATTTGGTTTTTTTTTAATTGTGAGAAAAGGTGTGTTGTACGTTTCACACAATGTTTATAATATAAAATTAATATTTATTTGTGGTGTATTTATAAATCTAGAGAAACATGTATCACATAGGTTAGATATTTTTGGTTTGCACATTGAGAAAATATTTAATATTAAGATGAGAGAACTTAATATCAAAAAAATAAATGGGGACATGGTTTTGTAAGTTTATGTTTTAGAGGTGTAGTTTATGTAATACCACTTGGTGGTTTTGTGCAAGATTATTTTTTATAAAAGTAAGCATATGAGTAGTTGAGGTGATTTGTGTAATCTTTGGTTTGATAATTAAAGTTGATTGAACATCTCTTGTAGGTTGCATATGTGAGGAGAGGAAGCATGGATCGAGATGTGTGGTTATATGATTTTCATTTTATTTGTTTATGTGGAGTGAAATTAGGGAGATTGATGTTTTAGAAGCCTTACATGGCGACTCTATAAGTGTATTGTAATATTTGTTCATGTTCAAGAGATAAAACATTGAGTGTGAATGTTTTTGAAGGTCGAGTTTTTTTCATTGAGAGTTTTCTTAGGGTATATCTTGTGTCATCTTGATAGTATGTTCATCTTTTTTTTTTTTATAGTGGATTATGAATGTTTTGCATATTTTTTTCTTGGGGTTATGTGAAAATAGTTTATTATGGTTGCAATTCTTTTAATTTGGTATCAAAGTTTGGTTGCTATGTAGTAGAAGGAAAATTTTTCATAGTTGTTAATTCTTGATAAGAGTGGAATCTTGTTCGGAGTTGAATATATGACCTTGTAGGAAAATAATGATGGGATTTTCAAGGTTATAGATATGTTTGTAGACAAGTTGGGTTGTTGCATATATGAGGTTTTGAAGATTTGACAAGTAATATTTCTATTTAGTCTCTTTTAGTGAGGGTTGTGGGGATGAGATTTTGTTGACCTCCTAGATAAAAAATGGACCTTACCTTTTGATAAAAAAATTATAGATCCATATAAAACATGACTATGTTTGGCATCAAATTTATTTTCCATTTTCATGCCCTTAAAGGAATCTTTGGAGGAATTTATTTGTATAGTCACACAAAATCTATACGATTGTAAGGATTCACAATCATAATCGTTAGATAGATAATCAAGTATAGATAATATTTGTAGAATATTTTTGATTTGTGATGTCAACAATGATCAAAAGTTTGTAATTTTTTTAATAAAATCCCCTAGTCATGCCCTTAAGCACAACCAACCCATAGGGGCATATGCTTAGTGAATGGAGCACCAACTAGGTGACACGATCTATTGTTGGCAACAATTGGGTTGCTAGTCTTAGCCACCTCCACTAATAGGAAATACCTACCCACCATCGAATAAAGTAAATCACCACCTTTGTTATTTTTCCACAAGGTTGCCATTGCCACCACTGACAACATGAGAGATCATCGACCCCTAACCACCCATTTTTAGTTTGAATGCCATATGAAGGAATTTTTTTAAAACATAACTTTCACCTAGAGAGTCAATTTTTTGTATTTTTATGGCCAACACAAACTCTCTTTGAGTACTACATTGTGGTATTAGTGATTTTTTAATTTTTATTTTAGTTTAAATATAACTAATTAGTTGTAAACTAATTTTTCTTTCATTGATTCAATAGATCATATTTTGTGCCCATGGTTTCTAATTTTGTACTTATAAATGATAAAATATTTTTTGAACAATTTGTAGTGGACCATTTGTTGATGGCCAAATTAACACATGTAATGCAAGAAAGATAAAAATCCACCTTGCCTCTCTTGAAAAAGGTAATTAATCATAAGAGCAATCACCTTCCAAGGTCCTGGGAGTCGGGTCACAACCTTGTTGTCTAGTTGAGTGGTATGGTTGTTTTGTTAAAGAGGCTTGTTGGTCTTTAACTCGAACTATGTAAATATGATTATTCCTTAACTAGATCTAATCTTTAATTATATAGGGTTTAAATAAAGTCCAAAAGATAGATCAAATAATACAAGAGAACACAAAGATATTAATCATTATTATACCAATTTATCTATTACTAGAGAGACATTTGATAAAACTACAAACAATTACATCTGTGATACACAATCCAATTTATCCATAGTGCTATATTCAGATGTTACTCAAAGTTTATGACAATATTCATTCATTTCAATTACCATATTCATGCACAAATTAAAGTGAAATTTTATCGAAATACCATTTATCTCTCAAATAATAACAAATTAGATTAACGAGAAAAATACCATTTGCATGTAGGAAGAAATCCCAAATTGGCAGAACTAGATCAATTTCTATTATCTTCTTGAATCAAAAATTTTACAATCCCAAGTAAACTCCACTGGTACATAAATTTATCCTTTTTGAGAGTAACTTCTATGAAAACTGTCTAACTATGACTATGTAATGAAAATACTTTATGAAAAATCTACTCAAGTTGGACCTCCAACCTAATTCTTCAACTTTCAGACCTTTGAAATGAGAGGAAAAATACATTAAAGGAATCTTTTCCCTCACAAATAACATGCAAGACTGATAGTGCACCCACCATGCAAAAATCAGACAAATCAAGATACTCTCCATTATGAGCCATAATTTGCATGCAAAGAGTACAACTTTTCAAATAAAACTCCAGTTATCTTCAGTTCTAATATGATGCCTCATTTTGAATGAATAAAAGAATAATGGAATGGAATATTATTAATTTAAATATCCACTTATTCATTTTTGAGATTGTAGCCGCTTATATTCCTCAAAATTAGACAACACTTGGTCGATCAACTTTGTATCTGGCCCATCAACCCATTCTATTTTGAACTTGGTCTTTTCAAAAATATTTGATGTCCCAATTATGTATCTTTCTAATATTTGAACATCATCTTTGACCCATCTAAAATCTACTTTGATATTCATTAATTTATCCAAAACACTCTTATGTGCTTCTTGTGCTAGGGCCATTTCTTCCTTTTATCTTCTTGTTCCAAGTATTCTTAATAGATTCTAATGTGTCTAATCCATGTTTGTCTTGTAATAGAATATATGGGCTAATAATGTTGACTATAAAACTCAAAAATTTGAGGAATTTTCATACAACTCTGTGCAATTCCAACAAATTTAGCCTGTGTTCAACTATTAACTCCATTTTGAAGGATATTATATTAATAATCTTCTTAATAAAACTTATATCTTCATCTCCCAAAATGGCCTTCGTCTTTAGCTCTTGTGGTCCCAACTTGTCTGATTCTTTGAGGTGTTTCAAGTCTTGCTTGTATTTTTCATCTTCATCCCTCATGTCATCAATATTTATTTGCAATTCTTCCTCCAAATTATATGCCTTTTCATATTGCCGGTATCCAGAAACCAACAATTCTTCCATCTCTCTTCTGATCTTCTCAACCCATTTATCCAAAATTTGAGATTTTATTTTCATTTCATTCAGGGAATTCACCTCCTTCCAAGTCATCAAAATGAGAGCTTCAAATGTGGTACTATGTTCAGTCATAGGGGAAACTAAACCCCTTATAAATGTCTTCATTTGCTCTATATGTGCTTTAAGTTCATCCTTGCTCTATTTATCTTTAGTCATCCTAGCCTTAACTGAGCCAACAACTAGATCCAAAGGTGTCATCCTACTCTTTCTTATTTGCTTCTCAAGATTGATTGTAGACATTTGATAATCTATCTCTTGTAGCTATTTTTCATCCTTGTCTACAATGGGAGTAGCAATTTCTGCTATTAATTCCCCTAATTCATTCACTTTGGTAGCATGGAGAGTCCTTCAAATTTTCTTTGGTTTGGTCTTTTCCACCTCTATCACCATATCTTTCCATCTTAGAGGTTGGACAACCACTTGTTGCCTCTTCTCCAAGTTCAACTTTAACTATGAGGGAGCTAAGGAATGAGTGTAACCCTGTTGATCACTTGATTGTCCTTTTAGTTCCTCCCCATGTTCCTCACGTATTTCCATTGATGAGGATACTTTTACTTTCTCTTGCTGCTCCACATTCTCAATCAAATCTTGTTGTTCCTCCAAATTCAACATATGCTCTTCTTCTTTCTTTTTCCCTATGAGTCTTTGACTTTTCTTGATCATCATGGACTTGTTGACTCATAGGATCTTGTTCCTCTTTCAGTTGTTGTTGTTGTACATCCACTAGATCCTCTTTCTAGATATCTTTATCCCTTCCATAGGAGTATCTTTCAAAGTTCATATTCTATATCCATTCGATCACTCTTTTGAATCTCCTCCTCACCTTGTTGCAAAGGTGCCTATTGCTATTCATGCTCTAGAAGGGTAGGTGAAGGAAGGTATGTTAAGTTCACTACCTCAACAATTGGTGTCTCTACCTTAGTATCATTTTCTAGTATTGACCCTATAGTAACCTTTGTAGGGAGGACTTGGGCAATAGGCATTACACCGAGTTTTGATACCACTCCCGCTTCTACAACTTTATAAGTTACTAAAGTTCTTTTGAAGACCTTTCTTACATTATCCATTATTTCCTCTGTACCAGAGACTTATTGAGTATGCACTTTTTCCTTCCTCTCTAGTCTTTTATATCCTATGGGAATTGTTGAAGGAGACCCCTCTATAGCTCTTTGTTTCATCCTTTTGTGTTGATTTTATTTAACCCCAAAACTTTTAATCCTCAAATCAAATCCATGCATTACTACAATCCAATTTTTTTTCAAATATAGAATAAATAGAAGGATTTTCCTTTTTAGGACAATCTATTAGATCTAATGTTTTATTATCAAATTTTTCTATATCATACATTGAGTCTAATATTTGTCCACCATTAGACAATCCTTCAGGAATGTCATCTCTCATCTAAAATTCCTTCAACTAAAAGATTGTCAATTTTGTTGTAACTTCTCTTTCTAACTTCAAAGTTATCTTGAGATCAACCCATAATCTTCTATGTTTGACTTGTGAAAGGGGAACATGGAAGGAATAAGAGCCTTCATTTTACCTTCATTTCTAATCCATCTTTTGTTTAGATATCTTAGATTCCCGTTTATATCACTTTTATACACTCCAACTGCTTCTTCTTTAGTTACCATTTTTAGTGGAGTGTATGGAGGTAAGTCAAATACTACTTTGATCATGGGTGAACATAAGTCTATTATTTCAATTCCATGAGTCATAGCACTTCCTATCTAAGGGGTTATAATGTTGAGCCACAACCAAGATAAGTTATAGGCATTGTATTGCCATTGGGAAGGATGCCACATGTGCTAATCCTGAGTTGACAATATTTTGAGACCTTGGAGAGGCATCCTAAAAAAATGTCTCTTCCTTGAAAGATTACATGTTAATATGTCCTAATTTAGTATATGTGATCTTCATTACCTCATAGGTGAACCTTGATATGCTTGGGACTCCCTAGAATTTATACTTCATGGTCACAGGGAGTTTATCAGCCTTAGATCTCTTCTCTTTTCTTTCTTCCTTTTCTTCTTGAGATACTTCCCCTCTAGCAGAGCCTTCACTGATATCACACATTTAGAATACCTACAAGAATAATAAATACCTTTGATAATTCACTTTGTAACTCTAATTTGATAAATTTCCAACATTTCATTAGAATTCTCATGTTTTAAGGAGAGTTTGAGCCAAGGCAGGATAAAGGATTTAAGCCATAAGTAATTTGAGGTCAATATTCCCATTGAGTTCCACAACCCCGTAGGGAAACTAGAAAATTAACTGCCTTTTAGAGTTAATTACATAAATTGTATCCAAAAACGAATCAAGGATCTTTACTTAAGATGTTCAATTGGGGTTTGAAACTCCGACAAGACATTGGTTATTACTGGAATTCACTAAGGACCTGTTTGGCTTCTTGTTGTTCTAAACACCTTAAGTAGATACCTTCAATATTATTTCGAAATAAATCCCTATTCTTTATCATGTAATTAACACTTTTTAATCTTAATGCCCTTCTCTGTGTAGAATTTAGTCCTTTAGGAAACTTATTGTGTAGCAAGAGAAAAATCAACTTTGCATACCATGGGTCTTTGGTGAAAGATTGCATTGTGTATTTTTTGCAACTGATGTGGGGATCCATCTCAACCATGGCTTGTGATAAACCTTGTCCACGAACCAGTTTCATTGGTTGGATTTCTAAATCAAACTCTTGCAATATAGCCATTCATTTTCCCCTTCTTCCTCCAAGTTCACTTTGCATCAATAACGACTTGACAACATGATCTGGGACAACTACAATAGTTTTATTGCACAATATATAATGTTGAAACTTCTTAACAACTCTTACCAACATAAAACCTTATTTGTCTAGGGGAGGATACCTAACTCCTGTATTTTAAAGGGGTAAATCATAAAATCATTGGTCATTCATCTCCTGCTTCCTTCCTTTGGGTTAAAACTGTTGCACAAGAATGTTCTGACACAAATGAATATATGTAAAATGACAACAAATAATTGGGACTTGTTAAAACTAGTGCTTTAGAGATAGATTGCTTGATCTAAGAAAAAAATCTCTTGGCTTTGTTGCTCTACTCTATTTTTGCATATTTTTTCATCATGTCATTGTGTGGTTTAGCAATATCTGCAAACCATGTTATGAATTTCCTTACAAAATTGATTTTTCTGAAAAAACTGTCTCATTTCCTTTTCTACTTACCGGCATAGGTAATTGCAAAATGGAATCAACTCTTTCAGGATCTATTGAGATCACATTTTCAAAAATTATATGCCCTAAAATTTTACCTTCAAAAACCCCAAAAACACACTTCTTGGAAGGATACAACATATTTTTTGCATCTTTCAAAGAATCTTCTAAGGTCCATGGGGTGATTATTCCTATTTTTTGAAAATACAATAAGATCATCCATTATATAATAATGTATTTTCTATTTAAGTCCTTAAATGCTACATCCATGGCTTGTTGAATTGTGGCTCCTATGTTGATTAACCCAAATGGCATTGTCCTATAGGCAAATGTTCCCCACTTGGTTATGAAAGTTGTCTTCATTCTATCTTCATACTTTACCAATACTTGATTGTATCCCAAATGCTCATCTAAAAAGGACATCATCTACGAACCATTTACAATCTAAAGTACTTTATCCAATGATGGTAGGGGATAATTATATTTTTTAGAGGCTCTATTTAGGTTCTTGAAATCAACACATAACCTAATTTCCCCATTTTTATTTCTCACTGGAACTAGATTGGCTCCCATGTGGAATGCCTTACTGGGAAGATTATATTGGTTGAAAATAGTTTCTACACTCCTTTGAAGATTAATTGTTCTATCAAGACAATGACTGGTCTTTGCTTTTGACAGAAAGGTTTGACTTAAGGATTTAATGGGATTGTATGAGTTGTAATGGAAGTATCAAAGGTTTTGAGATCCTCATATCCCCATGCGATTATATCAATGTACTCCTTTAGTAATTTAATTATCTCATCTTTTTCTCTCTTCAGACAAGACTTACCTATAAAGAAATTTCTCTCTAGGCCTATTTTCGTTTGATTTAATATTTTGTATCTCCCTTCATCTATCTCAGGGGGTATTTTGTCCCTAGCTCTAGGGTCTGAGTCAAATATAATTTCTAATGCCACCATCCCTTTTAGAATATTGTGTCTTGAGATTGACAATACACCATCTCACTCATAGGGATCTTTCTCAAATTTATCAATGATTTGTCCTTCAAAAAATCTAGAACTCGCGATAAAACTTAGAATATGTTGGTCATCGTTAAACACTTGAAAATTCTTGATGTTATTTATGATAGTCAAAGTGGGTACTGTTAAGAAATATTTAACTAGCTCCCTTTGGGTATATTTTTCTCCATGCGTCGGCCCGTGCATCACAAGGTCAGCTTGGCCTTTTATCAACGTTTTTCTCTGCCGCTCCACGTGTCTACTCCTCGCAACTCTGAGTCTCGACATTCCTTTCGCATCCCAGCAAGCTCCGCTATGCTTCCACGTGTTGCAGCTATGAGATTCTTTTGATCATGTTTTCTTGCTACCTCGTCGGGCTCCGAAAGGCTGCCATGAAGCCCTCATTCCTAAAAGGTTATGGTGGGTCCCACGATTACTATTTGCAGTGTATACTTGCTACGTGTTTTCCATTTGTAAATCTTTTAGTGCGGAGATGAAGTAGCAACCGCAGGCAGCAAAATGCTGCCACACATCTCTTTTGCGCCCAACTGGTGATGGTTCCCTCCATTGTTGATGAAGGCTCCACTCATTTGACACGTGTAGCATTAACGCAAGTCCTCAGCAGCAAGCGGAGAGAGGTTCATATGGGTAGCGAAAGGCTACCACGTGCCTAACCAGCGGATCTCATATTCGTGCGAAGGACCAGATGAACTGAATAATGCTATTGGTCGCTATGTGTCATAATCATTCGCACAAAGGGGTGACACTTGTTTGATCGAGCCTTGCCGGGACCACCACTATCATTTGCAGGGGATGCACCCGTACCTGGGATGACCGGATGCTTGGTTCCTGATCATTTTTGTTGCAACGACTTTGAGAATATTTTGATTCTGGCATCATTGTCGAGGATTGCAAAATATTTTTTGTTGCTGCTCTCTGAAGCGGTGGGATGGTTTTCTACTATATATACTTTTCTTTGTTATGAGAAAAGGGTCCAGAATTTGAGGAAAACACTGGTTTTAGTTAAAGACGCCAGACCTTTATTGTTATTTTATTGGATTGCAAAAAAACTCTTAAACTGTGCCAATTGTTCGGCCTTTCTATTTTTTCATGCTATTTGATCAAACTATAAACTATGTTTTTTATTTTTTGGACAATTCATTTAAGAACTTCTATATATGTTGAATGCAAGTTTGCTTACCTAGATCATGTCTAATGACTCTTCTTGGCAGTAGGAACATATGCAATATTATTTTATGTCAATGAATGAATTGTCTATCTTATCATCTTTGAGTCTCTGATCTTTTGGAACACTACAACACCATTCAGGCCCTTAGATCTACGATTTATCGTGCCTATCTTTAAGTCTTGGTGCATCACCTTAGGTTAGACTTAATTTTATTATATCTACTTCCTTTTCCCTTTCCAACCCCCATTATAGAAGAAGCCGACTTCTCTAAAAATCTGGAGGTTACTCATTTTAGCGCAAAAGGTCCCCCTTAAACTGAGTTTCCCATAAGGCATTGTTACCTCATCAAATTTTTGCGTCAACAATTTGTTCCTTTTTCTGGCACGCCTAGTGGGACTGAGCTTAAATGACATTGCATTTTAGAAGGGTGTATGAGCCATCGATCTGTAACTAGATCTCAAACCGCAGGCAACCCTAGTTTACTAGTACCTCCCCTAGGGACAGTCCAAGTTGCAAATCAACTAGTAACCATTTCATTCCCGCCGCCTATTTCTCTCACCATGTTGTTAGCCGCCAACATAAATTATGTGGCATGGGACGCCGGAAGTCCCCTAGTAGCCCCGGTAGCACCCCCTGTCTAGGGCGCTATCCCAGTTTTAGCCATGAAAGCTATACCAAAGTTTGTCAGAGACAACTCAAGAACACCAATAGAACATTTGCAAGATGTGGCACACATATGTCTAGTACATGGGATTACAATGCAAAATGTAGCCCTAAGGCTTCTTGCCGCGTCTTTTAAAGGCAAGGTACTAGATTGGTAACGAACGCTGACACCTAATTAAATTCGCACCTGGGACGAGCTCGGAGACCCATTCTATGAGAGGTTCTCAAATGACGAAGATTGTTCTTCATTGTATTATCAACTATTTGTCATAAAACGAGCCACCCAGGAGGCTCTGACGGACTTTAATGCCTGATTTCACACAAATTGGTAGAGGATTTCTGTTACTATACGCCCAACTCCTAAGTTGGCGTTTATATTTTATCTAAATTCCATCAATTCTGACATTTTCGTGATGATCAAGTCTTTGGGAGGAGCTACTCTACCCGATGCTTATGGTATCGCTATCAAAACTGAGAATAATTTAATAGATTGCAAAAAATTGCCTCCTCTACCTATTATGTCGATATTTCTTGAAATATCGATCTCCGCGCAAGAGGTCGCGTCAATTAGCGCGCCTGCAATTGCTTAGTCAATGTACACATATGTGACAACCCCACAAAATGTGGCCTCTACATCAAGTTCTTCCAAAGATGAAATGAGCAATCTCAAAGAGATGTTGCGAACTATGGAAAATCATATAACCACTCTCAAGCAGAACCAATCAACACCTCTGAAGCCTGCGTATCAAAACTATCAAGGAAGATGGTCTTTTTATCAGCAGAATCAATACCAGGGCATGCCTTGCACTAATCCACCAACCCTGACTGCAAACTAAATGGTGTCGGTGCCTACTCCATTGACGAGCACATCACCAAGCTCGAGTAGGGAATTAACCGCAGGGCAGAACAACCTTATTGATGATATCAATCTGTGGTGCTTCCCTTGCAGCGATGCGCATATGCCCCAAAACTGTCCACGTGACAACTTACAACAAAAGGTGGCGGAGCAACGCATCCAAGGTGTGGCAATAGAACACGAGGGTTATATATATGCTTCACCACAAATGGAGAATGCGGTTCTTACCGTGCAAATGCAAGGAATTTCTTTAGAATAAGAATCTGATATTGCTCTTAATCACACACTTTTCTCATGGATGGAGGAGGAAGAAACGGTGTTTGCTAATGACACGTTTATATCCAAAACACCGCAAGTGCAATATGATTATAACATGCGCTCAAAGAGGAGATTCACCGATGAGTTAGTTGTTTCACATCCAGCTAGCCTACAACTCAAGGGTGTTTCTGATCAGATTCCTAGTACTTCAACCATCCTGTCACCATCTCAACCATGGAAGGAAATTATTATAGCAGGAACCAAGGAGTAGAAACCTCCGAGTTTGTCACCTTTTAATGTGGTAGAACAATTGAAGAAATCATCCGCTAATGTGTCTCTATGGGACATTATAGCTATCCCAGAACAAAATACGCTATTACAAAAGGCGCTTCAAGAAGAGGTCAACCTGACACCAACAGAGCCGTTTGCCAGTGCAAAGGTTGTTTATCAAATACCGCTGGCTAAAGTCCTTACAAACAATACAAAGGAATCCCCTGTCGAGGATGGGAATAAGTTAAAACCTCAACCCTTCTTCTTGACTCTATTTATAGGAAAGAAGTTATTGCACAATGCTATGATTGATTCTGGCGCTAGTACCACGGTTATGCCTAAACAGAGAGTTGAAGCTTTAAGACTCAGCTACGAACCTATGAAAAGAGGGGTAATGCAGCTTGATGGGAACAAAGTTGAGACCGTAGGTGTCATCAAAGCACTTCCTTTAACTCTATTCGCTTTCCCTAGTATCACGGTGCCGCAAGACACTGTGATCATAGATGTTTCTCCTATGTTTGGTCTCTATCTATCCCGATAATTTACTTCAAAGGTGGGTGGATACCTGTCCTTAGATTGGTCACATCTGATACTCAAGACCAAGCACGGTGCAAAAATGAAGATAGAATCAGAGGCTTTACATTTTGAACATGTAGTGGATGAAGAAAAGGTGAGCGGAGACCGGAATGACAAAGAAGATGCTCTTTTGAGTGAACACATGGAAAATGATCCTTTCAAAAATTATCATGCTACAAGATTAGGCACCTATGTAATTTATGATGAAGACCAAGTGCTTCCGAAGGTGGCCAAAGAGTCTAAAGGTAGCCAAGCAAATGAGCTTTGGACACTATACTTTGATGGAGCAAGAAGCAAAGTGGGTGTTGGAGTAGGGATATATCTAATATCCCCACAAAATTAAAAATTGTTGAGGTTTCTCCGCTTTCATTTCGCTTGTTCAAAAAATGAGGCTGAATATGAAGGATTGGTACAAGGTTTAAGCCTGGAAAAATGAATGGGCATAAAACAATTAATCGTGTTTGAAGATTTCGAACTAGTAGTCAACCAAGAATTTCTGCGGCAAAGAATTTTTGCATGAGATCCTATCGGCACCAAGTCTGGGACCTAATTGATGGTTTTGAAGCTTTCAACATCAATACTATTCCCCGAGGACAAAACATCAATGCAGATCGCATGACAACGATTGGTGCTCAGTTTGATCCTGTCTCTGACCTTATACATAACAAACATTCAGTACGAGTACTAATTTGACCAGCAATCCCTGACAATGATCAGAGTTGGCAAGTTTTTGAAAGCAATGACCACATCACCCCGTTTATCCAAGACTTAGGGGAGTTCGTCGATCAGCTTCAACCAAAGATTGCCGAAGCTTATGAAGGACAAATTATGCAACTCAAATCTAATAAACTTCTGAAAGGATTGGTTACTCTCAAAAAAAATTTCAATTGTGATGATGCCTGAAATGATAAATGGAAGTTCGTAGCGAACAAAAGCGATTATGTAGACCTTCAGGTCTCCGATGGTAGGAATCTCCGAGTCGAGAAAAATGTCCCGCATCATGATAAAGAAAGACTCACCAATTTCTGCGAAAAATATGGAGTAGTGGGCTGGTCCTATGATGATCTGGAGGGATATGATCCTAATATCATTCAGCACACTATTGAGCTAACAAAAGGTGCAAAACCAGTCTGACAAAAATAGAGGCTAGTCAACCCTAAAATTGAAGTGCTAATGGTGCAAGAGCTAACTAAGCTCATTGAGTCGCGCATTGTCTTCCTAATCAAGCATAGTACTTGGGTATCGAATCTGGTCCCAGTGCGAAAGAAGAATGGAGATATCCGTTTGTGTGTGGACGTCCGAGACCTAAACAGAGCATCTCTAAAGGACCACTATCTGCTGCCTTCTATGGAGTCAATATTACAAAGGGTTGCAGGATCTGAAATATTTTATCTGGTGGACAGTTTCTTCGGCTACAATTAGATTCAAGTTAAAGAAGAGGATCAACACAAGACTACGTTCACCACAAAGTGGGGAACATTTGCATATGCTAAAATGCCTTTTGGTTTATCCAATGCAGGGGCAACATTCCAACGAGCGATGGACATCGCATTCAGTGAACTAATCAATAAGTTTATTCTAATTTATTTGGATGATCTTACTATGTTCTCTAAATCTAAGGATGATCATTTTGATCACTTAGAATTAGTTTTTCAAAAGTGCCATGAGTTCGGGGTTTCCCTAAATCTAAAGAAATGCGTATTCGGAGTACCGCAAGGCAAGCTATTGGGACACATGGTGTCTAAAGAAGGGGTTTCAATTGACCCTGAATGAATGAAGGCTATCAAAGAACTTCCCCTTCCGATAAATAAGAAAGGTGTTCAGTTTTTCTTGGGTGAAGTAAATTTTGTCAACAAGTTTATTTCTGACTTTGCAGGGATAATTAAGTAGATCACCCTGATGCTAAAGAAGGATTAGACATTCAAGTGAATGACCGAAGCTCGGGAAGCCTTTGAAAAATTCAAGGAAGCTATTTCCACAGCTCCGGTACTATTAATCCAGATCAATCTAAGGATTTTATAATGTATGCATTCAGTAGCAGGTCCAGTATCACTACTGTCCTAACCCAAAAGGATGATGAAGGAAAATGAGAACATCCAGTGGAATTCTATTCCCGAACCCTAAAGGAATATGAGGCGAATTATAATTTCATCAAAAGGCAGGCCTTTGCAATAGTGAAGGAACTTAAAAAGTTCCACCATCTAATTTCCTGCAACAAGGTGCTTGTGTATGGCACACATTCTAGTGTGCGTGAATATATCATGGAAGGAGAGATCACATAAAAAAGACCTAATTGGATCACCAAGATCCTTGAATATGATATTGAGGTTAAGCTTACTAAAAATATTAGAGGAAGAGGACTGTGTGAATACATGGAACAGAACGAGGAGATACCTGCCGCAAAGGAGCAACCAGAGTTTTTTTTATAAATGAACCAGAATCAGAAGGTTGCTGGTTGACTGATAGAATGAGGCTCATGCAAACTGAAAAATATCTGCCAGGTCTCTCATCCCAAAAAAGGAGATATTACCGGCTGCAAAATTGCAGATATATGCTAGTAGAGGGAGTCTTTTTCAAAAGGAATTTCAATGGTGTTCTCCTGCGATGTGTTACTTCAGAACAAGTGAAGAGGATCCTCGACGCGTTCCACAACAGCACTGTGGGTAGACATTTCTCTGCTAAGACCACCGCCATTAAAATCATGCGTGCTGGTTACTATTGGCCTACACTTTTTAGTGACTCCCACTCTTTGGTAAAGTCTTGTAAAAAGTGTCAGTTCTTTACTGACAGAAGGAAGAATTCTGCAATGCCCCTCAAACCCATAGTGGTGGATGAACTGTTTGCACAATGGGGCCTGGACTTCATTGGAATGATTAACCCGACTTCTAGTGCCAGACACAAGTGGATTTTGACCACCACGGATTACCTCACAAGATGGACGGAGGTTGTTTCGCTTAAGAGCGCAACAGAAACAAAGATTGTAGATTTCCTCGAAGAGTTGGTGACAAGGTTCGGTCCTCTGAAGACTATCATTTCAGATAATGCCAGAGCTTTCCTAGGCACAAAGGTATGCCACTTTGCATTAACGAATGACATATTCCTCAAGACATCATCAAATTATTACCCATAGGGAAACGACCTAGCAGAGTCAACAAACAAGAGCCTAGTCCAGCTCCTTAAAAGGATTGGTTCAGAATACCAAAGGGAATAGCATAAAAACCTCCGAGCAGTGCTCTAGAAAAATCGCATAACTCCTAAGTCCTTAAGACTTCGCCTTATGAGTTGGTATATGGGAAAGAGGCGTTACCTATATCTATAGAAATTCTGGCACTCCAATTGTTAAAATCCCTCGAGATAGAACAAAATGGCGCCATGGAAGTTCGGCTTGGCGAACTATTAGAAGTACAGGAAAAAGGGAAAATTCCCTAATAGCCATGACAAACCGTCAACAAGTGGTCAAGCGATGGTTTGACAAGAAAGCTTCTGACTAAGGTCTTAAGTGCGGAGACTTAGTAGTGAAGTATGATAAAAGGGCTGCAAAGCCAGGTCGGCATGGTAAATTTGATAGCTTATAGGAGGGACCCTTTAAAATTATTCAATGCAAAGAACATAATGCTTTTGAGCTAGAAAATATGAAACAAGAACCCTTAGGAATCCCGGTTAATGGGATTCATCTTAAGTTGTTCCATTAGATACTGAGCTCTATTTTTGTACATATGTGAATATGCTTTCTTTTTATTTTCCTTTCTTTGGCCAGTCTTTTTCGAAATTGGTTTGTGCTTCTGCGAAATTAACCCATTATTAAGGAGGGTGGAATATCAGGATTGCTTTACATGAAACACACCCATGTACAGAGAAATAACACATATGCTATAAAAGAACCCATAAAATTGAAGTACAGAATGAAGGAAAGAGCATAGATTTTATTTAAAAGATATATATCTATTTATATATATTCTTTACATTGCAAAATTAGCTGGGGAAGCCATAATCCAAAAATACACAAGTATTCGAGCTATTATATACGCAATATGATAGCCTTTTTCCAGGCTTATATACAAACTATTAGGCTAGTAGTCTGGGAAACAACGAGAAATAGAGAAAGCAGGGAGACATTTTTTTTGGGAGCAGAAGGGGGTTTTCATCCAAAGGCATGGAGGCAGCAATTGACACATTAATGGCAACATCCACCTCTTCCTCATTAGCAGATTCTTCGGCAACACTGGCAACATCATTCGGCACAACCGCCATTGGCAGGGGAAATACCAGGTTCCTGAAGTCAGTATACCAATCTATATTATAGAAAAGTATCACGTTGTAGCTGCGAAACAGGAAATGTAGGGCCTAGGTAACCCTCTGTTGATGCTCATCGCATGTCTGGAAGCGAAATATGCTGAGAAACGACAAGCAAATGACTACAGCTTCTTCTTCGATAAAGCGACGGAGGTCGTTGGCTAACGACAAACCTACTCCATATGCGGCATGAGCAACAACCTCGCCAAGGCCATTCAAGTACTTTTTGGGAAAAAATTCTTTGACCAGCTTTAGGATGAGGGGCTAAGGGACGTTGATGTCTAACATGGATGCCACAAAGTGAGAACATATATCAGTGTTCACTGGATACTTGTCCTCATACTCTATGCAGTCTTTACCTAGAACCCATTTTATGGCTATCGGGACCAAGGAATGCTTATTCTTGGTCATCCGTTTCAGCCTCCTAGTAGAAATCTTCCCTAGAAACGTTGTTTGCAACTTATATGAGGTTAAATGAACTGGAGTATCCATGATTCTGACACTATTCCTATGCTTTTGAGCCAATGCTAAGATCTACCTATCATCTAACCTATGAGAAGACTTGCTTAAACTCTGCTACCAACCTATCACTGCTCAAATGCTAAGTATGATTTCCTCACTACTTACTGGCCTATTTATAGAAAAAATGACAAGACACATGCTAATCCGTTTCGAGAAAATGTGATAATAGTTAGTTTCCAACTTGAAAGGTGTGCTTGCGTTTGCTCACATTTTTTGGCCAATTGCATCTGCAGAGGTATGACTCAATGCGTGCTAGATTAATAAGAGCTAATTAATTAGCTTTAAAAAGGTGGCGCTCATTGATAGTAAGACACACGGTCGTAGGCTATTGTGTCATCTCACAAGCGTTTCCCAGAGCCCAAGGCAATATTCATATCTTTTCAGGTCATGTTCATTTGCTTTGGCGTAATCATTTCAGTCAAGATATTAATTACCAACGTATACTAACGCAAGGTTAGAAAGCAAATTGTCGGCTCGACTTCCAAGGGAATCACATCGTATCACACGATTTCCAAACACAATAATAAACCCTTGCCCCCTCAAAATGGCAAGCAATTCATTTTGCACGAATTGCAAAATTAACGGTACATGCCAAATTAAATGCAAAAGGCATGCTTTCGTCTACTACCTTGAGAAAAGATTGCCAAATATTGCATGAAAAGGCTTAATAATTCAAAGATTTTTCACAAACGCCAAAGCTAGAGGTGCAAGGTTCTTCTTCTTTTGTGTATCTAGAGCTAAGAAAAATTGCAGAGCCAAGAAAAATTGCAGAGGTCTTCATCCAAAGAAAAATGTCGCAGAGTTCATCTCAGCCAATGCAAGAAGAAATTAGCTAGGAGTTGTTTACAGCCATATGGTCATTTGAAGATGTATATGTCTATGAGGATGTGGTGTATGCTATGCCTAATATACCCAGCAGGCCAAAGAGGGCCTATACAGAAGAGCTGAAAAGGCCCAAAGATTGCAGAAACAAGAAAAGGGTTGAGGAGAAATGGGATAATATCTATGATCCACGGCTCGCGAAAAACCCTAAGTCCTTAAGAGAAGCAGCCTGTACAAGGTTGACGGCACCAAAGGCAGACAAATCTACAACAAAGAAAATTTGGTATAGTGGTCTTCCTCAATACATGGTCCCGCTGGTGCACTACTGCCCAGAGATAGTTGACGCTGCCATCCAGTGTTATAACCCTAACACCCACTACATCGAAGGCCGAAACTTAAGGATTCACATCACCTCATAGGCCATCTGGCATATGCTATACATCCCAAACCCAAGTAAAAGAAGAGAGAACATTGAGTCCTTTTATCCTGGCAAATGAGAGAAAACATGGAGGGCGATGAAAAAGAACTCAGAGTTCTTGTTGGAGGAGACTGGTAGGAAAGGCATCCCAACCACTAAACTGCCAAGTATTTTGTTGCCGCGTTGTGCATTACACGAGGACCTACAGGATGCAATGTCCATGCTAGCTTTTGTGTGCGATCGAGACTCCAATGAGAGGGTGGAAACTTTTCAATTGGGACTGACATTCCAATTTCGCAAGAAACATGATACTTTCTCGTATGATTTTGTTGAGTTTATGGTAGAGGAAATGATACGAAAAATAAAGAATTACCCGGCGAAGGGAAAATTTAGGTTTCTTTCTTTCCTGGTTCACATGTTTCTATATCAGAACCTTGATTTCTTTGACTGGTATTTTCCATTATCAATTTTTGATGAGCGAGGTAAGAGGAAACCGGTGTCCACATGGATGCCTTTTCTTTCCACATCATATGATTATTATGCATTTTTGGACTATTTCATAGCTCTGGTCTTGCATGATTTAATCGGAAAGGGCGACATAATTCGGCTCGACAAGGAGCAAACCGGATTTATGCAGAGTTTCACTCCCTCCTGTGACTGGTTCTTAGGAAAGGATTTCACGATTCTCTGGATGCGGAGCTTTACTAGTAAACCTTTCCTACTCCCATCCTATGTCACAAATAGGGTGCTCACACTGGAAGTGTTTCGGCAAGTGTGTATCATTGATTTTACCCTCTGTAGCAACAAAAGTGTCAAGAAGGGATTCTTCTCTTGTTTGAAGAATTTCAAGTCAGTAACTTTAATAAAAAAATAATCGAACTAGTTATTAGAGGATAAACTGGCTTATCTAGGGTTGGTGCTGGTAAATGATAAGTGGGAATACAACCCTTTCAATGACTTGTCGGAGCCACACATAAGAGTTACACATGTTCCCCGACCTTACTGGGAGAAGTGGCATAACCCGCAGGCAGACAAAGATGAATTTTTTGTTGAATTAGTGTGTATTCCTATGCAAGATACTAGAGGGCCATGGCACAAGTTCTACTTTTTTGTCAAGGTGGCCTAGGATAATGTCCACATGGAGTACGACATGTACAATAGGTTGAAGAAGGATGAGGAATGGAGTGAAGAAAAAATAGAGGCTTTCTGGAAGTATCGCCAAGAAACAACACAATTGGATGCCCCTTACAACAATCTGAAGGATGACCAAGAATTTGAAAGATGGTGGAAGGAGGGCCACCCTAGCCCGAACTCTAGTATTAATAGGAACGAAGACCTAGAGGAAGAGTCTAAAAAGCAGGAAGAGGAAGCGGTGACATCGGCCTCCTCTGCGCCAAAGGAGAAAGGCCCCAGACAGCCCGCCTATGTGGCCACGAATGTGCACTTTAACATATCAAGGGTCTTGCATACACTCACTTGGGCTGCTAAACTAGCTAGGTTATCGCTGTAGCAAACGTCAATGACTGCCGAAGCTCGAGAGACCCCACTTGCAAAATGGCAGTGCACAAAGAGTTCGCAAGAACCCGTCGAAAGAAAAGTGCTTGCAGCTAGCCAGGAACCTGAGGTTGAGGAGGAGTCATTGACGATTCTAGAGCCGCCATCGACCAGTCAACAGGTAAAATCCACTCCTTCTTCCCTTGCTTCTCATTCCTTGGTATCTGCCCCTGCCTAACTGGCAATCCCTACCATGAGTGTTGGCCCTCTGCCTTGCACTTTTAATCCAACATATTTAGGAGGTTTTGCCCAATTTTTGCAAACTACTATGCTTGTCCTTACTCCTCCGAGGACCCTTACACCCGCCGCTGCCGCTTAGAGTCTCCTCGCCTCACTTTCGAAAAGCATACCCCTTGTGAGTGCCCCTTCTTTTTCCGCTATTACTGTAGATCATTTTCCTTCGCAACAGGCTGACACCACATTGACAACTTCTCCACCATCCCAGCCTGTAACACCCCTCCATTTTGCGTTCTGGCTGGACAGTGTGTCCTTGGTTGCTTTGATGTGATTTTTGGTTATTGAGATGATGTATCATGTGTGTGCGATTGAATGTTATTGATTTAATTCATGTTTCTTGTTTGGGTTTAAGTAACTCAGTCTCGTAACCTTAGGGGTTGTTGGAAATTAGTTAGTGAACTTGCATACTAATTGTTCTTATTTAAAATAAAAAATAAAAAAATAGTTCGCTTGTGTAGTAAATTGTAACTTCCCCTAGGGTTGCGCAATGGGGCATTACACAACCTATGAGTCCTGCGGCTGATTCGCCAATTTAGTCATTACAAATGACTAGCCCTATTGTTGGGCCTCAAAGCAAACTATGGAACATGCCCCACTTCTCCCCACAAACTATCACTCTCCAGAAGAAACAAATGCTCGCACCTATGAAGGTTACCTATCCCTATGCCCTACCTTCTAGTGCTCCTTTCGCAGATGGACTAGTTTCATCACCAACCGAATTTATAGCACAGATTGATTGCGGAAAGGAGGCATGCGCAAATAGAATGCGAAAGCGCAGGGAAAAAGATGACAACGCTTCTGGTGAGCCAAAAATACAGGCTCTTTATGATGAGGCCAGACAAGAATTGAAGTTTCGACCATGTACCCAAGGGTAAGCAAGCCTCAGGGAAAAATGCACCCAGAAGATTATGAGATATATGTGGTAGGACTTGACATGAAGGTGGCCCGACCGCAAGATAAGGTTGAAATCATGGAGGAAACGCAACGGGTAGTCACTTCTGACTTCCTTAAAACTAGCCGCTAGCTAAAGAAGAAGGATGAGCAGCTTAAAGCAGCAAGAGAAAAGGTTAGTTTTCTAGAGAAGAAAAAGAAATCCTTAGAGGCAGATGTTGCATGTATGACCGAAAGGGCATTGGCAGCAGAAGATGAGAGGAACAAACTCCAGGGCAAACTTATGAAGACTTAGGCCACTGACCCTACCATGATAAAAGAGCTACGCTCTAAGAACCAGGAGGTGGAACAGAATTTGCAATTAAGGAATAAAGAACTAGAGCGACTTCGCCTTGAGTATAGTCAAGGAATTGCGCAAAGAAATGAAGCGTTGGAACACCAACAGGCTCAATATGAGCAGAAAATACAAGAAAAAGAGGCTAAATTTAAAGGCCTAAAAGCTCAAATAGAGGAAGAACTTTGAGAGACAAAGTCTTCTTTGGACGAGCACTTAGCAAATCACTCCCGAGCCGAGAAGAACTGGAATAAATAAATGAGCAGCTCTACAGAACAACTAGCGTCTGAGAAAAAGAAAAGGGCAGAATTGGCTAAGGCCATTATTTCAAGAGACGCGGAGATTGCTTCTCTTAAAAACTCTCTTCTGCCTCCCCCTACACAGCCAAACATCATTCTATTGGTTAGGAAATTGTACATCTCTCACTGTGATAACATTAAATCCTTTTGCCTAACACTGTAGCCTACCCTCTGATTCATCGCCAAGGCATCAAAGCTGAGCTAGGAGGCCCATGATATGATTGAGCAGTTCCCACAGTTCATCTTGGAGAAGGTTCCGGAAGCAAAATATTTTCTCACCAAGCTATACTTGGTCTCTGATGAGAGCCTTGCCAGAGTGGGTATTGAAGATCGGGATGCTGCTGCTCAAATGGAAAATAAGTTCTTCCATTGCCACTCTGCCTTCCAATGCACTAAAGCAACCATGGCTATTCTAAGACACTGGATAGCATATAGGGGAGTTTCTTCGAGTTAAACGGGATGGGTTTGTCGTCCTCGTTCCTTGAAGATGACTCTATTGCCACGACTGAGCAGATTGCAGAAAGGGTAGAAGAGAAGGAAAACGATCTGAAGGCTTTCAAAGATTTTAGTGATCCTCCCACGGTGACTGACATTGAGGGAGTCATTCATCCGCTTGCATAGCTACTATTTCATTGTGAAGCAAAGGTCGGTTTACCCAATGTGTTGTCTCATAAAGAAACTATTGATCTAAGTGGAGCGCAGGAGAATTTGCACAACATGGTGAAGCCATCGGAGGATGAATGGTCGCCTCTGCAGGCAGATCTTTCCAATCTCTGACTCCATTGTCCAAATAAAATGACACTCTGGCCTGAAAACCAGAGAAATTTTGGGTTCTTCGTTCCTTAGTCGAAACGCCCCTGATAGTTGTCAAAAGTTGTTAACAAATATTTAACTAGCTCCCTTTGGGTATATTTTTCTCTATGCGTCAGCGCGTGCATCGCAAGGTCAACTCGGCCTTTTATCAACGTTTTGCTCTGCCGCTCCACATGTCTACTCCTCGCAACTCCGAGTCTCGGCATTTCTTTTGCATCCCAGCAAGCTCTACTATGCTTCCACATGTTGCAACTACATGATTCTTTTGATCATGTTTTCTTGCTGCCTCATTGGGCTCTGAAAGGCTCATGAAGCCCTCATTCCTAAAAGGTTATGGTGGGCCCCACGGTTGCTATCTGCAGTGCATACTTGCTACATGTCTACCATTCACAAATCTTTCAATGCAGAGATGGAGTAGCAACCGCGGGCAGCGAAATGTTGCCACACATCTCTTTTGCGCCCGACTGGTGATCGTTCCCTCCATTGTTGATGAAGGCTCCGCTCATTTGACACGTGTAGCATTAACGCAAGTCCTCAACAGCAAGAGGAGAGAGGTTCATATGGGTAGCGAAAGGCTACCATGTGCCTAACTAGCAGATCTCATATTCGGGCGAAGGACCAGATGAACCGAATAATACTATTGGTCGCTATGTATCATAATCATTCGCACAAGGGGGTGACACTTGTCTAATCGAGCCTTACCGAGACCACCGCCATCATTTGCAGGGGATGCACATGTACCTAGGACGACCAGATGCTTGGTTCCTGATCATTTCTATTGCAACAACTTTGAGAATATTTTGATTCTAGCATCATTGTTGAGGATTGCAAATTTTTTTCTATTGCTGCTCTTCGAAGCGATGGGAGGTTTTCCTGCTATATACTTTTCTCTGTTATGAGAAAAGGGTTCAGAATTTGAGGAAAACACTGGTTTTAGTTAAAGATGCCAGGCCTTTATTGTTGTTTTATTGGATTGTAAAAAAACTCTCAGACTGTGCCAATTGTTCGGCCTTTCTATTTTTTCATGCTATTTGATCAAACTATAAACTATGTTTTTAATTGTCTAGACAATTCATTTAAGAACTTCTATATATGTTGAATGCAAGTTTGTTTTACCTAGATCATGTCTAATGACTCTTCTTGGTAGTAGGAATGTATGCACTGTTATTTTATGTCAATGAATGAATTGTCTATGCTATCATATTTGAGTTTCTAATGTTCTAGAACACTACAACACCATTCAGGCCCTTAGATCTATGATTTATCGTGCCTATCTTTAAATCTTGGCGCATCGCCTTAAGTTAGACTTCATTTTATTATATTTGCTTCCTTTTTCCCTTTCCAACCCCCATTATAGAAGAAGTCGACTTCTTTAAAAATTTGGAGGTTACTCAATTTAGCGCAAAAGGTCCCCCTTAAACTGAGTTTCCCATAAGGCATTGTTACCTCATCAAATTTTGGTGTCAACAAGTACCAATTCTATAGAAAACCTTCTCAACTTAGAGTGTTTCATAGGTTCTAGAGTACTAGAAGCAACAACTGATGCATCTACAATTTGATTTCTTTCTCTTGGAATTAACTTTATGTCATGCATCAAAATATTCCATCAGACTCTATACTCTACTATGATAAGCTAAAATTATTTTACTGTGACAGGCATATTGGATTCTCACTTGTTTCACCACCAATTTTGAGTCCCCTTGTACTTTCTTCTGGTGGAAAAAAAAGAGTCATCTTATCAACACCTCATTCTTTGTTACATTGTTGGTACACACAAATTGCAATTTGTAGGAAGTGAGATAAGTTTTCCCTTTTGGACTGATTAACTCAATGTTGATGTAAATAGGTGTTTTACCTATCTAGTTGTTTGATAAGTCCAATTTACATGTTAAGTTTACTTAGGTCCTAGGTGTGTTTTCTAGAAGTCAAGTAGTCGTCTTGATAAGATCTTATCATATCTTATCTAGTTGGATTTTATTTAATGCTTGTGTCCTAGGCCATTTAATATTGTTGAGGTAGTTGTCTCATTGTACAAGATTAAGACACATGTCAAGATCTTGTCTAATCCTATCTCACAACTTGCCTTTATAAGCAAGGCATCATATGTGCATTAGATATTCAATCTTGTAATATTGCATTCATTATCATAACAAGCTATTCTTGCCATTTTCTCTCATGGAAGATGTTTTGGTCTAGCAACTATTCTTAGGGGTGTTGGGAGTTACCATTAACTTCTACATGGTATTAGAACTCTAATGTTGTAGATTTCTTCCCAGATCTAAGGGTTTCATCTTGGCTTGAAGATCTTGCTAGGTGCATTTTGGCATTTCAAGGACCTCACAATTGAATCCAAGGCATCAAAGAAAGTTAGGTTTGCCTTTCATTTCATCAAATTTTGTTATGTTTTGTCTAATCTACAAGGGTTTCAAGTAGGGTTAAAAGTTACAAGATCCAAGAGGTAGCTGAATTTTTGGGGCACTTTGGGCCAAATCTAACCTTGCCATCACATTGGCCCAAAAACCTAAAGATCAACTATCAAATCATTAAAAACAAACACTTTTATCTGGGAGGCATAAGAGGTTTTTCTGGCTACTCATTGCCATATTTCATTCATATACTTGTACAAAATTCGTATGGTATGGATCCATACTAGCTGTATAGGTCACAGGTTGGGTACCAAGTGAATATTCTGCAACATATTCTAATTTTGCATAGGCCTTGTATGTCGTTGGCATTCTCATTGTGCAATCTTTGTGTTGTCATAGATGAATCTTCAAAGAATATTCTTCATCGTTAGCGTCTACACAATTTGTCTTGTTTTTGGCATAATATGGCATGGGTCACTAGCGTCATATGGCATAAGAGCTTATTTCATAGTTTTTAATATAAAATAATTTTAATGTATCTAAAACACTCTTTATTACGTTGATGAGCCTATTTATTTAGGTGCTTGGTCACGGGTCATTAAAGCTTGCGGTCCACTCGCCCAGTAGGGGGCTTTACTCGGGCAACACGTAGGAGTCACCACCACCGGGCTCTGCCCTCCCACCATCCAAGTGGGCAGCGCAATTTTTTAAAATTTTTGCAGTGATCGATCACATGAGTGACCAAGCTTTTAGCTCGAGGTGCTTAATTTTTCCCTCGTATGGCCAAATAGGGCATTTGTTTTCAAATTGTCATAACTTGCAATCCAAGATGCCATTTTTTGAAAATGAGATATCACTAGAAAGTTGGATTTGTGAATTTAAAGGAAACAGTAGATCCCTTAATAGGGTTAACTCACTCAAGGGTTGAAAGTCAATCCTACCTTTGGGAGATCTCTTTTCCTAATGAAATTAGAAGATAAGTGAATCACACATTACAACACGTGCATATATTCACCACCAATTTTTCTTTGTTTCAGTACATAAAAGATTCAAAAGATTGCAAACTTCAAAAGTGGTGTTTGAAGGTGTTTATGAACACAAGTGTATTTTATGTTTTGTAACACATTTATTCTTTATGGGAATTTTAATCTTTTGTTAGAGCATCATTGTCACTTACCCAATTTAAGTATAAATTCAAGTTTACACTTCTTTGAATTCATTATGCAAATGGATTATTAATAGTTTTATTGTCTGTCAATAATATTGTCAAGTTAGTTCACTATTCATTATGGTCTATGAATATTCTTGTGCTTGATAATGTTTAAGATGCTTCTTTAAACCCATAATAAGTTCACAATTTTCCTGCATTTGTTCATGGGGTTATTAAAAGGGTTTACATGCTATTTTGTTTCTTTTACTCTACATTATATGTAATATGTCAAATGTACTTAATAATGGTTTCTATAAAGGTTTCAAAAATAATGTTAGACAAACTATGAATCCTAAGTAGAGCATTTTTCCATTTAATGATTGTTAACAACAAAACCCAAAAGACATATTTAACTATTCTTTTCTACAACATTAAGTATTAAAAATTATTGCTTGTCTTAGTAAATTAACATATTAATGGCAATTTCTAAATAATTATAAATAAAGAAATAAACAATTCAAATGAATGCCACACACAAACTGAGTTTGGTCTCATCCCATTGTTGGTCACCCATCCAAATGAGCAAATTTTTTTACCAGCTCCACCTATCATCAGCATACACATGGCAAATTGGTTGAACACGGGAGAAAACAAATTGTTTTGGTCCACCATAAAATTGCTAGGGTGGCAAGAATTTTTTAAAATTTTCAATCCACGTGGACCCTTGAAGTCAGCCCGCTCCACTATGAGCCCCTCCCTTAAAAATCCCCCTTTTGTTACTACGTGAAGGAAATAACATAATAATTTTGACAACTACAACCTTCTTTTGAAATATCTGGCGACTCTAAGCCTTTATTCCCTATTTCAAGGTAATAATAATTCCTTTATTTTTCTCCTATTATCATTCATTGGCCTTTTCTTTTTACTTTTTTTCTTTAAATTTAACTTTAACTTTTCCCAAGCTAAAAAAGCTAGCATGCCTTATTTAGGCTAATATTTATTAAGTAACAATACTATTTAATAGCTGGGAGGACAAATATTTGCTGATGATTAAGCCCTGGCATTCAGATTTCAACCCTGCTTCTGAAACTTTTAACAAGATCCCGATTTGGGTTCGTTTGCCTAATCTTCCCCTCCACCTTTGGAGTGACTCTCTTCTGGAGGATGTTGGTGAAGCCCTTGGTGATTTTTTGTTGGTAGATGATGAATCTTCTGACATTTTTCATTCCACTTTTGTCTGCATATTGATGGAAATTGATGTTTCAAAATGGCTGCCTACTGAGGTTTTACTTAAATCTTCTAAGGGCTCTTGGGTCCAATCTTTGGATTATGAAGGGATTCCCTTCTGGTGTAGAAGATGTTTTAAAATAGGTCATGTTGCTGCACAATGTTGATTTGAGAAAAAAGCAAAGATGGCTACTTGGTGGAAAGGCGCTTCTCAACAACATTATACGGTTGAGAAGAAATTTGAACATCATAAGAGTTTTTCTGAGGTGGTTGCTTCTAATTTACAGGGTCTTGGGGCATCCCCTCCGGATGTACCAAATGGTGGGGCTGCTAAGACTACCCCTAATGAGCAAGTGACTAGGTCTTAGACTGCCATTTCTAGTGATAGCACCACGACTTCCTTTCCTGGCGGCTTTTCAGTTAAGTCTTTGTCTACACTAAGGAATAATGATGAAATCTCTAATACTATGGTTGCAGGCATTCACCTTCTGGAAAATAGTGAGTTGGTCTGGCATGATAAGGCAGCGCAAGTAGAAGGTTGGATCACTGTTAAGGGCAAGAAAACTAAATTCTCTAGGCCTTCTTTTGACATGACTCTCCGCTCCCACAAGAATAGCTCTAAACGTAAATCTTGAAGGGTCTTGTATGGGAGCTAGTTTTTTGGCTAGCTGCAGGCTGTCCTTTTTGCAGCTTTGTTCTTGTATCAAAAACAATACTATTTAATAATATTATTTTTTGCTTCCCTATTATAACAATAATAATTATTCTACAAATATGCAAACATGTCAAACCAAGAAATGTTTATTTCATGACAAGATGCAATTTCTTCTTTTTTTCCTTCTACACTTCACTATGTATTTGTGTGTGCAAGGTTTTTCACATGTCACCCTTGGATGGCTAAACTCTTTCTAGTGATACTCTCTCTCTCCCAATAAGAGGGTCAATACCTATCTTGTTACACTCATACAACAAAATGTAGTTAGTCCATTTTCCAATTTTGATCTAAAACCATTTATTCACAATATTATATTGTTATATAAATATCATTCAACATTGATCTATATTGTGCAAAGTGATAGATATAACTCATAATTACCATATTTAAACCACATTACTCACATATCATTATAACAATTAAAAATTTACACAACCAGATGAAACATGTTTACAAGAATGTCATCTTGAAAAAATAGGGCTATAGCAAAATTAGTACTTTGGCATTTGTTGACCTTGTAAAAGTCCTAGGAGTTGTTAGATTAGATTAGGCTTGGAGCATTGAACAAGGTGCATATGTTGATACTTACAAATTTACTAGAACTACATGGAACCACACAAAACATCAAAATGGATGAAACCATGATGGCCCACAAATGTTGTAGGACATTTTTGTGAATTGAAAGGTGATGAATTTGATTTCTATGGTGAAATATTCGCTAAAATAATTGAATGTAAAAATACTTGCATTGATCATGTATAGTTATAAAGGACTCAACTGATTCACATCTAAACCCTTTGTAAATATTTCCCCTCTTCATTTGGAATAGAAGTGGCATATATGCCATATGTCTTTTGCACATTCAAATGTGTGTTTGGTTTATTATTTTATTGTTTCCATTTGCACATTCTATGATCTTGTCCATTACCAACTAATACACAAGATTGTCCCCTAAGCTAAGATTTATATCAACTAATAAAATAAGTGCTAACAATAAACACATAATTAGCCTAGATAATAGAGCTAGGACATAGTTGAACTAAAATAAGTGTTATAATTAAATAAGCAATTAGAGGTACTTAGCTATAGATCAATGATGGAAGAATGATGCAAATGTGATGTTGCATTGATTTTTCATTGTTGAAAAATATGTCCTCAAACCAATGACTATCTATGTGATCTCAAAAAACTCTAGGTTTCAAATTTGAGTGCCATAAGGTCAATTCCAATAGTGCAAATTCAATTTGATCTCAGAAATGATCATGACACATGGGAATGATTTGTTAGAATGTGAAATTGTAAACCTGCATACCTTGGTCTTCTCAATAGCTAGGTCTGTCAAGGTGTTGTCTAAGAAACCACTGGGGAGATTGCTAACTCAATAGTTGATCATGTTCTCCTAGGTTAACCCTTTAGTGGGTCAGATTGATGATAATGATTGATGAAAGCATTCACCAATATGCAAATGGCCTATATGTAGATGATGAGGATCTAATTCTTTGCCCCTTTAGAAATCAAAGTGTACTCAAAGATTGTTCTCCTCTATTTTTTGGACATCTTCCTTGTAAAATTAAGTGCATATTAGATGTCCTTAAATACCATTACATATCAAAATGTTGCACAAACATGTAACAAGTCAGTCCATAACCATTAGTAAGATGAGGTGGAAATTTTGAATTTGAATTTTGGGTTTATTCCCGCATGTTGTGGAATTGAACCAAAGCAATCACATGCCACTAGGAAATGAATCATAAGACTAAAACTTTAATCTTAAGGTAGAAAGCAAAATTATGGAAGTACCAATGAAGGTACAATAATGATGTGTAAATGGTGGATGCATAGAAATAACTGTAAACGAGGGTAAATGAAAGTGGATAGGGATCAAGCCATGAGCCAAACTAAATTTTAAAATATGCCATTGGTTGAAATATTATTCTATTACATGGCTTCGCAAATTTCACCATTACACTAATATCCTCGATTGGATTTCTTGAAAACCTTTGAATACATCTCACTGTTGATATACTTCATGGTAGAAATAAGGCTTCTCGAAAAATCTTATTATACTTCATGGTTTTAGCATATATAATCCTCCGAGAGTTATCATCCTAGAATGAAAAATCTTTCCCACACTTTGAATTACTAGATTACAGAAAAGGAGATATTTAGACACTGCAATGACAATAGAAATTGTATCATGTGGGACAGTTTCAAAGGATTGGGATTTTTCCTTCCATTTCCCAACATGCCAAGAACATTGGTACGAGGGGACTCCTTGAACAGTTGTCCATGCCTAGAACATTTAGGGATGGTCTGGTTGAGAGACGTTTCCAGTGGCCTAGATACACTCGGATATCCCCTATGCTGCAGATGCCATGATTTTTTTACAAGAAAGGAAAAACCCCTGCAGAAAGAAAGAAAGACGAAGTATAGAACACATAAAGTGATACCTAAGATGCATACCTTCCCCCACAAAATAAATCATAATAGAAACAGAACACAAATTCTCTGTTGGATGATCAATGCCAAAGAAAAAGAAAGATAAGGAAATAGCCAACCTTCCATATACAGAATGAATGTGTATTTTTTCACCTATGAATGAGCTGCACTTGTTTACAATCAAATAACACCTTTCAATGTAAGAGTTTGTTTTTTGTTGATTGTTGTTTGAAAGTTTAAGTAATTTGGGTGTATCGGGCACTGGATATGATTCTGAACATATCAGGGTACCATCATTAAATTTAAGGTTTCATTATATTTTCAGTTTCGCTACTAACAAGAGATTTGACAGTTGCATATTGTTTCATCCTATTCATTGATCACATAAATATAGCATCCACACACATATTCATGAAGATCTGGTTTACGGCATCTTTATAATAATTTCATACTACCTCAGTTTTTTGTTTTTGTTTCTTCATCTTCTTTATGTTTTCTGCTTGTGCTGGGGTAAGTGGGCGAGATGAGGAAGAGGGGTTGACGGATCTTCTTCCTGTCTACTCCAATCAGAAATTTGAAGTAACATGTTAAACATGCTACCTAAAAATGAGTTCCAAACTGAAGCAAAACATTAGTCATAATTTTTAACCTGTAGAAGCTTAACTTTACTGGTAGATTTCATTAGCATTGGCAAAAAGCGTTAAAATTTACAAGAACTCTCTACTCGTGCGTCCAAAGACAAATATGTTTGCATCCTTAGCATTAGCGTCGTGGGTGACAAAATTGGAAACAAATTTAAAACACTATACCAATCACTATGCACAAAGGCTCTTCTGGATTTGGATAGTGGTTCATGTGTTTGCATTGAGAGTTCCAAATGCAGTTGACAGCTTCTCACTGTAGTTACAGAGCGCAAGTTCGTCTGCCTCCTCTTCAACCTCGCTTAAGAGAGAGCTCGTATTCGGCACATACCCTGCATCCTTCATCTTCCCAGTCAAGGTCTCTAGCATTGCATGATTTTTCTTAGATTCAGGATGTGAATTGTCTCCCACAAGGAATGTATGCAATGTGTTATTCACCTCGATCAAGCTGCATCCTGGCGGTTTCTTCACCCCCTTATCTTCCATCCTTCCTCTCAATTGTTTTACTTTATCCCAATTGCCAGTTTCCGCATAGATATTTGATAAGAGCAAATAATATCCAGCATTTGCTGGCTCTAAGGAAAGAAGGCGTTCCGCAACATGTTGTCCCAACTCTACATCACAGTGAATTCTGCATGCATTAAGCAATGCACCCCATACGCCATCATCAGGTTCCAAAGGCATCTTTTGGATGAAGTCTTGTGCCTCATCCAAATGCCCAGCACGACCAAGAAGATCAACCATGCATGTATAATGTTCCACTCTGGGTTTAATACAGTAATCTCTTGTCATGCTATCAAAGTATTGCCAGCCCTGCTCTACCAAACCTGCATGACTACATGCTGACAAAACACTGATAAAAGTGATGTCATTGGGCTTCATGCCAGCCTGTAGCATTTGGGTAAACAATAGAAGAGCATCCTCACCAAGCCCATGCATTCCATACCCTGCAATCATTGCACTCCATGAGACCACATTTCTTTGAGACAACCTGTCGAACAACTTGCGTGCTACAGTTATATTTCCACATTTGGCATACATGTCTACAAGAACAGCCCCCACAAAAACATCAAACTCCAGTCCACCTCTAATTATGTATTCATGAATCCCAATGCCATGCTGCAGAGTCCCTAAATGAGCACATGCTTGAAGTACATTCACAAATGTTACTGAATTAGGCTTCACTCCTTCCCTTTGCATTAAATTGAATAGTATGAAAGCCTCATTAGCCTGTCCTACCAGCACAAACGCCCCAATCATGGCACTCCATGAAACTACATCTCTTTCAGGCATTTTCTCAAACAATTGCCGTGCAACTCTTATATCTCCACACTTAGCATACATAGTTACTAGAGCAGTCATAACAGAAGCATCAAATTCTAAACCAATATTTGTAACATAATCATGTAAACCCTTTGCTTCATCCAGATCACCTAATTCAGCACAGGCCGGTATAACACTCAAAATCGTAACCCGATTAGGAGGCGAGCCAGCCAATTTCATTTGATGAAATAATTCCAAAGCCTTAGTGGGATATCCATTCTGCACATAGCCTGAAATCATTGTAGTCCACGAGACAACATTTCTCTGAGACATTTTGTCAAACACCTCGCATGCAACATCTATTTTATGGCATTTTGCATACATACCTATTAGAGCATTCCCGACATTAACATTTGATTGCAGTCTACACCTGATAACATGATCATGAATATCTTTACCCGCTTCCAAAGCCGACAATCCTGCACAAGCTTTAAGCACGTGGGGGAAAGTGAAACGATCACCCTGAATACCCACCCCTTGCATTTGATTATATAACAAAATTGCTTCCTCAAACAATCCATTGCAAGCATAACCCTTGATTATCTCGTTCCATAAGAAAACATTTCGGTAGCCCATTTTATCAAACACTCGGCGCGCATCCCGTATTTCGCCGAACATACCATATAATCCAACAAGTTTAGTCGCAATGAAAACATTCTGATTTTGTCGATGCGCAAACGCTTGTCCATGAATTTGTCTGAGAGATTCCAGATCAGTACATTCCCGAAAAAGAGATTCAAATGCATTGGTATTCAACGAAACATCTCTGGATATAGCAGAGGTAAACAAAAGCATACAAAATTTTGGTTTCTGAAAGTTTGTGTAATTTCTAAAACCCAGTTTCATAATGTCAAGAATTAAAAATAAACAGTCGAAGAGACCACGTAACATCTGAGTTCAAAACCAATAATGACATTTGGAAAACCATTGTGCTGGATGTCTCAGCTATAGTTTTCAGATAACATGGAAGTATTTTCAAAGTCATTATAGTAGAAAACTGGAATGGACACCACTGATCGGAGAAGAAATTCTGTGTTCATCGCAGCTGTGGGTTTGAAATCTTTTTTTCATAGTTTTTCATTTGTCAAAGTAAACCCAGCAGACGCGGCATGTTTCGGCCAGGTGGAATCTACAAATAATCAGGGCATTGGCAAACACGTTAGTTTCCTAGAATTAGAGTTGTAAAGGTTTTGGAGAAATCTGTCATCTACGTTATTTTTTAGATCAATGTTTTAGGTCATGTTTCCTGATTTATTATAAAGATAACAATAAGAAGAAAGAAGGAATAGATGTTTGTTTCTTTTCAAATTTAATTTATTTTTTTTTATATAATTTATAATGTTATTTATTAAAATTATTTAAATAATATTATACCTGGTATAAGATATATTTATTATATATTTTAAAGATGTTGAGAGATATTCTTCTATAGATATTTATTTAAATAGTTGTTTTAAAAGCGATATATGTTGTGTCTTTTAGATAGATGCATTTAAAATATTTACTAGCACTTACATCAAAAGGGGGTGCAATAGTCACATCGACAAAAAAATATTTGTAAGTTAATATGTTAGAAAGTGTAATTCAATTTATATTTAGAAGATATATTATTTATATTTTATGTTTTTTGCATATAAAGATATTGAAAGTATGATGTATTAGATTATTATGTTCTTGTGCATAAAATATTATTTTTGTAGGTTTACTTTCATTTTGCAAATTAAATTAATAATGATGAAAAACATATGTCTGAAGGTGGTATTTGAAAGATGCTTGTATACATATTTTTAACAATAAATTAAAAGAATGGACTTGATTTAAAGATACGTTGTAGCTTTGAGATCTATTTGTTATTTTCCTCTAACACACTAATAATAGATTGTGCTTCAAAGGGCCATCAATAAACTTGAATAGAAGGGAAATTTGAGTTGCACTCGGCGTGATTGATCAATATTAAAGCTCATATATGTAGATTTTGAAGTCCTAGTATTTTATACAAGTGTGATCATAATCATAGTGTGAACTAAATATACTATATCCGAATGAATGTAGAGCCTATTTAATCCCTTAAGTGATGATCCCAATAAGATATTTGAAATTCCAAAGAACAAGAAGCCATTAAACCAACATGATATAAACATGAAAACGTAAGGGAAATCTATTATAAGACCTCAAATCTTATCCTATTGGGGGAGTGGTGTCGCATTGATGTGGAATGACAACCCTTTCCCAATCCCTTGGATAATATGAGCTTATTTCAATCAGTTTTATTGAAGAAAACTGATGAAACTAATGAGATATGAATGAAACATGATATGAAACTAATTTAACATGATAAAAATGAGTTCTAAATGCTAAGTGCTTGATAAAGTGGATGCAACCTATGCTAAATGTGAACAAAATTCAAATATGTAAGCCATAGATTCAAATTATACTAAAATGGATCAAAGCTAAGTTACTATGGAAGTCATTAATGGATGCTTAAGCTAAATGGATGAAAATTAATCTTATATGCTAATAAAAATGCTCAATTGGATGCAAGTGAGTATGAGTTTCAATAGCATAACTTTACTATCAAAAGATGGATCCATTTCTCTCCAAAAAGTGAAGTATTTATAGGAGAGAAAATGATGAATCAAGGGATGAGATCAATTTGATCAATCAATGGTCAATAATGAAAGAAGGGTGAAACATGGATCAAGGATTCTCATCAATGGATGAGAATCAATGATCACATGGATCAAAGAAAGCATCAAGGGTTGAAAATGATTTCAACAAACACACTTTGTAACAACTTTGAAAGTTTGTAACAAAGTTTGTTTGAAAAGAATCATTGCCTTGTTGGAGTCAAATAAGAGAATATTCCTTTGGATTATTCCCTATGCAAGTGGATGGGAGGAAAATTAGCAATTAGTTAATTAAAACTAAAATTGAATGTGCAAGATGGAGAATGTGAGGATATTCATTAAATTATTGATTTATTTAATGAAAAGGGGATGCAAATATGATATTTAATTAAATAGTTTAGGGTTATTTAATTAAATAATAGGACTTAGGGGTTTAAATTAAATAATTTGCATTATTTAATTAAACAAGGTGAAATGTTAGTGTGAGAGGGGGTGAATTAACTCAATTAGTTCAATTAGATTAATAGATGAAAATGAAACATTTAATTAAATAATTAGGCTTATTTAATCAAACAGGCGAAAATAAGATGTAATTTAGGATGAAACAATGTTAGTGATCAAATTTAAGTGTGTAATACCATTTAGGACAATTTTTAAGTGTCTACATTTTTCCCCTCTTTGAAGTGGGGTACCTATTACGTTGGTTCAAAGACTGACGCTTTTCAAATTAATATTGTTGCTCAGATCAAAATTTTGAAAAAAATAATTTTTTTTCAAATGCCCCGTTGTTGCCCCAATGGAAGGAATTCAGCTGGTATCCTACCCCCTCGAGGGATTGGGAATTTTTTTTGAATTTTGGGTTGATCTCTTGACAAAGATTTAGCATTAGGTTAGCTCAAAGAGGATAAAAGTTACTTCTTAGAAAGCTCAGATGTTTGAAATAGAAAAATTTGATGATGTATAGACAATCATCGGCCAGGGTAGTCTCATGTATATTTTGATATATCACACATATTTGACACTTGGATAGAATTGTTAGTAAAGATAGAAGAATAAGAAGAATAAGATGGATGGATTGACCATTGATTTTGAGATTGATTCAAAAGTCCAACAAGCCTATGATCCATTGAGACTTTATTAGATTATGGTGATGAGATTGATGATTTGCTCATATCTAGGATTGGGACTCTCCATCATTCCTTATTATTTGATATAACACAGACACGATGCATCATGATATTGATGACCAAGATGGCATTGTATCTAGTGCAATGGATTTTGACTTCGCAAACAAATAGGATAATCCTCACTCACATCTTGACATATGAAAAATCGTTAGAATGTAGTTTACAAGTTTAGAACATATCGAACTAAAGCATACACAATAGTCAACAATCTACTCCAAATGACCTCCCTACACATAGCTAAGAAAGTATGTGCCAAGATTAATTTACAAGAATACCCACAAACACCAAAAAATAAAAATAAAAAATGATCGATATCCCATTTCTTTCTCTCTAAATCATTTACACATCATCAAGAGGTCCTTGGAATGGTTCAATAAGATAAATCATAAGAAAAGATCAAAAACAAACAGTCAATGTTATCTATATCTCTTGCCAAAGGTGTGTGTTGAGGATAAATATCTAAAGTGATTTCCAAAGATAATGCCCATTGTAGGAAGGATGCATCCTAGGACATGTTAGTGGATGGTGGCAAGTTGATAGGTTGTTTGAAATATCGTTGATATAAGGTGCGATTGACATGTTTGATGATGATCAAGAGTTTGATTTTTTTGACATTTAAGGTTCTACTTTTGTTGATTGTTGTACTTATTTTTTCGTTTGTATTACCAAAGGGTGAGGGTGGTGATCGATTTTATTATGGATGGAAGTTTATCACAGGTGCAAGCGAAATGGGATGGGTGATTTTGGAGTGTTTTGGAATATTTCAATGTTTTTGATGTTTCTAATGTTTTGAGGTTGTTTTTGGTCTTTTCAAATGTTTATGTGAATGTTTTGGTTTTCAATTATTTGAGGCTATTTAGGATTTTCCAATGTTTTTCAAATACTTTTTTGTTTTCTAAGTTTTCAATTTTTTTTGGGGTTTTCTGAGTTTTGACCAAGACCTAAAGGGGACTGGCCTAGGGTCTCGGGGGATCATCAAAGATTCACCTTGCCTATGTTACACACACAAAGACCACGTAGTTCAACTGACTTTGACATGTTTATTGATGAGAGATGAGCAGTCAATGGATTGTTAGTTTATTATGATGGACTCCTAAAGGACTAACCTAGGGTGTCTCAGGGGCACATCAATGATGACCTTGCCTACGTTCAAGCTCAGAGACTCGTAGTTCAACATGGTTTTGTTTTGGATTTTCGATGTTTTGACCTTTTTAGGAATTTTTATGTGTTTTGAATGTTTTGGATTTTTACTTTACAACTTTTCAAGTGTTTTTGGATTTTAGTTGTACAAGATTTTGATGGTTTTGGATTTTTTTGATTTTGCAAGTGTTTTTGGGATTTTTGATGATTTTGAGATAAACGATACCTTGATCATGATGTTGATGTCATGTTGTGAGATATAAGATCAAGAGTTATTTGAAAACAAGAGTGCAATAACCTACCCCCAGTGTCTAGCAATGCTTCATGGTTTAATGAACAAACCAAGATCTAGGTAATGTATATGCGAAGAGTTCAACAAAGTTTTATCATGCTAGATATGGGCTATGGGACTTCATGAGATAAAATGGTAAAGATCCTATCAAAAGTTTTCCATGAGTAAAGTTGAAGTATATGCCGAATCTTTGTCAAGATCAAGATAAATGGGAATATCTAGATAAATCTAAATTAGATGGACAAAGGGAACATTGGATTTATCATGACAAGGATGAGATGCTTCTGTTTGAGAAAGATCATATAGACGCTCGATTCTACTCATGATGCATGTTTTCTAGGTTTTCATCATAGTACTTGCCCAAAGCGCCACCAAAGTGGTTTTCACTAGAGGATTTTTTTATTTTTACTATTTTTTAATTATTTTTTATTATTTTTTGGAAATTTTGCCCTCATGTTGAACCACCTGGTGGTACTGATGTCGATGCCACTATCATAACATGCCAACGATATTTTTCTTGAAGAAGTTGTTTTTCTAAGATACAAGCACTTGAATGCAACTTTGAAGAACTTTGATTTGTCTTATCGGTACTAGAAATAACCTTGCCTATGTGTGCACATCGCAATAAAGTGCTTTCAGAATCCTTATGATGAAGGGTAGCTAACAACACATGGTCAATGCTAGAATTTGATATCATGAATGGAGTGTATGGTGTCATGCATGAAGGAATATGAGATGGATTGGTCGATGGTTTGGAACCTTTGACTCTCCAAACTTGGGATGATGAGCAATGATGGGTGGGAACAAAGGTTTTCATGGAATTAGGACCAACTACTGGATATACTTCATTCCTTGCTTGAGAAGCCCACTTTTGTATTTGAGGACGCTTTTGATGGATACATTTCCCTTTTTGATTTTTCCCCATAGTTTCTTTGACTAATGGAGTTTTAGAGGGATGATTTTCTTTATTTTTCTTTGGTATCCATTTGTATTTGTTTTGTCCTTTTTGCTTTACTGCTCCATTTTCTTTGATGATATTCTCCTTCCTACTTGTGGATGGAATGATGGGTGAATGCCAACTCATGATATGGCCAGGTGTAGCATTGATAGTATTTTCATCATGGCAATGACTATCCAGCCCCATAAATGCACCGAGACATCTAGATGAGCCCATACCATCATATCTACACTCTATCTTCATTTTTCGATGAGTTCAATTGTTGCTCACCAACTTTGCTCACCAAGTTAACTGATGTGAGATGCTAAAACATACAACTGTAGCTTTTCATAGATAAAACATTTTTTTTGAAGACTGTAAACAATATTAGTATCTTTTGTGTTGTTTCTATTTTAATCTTTAATCTTTCTTTCTTTTTTCACTTTGATATTTTTTTATTAAATTTCAAAATTGTAATATTTTTTATTTTAAATATATATTTTTAAATTTTTTAATCATACTTTGTTTAATTTCTTTCATTTTCTTTTTATAAATTATAATTATTATATTTATATCTAAAATAAACGTTGAAAAATATTATTTTCATATATCTATTGCACTTTAAGTCATAAATGTAGTTAAAAATAGATAATATGGAAACAATAGCTTTCATAAAATTATTTTATTCATTATAACCTAAGTATATGAAAATAACTCATACATTTTATTTTTATTATTTTTGTGTGTAGCTCTTTAAAAAAAATATTGACACACTCAAATCATTACCCTCCACCCCTTGTTGTAATGACTCATGTAATTAAAATTAGAATATATAATTATTTTTAAATTAATTTAAAGACTTGTTTTAAATTTAAACATTTTAAATATTTTAAATTTTATTTTAATCTTCTTTATAGAATTTTATAATATATTTAAAAATTTAAATTAGAAGTTGTATATTTTAAATTTATGATATAATTACTATTGAAATCATATTTTAGAGTTGAGTCGGTTTTTTATAAAATTCTATTAAAAGTATGTATAAATAATATTTTAGGATTGGTGTCACTTGTTTTATAAGGCTCTCATAAAAGTTTTTAGGATTGGAGTCCCTTGTTTTTTAAGGCTCTTAAAAAAATTCATGTTTCTTATAAAAATTTATTAAAAGTATTATAAATCAAATATATGAGCTTTACTTTTTAAGAATTAAAAATAAGAGCAATAAGTATTTAATATTAATATTTATAGTATAATTATTATTGAAATCGTATTTTAGTGTTACAAGTTAACCTGTTTTTTAACTTTGTCTTAAAATTTTCTAGGTTAATCCTTAAAAGTGAAGTCCATAGCTATTTAATGATTTATATATATTTTTAATAGAGTTTTATAAGGAAATTCATTTTTTTAATACATAATTAAAAAACAAGTAACTCAAACTTAAAATTTGATTTCAATAGTAACTATACCATAAATTTTAATATTAAATACTTAAAACTATCACTCTCATTTTTAATCCTTAAAGTGAAGTCCACAATTATTGTTTGATTTATAAATATTTTTAATAGAGTTTTACAAGAAACTTGAAACTTTTTAGAGGGAGTTAAAAAATCAAGTAATTTTAACCCTAAAATGTGATTGCAATAGTAATTATACCATACATTTTAATATTAAATACTTAAAAGTATCACTCTTACTTTTAATCCTTAAACGTGAAGTCCATAGCTATTATTTGATTTATAAATATTTTTAATAGAGTTTTAAAAGAAACTAGAAACTTTTGAGAAATAGTTAAAAAAACAAGTGACCCCAATCCTAAAATATGATTTCAATAGTAACTATACCATAAATTTTAATTTCACATATATTTATAATTTCTTCCTAAAATTAAGAATATGTACTTAGATAAAATGGTTTAATCTTTAAGATACTAATATTCCTGGCAATCTTCCAAAAAAATGTTTTATCTATGAAAAGTTACAGTTGTATGTTTTGCATCTCATGGCAATTAACTTGGTGAGCAGAGTTTGTGAACAACAATTTAACTCATTGAAGAATGGAGATAGAGTGTAGTTATGATGGTATGGTCTCATCCATGCCTCGGTGCATTTACGAGGCTAGATAGCTGTTGCCTTTCATCATAAGGATTCTTCGTGCCCTGTATGTTGATGTTCGCAGTAGACAAGGTTGCCCCCAATGTTGTAAAGGTATTAAAAATACCTAATCCTTTGCCCTAATAATGTATCCTCTGATCCATAGCCACTTAATATGACTTGTCATGAACACATGATATTGCTATGGGTTCATGCTTTTCAGGAATAGGAATTGTTTGCTCTGATGCTATGACATCGTTATCTGTTGTTACTACTTCAAAAGATGTTGTTGCTAATTCAAAAGATGTCAATGATGCGTAATCACTATAAGAATCAAGAATCTCGACTAGTGCTTGCTTTTGTGTGGGAATATCAAGAGTGGGAGACTCTTGTTTTGGATGAAGAACGTCTATATGTCCATAAGAAAGAAACATCTCAAGGATGATATCAGGGACATCTTTGGAGTTTAAAATGGTTTGGAAGATGTCCCTCAGCTCTTGGTGAAACTCTGGGGATAGGGGTTCTTGATCCTGACTCGATTCAAAGTAAATTTCACTCTCCTCAAGAGCCTCTTCTTGACATGATCCTTGGGTGGATGATATATCATCCATAAAAGACTCTTTGCGATAGTTTGTGGGTATGGTTGCAATAAGGGATATTTCTTGCTCATTTGGAACTTCTTCAACATGCCCAATCATGAAGTCATATGTGGGAGAGATATGGTAATCTGATACATACTTGATGTCATTACGGTATGAACTATTGCTAGGCACTGTGATGGGTTTGGACTTTGTTTTAAAATAGTATCTTGATACATGTCTGATTCCTCCTATTGTGATGAATGAATACCATAAATGTGTCCCACTATGGTATCATGAGTATGGTTCACGTTATTTGAGGTTGATGCCTTTCTTGAATCTTTTGCTTTTGTATGATTAGGCATAGGGTTTGTTTAAATTTTTAGATTTTCATTCCCACATTTTTGGTTGACATCAATGTCTCCTTGTTCAATAATATTTTTTATTAGATGTTTGATTCTAAAACAATTTTATGTGTTATGACCTTTATATCAATGATATTCACAAAAATGATCATCTCTATAGCTACGAGGTTTGACTTGTGGCTCTTGATAGTTTGAGAAATCTGGGAGTGTGATAAGGTTAGACTATATACAATTCTTCAACACATCCTCCATAGGTTCCCCTAAGGAAGTGAATTGTTGTTTAGGAGCACTATTTGTTCTTTGTGGTCTACGTTCAATGTTTGTAGCATTGATCATTGGTTGATTGTTTGGTGGTTGTGCGCATTGTTGTTGTGTGTTCATGGGTTGGTTGTTTGTTTTCCTAGGAGGAGTTAAGACCACCTTTGCATCAACAACACCATCACTAGTAACATTCTTGTTCTTGGCCCAAAAGCAGGGCTTATCGTTAGAACTAGTGGATGGGCGGTTGTCTCTATACACTTGTATGTTCCTCTATGCGATTAGGGCTCTCTCAATGTTGAGGGCCCTAGGAACAAGCTCATCATAAGTGGTGATACATTGCATCTTTAAGTGGAAGGATGGATCTAGATCAAAAAAAATTATGATAATCCCCACTTGTTGTTCGTTGGGAATGGGCCACTTGCTCTTACTAGCTCTTTGCCTCCGTCTTTGTAAAAAATTAGTGAAGGATTCTCCTTTATTTTGCTTGAGTGTGTATAACTCTTCTAAGATTACATCCATGTCATGATTGAAGGAGAAGTGATCTATGAATCTATCGATGATTTCTTGAAAGGTTTTGATTCTTGGAGGCAACTGTGAAAACCAATCGATGGTTGTGCCTGTCAAACTTCGTGGAAAGAGGCGCATCAGGTAGGAATCATTGTAGGAAAACTCCATACACATGACGTTGAATTCTTTGATGTGATCCATAGGATTTCCCCTCCCTTTGTATTTATCAAATTTAGGGACCTCAAATCTAGGAGGGAAAGGCACCATTGCAATATTTCTATCGAATGGGTATGGACATAAGTTTTCTTGTGTATGGGGCTTCTTCATTTTTCCCATTCAAATGTCTTGCATTTGTTGCATTGGCACCTTGAGTTGCAATGCCATATTGTCTTGCTGGTTTGGTGGAGGAGCATATGTTATGTACTGTGGGATGGCAGATGAATTGTAAGGAGGGGGATTTTGATATGATGGGGTGATGTATGGTGTGTATGAAGGTGATGGCACTAGAGGTGTATATGCTCCTAATGTATTTGGATTGACTATGTTTTGTTGGGGATTATAGTATAAACCTTGTTGTTGTTGTTGTTGTTATTGTTGGGCCAAAAAAGCTTGTTGTGCTTGTTATTGTTGTTGTTGTTGAGTGACCAAGGGTTGTTGTTGTTGTTGTTGTGCGACCAAGGCTTGTGCTTGGGCTTGTTGTGCTTGTAATGCTTCTTGGTAGGCATCTTGTGCTTGTTGGAAAGCTAAAGCATGAGCTTGTTGTTGCAAGGCTTGCTAATAGGCTTGTTGCTATTGCAAGGCTTGATTTTGAGCTTGTACTTGTAATTCTTATTGATAAGCCTATTGTACTTGTTGAAAAGTTAGAGTGTGAGCTTGTTGCACTTGTAACGCAGAAGTGTTTTGATGTTGGGATGGATTTTGGGTGATCATGGGTTGTGGATTGATTTGAGATAGTTGCGGGTTGATGATGAGTGGTTGGGTGTTGCTTAGCATTCCTTGTAAAATTGTTGGGTGGGATGGAGGAATGTAAGTCTGGGGCCCCATTTGATTTTGCATGATGTGGGGGACCAATGGTAAAGATGATAATGGTGCCATTTGGTATTGCGATTTCAATGGCACATTGTGTCCTTGGAGCAATAGATGAGAAAGGTTCCCTTGATCGATGTGTTGAGGGTTCCCTTGTTGTGTTTGATGTGGGACCAAGGTATTACCTTGGTTGATGGGGTTTGTGATCAAGGTGTTGCTTTGATTTGGATTGATGATGGATGGGGTTGATGTGTTTTATGGATTGAATTGAGTATATTATGTGACCACTTGTTTCGATGTGTTAATGGGATTATTGGAGCCACTTGTCAAGGGTGGAACTTGCGTGAGACTGTTAACTTATCCTTGTTGTCCCACTTGAGGAACTTGGTTCACATCACCTTGTGTGACGTTGGGAACACTTTGGATATTTGTGATGATGGATGAAGATGGTTGTGCTCAAAATGTCAAGGTCGTTGTGGTATCATGGAATGTAAGGGGTTTTTGTGGATTTAGAGGGTGTTCTGGAATGGTGGTGGAAGATTGAGGTGGGGAACCAAATGTTGGCATCCAAGTGGTGTTCCGGGGAAGATTGGTGTTTTGGGTACCAAAAAGTGTGTTGCCTCCTACAGGGAGCAAATGACCAAGATCAGTGGCAATCTTAGTTGCAAGACTAGGAATTAATGTTTGACTTGGCACAAAGGATGGATTTGGTTGATTCGTAGATTGGGTTAATCCTTGTGTCAAGTTTTGTGCAAGAAGATTTGGGGCCACATTTTCTAAGGTTTGATGAGTTTGTTTATACTCAAGGAGTTCTTCCTTAGTAAGCTCAAGTGGGTTGTGTGTAACATCTTCTACCTCATACCTTGACGTATTTTGTGGTGGTTGGGAGGGGGTAGAATGACTCCTTGGATCAAATTCTTATGGGTTTGGATCACTAGTGGTGGATGTAGTTTTGGCTTGTTCCATGATTCTCTTGTGTTGTGATCTTGTTGTAACCAAAAATTGTGGGTCACCTATGGGAGAGGTATATTGAGATTTATAATGTTGAAACTCTCTAGTTGACTCAAATTCTGGAAAAAGGGACCCTCTAAGTTGTTTTGGACCAATGGTGTGAGTGAGTGATGAAAACGATGAACGATAATGGGGGATGAACTTTTTAAAATCTTGGGCAATAGTTTTAGACAAAGAGATTTGATGTTTTGATGAAAGGTGTTAATGAACTTGTAAATATTTAAGGTAGACTTGTAACCTTTAAGGTAAATTTGTCGACAAAATGTGATAACCATCTCAACTAAGTGCATGGAAAAGGATCAATTTCACACACAACATAGATAAGTTAGGGGATTTGGTTTGATGATGGTCTAAGTCTAAGAGTGTTGGTGTGTCAAATTTTTTATAAAGTTTGGTGAAATGAAATGTGAAATATGATAAAGGGTGGATGAAATGTTTGACCCAAAATGTTAACCTAAAATGAACCTTTGTTTTAGCAAGACCGAGGTAGTGAGAAACATGCTATACCTCTAAAGTGATAAAACCCTAAGAATTCAATGATTTTGGTAAAATATAACTCAATGGTTTTGGTAAAATAAAACTCAATGATTTTGGTAAAATGGAATTTGGACTCAATGTTTTGCAATATTTTCCTTGTCTCAATAATGCTTGTGTTTGGGGAGTCAATGTTTGAACATACATCAATGTGGGGTGTTCATTTGGTTTAATCTTTTCTTAAGTGAGTTTGTTTCATTGCCACATCAAGAAAATATTAATTAATGTTCAAACTAAATGTCTATGTCAAAGCAACCTTCATTTCACAAATTCCATTATGTGAAAAGTCATGAAGCTAAGGCCATAGTTCCCTGTGTTTAACTTTGGAAAGTGTGTATTTAGATGTAAGCCAAAATACTTAGAAGCCTCTAAGGATAAAATCCTTAAGACAAGCATTAATATTAGGACTTTTCAAAAGGTATCCATACTTAATCCAAAGGATTTGAAGTTTGATGAATCATGTTGATGTGTGTTTAAGATGTTTTGGAACCAAGAAGAGTTTCAAACTAACTCACAAGCAATAAAATTCCTAGCTCAAGTGGGTATATTTTTCTTGGTGGGCTTGCCTCATGCCCTTCATAGTAGAAAAGATGACTTTACATGCAATCAAGGAAAGAGTGTAGAGGTATGTTAAGAATGAAGTCTTAACCTCTACACTTCAACCAAAATCAGGCATGGAAAGTAACTTCTTGGAATCTAAGTCCTAATGCATCACTTTGATAAACTCGTTGGAGGGTGATCCCACAATACTAGTTTACAATTTTTGGCCAAACTGGACATTGAACTGATTTTTCTAACTAAATCTTCACTTTCAAGCACCTATAGTGGCTAAACCGTGAGGAATTTGAAGATGATGCAAACTAGTGATATGTGACATTTTGTATGTAGATTCTAAATATATATTTTTTTAAAAAAATTGGAATCAAATTTCACTTCTTTTTCCATCTCCTTTGAAAACTAGTTTTTATTAGTAAACACCATTTTTAAGGAGTGATGCTCACCATATACAACATAACTTTTTTTTCTATGAAGGATAAAATTCTTTTTTTTTTCAAATTTAGATTTGCAACTATGATATCTAACCAGTTCATTTGGTTTCATAGTGTTTTATTGAATTTTTTTCCTTAATCAAGTTTCAAAGTCAAACCAATTACAATTCAGACATAGGCAGATCGTATACAACATAACTTTTTTTGTATGTATCAAAATTCAATTTTTTTTTTACTGGATCAAGGACATCAATACCTAGCTTGAACATATTTTTTAGATTTTTATTTTGATAATCTGCTATTTTTCTATATGTGCAGAATAGAGAGCTTGATTTTTGGTGAAAAACCTATGTTTAATCAAACTAGAAAAACAAATACATAATAAAACCAAAACATATTAAAATTATATTTGATGGATAGCTCGTTCCGAGGAATACCATTGTCCAGTTGGGTCTATGAAGTCTCCTCCATTTTCATCCTCAACTTAAGCTTCGAAGGGAAAAATTCTACAAAAAATTGGTGCCAGAGGGGGAGAAAGGGGAAAAAGGGGGGTTCAAATGAACCCAGGTTCGAGCAAACTCCCCTTGGAGGTTCGCTAGAACCAGGGTTCAAATGAACCTAGGTTCGAGTGAATCCCCTCTTGTAAATTGTCTTCATCATAAAAAAATGCAAAAAAGTGAATCTCATCATTTAATATGGTTCGCTCAAACCAGGGTCCATTCAAACCCCTTTTGGGTCCATTCAAATACCCCAGTTCGTGCAAACCCCTAAATTTTTATTTTTTTTTCATAGGAGAGTTTTTACAATTTCCCTTCCTCATTAGAATTGTAAACCAATTTTTTGGGTTTACCCTAGATGTACAAAGTTGGCCACTACTTAAGCATGGTTCTTATTGACAACAAACCAAGAACACCCTTACGTATATACATCCGCTTTGCCACTTAATGCTCTTACTACCATTCCCGCTCCACTTAAGGTATGGTACTAGGTGCAGTATGTTATACGACTCAAGATTGAAGGTACTTTCTCACGATTTACCAACATTTGATATAGCCCGCCAGTAAATGTGCTTCAAAAACTTGACTATGAGTTTCCCATTGTAGGGCGTGTCTCATAGTAAGCCCTCTCTTAAGGCTGACAGAAAGAATAAAAGTGTACTTGATCATTTCTCTTCACCCAAGATCGCACGAAGCATAAGGGGAGAGGATACGTACTAGAAGTGCACACAAGCAATGAAGTGCACTTGAGTGTTTCTCTTCACCCAAGATCACACGAAGTGCAAGGGGAGTGGATACGCACTACAAGTGTCTCACAACAAAGAAAGCACTCATTAATTTTAACCTTGTAAAGCAAGATGAGTTCATTTTAAGCACCAAATGGAAGTGTTTGATTGTCTTGTTTAATTTTAAGATATAGCAAAATGAGGATGTGTCGGTCCAATTTTAACCAACTTTGAAAGTAAATTTTTAAGCCCAATTGAAAGCTAGTTGTCCTAAGATTGTAAGTTTTAAGACCCAATGGAAATTTAGTGGTCCTAAAACATGAAGTAAAGCAACATATGAGGGGTTATAACATCCCCTAAGAGTCAAAACATTTTTACAATAACTAGAACCAAGAAAATCAAAAAATCAAAAAATTTAATCTTTTTCTATGTTCTAGTAAATCACATTTTCGGAGGCTTTCAAAGCAAAATTTGGGGTTGAAACTTGCATTGGTCCCTAAAAATTAATTGTCAAAGGCATAATTTTTTAGGGATTGAGTTAGTACTCTTGGAGACCTTTCCAACGATGCAAATGGATTTGAATTCCAAGCACTGAGTAGAAATTTATGACCCCAACAAGTTGGGGTAAATAATTTCCTAGTTTTTTTCCAAATCTGCAAAACCAATTAGCCTCACAAAACAAAACCAGGTGTTAGTAAAATGTTAGAGAGCATATGAAATCAAAAATTTAGAGCACATGTCAAAATTAGCTCTCTATTTTTTTTACCAGTAAAAAATGTCACATAAATCAATTGTGTCACTGAATTTTGTCAAACACATCACCATATCCGAAGTGTGTTGCTTTGGTGAAAATCAAGTGCATCGCTTTGCAGTAAAATAGTTACATCAATAGCATTGCAATAATTGATGCATTGCTACAATAAAATTTATGTTGTTTGTAAAAATCATGTTAGCGTCTCTATTTTAAATATGCGGTGACAAAATTAAAACATGCGTCACTGAATTAATTATGTGTTGTATTTAAACCAAAATGTGTTGCTGTATAGTGATGCATCTCATATGCGTCATTGAATCCATCAATAGCGTTGATGTATCTACAAACACAAGAACACATGAATCTAAAGAGAAATTCGTCAGATTCGATCAGTATAGGCCTCCTTCTGGCACCAAAATGTGACCATAATCATAGTATGAACTAAATATGATAGATCCAAATGAATTTAGAGCCTATTTAATCCCCTAAGCAATGATCCCATTAAGATATTTAAAATTCCAAAGAACAAGAAACCATTAAACCAACATCATATAAACATAAAAACATAAGGAAAATCTATTCTAAGACCTCAAATCTTATCCTATTGGGGGAGTGGTGTCACATTGATGTGGAATGGCGACCCTTTCCCAATCCCTTGGATAATATGAGCTTACTTCAATCAATTTTATTGAAGAAAACTGATGAAACCAATGAGATATGAATGAAACAAGATATGAAACAAATTTAATATGATAAAGATGAGTACTAAATGCTAAATTCTTGATAAAGTGGATGCAACCTATGCTAAATGTGAATAAAATTCAAATATGTAAGCCATAGATTCAAATTATACTAAAATGGATGCAAGCTAAGTTACCATGGAAGCCATTAATGGATGCTTAAGCTAAATGGATGAAGATTAATCTTATATGATAATAAAATGCTCAATATGGATATGAATTTCAACAACATAAATTTTCTATCAAAAGATGGATCCATTTCTCTCCAAATAGTGAAGTATTTATAGGAGAGCAAATGAAGAATCAAGGGATGAGATCAATTTGGTCAATAAATGGTTAATAATGAAAGAAGGGTGAAACATGGATCAAGGATTCTCATCAATGGATGAGAATCAATGATCACATGGATCAAAGAAAGCATCAAGGGTTGAAAATGATTTCAACAAACACACTTTGTAACAACTTTGAAAGTTTGTTACAAATTTTGTTTGAAAAGAAGCATTGCCTTTTTGGAGCAAAATAGGAGAATATTCCTTTGGAATATTCCCTATGCAAGTGGATGGGAGGGAAATTAGAAATTTAGTTAATTAAAACTAAATTTGAATGTGCAAGATGGAGAATGTGAGGATATTCATTAAATTATCAATTTATTTAATGAAAAGGGGATACAAATATGATATTTAATTAAATAGTTTAGGGTTATTTAATTAAATAAGAGGACTTAGGGGTTTAAATTAAATAATTTGCATTATTTAATTAAACAAAGTGAAATGTTAGTGTGAGAAGGGTGAATTAACCCAATTAGATCAATTAGATTAATAGATGAAAATTAAACATTCAATTAAATAATTAGGCTTATTTAATCAAATAGGCAAAAAGAAGATGTAATTTAGGATGAAACGATGTTAGTGATCAAATTCAAGTGTGTAATACCATTAAGGACAATTTTTAAGTGTCTACAACAAGCAACTATAATGGAATACCAAACAATTGTGTTAGTATTAAATGAATTTTCTAACCACCACAAAGTTGATCAAACTTGGGCCATCTAATTATCTCCAAACCATCATGAATACCCTTATGTTCCCCTTTGTTATACACTCCTATGATTTTACTGATGTTGGAAGGCATTGTATTGCTTAAAAAGTTCATATCCCATGAAATAAAGCTTAGCATGAATATCATCTAGGAACACATGAATGTATATCTTACTAAAATATGTTATGTAACCATGATAGGTAACCTCATGTCTCACATCAAAGATGAAAAAACTAGTAAGATTGAAGACTAAAGGATCTACATGATATGTCAAAAAAACCAAGAAACATTCAATACAACCATGTTCTAATGAATATGCATAACAAATGATTCTTAGAGGCCAAACTAGAAGCATCAGGTGTCCACAAATAGAAAATTTATCTTTTATAACCAACTTTTGAGTTGAAACAATTATATCAAAGATGGAGCAAAGAATTTGTGAAAATGTTCAATATGGAAAACTACTTAGTTGCAAGCCCTAGGTTGTAACACACATATACCTACACTCACCACATGTCCTCCCCAATTCTAATTATCTTTAAGAGTAGAAATTCTATTGCAAGATCATGACTACATGTGTAAATTAATAACAAGAAAAGTAGGTACCTCCATGAATATCTTGGTTCGATCTCTTTTTCACGAATCCATGGTATGTTAACACAATAGCAAGTTTTGTGAAAGTTCATTGTTGCATCTGTAGAAAATTACACTAGCAGTGGAGAGTGGGTACCTTGTTCAAGACCAAAATTGACTATATATTAAAAATTTGAGTTTGGTCTATTGATTAAGGCCCCATATCCATATTTATGAAGCGATGAATCTCATATTGTGTTGAGACACACAATACCATGGAGAGAAACTACCAAAAGAAAATCCCAACATTATTGCATTGATAAGTATCCTCAAATAATCCTTTATCTAAGATAATTTGCATCCACACAAGCTATCATAAGCAATAGAAGTATTGAAATGCAAAAAGAGAATGTATGACATAGCACACTTCATGTGATGTTTACAAGTGACAGATAGTCATGTATGAGAGATTTCAATATCACACCATATCAAGTCAATTCCAAGTCTATGGGAGCACGTATGAGTAAATATTCAAAAAAATGTACCTTTCTAAAGGATAGTTTGGCTTACTTCTTCAAGTACCCAAATTGATCTTTTAATCAAAGACCCATATCCAAAAGTAAAATTTTATGTTGAGTATGTGAATGCTAATCCTAATGGAAGGTAAAACTCTTAAGATGTGAATTTATGTTGTTATTGTTATCTTGGGACCCCAACCCAAGTACCTATGGGTAGAGCACTTGGGAAAAGGTGTAAAGAGTGCCTTGGGGTTTTGAAAATGGTACTTTTGGGGGCTCTTGAAAAGAGTTCACATGTGTGAAGCCTTAGGTGTTTGGCTCAAGACATCAAGTCCACTTGTAAAAAAATTAAGTGTTGGATGGAGAAGCCAACTCCAATTTTTTACTTGAGTATGTATATCCTCTAATATTTGTATAAATTTGAAAAGTAGGTGCTATAATATATATATTCTCATATATAAATGTTCCTTAACCATGTTTAATCTTTTAAATAGATTTTTTTGACCAATTTAATTATAATTTTTTTTTTGAAAATTTGCATACAAATATATTTTTGACCAAAACAAGGATTTGATTGAGGCAAGCCCCTAAATAGCCAAACAAAAATATTTTATTTTCTTGTATGTGTACAAGTTTTTTTCAAAGAAGAAAAAGAAAATTTTTGGTTGTATCTTTTTGCATATTTCTTTTTGTTTAGTTCCCATCTCAATATATTAGTTATGGTATCATTTTTAATATTTTATTATTTATCGTAATGTTTAAATTTTGTATTTTCATCACTGCTAGGACTTTATTCAACGAAATCTATACTTTTGGTGTCATCAAGCTATATTATATGGAAGCATGTCATGAGGACGTCCATGCTAGGCATTGGGGTTTGAGGTTGAGATTCCCTACAACTCATAGAATCATCTTTAGAACCAATACTTTCTATTTTTGTTGAAATTTTATTGTAATTATTTTTGTGTAGACATTTATCTTCACCAATTTGTAATAATTTACTATTTGGCTTTGTAATAGGTTGGATTATACTTTACTTTATGTTTCAATAATTATAAATAGGATAATTTGAATAGTTCTTAATACTGTCAAATCATCCTAATGTATGCATGAATAATTGACCTCAAAAGTTTGGTAAAATTTCCAAAGGTTTCATTTTTCATATAGTACAATTTTTTGAACCCATCATTCATTCACTTAAAACCTTTTTACACTTTCCAAAAATATAAAAACCACTAAAACATAAAGAACTAAAAATGAGCCTTTCTTCTCTTGTTATCTAAAGAATAGTTAGGTTGAGAGTTATGAAACCTTTTTCTAAGTTTTACAATCCAATCTCTTTCTTCCAATAACATAGTAAGAAGAAGCCTTCATAAATTCCACATGCAACAATCACAACCATTTTCAACACCTATTCGAACAACTCCCAATTTCTCAAAATAGCAATACACTTTTGGGATATTGAAATCTTCATCCATAATCACTCTCGATCCTAGTTCCCCATCTCAATCTTCTCCTCCACCAAATGGGGGGATTCAATCATGAAGTTGCATTAAGGGTTCCTATTGTCACAAGGGTTGCACCCTAACCAAGTGTAAAATTCAATTATCCTATGAAACATGGGATCATCTTCAAGTTGTGGGTTGCCTATGGTGAAGATGAACCTCCAGAGCAGGTTGTTTCCCTTGATGAACCTCCTAAAAACTACCGCCTTGATCAAGAAAAGGAGTAGAAGAACTAAAATGAAAAGATTTAGTAACCTTGGGAGGTCATGCACCAATGATTAAAACCTATATCATAGCTTCAACACACAAACTCTCTCAAAATCTTAGCAAATCTTCACACAACTCAATGTTTTACATGCTCACGCATCAATATTTCATAAGAAGGTCAATTGCTTATAACTTTAGAAGGAAAACCAAGAATGTTCTCACAACCAAAATCCTAGCATTCATGACACAATTCAAGACCTACATATAACATATATCTTCTGCTCAAAGGTATTGGAATGAGACAACATATTTGAGCACTAATCATTAATCACAAAAAATATGTGTCAATCACCCATTCACATACAATGGAATAGATATTGAGAAGGTAAAATAACTAAAATTTTATTGATAACAAGGTACTTCAGTTGGTACAAATCTGAAAATACTACTTGAAACTACATAAAACTATTGTAGATTGAGAAAATTATCTCAAAGATGAGTTACAATCTCATTCTTTTGCATAAGGAAAAAGAAGAAAGGAATAACTAACTTTGAAAAGAGTTGAATGCTTTGCTTTATAGAAAACCTCTTCAGCTAACTAAAGTTGATCCTTATGGAGAATGCCGAGCTTGCATGATGAGTTGAACTCCCTTTGAACTAGAAGCAAAACATACAAAGATATATGAAGAAGAGTTGACATGACCTCTTGACTTCTACTTCTGCATGCTCCTTGAAGTGTGCTCCAACTAATCTTGATAACTACACTCTAAACTTACATGATGCTGATGGGAAAGTTGAGCTTAAGCACTTTTCATGAATTCTTCAACTTGTTGGGCATACAAGGCAAAACATCCTTTATTTTAGGACCCCAAACAACCTCAAATTGCATGCATATGGCTCCAAAATCCTCTCAACTCTAGTTGTAATCATGTGGGCTTCTTAAGTAGACCTAAACTGCCTATGAATACTTGAAAACTGGGCCCATAGGCACTCAACTTATGAACACTCCCTTGCATGATGATTTGCATGTGAGGTTAACTAAAAGATGACTAGTATCATCATATCTCTATCAATGGTGATAGATTTTATTGTTATGGATGATTATAACTTGCTAAGAACTACCTCTTCTATGTCATCCTTGAAGGTTCTTGAATTTTATTTGTGCTCCTTTATTAGCTCTACCTTTTGTGATGAATATCTTGCTCTTGAATGGAAATTAGACCTTGTTTTGATTTAAACCCTTAAAGGAAGTCATGACTATCTTGCTTCTTTGATCAAGTTGTCACCCCTTGACATTTGACAATGCCACTACCCACTATCTTCACTTTTGAATCACATCCATGCATTGATGACAATTAAAGCACACATGTAGTCATCTTTTACTATCTTCATGATCATAACCCACTTGTCATGTTTATTTTCTCTTGAAGATGATATGATCAATCTCATGTTAAATCTCATTTAAGATTTTCCATCTTAAGAATATGAGGCCTATCATATCACTACTATCCTTATATTCACTATCACAAAGAACATTTACCCACTACCAACCCGTTGTCAAGACTTCACAATCATGCATCTTTGATTTCACAGTCCATAATGTTTATATGATAGTGATAGACTCACTATCAAAGCCTCTTTATGACTGCCTTTTCATTGCTTTGAACTATTCTATGTCATCAAACTCTACCCTCATATGACTTGGTGACCAATTGACTTCTTGGAAATGACATTTTCTCTTGATTGTTACATACTTTACAAAACCTAAATGAATTTCTCTTCATTCATTTGTTTCCCTTTTTTGGTGTCAAAAACCTACTGTCCTTTTATTGAAGCATCTTCATGTTATTGAAAGTTTCTTTTATTCTCCTTTATTTGCCACTTAATGCACTATAGGTTGATGAAACTATCCTTAGTGATTGACACGGGTCAGCCATGAGGACTATCACCTTCAGAATGGATTGTAACACCTCATGTTTGTTGTAGATTTGTCATTTCAAAGGGGACTATCATCCTCAGAGGATTCATTGATTTTTTGATCTGCCCACTATTGATTCTTGTAGTATCATTCTTATGATCAAGAGTTAAACCTTTTGGTGGTTGTCATGTCCTCTTTGAATTGTCTTTTCTTGTTGTAGGTTACCTTGATCATACTTCGAGGTTGTTCTCTTGTCTCTTCAAGACCTTCAATACCTATAGCCAAAAGGATTTTCTTATGAGTGTACCTCCTTCATGATGCATGGTACTATTTTTATAGAATTTTCATCATGTCAATTATCTCTAGTAGTAATTCATCTTCCTCAATCATTGTGAGAAGCTTACCAAGAAGATTTTTACATCCCCCGAGAAGCCACTTTGTGACATCAATATCATTCTCAAGAGATAATTGTAATCCTAAAGAGGAAAAATGCACAATTCTCTTACAAATATTTGGAAGTGCAACATAAAACTGTAATGCAACTAATAAGGAAAATGAAGGATTTTTTTTATCCTTTATACCACTATCCTTAGAAAATTGTGCCCCTTTGTTATCCTTGCACAGTCCACTGCCTTTGAAATCTTTGAAACTTTTCCCTTTCAATGTCTTTGCACAGTCCCTTCATTGTGTTAAGATCATTGTCATAAAGAGTCATAGGTATGTCCCTCTTTGCATTAAATATTTACCTTACAATACCCATCTTTATGGTACCTCTTTTGGACTATACTTTCTTTTGTGTTCAGGTGGTTGTCCCTCTGCAACCTTTACTAATGGTTGTCAACAATGGTGTCATGAACTTCACATTCCATTATATATTCTTCCCACAAGGTGTCATAGTCATAAGGACTGTTGACAAGAGGTCATGAGAGTTGTCCTCTAAGATCATGGCCATCTAAGCATATAGAACCATGGCTCCTGTCTTCCTAGCAGCAATGAGTTATCTTCTTTTTCATAAAGGTTGTCCATATCTTAAATGTGTATATTATGACCTCATTGAGGATGAAACTACATTTTCATGACTATCCCTGCTCATAATAGTCACCTTCATTATCAATGAATACTAAAACTTCCTATTATCTCACGGTCATTAGCTTTTAATGATCACAGTCATAGTCCTCCTTGGTATTACCACATTTATTTCCTCTTATCATAATTTTTATGCTAGTCACCTTTATGAAAATATTCTTTGTCTTTTCAGTTTTTTAACCTCAAGGACTGTCATTCCTTGGTTAATGACTTTCTTCCTTTCATTCCTTTTTGAATTTCTTCATTTCACAGTCCACCTTTGATTTCATGGTCTACCCTTCACATGGTTTTGACTGTCACTAAACATTGATACCTAATCTTGAATGTGGTCAACTTATGATTAATATTTCTACCCATGAGCTTCATTGATAAGACTATCACTAAACATTGATGTCTAATCTTGACTTTACTATTCCTTCATTTAAGTCACATAACTATGGCTTATGGGTTTCATGGCACCTTCATCACATGCCTTTGTCATCCTTAGTTGTCACAACTTGAAACTCTACCTTTGGAAAACCCTTGGTTGGACTATCCTTTCTATAGATTACCTTCACAACATTGCCCTCCTATGTTTCATTGCTCATTCTTGAAATGAATACCCTCTCTAATGACTTTTGCCTTCTTTAGTGAATGATGTGTGTGCATTGAAGATAACAACTATATCTAAGGTCTTTTATCAATGCAATCTTTGTGCTAATGCAAACTCTATGCTAATGTAATTTATGTGCTATATGTAGCATGCCCCTTGTTCATCATAGTAAATTTTCCTATGTTTTAACACAAGTGAATTTATTCTAGGGCTGAAAATGTAGTAATAAATTTTTTCTCTCCAAATAAGATAAAATGCACACATGATAGTAACAAAATATCTTTCATATTCATTCAACGAAATAGAGTACATTATTTCCAAAGAAATGTTTACATAATCCACATGTGAATACATTTTCCATCTTTCAGAGAAATAAATACAAGTTACATACATAGCTTATCAGAGCTCCATTGGCACCAGAAATACAAATAGATCCAAGAAATCCCCTTTCAAATCCTTGGCTTTTCGACTGGGAGGAGAAACATCACTCAAGCACTTTTCTACCATCCACAGAATAACTGTGTTCCCCCACACATCTACCACACATGGAAGATGGCCCTACCTTTCGATGAAGAGCTTTGCTTGGAAACCACATAATACTAGCCTAATCTAAGTTGGTGTTGTAGCCTGCATAACTAGAATTTTTTCACATGACACATCTATGTTCTATGTGTATGACAATTTCAGACTAGCATGAATGAGTAAGGTACACAATGAACTGATAATGTAACCAGTGGCGAATTACACCACTTTGGCCAAAGTATTCATCACCCCTATTTCGGAAAGGATGTCACACACTCATCCATAATTCTAACTTGATTTGTTAAGATCAATTGTATTATGTGTATAGGTAATTCCTTTATAGCATAGTCTACAATCTTAGGAACAACCTATCTACTCTAAGTAATCCATGACTTCTCTTCTAGGTTTGACAAATATTTAATAACCTATTGATTTAAGTCTAGCGATAAACTAAATGAACCCACTCCATTGAGTACATACTACTATAGTTATATAGCTACATATCAAACACTCCTTACTATAGATTAAGTACAGACACTTTACCCAAAATAGGTTTCTAATAAATAACTTCATAGTAATGTATACTCATAATTATTGAAAACAATCTTTTCCAAATCTTAATATTTCTCAAACAACATTCAAGCAAAGTATAATCACTTCAAACAAAAAACAAACATAAAAGAGTAAGAAACCCCATGCCTGTAAGATTAAATCTCCAAATGCTCTAGTTGGATCCCAATCCTAAGATTCTCAAACAACTTGTAACTTAGAAACAACTCCTTTCTATAGCTTCCCAAAACACTCACAAACTCTCACATCACTCCTTTGGAGAAATACACTCAAACTCTCTCTCAGCTCTCAAGAAAATAGGATAACTCTTCAAAATTTACACAACAAAGTGTAATTGTGCCTCCAAATGAGGTATAGAAGGCCTCTATTTATACAAAACATTAAGCTTCTAAAGGATAGAAACAAGGGAATTGGATCAACACTTCTCAATTGCAAGCTTGACTCAGCAGTGAAATAAAAAGGTGGCAGGATTATATCATTTTACTCAGCAAGTTAAACACAACAAATTGATTGTCTATAAGATAGCAAGAAAACCTCTTGAGATATGCAAGGTTACAGTCATATAGGTCAACTTATTCCTTGCCAACATTTCAAGACTCATTCTTCCCAATTACTCATAGGTATATTGTTGTACAAATCTTTCATGATAGACTTCTATTTGTTGTGAATAATTTCATAGTTTGGTGCCACATTGTCCACTATTCAAGCTTTGGTGTTTCCCTACTTACTGATAAATTCAAAGCCTTTAATTCTATTGGAAACCAACATTTATATTTCATATTGACTAAGTCATATGAAAGCCACGCTTCCCTCTTAATATGGAGTTTACTTTACACACATATTCCATCGGTTCATATGTTGTTTAGTGCTACATTTAGCGTGCCATTGGCTACACCAATCACCACAATAGTTTCATATTATGGTTTGCATAGTATATGCACATAGCACATAATATTAACTGCACTTAATAAACTTTATACTATGTTGTCAAAAAAAACAATATATCCAATTATATATATATATAACTTGTTTACAATGTGATATATATATGTATATATATACATATATACGTCTATGTATGTGTATATATAAATATATATATCAATTCAAATATATCAAAGGGTAAATATATCCACTTATAATTATTTAATACTTGGACTATTATCGCATAAGTATATATATATATATAATATATATATATCCATACATATATATACATATATACATATGTGTATATATATTAATGTATTTGTATGAATGTCTACCATTATGTCTATCATACACGTACATCAATATATATACTTATGTACATATATGTATATCCATCGTGTATATTTATATATATAATATTATCCACAAACATAAAGTAATAATATTGATTGACATTTATACATTAGATATATATATACATATATACATGTCACCTTATCCATTTAATATTCCCATGCATATGGGTAACTCACCCATAGACATGTGTAGATATTTCTACCTCTATAAGTTTATGTACCTGATTACTCGTATGCATGAGTTCATTCTGGAAATGTGTACATATATGTATGTATACATCACATGTATATATATCTCATCGACCACTCATTTAAAGAAGTACTTCAGAACATAAAAGGGTTCAAACATGTACTTCGAGCATGACATGAAATTCAACCAAGACCCTCCTAACAACTAGTTCAAGATATCATACCTTAACTTGAAACTAATGACTTATGGCTATTCTACCAGTGAGTGTGTGGAAGCTAGATTTGGACTTTCCTAAGGGTTTCCAGACCAAAATCCTTCTCCTAAGTGATACTTCCCCTCCTTCCAGAGGCGTGAACCTGCACCTGCAACCAACTTGTCATTTTTGTAAAGGTAGTCAATTGTCACAAAATAATCAATTGCAACAATATTCAATATTCAAATTAAATCACATATATATTATCAACCATTTAAACAAAGTGTATTCATATTTATTTCCTTCAAAGTTACAAACACACACACACAGATGCAAGTATTTCATCTAGCTAGGTAAAAGTAGCTAAGTAAGCATATTATGGGGTGTAACATATCCCCCACTTACGAATCATTGTCCCCGATGATCTTATGTAACAAACATAATCAAATCATAAATAAATATAGTTTTCAAGAACTTCCAAAAGCATGTAAAACATGTGGGAACTTTTGCTCAATTTTAGCATAGTCCTCCCAAGTAGTAGAATCTTCTGAGTACTGGTCCCACTGGAATTTGCATTGTAGAACATCCCTATTACGCAATCAAAGCTTACACATTCCAAGAACCTTAATCAGTTTGATTGTTACCTCTCTGGGGTCTCTTACCTATAAAGCATCCCAATCAATGACATGATTACCACCTGTTATATACTTCTTTAAGTATGAGACATGGAAAACATTATGCATCCAGGCAAGAGCTGATGGTAACGCTATTCGATAAGCAATAGGGTTTATGTCTTCTAGGACCTCAAACAGACCTACATATCACAGAGCTAATTTGGATAATTTTCCAAATTTGATGGAAATATTTTGTGGGTTAACCCTTAACAACACCTTTTCTCCTACGCCAAATGTTCTAAGTACTCTTTTAGAATCTGCATAGCTTTTTTGTCTATCATTGGCTTCAACTAGCCTTTGCCTAATAATTCTAACTTGCTCTTCCATCTCTGACAACATTTCAGGTTCAAGACTTATCCTATCCTCAAGCTTTTCCCAACTTATAGGAGTTCTACATTTTTGACCATATAATGCTTCAAAAGGAGCCATCTTAATCGTGGAATGATAGGAATTATTATATGCAAACTCCACTAAAGGTAAGCAATCTTTCCACTTGTATTGTTGATCCATGCAGTAAATTCTCAATAGGTCTTCTAATACTTGATTCACCCTTTCTGTTTGTCCATCTGTTTCTAAATGATATGCATAACTTATATTCAATTGAGTTCCAAGTGAGGAAAACTAGGTTTTCCAAAACCTAGATGTCACATGAGCATCTCTATCTAAAATAATCTTTTCAAGAATCCCATGTAGTCTAAACACCTCTTGCAAAAAAAATCGATCTATGGCAAGAACTCCACCTGTCAAGTTACGAGGAATAAAATGCGCTACTTTGGTAAGTTTTTCTACAACTACCAATATTGCATTATGCTTATTCATCGACATTTGAATACCCTGCACAAATTCCATGCTTATGACTCGCCATTTTTTCTTAAGAATATCATGCGGATGCAAAAGACCTGTTGGATGATGATGTTCAGCTTTCACCCTTTGGAAAACATCTTGCCACTTATCTAGCAACATCTCCTTTCATTCATTTCTAGAAATATAAAGGTTTTATATCAGCTAGCATCTTCATTACACCTGGGTGTCTGAAATATGGTGCTTCATGTACCTCTTTCCATTCCAAATTTCTCAATTCTTCAGAATTGGGTACACATTCTTCCTTTATACCTTAACAATTGACTAGGTTCAAAATGGAATCCTTCATACCTTGCATCTTGCAGATTATCTATAAGTGCTTGCTTAACTTGCTTATAGTGCTCGTCATCCTCTGAATTTTGCAATACTTGACCCTTGAAGTTAGATTGGATAGATACCATTGAGGTGATATGCCTTTTATGACTTAAAGCATCTGCAACCCGATTCTCTTTTCCTTTGATGTAGTTGATATTGAAATCATAGTCAGATATCAACTCTAACCATCTACGTTGTCATGCATTCAAGTTTGGTTGAGTGAACAAATACTTAAGACCACGGTGATCAGTCTTTAGTTCAAATGCTTTCCCAAGTAAATAATGTCTCCACAAATTTGCAATGCATGAATTATTGCTACCAATTCTAGATCATGAGATGCATAGTTTTGGTCATAGGGTTTCAATTTCCATGAATCATATGCAATAACTTGTCCTTCTTGCATTAACACTACTCTTATTCCTTCTCCCAACACATCCGTAATGACTATGAAATCATCGTCTGGGTCTGATATCTTTAATATTAGAGTCGTGGTTAACTTCTCTTTGAGTAGGTCAAATGTCGCTTGACATTTTTCCATCCACTCAAACTTATTTCCTTTCCTTTGTAATGAAGTAATAGGAAATGCTATCCTAGAGAGGTTTGCAACAAAGTTTTGATAGTAGCCAGCCAAACCCATGAAAATTCTCACTTTAGGTATGTTGTTAAGTATTGGCCATTAATATAATATTGCTTTTATCTTGGCAAGATCCACTTAAACTCCCTTTGTTGAGATTATGTGACCCAAATATTGCACCCTCTTCTGAAAGAAAGTACACTTAGAGAGTTTACCGAATAGTTTATTTTCTCTCAACCATTGGAGAACTATCTCTAAATTTTTGCAATGTTCTTCTTCATCCTTGGAGTAAATCAAAATTTCATCCAAGAATACTAAGACAAACCTATCCAAAAAATCCCTAAAAACATTGTTCATTAGGCTCATAAATGTCGTAGGTACATTAGTAAGTCCAAAAGGTAAGACTATAAACTCATAATGCCCATATCTTGTTCTAAAGTGTAATAACCCAAATTTATTTCATTTTTAATTATAATATGATAAATTGAATTATTGAGGAAATTCAATATGTTGAATGGAAATTTTGATATTTTTGAAAATATTGAAAGAAGTTGACCATCATTTTTTATTAGGGGTAAAAAATAGGTTTTTATGGGGCCCAAAACCCAGTAAAAAATGATTTTGAAGGGAATCGTCAACCTATCAAAGAAAAGCAAGCTGCAAATAATATAAACCATAAACCATCAGCAGCCCCACAACAACCTCTAAAAGATTAACATGACTACACATGCTGCAACTTACAAACAAGCTAGGGCCTAAACCCTTTAACAACATGGTTTTAAGTGGGACTAGAAAATTATTAGATACCAAAGATCTTGCCTGCATCATCCAGGCATTAGCAAACCAGATGCTCATGCAAGACACCACTGAGCCAAGAAAGAAAACCTGCTGGATGGTGTAAAACACCATCAAAAGCCTAAATAAAAATGCCAGCATCTCCAACAACCCCACCTCAATAGGGGAGATGGAGAGTACAACAAACCACTAGGAAAACATCCATTGATCAAACTAGGAAACCACCTTCAAAACCATCTCAACAGGAAGGAGCTCCCCTCGATTGAAGAGAATGTTATGGCCACCAAGTCCACTACCACCTACAGACTCCAACACCCTCAACCTCCACCTCCATAGGAGAAGCGTCCACCTTAATAAGATCAGTAGCTGAGGAATCCAAAGATAAACACCTCCCAACTCCACCTCCATAGGAGCATAATCCACCTCCATAGGATTCAAGAAGAGGACTAGCGCAACAACAAAGCAAGCAACCATACCACCCAATGGAAAAACCTAGTAAGAGGCCAACCCCCACAAACAAGAAGCATCAAAGGAAAACCACTGACCCTGAAGGGGCTCAACCTATTGGGACAAAGCGATAAACTTAGAATACCACCCAACCTTCAACAAAAGAGGAGAAGCCAAAGAATCCAAAACATCCATGGACAACTACAACAAAAAAAACCCTTTCAAACCACTCTGCTTCAGCACATAGGCAACAAAAACAAACTACAAAACCACGCAAGCAAACAAAGGCCGTGAGCCACAAAAGTAACCAAAGAGCAGAGCCAATCACGGGAGCCCAAAAAATAGAGAAAAGGGAAAGAGTGCAAAACCATGAAGCTCACCATCCAACCCACCCAGGTCTGAGAGAATGAAAAATCCCACCACATACAACCCCACCACAGACCACCCGCACACCACACCCAATGCTAAGAAAATCATTGAAAAACCCAGAGCCAAAGCCTGCAAGCCACAGGGGCAACCAAAGAGTAGAGCCACGCGAGGGAGACCGAACAACAAAAAGAGGGGCAAGAGAGAAAAACCATGAAGAACAACATCCAACTCTATAAGGTCTGAAAGAATGCAGAATCCTACCACAAACAACCCTATTATAGTCCACCCATGAGCCACACCTGACACTAAGACAACCACCTAGAAACCAAAATCATGAGCCACGATAGAAGAAAGCCCCAGAGAATGAGACCCAACAAAGCAAGGCACAAATAGAAGAGTGCTCCACACAAGAAGAGGTTCACAACAACCAAAACCCTCACCCACAACTACAGGAAGAGAGGGAAATGGCACCACAAACAACAACAGGGAAAGCCACGATCAGAGCTAACACGAAGCACACTCGAGAGAGGAGCCACAAAAAACCCACACCCCAAGCTGCAGAATGGAACACACCATAAGCTAAGAGACCACGACCCAACATAGGAAGAAGGCCAACAAATCCAAGGGAACCACTCGCTTCCATCTCCCTCCTCATCCACGTTGTCACCATCTTCTTCATCGCCCCCATCCTCAGATTTCAAACAGAGCCCTCTGCAACATCTCTCGCCCAACATCGCCATTCTTCACTGGACCCTTAATCACCAACCATCATTATTCATACACAAAACCTTGATAGATTTTTCTATCAATTTCTCCACAAGAAGTTGACCATCGTTGACTATGTCATCTTTTTGAATTATCTTATATATTATTATGATTTGAACGTTACTAATGAATTTTGGCAAGTGCAAGTGTGTGTAGTTTCAGGGTGACATGTTGAAGGATGAAAACATGGTTGAAGTAGGATTATTTAGCCATATTGAATGGTAAGCTAGATGGAATTTGGGTGCACACACCACAAATGGCATGATGATTTTCATTTGAAATTTTTGTATATAGAGGAACTCAATCACATGATTTGAATTTCTCCAATGATTGAAAATAAATGGCTTGTAGAAAAAGTAAACACGTGATTTCATGTTTGAATTGTTTACCTTAATTTTATGTTTTGAGAATTTTGGAAGAGAACAACAGTATGTATTTTAAAGTATGATTAAAAAGGATAAGAATTTCATTATATGAAATTAAGTAAAAGTCCCTTTTGTTTAAATAAATTAATGCTTGAAATGAAATAAAAGTTCTTTTATTTAATTGGATATTGATATATGAAACACAAACCTCTTCAAACAAATTATATATATATATACACATACATACATACATACATACATGTATGTATGTATGTATGTATGTATGTGTGTGTGTGTATATATATATATGTATGTATGTATGTATGTATATATGTGTATATATATATATGTGAATACATACATACATACATGCATACATATATATATATATATATATATATATATTGAAGAATAAATATAAGTGAATGTGAATGAAAGTTAAAATATATAAATATATATATACATATATATACACATACATATTTATATTCCTTATCAATTGAATTTGGAAACCAATATTATCAATATCAGACTGTTAAAAATTTAAAACAATATCATGAGAAAATGCCATGAAGGATGTGGTATGCCATTGCCATGAAGGCAATATTCAAATTATGAGGGTGGGGCGACAAATGATTAATGCCCATTATTATTCAAAAACAACCCCTTAGTGGAGATAGAGAAATGAAGGAAAGTTGCTAATCTTGAAGGATAAAATTGACAAAAACACAAAGAGAATGGGTTGTTCAACAAGCATTGTGGGAAAAAGCCAAAGGAAAATCCTCGTTTTTAGAGGTATTTGGTGTTTTTCATTAAAAATGTTTTCTTTTCATTTCATTTTACAGATTCATCTATTGTCTTTGCACAGTTTTAATCATTACTTTATCGATTCCATTAAATAGAGTAAAACATGTTCATCAAACTTCTTATGTAATCATTTGAATCGGTTTAGTGTTTTTTGATTTTAAGTATGACCGCGTCCTTTTATTTTTATACTCAGTTTTCTAGTGCATGCAACGCTAATAGCTTGGAAGCCGATTGTATATCACTCTATAAGATTTAAATTTCACTACCCTTGTGTATAGGATTGCATGTATTCTATTGTATAGCTCATCACAGGGCTTTCAGGTAATCCGATAAGCCCGTGATTAGAGCGATGTGATTCTTTTTAAATCCATACCACCCTTAAAGGGTAGGTTGAATCTTTCACAGGAAGATTATGATACATATATTTTATTTTGCTTATTATTATTCATCTGATGGTCGCCCACTCGATGCAAAGCCATCACCTTCGATCCTAAATCAAAGGTTTTCAAATGATCTTGGTTGCCTCGTCGCCATGGGCGTTAGTGGGCTTATATCACCCATATTGCAACATGGGGTTTTTGTTATTTCCTTGTAGTTACAAATATTTGTTATGTCACAGGGATATTGTGGTTTCATGTCACCTAATCCTTAAAGGATAAAGGTTGAACGATTAATCCATTCTCTTCATTTGCTTGTATGTACAGTATTGTAAACCATCATTCACCACAAATGACACCCAAATGTCCTTGGGGTGATTACTTTATAGCTGGCCTTGACCACCATGTATGGAGCCACAGTCAATGACCATGGATTGTTCTTAGAAAGATAAAAGTATGTATGTTAACATTTAATGAGGGTTTCCAACTTGAGCCTAAAAGAGATTTAATCTTTGATTTTGAATATTTTATCATTGTTGATAAATGGTTAACATGTCATTCAAGTTCTTTTAAATACCTTTCAAAAGTTAATAACTTCATTGGGTTATCTTTTTACATGAAATTTTTATATATAACTGTTAGAAAGCTTGGGTTAATGAAGCTATGGAAACTTGGAGCTATAACTATAAACTATTGCAAACTGCATCGTTCGTTATAAACTATAATTGTTTCACTGTAGATAGAATTGTATTAGTGTAAACAATTATTGTTTTATTGTGAACAACGTCATTTTGTTATAAAATATGAACGTTTTACTTGAAACAACATCATTTTGTAATTGTTTAGCTGAAAACAACATTGTTTTGTAAATATTTATCTAAAACAACATTGTTTTGTAAATGTTTAGCTAAAACGGTATTGTTTTGTAATTGTTTAGCTGAAACAATATTGTTTCATTATAAACATTGAATGTTTTATATATAAACAACATCGTTCTATAACTGTTTAGTTGGAAACATCATCGTTTTACTATAAACAATATGTGTTCATTCTTAAACAACATTATTTTATTATAAATTGTGAATGTTTAGTTGTAGACAACATCCTTCTGTTAAATAGTAACTATGTGAATATATTAGAACGGTTTGTTATCATAGAATGATTGATACAATCGACATGACAATATGTGGGAAAGTATTTAATCAAACTTGTTCTTAAAATTCTTACTTTATGCCAACTAATAGACTATATGATATTCTGAAACATTATTTGAATGATAGAAATTTGATCTATTGGTTTTAAATTCATAATGTATGCAAAAATTCATAACTTAAGTAGGCACATATGTGTGTATGCGCGTAGACCTTCATCTACGTACATACACATGCTTGTGACATACCTTCTTTTTTTCCTATTTTTCTTCATTCTTAAATGAATACTTAATTACGATGAAAGTAATCTTGTGACATGTGCTTTTAATGGATGGATAATGTTTGATTAGTTTCTATTAGATATATTTATGAATTGTAAATTGAATAGAACAACAACACCTAGTAGACTAGAGCACCTAATGGTAGATGGTGCTAGAGGGTAGTTAGTTTCTATGAGATAACTTGATGGTGAAAGTTACCTTCCGGGATAGGTTCTGAGATGGAGTCCAGAGAGTATAGGTTTGCTTTACCAAAACCTATTATTTGTTGTTGCAACATTATTTTTATGCTTGTCCAAGCAATTTAGTTCATTATGTGTGTATGGACTATGTGATGATACTCTCTGCCATTCCTAGCATACATCTTGCATTCTCTTTTCTAACTCGTAGATAGAAATGCATGTTGATGTATGAGCACGCACTAGATTCCACCTTGCAGATTGTTCTCTTGCTAAAATTTCTATGCAGGGTCGGGTATTCTTTAAGTTGGAAGAATTACGAGGAAGTGCAAGCTTCGTGGTTGGGCAGTAAATCACTTCAACGATGTTCTCGTCCACTAGTGGAGGCAAGAGTCAAGAGGAACCTTGGATGTATACAAGACTATCTTAGTCTATTATGTAACCTTGATGTAACCTTGGTATAAAAGTTGTACATACTATTGACTTTGTGACCTTATGAGCCAAGTCAAACTTAGATATTGTAATTGACTTTTGAATTGAATATATAAATCTTGAATCATTTTAATTAGATGCGTTGCAATGATTGAGTATAGCTACTTAGTTATATCTTTTTAGTTTGAATATATTCATATGTAATTTATAATAATATTATTAAAATAATGATTTAGAATGAGTTATTACATAAAGGTATTTTTAAATATGTCTTCATCTTTGATTCTCAGTTGATGGTAACTTGATCGCAAATCAATATATGAAACACAACTAATCCTCTCATTTGATCAAAAAGATCATCAATCCTTGACAATGGATATTTATTCTTTATCATTGCTTTGTTAAGCATCCAATAATCAATACATAAGCATAGTGTCCCATCTTTCTTTATGAAGATCATTGGCACTCCCCAAGGTGAGACACTAGACCTTATCAATCCCTTAGCTAATAATTCCTCTAACTATCCCTTGAGTTCCATTAATTCCACAGTAGTCATCCTATAGCGTGCTTTGGAAATAGGTTCTAACCCTGGTACAAGATCAATAGAGAAATTAAATACCCTTTTAGGAGGTAATCTAGGTAACTCATCCAGGAATACATCCACAAATTTTCGTAAAATGGGATAATTTTCCATATCTGTTTCCCCAGTCTATACCATTTCTCCTTCAATTTTGTGAGAATCTTGTGGTTCAAAATCCATGACACTATCTTGAGGAGTGACTTCCTTAAGTTCTCCCACTTTAACAGCATAAATTTGACAACCCTTCTTCTCTGCCCTAAGCATTTGCATAGCAAAAATTTGTTGCAACTTAATCTCTCTTGGTGTCCCTTGAAATGTCACCCAATTCCCTAAATCATCAAGACACTATACTATCTTGGAATGACAATCCACTTTGGCTTTATGTTTCCATAGCTAGTTCATTCCTAGTATGACATCATAAGATCCTAGGGGTGTTACGTACAAGTTCACCTCAGTTGAGAAACTAGGAAGTTCTACCCTAGCTTCGAACAAGCATTGCTTCATCGTTGCTCTTGTTTGGTTTGCATACTCCACAACCCAAGAATTTTCCATGAACCCAACTTTTCTAGATATTACATTAACTACTGTAGGTGAAACAAATTTTTTAGTTGCTCCTATATCAATAAGTATAGATATATGCATACCAAACAAAATACCTGGAGTTTCTACTGGTGTGACCTAGTATTCGGCTTGTCGATTGTCCACAACTGCATGGATTTGTTTTTGGAATGCAATTTGTTGTGAAAGAAGTGGTTTTCCATTTTATTGAATATCTTGAAGACTTGTTGGGGCATTGAGTTGCATAATAATCCCCTCCACAAGTAAAGCATCCTTCTACAAGTCCCTTCCTCTTTAAAGTCTTATCAAATTGACTAGCATTCCTCTCAACATTACTGGAATTATTGTTGTTTCCACAATGCTCTCTCCTATTTGTTCCAATTGTTACGAGGTCCTTTATTTCCTTGCCTTTGTACTTCTTATGCTACCACAAACTTCTTTGGCACTTGATTTACTTGAGTTCCATTGAACTTCTTTTGATTTATATTTTCCTAATAGGTTGAAATAGCTTTGAGCTTATGCTCTTGCTTGACTGCCTTTTCATATACTAGATCTATAGTTTTTGGACAATGAATGTCCACTTCACCGCCAATTGAATCATTCAACCCTATGATGAACTTTTTAATACAAAAGTGTTCATCCTTCTAGTACATTGGCATGTACTTCAAAAGACATGTGAACTTTTCCCAATAATTGTTCACTGACATTTTTGTTACATTGGTGGTTTTCATTGCACTAAAAGATCGACCTGTCAATGCCTAATACAACCACCAGATTTATGTAAGATCCATAGGAGGCAGCTAAGCCATGTCACAAACCCAAGCGTCGTGCTAGACAAGGAAGACCAAGGGACACACCATCTTGCAACAATCCCTCCAAGTGCAAGCGAGGGGTTTGAACCTATGACCTCAGCTTTGATACCAATTGTTACATTGGTGGTTGTTGTTGCACCAAAAGATTGACCTATCAATGCCCGATACAATTTCTAGATTATGTAAGATCTATAGGATGCGGTTAAGCCATGTCACAAACCCAAGCACCGTGTTGGACAAGGAAGACCAAGGGACACACCATATTGCAATAATTTCACCTTGCTTCAAATTTTGAAAATTAGTTAAATTTTGGTCATAAAAGAGTTGGTGTAACCATCTTTTTCGAAATATTTCAGCAAACTCATTCCAAGTTAAGGCTAGAGAACTAAGACCAAGTTCCATCTTTTTGTCCATCCACCAATTGGAAGCTTCTCCTGCTAGTTGATATGCACCCAAAATTGCTTTGGTAACCTCTAAATAGTCTCTAATCTCAAAATATTTTTCCATTTGGATTAGCCAAGCCTTAGCATCCTCTCTGCTAGTGCTTCCCTCGAATTTTGGTGGGGTACGTAACTTTTCTCATATCCCTTGATAGTTTAGTTGCCACATGTTTTCTTTTGCTATTTTCAAATTTGGACAAAGATTCTTCTTCCCTATGTGGATTTGTTTGGGTATGATCACGAGAATTTTCTCCCTCATCCTCATTAGGTATTTCCCCATCTCCACCTAATGGAACTTCCTCATCTTCATTTTCCTTCCTTTTTACTTCTTTCTCAAGATTTTCTAACCTTGCCCTAGTTTCATCCAAATGGACAAGATACTATCGAACTTGGTTTCAGTGTTTTCTAGACCTTTTCCAACTTCCTGACTTCCTCCAAGGTTCATCCTTGTTCTCGCTTTCAAGAAAATTTATACCTGAAGGTTCATCTATATTAGATCCTATCAAGGTTTACTTAACATATTAACAACTTCCAAAAGAGAAAATATTCACATAAAATAAATTCTATTTTGCTCACAAGTTTTAATAAGAAATAACTTTTCATTTATTCTATCGGATTCCAATTTCCTTTCATTTACATTGAGTGACTGTTCAAGTAGTCAAGAGGAGAGTATCCTTCGGATTCACTCTTAGATACATAGCTTAAGGGGGTATACCCTTCAGACTTGTGTTCATCCCTAATCTATTCTTCTTTATCCCAAAAAGGATAGTATCCCTCAAATTTATCTTCTAATACATAATTACAAGTTACATATCCTTTTGATTCACTACTTGAGGTGATTATAATTATCTCAGCCATGGGTAAAACACGAGGATCTCTAAACAACATAGCTAGACTAATGCTACACTCTGAAGGCATATCCCTAGAAAGTGATAGTGAGTCCGACTTTGCCGGGAAGACAAGAGGTAGATAGTTGAAATTAGCTTCATTCCTCATCCTTCTCTTTTCTTGGCTAATTCACGACAAGGGCTTCTTTTTCCTTCTTAGCCTTTAGGTAATGCTTATTCCTGATTATTGACTTTTTGGTAGTTAACCTGAGTTGTATCATCCTGGTATAAGAATTTACCAACCATCAATATTCACATAATGTTGGAAGGGAAAACATAGTGAGCACATAGGTTCTAGAGCTAAATTTGGTAGCTTTGTTACCACATGTAACTTGCCCCTTTTTCATCACAGTAAATTTTCCTATTTTTTACCAAATGTGAATTTAATCTAAGGCTGAAAACATAGTAATAAAAATTTTCTCTCCAAATAAGATAAAATGCACACATGATAGTAACAAAATATCTTTCATATTCATTCAATGAAATAGAGTACATTATTTCCAAAGAAATGTTTACATAATCCACATGTGACTACATTTTCCATCTTTCAAAGAAATAAATACAAATTTTACATACATAGCTCATCAAAGCTCCATTTTCACTAGAAATACAAATAGATACAGGAAATCCCCTTTCAAATCCTTGGCTTATCAACTAGGAGGAGAAGCATCACTCACGTGCTTTTCCACTATCCACGAACTAAGTGTGGTCCCCCGCACATCTACCACATATGCAAGATGGACCTACCCTTCAACGAAGAGCTTTGGTCTAGAAACCACATAATACTAGCTTAATTTGAGCTGGTGTTGTGGCCTGCATAACTAGAACTTTATCACACGACACATATATGTTCTACATGTATGACAATCTTGAACTAGCGTGAATGAGTAAGGTACACAATGAACTGACAATGTAACTAGTGGTGAATTACACCACTTTGGCCAAAGTATTCATCACCCCTATTTTGGAATGGACGTCACACACTCATCCTCTATTCTAACTCGATTTGTTAAGTAAAAGTGTATTTTGTGCATAGGTAATTCCTTCATAGCATAGTCTACAATCCTAGGAGCAACCTATCTACTCTAAGTAATCCTTGACTTCTCTTCAAGGTTTCACAAATATTCCATAACCTATTGATTTAAGTCTAGCTATAAACTAAATGACCCCACTCCATTGAGTACATCCTACTATAGTTATATAGCTACGCATCAAACATTCCTTACTATGGAGTAAGTACAAACACTTTACCCAAAAGAGGTTTCTAATAAATAACTTCATAGTAATGTATACTCATAATTACTGAAAACAATCTTTTCCAAAGCTTAATATTTCTCAAACAACATTCAAGCAAAGTATAATCACTTCAAACAAACAACAAACATAAAAGAGTAAGGAACCCCATGCCTATAAGATTAAAGCTCCAAATGCTCTAGCTGGATCCCAAACATAAGCTTCTCAAATAGCTTTTAACTTAGCAACAACTCCTTTCTACACCTTCCCAAAACACTCTCACAAGCCCTCACATCACTCCTTTGGAAAAATACACTCAAACTCTCTCTCTCTCTCTCAGCTCTCAAGAAAATAGGATAACTCTTCAAAATTTACACAACATAGTGTAATTGTGCCTCCAAATGAGGTATAAAAGGCCTCTATTTATACAAAGCATTCAGCTTCTAAAGGATAGCAATAAGTGAATTGGATCGACACTTCTTAATTGCAAGCTTGACTCAACAGTAAAATAAAAAGGTGGCAAGATTATATCAGTTTACTCAACAAGTTAAACACAAAAAATTGACTCTCTATAAGACAACAAGAAAACCTCTTGAGATATGCAAGGTTATAGTCATATAGGTTGACTTATTCCTTGGTAGCATTTCAAGACTCATTCTTCCCAATTATTCATGGGTATATCGATGTACAAAGCTTTCATGATAGACTTCTATTTGTTGTGAGTAATTTCATAGTTTGGTGCCACATTGTCCACTATTCAATCTTTGATGTTTCCTTTCTCATTGACAAAGTCAGAGCCTTTAATTCTATTGGAAACCAACATTTATATTTCATATTAACTAAGTCATATGAAAAATACGCTTCCCTCTTAATATGGCATTCACTTTACATGAATATTCCATCGATTCATATGTTGTTTAGCGATGCATTTAGCGTGTCATTGGCTATGCCAATCACCACAATAGTTTCATACTATGGTTTGCATAGTACATGCACATAGCACATAATATTAATTGCACTTAATAAACTTTATACTACACTATCAAAAACAATAATATATATATATATATATCCAATTATATATACATATATACACATATGTATGTATATATAAATATACATATCAACTCATATATATATCAATTCATATATATCAAAGGGTAAACATATCCACTTATAATTATTTAATACTTGGACTATTATCGCATAAGTATATACATATATACATATGTGTATATATATATATCAATGTATTTGTATGAATGTCTACCATTATGTCTATCACACATGTACATCAATATATATACTTATATACATATATGTATATACATCGTGTATATATACATATATATATATATATATAAAATATTATCCACAAACATAAAGTAATAATATCAATTGACATTTATACATTATATATATATGCATATATATATATATACATGTCGCCTTATCCATTTAATGTTCCCATGCATATGGGTAACTCGCCCATAGGCATGCCTAGATATTTCTAGCTTTGTATGCTTATGTACGTGATTACTCATGTGCATGAGTTCATTGTGGACATGTGCACATATATGTATGTATAAATCACATGTATATATATCTCATTGATCACTCATTTAAAAAGTACTTCAAAACACAAAAGGGTTCAAACACGTACTTCAAGCATGATATGAAATTCAACCAAGACCCTCCTAACAACTAGTTCAAGATATCATACCTTCACCTAAAACTAATGACTTATGGCTATTCTACCAGTGAGTGTGTGGAAGCTCAGTTTAGACTTTCCTAAGGGTTTCCATACCAAAATCTTTCTCCTAAGTGATACTTCCCCTCCTTCCAAAGGTGTGAAACTGCACTTGCAACCAACTTGTCATTTTTACAAAGGTAGTCAATTGATCATAAAATAATCATTTGTAGTTCATATATTCAATATTCAAATTAAATCACATATATATCATCAACCATTTATTCATCCTTTTCCATTGATTCACATAAACAAATTATATTCATATTTATTTCCGTCAAAGTTACAAACACACACACACATGCAAGTATTTCATCTAGCTAGGTAAAAGTAACTAAGTAAGCATACTATGGGGTGTAACACTATCCTTTATTGGACTATATTGTTTTCAATATTTCAAGATTTATACCTTCACTATGGCATGCAATAAGCATAGGGTGATGGTTGACCTTCTTAGCGAAAAAAATGGAGGCCTTTATCTAGATAATCAACTTCATATGTTTCACCTAAAAGAGGATTAAAAGGCTTACAATATCGACCTTCTAAAGAAGCATATCCAAAAATTTAAAATGTTGCTACATACATTATATGCATCAAATTGTTTCCTTTTCTTCCTCATTTAGATGCCAGATCAATAAGGTAGGAATATTACATATCCTCAAAGAATTTTTGCAGGGAAGAAAGTGGCTCATTAAAGTAGACAAGAAGAAAAACTCGGGTAAGATCCTTCTCAATATTATCTTTAATCATAGTCCATAGGCTAACTCCTTTCTCTTTTTCCTTTGGCTTAGGTAAGCTCTTTTGTCTTTCCACAAAAGGATAGTCAAAACTAATAAGTTCCATATCAGGATCAACCTTGTTTGTATCTTAAAAAAAAAACTTTGTCAAGGAATACATCATCAAAAGCTGTTGATACTCACCTAAACCCAAAGTTAGAGCTTCTTAAAGAGTTTGATAGAGAATCTTTAGTGTAAAGAATATCTCGTTATCTTCATCTTTTTTCTACCTCTGCACCATCTTGTCTTCCATTGTCTGCCTTAGATTCTGCTACACTGCCACTATATTTTCCATGTTCATATTCACCTATATCTCACTCTTTTGAATGACACTGACTTGCATCAACAAATGTGGTCTCCAGGTCCACTTTTTTAAACTCTAATTGCCTTAGAGTGTCAATAAGATTGAATCACTTTTTCTTAAGAAACTTTAGCTGACTTTGTAACTTAGAAAATTATGATAGCATGATGTCTTCAACTGACCCGTATTATTTCATCATTCAATCCTTCTGATTATTAAACATAGATAAAGATAGCATAACTGTAACTTTCAAGTGATCTTTGAAAGATTATTTTTCTTGTAAAATTCCAACACTCTGATCAATGCTTTCAATAGGATAATGTATCATCACCGACCATTCACTTGAAAACCTTGACCTAGGATAGATCTTCCTCAACTTTGCAACTACCAAACCCTATGTAGGGTTTGTGACAGGTAATATTGTAAGGGAGGAAATTTTCTACTCCCAAGTCTCTAGGACAAAGAAGAGTCTACAGGGATCAAATGGTCCTCAACTACCTCAAGGAACAAAGCTTAGGTGATAGGATACAATGATGAGAGTTCCAAAAATAGAAAGAGTAGGTCAAAGAGATTTCTTGGATAGACTAACAAGCTCTCAGTCAAGGATGATAGCATGGTGCACTAACATCTCAATGGTGTGCTAGCATCTCGTATGGACTGAAACCAGAGACTATCATAGAAAACAAAAAAATGACTATTTTTATTTTGATTGCTAAGAACTCTTGAAATGCTAGAATGTAACAGAGAATAACAGAACTAAAATAAAGTAAACTAAGTAAAATATAAATTAAATGGAATGTAGATGATAAAATTAAGGAAGAGAAAGAAACAACTCACAACCAACCAAGAAATGAAGCCTCCAACAAGTAAATGTCTTCAATACCTGCACACATAAGATTGAGGAACATGTTGGGGTTGTTTAGGGGCTTGCTTTAGTCAAACCCCCGTTTCGGTGTTTCCATCTCCACAAACAACCAAATAGATAGATAGAGATAAATAGACAAGAAGATAAAATATATAGATAAGCAGTGTGATAAATCCCAAGATGATCAAAGATGTAAGACAATAGATAGATATCACCTGCAAGGCTTGAGGAAGCCCAAGTGAGAGAAAGAAAGAGTTAGCTATGAGAGCCAAAAGAGTTTCAAAGAGTGTTGTGAGGACTTGAGAGCAATGTAGAAAGCTATAAAGAGATGTGCAAGCTTGAGAGAAAGAGAAAGAGAAGAGATAATGAGAGAGAAAGAGAGAAAAGACTAGGAGAGATCAAGAGAAAGTGTCCAAGAGAGATCCAAAAGAACAAATGAATTAAAAAGATGGAATTTAAAGAGAGAATAGGAGGGAAAAGAAGGTTCCTAAGCCATTACAAGGCATCTTGAGCCTTTTCCAATGACAAAGGTAGGTGACAAGTGACAATACATTTGATAATGTTCATTTGAACATTGAAATGTTGTTGGATGGTAGCGTGACACGCAGACGTTTGCATGGTGCCCTAGTGTCCAAACAAATCATGCTAAAAAAATGGTGGGAATGGGGAAAACACAAGGTTTGATGCAAATATGACATAAGAAGGTGGATGCTGAAAATGGGTCTTGAGCATCTTGAGGGGAAAAAGGCTAATGCAAGGGTTGAAATGAGCCTACACAAATACTAAGGGAGTGGACACTAAAATGGATATAAAATTGTAGGTGAAATTTCCATGGGGTGCAATTTTACAACACTACATTTTATCCCCACTTTAGTGAGCTTATGAATTTACATGAATATGCATGCTAAAGGAAATCTATTAAACATAAATAGAATAATGGTGCCAAAAGGATATTGTAGAGGAAGCAAATAATTCTTCGAACCAAGGAAGCATGCCCCCAAGTTGAAGACCTACAAAATAAATGTATTAAACAAGAAAAATATGCACATGACAACAAGGTTAGAAAATAAAAGCCACCAAATCATGGGGTTAGAACATATGGATATTTAGAAATTAAAACATGGATAACACATACACAAAGGTAAATAATAATAAAAATAACATTTTTGGGTTAGCAAAGTGAAAGAGACCTCAATGTGGGAGGTTGTCTCAATACTATTCGTCATTCCCAAATTAAAGAATAATACATAGAATAATTCTTAAATGGAGAGAAGAATGTAAGGATTAATTGCTTCAAGAGAGAAATGCATACAAAAGATAGGGAAGCAATCAATGTCGAAGAGAAAAAGAGAGAGAAATAGAATATACTCAGGATGAAGAAAATTCAAGTCTTCAATCTAGTATATACAATTGTAAAGCTTAGCTAGGACACAAAGAGGACACAAGTCTTCTATCCTGCACAGCTAACTAAAAATTCACCATAAACATGTTCATTGTAGACAAACACGTTGGGCGAAAAAGAAAAAATATACACGATAAATTTGATCATATAAAGACCACATTGATAAGTATGGCTTGTAAGCTAGAGACCATACGACAAGAAAATAAAGATGGTGTTGATAAGTATGGCTAGCAAGCTAGAGAACATATGGAAAGCACATAGGCTTGTGGCTACTGCAAGTTGGGTTGTAGGACAATCACAAAAAAGACAAGTCTAGTTTGGTTGCCCCCAAGCTATACAGCGAGATCATAAGAAATCTAGATTTTTAAGACATTATTTTTACAAGCAACAAGAAAATAATTAGACATGATAGCTCCCCTTAGAATGATGTGTGTTATGCAAAGGAGCACATATCATTCTAAGGAGAAGAAAATATAGAGAGGAGGTCCTCAAGAAGGACACACATCACCAAAACAAGTTACCACTACCCCCAACATATAGGGGAGGATAACCATGCTAGATACTATTGTGTCACTACCACAAATAAAGTATGGTTGCACACAATAGTACACTACCACAAATGACAGTGAGTAAGAAAAGCTATGAATGCCACATAGCAGGTAGCAACATAATAGAAGAGAGTTGTAAGAACCTCATGAGAAGATGCTTAGAATGGACATGATAGAGTTAGACCTCAATACCACTTATCATGCAAAGAAAAGACAAGTGCATCAATAGATGGGAGAGTGACAACACCAAAATCAAGAATTTGTTGTATTTTATCCTTTAAGGCCTTACATTCACTTGTAGAATGGCTAGACACTCGATGGTATGCATAAAAATAATGCCTTTCTTTATCATTTTTATGAAACTTCTTATTTGTAGAAGCCTCAACAAGATATTCTCTTGCTCAGATAAAGAATATGGAGTAGGAATCAACCCTTTCTCTCATGAAGAAAGTTTGACTGCTCATAAGAAGAAGTCATGACAGTAGACAATGGAGGAGGGGATGGAGACAAATGAGAAGGCTTGTAACCTAAAACCCTTGTAAAAGAATGAGGTGTTAGTTACAAAGGGACCTTAACTCCTTGTTCTATGTGCCCAAGACCATTTCCTTTGTACCCACACTTAGAAAGAATATTAAATCCAAATCCATAACATGATTACAACTTCTCAGAAGGGGGAGGATCAACATTAAGGACATTACAATTATCGTTCGCATTATCTCGTGGTACAAAAGAATAATCATCTTTGATAACATGCATGAATGATATTGTTGGGATGTCTAAGTTGATCAAGTTGACTTTATATTCCCCGATGAAGGATGTTGTAAAATCCAAGGAACCCCAATCATCATCAAGACATGCATTTAGTTTAGGAGAAATAGGAGTAGACTCAAGATTTCTTACTTCAAGAGGATCTTCTTCAGGGACATCTATCTCAAGAGTATTCCTTGTAACAGGTATTGCTAGAGTAGATGTCAACACATCATAAGATAATGAAGGGACACAACATTTAAGAGTAGGTGCAACCAAAGCTTGACCAAAAAATTCCATCTCACATAAGTGTACAACATCAGGGTCAGCCTTCATTGTGACTACTTAATTATTATTAATGAATTTGATGGATCTATGCAAGGTAGACGGGATTGCACCCATAGTGTGAATCTATGGTCTACCGAGAAGAAGATTAAATGGTAATTTTCTCAGCATAACATATATCAAGGTGGATATGGTAATGGGTCTAAGCTGCAAAGGTAGTACTATTGTACCTAGAGCTTGTCACCTAACATTATTGAACCCAAAAATCAATAAGGAGGAAGCTGCAAGAGAGGCTAAATCAATTTTAATTTTAGGTAAAATATCAACACTACAAACATTGAGTTTTGAACCAGTATCAATGAGAGTGCGTCTAATACCAATATTGTTAATGTTAATTATTATCATTAATGGATCCACTTGCTTTTGCACTTCTAGAGGTGGGAGCTCTTGAGGATGGAACATAATATTTGATGAATCCACATGAATATGATCTATCAATGCATTAACATTCGTCAGCCTATAAGAAGAAGGAAAAGGAATCTTTTGCAAAGCCTCTTGAAGCATACCCTGGTAAATCAGAGTAGTCTAAAGCAAATCCCAAAGGGAGATCTTGGCAGGATTAGCACGAAGTTGCTCAACAAGATCATACTCACTTAGTTGCTTAGTTATAGGTCTAGGTACTTGAGGAAGGCTTGGTCGAGAAGGTGGTAAAGAAGTAGGTTGATCAATATTTTGTTTATTCCTTCTGGTATTATAAGTGTGAGGTACTGTATTATAAGGAATATTTAAATTACATAAAATTTGTATATAGATCTAGAGAACCATTATTAAATGGAACACCATGAATAGAAAAAATCCTTTTGGGAGAAGGGATAGTTGGAGTCACATAAATGAGCGGTCTCTTAGGCCTTTGAGGAGTGGTAGAGACTACAATTACATTTACAAGTTCCTCATAAAAATTAGAGGAATTATTTGAAGAAATATTCTCAACATTGATCTGTGGGGGATCAAATGTGGGACAAGGTTCTTCATTCACTAACGCATCATATTTGGAAGAAATTACATTTGGAATAAAAGGGGGTAAAGGTTTTCTAAGGAAATTATCAATGATTTCACCCTCTTGTGCCAAAATATCTTTACAAATAGAAGGAATTTCGAGAGAGGGGTCAACAAAGAATAATAAGGAGAAAAGAATTCACTTTCACATGCTTGGAAGAGAACTTTGTGAAGTTTCTCCACAAAATGGGAAAGAGACAAAAGGAAAGAAAATAGAAATTGTATTTTGAAATAAAGATATAGACAAGCCTGCCGTAGGCCAGCATATATCCCTTTTGACAACATGGAATGGGGTTCGAGGTAGCACTGCAAGATTTTTTTCTTGGAAGGACAAATCTTGGATTTGTCCTTTTTTTTGGGAAGGAGTGTTCACATCAAGTTCACCAAAATGTAGGGGAGGAAATTTTCTACTCACAGTCTCTAAGACAAAAGAATAGTCTACAAGGAGTAAATGGTCCTCAACTACCTCAAGGAACAAAGCTTAGGTGATAGGATACAATTCAATGAGAGTTCCAAATAGAGAAAGAGTAGGTCAGAGAGGGTTTACGGACAAACTTACAAGCTCTTGGCCAAGGACACAGTGTGATACGTTGGCATCTCAATGGCATGTTGATGTCTCATACAAACCGAAACCTGAGACTATCATAGAAAACAACAACATGACTACTTCTATTATAATTGCTAAGAACTCTTGAAATGCAAGAAAGTAATAGAGAATAACAAAACTAAAATAAAGTAAATTAAATAAGTAAAAAATAGATTAAATGGAATGTAGATGATGAAATGAAGGAAGGAAATAAATCACTCACAACCAACCAAGCAATGAAGCCTCTAGAAATTAAATATCTTCAATACCTACACACATAAGACCAAGTAAAATGTTGGGGTTGTTTAGGGGCTTGCCTCAGTCAAACCCCTATTTTGGTGTTTTCACCTCCATAGACAGCCAGATAGATTTATAAATGGAGAGATAAATAGACAAGAAGATAAAATGCATAGGCAAGGGATGTGATAAATCCCAAGATGCTCAAATATGTAAGATAAGAGATAGATATCACCTACAAGGCTTGAGAAATCCCAAGAGAGAGAAAGAAAGAGATAGTTGTGAGAGCCAAGAGAGTTGCAAAGAGTGTTGTGAGAACTTGAGAGCATTGTAGCAAGCTATAGAGAGTTGTGCAAGCTAGAGAGAAAGAGATAGAGAAGAGAGAATGAGAGAGAATGAGAGAAAATTCTAGGAGAGGTCATAAGTAAGTATCCAAGAGAGATCAAGAAGAACAAATGAATTGAAAAGATGGACTTTAAAGAGAGAATAAGAGGGAAACGAAGGTTCTTAAGCTATTACAAGATGTCCAGAGTTGTTTCTACCGAAAAAGGTAGGTGAAAAGTGGCAAGACGTTTGAGAATGGTTGTTTAAATGTTGAAATGTTGTGGCACTAGTGTCTAGACAAATCGTGCTAAAAAATGGTGGGAACAGGGAAAACACAAGGTTTGACGCAAAGTTGACATAAGAAGGTAGTTTCTAAAAAGGGGTCTTAAGCATCCTAAGGGGAAAAAGGCTGATGCAAGGGTTGAATTGAGCCTACACAAATACTAAGGGAGTGGACACTAAAGTGTATATAAAAGTGTGGGTGAAATTTCCATGGGGTGCAATTTTACGACACTATAAATCTAAAACATTCATTGGTGATTATCATGCCCTTTGCATGAATGTAGACCAATACCTCTTGAAGATCAAACAACCATCTCACTACCTTTTTCTCCTTCTCACAAGTGTTTCCAATGTGATACTGCCCTACAATATGTCTCTAAAGCATTGAATCATGGAAAAGCTTTGAGAGAAGGACATTTACATGTACCCTTTTCTTGGTGGGAGCTGCATGCATCTTCAAAGTCTTCCACAGATTTGGGCTGCCATGAAATATTTGAAGCAAATAAAGAACTCCAAAAATAAGAACCCTAAGATGCTCAACCATGGCCTAATAAAACTCAAAATTTACTTTAGACTTTAATTCCTTTTATTGCATGCATGTGAAAAATGTCTTGCCTTTGGACGTGGACCTGGGAAACTTGAGATATGCTTTATTAAAGGATTTTTACATAATTTTCAAATGAGGACATATTGACCAATTCCTTTTTAGCATGAAATATGAGCCTAAAAGAACTTTAGAGATATTGTAGGATCTTTTTTGGCAATCTAAAATTCCTTTTTTGACAAAAATACTTAATTAAGTCTTTTCCCTTCAATTTTTTTTTTTTTTTTAAATGGCTACCTGATGTAACTATTTAGACCAAGATGTCAAAATAGGTTAATATTCTTGGTGACCTTTGAGGCTGTTTTTTTCTGCTAAAACCAATAATACCAATAGCCTTGCATGTCCATTGGGCATATGAGTGTAGAGAGTGTGAGACAAACTAAAGACTAGACCTTGACAACAAACACCAACTCCTTAAGAATAATAAAGTAACTATGCATCAACACTTGGAAAAAAAAAAAAAAAAAATTGTGCATCAACACTTATTAACTTGGAATAAAACCTAACCTAACCTACACTAACTAGCAGTCGTAGTGTTCAAACATAACCCTTGAACGACTCTTTGAAGTAGCTTCCTTTCCTCAATAATTTGTAATATTTCACATGTTTACAAGCAGCCAAAAGGAGGTGGAGAAATGACAAAAGTATGATTGATTGCTGCAACAACTTTTGGAAAATGTAAACAAATCCACCTACCTAGATTCATATTGACCATACAAGTTATTTTGTAATATAAAGGTAAGATGGATACATAATTCTCCAACTGCAACTTCATGCTTGGGTGCAAGCATGACTTATGATGCTTTGTTGGAGTCTCTCTTAGATAGATATCTAATAGGATATCCTCTTGAAAGATAAAACTTAGATCTGTCACTATTGGTTTCTTGCTTATGCATTGCTATCTCATCATATTTTTGATTGGGTTGCTTCATTTTTAGTGATTCATTTGGAAACATGGTCACTTCCACATGTTGCTCCTACTGCTCATGATTTCCCTTTCCCAAAGGTTTGACTTGTCATCTAATATTGAAACAAAAACTTCAAGATCATCCCAAAATAGGTCCTCTTCAACCTCTTCTTTTCTTTTCTATATGAGAGAATTGATTTGGAATTCATGGACCAATTTTTCCTCATTCTTTTCTTCATCTTTCAGGTGCTCCAAATCTTGTGATAATGTGTAATTTTGTATACTTACTTCATCCCACTCAATGAAAGAAGGGAAATCATCAAATAAGAATATGAAATCATGGTTTGTATTACCTATTTAAAACTCTTCAACTTATTTCCCTGGTTGATCATTCTCATCCACCTCTTCTAATAGATCTAATTTTTCATCTTGTGTATCATGTTCAAGCATATCAACAACAAAAGACTCTCCTTGCTTCTCTACAAATACCTCTTTTTTATGCTCACTAAACTAGTTGCTTTGATAAACAATGGGTCGCCTTTGTAAATGCAAATGGTGTTAGGACATGAAGGTTGATCATACAAGTATTTTTTATTTTCATGAGATTATATAAGCTTTGAAGATGGTTGTTTTTTATTAGATTCAGGAAAAGATGAATACTCCTAAAATTTAGAATTTCAAGCTCATGAGACTGATTTGAAGACTTAGAAGGTTTACCTTGCTTTGAACTTGGAATTTCATACCTAGGATGCTCTTCTTTAGTAGGATGATCTGGAGTGTAATAATTTGAATGGGCCTCCAACCTTTGTACTTAGGCAAATAATAACATTATTTTCTCTTTCTTAGTGGCAAACTCTCTTGCGAGAAACTCTTCATATTTATTTCTTTGTACCTCCTCCTCTTACTGGCATTTGTAAGTTGAGCAAGCCAAATCTTCCTAATGCAAGCTATACTCTTGATCTTCCTTAATATCATTCATCTATCTTTAAAAATCCAATAATAAATCCTTGACACTCATATTTTCAACATTTCGAGGTTGATTGGGAAAACAACTATGTTGGTTGGAAATAAATGGTCTTCTTAGGGTTGATTTTGAGCATATGTAGGCTACCAAGAAGATTGAGCAAGGGTGGGTGGGTGGAAAGCATATTGAGCCTATTGGTTTCTTTGTATGGAAAAGGAATTTGGGCTAAAAAAGACTGCATGCTTAGTTTGAGATGGTTGATAAGGACATATATGAACAACACTTTCATGAAATGGAGGTGGAAAGATATTTTTCCATGAAATTTTGACATGTTAAAGCTCTCAAAACTTGGAAATCTACTTGGAAATTATTTGAAATGAAAGAAAATTAGCTTATTTTCTTCATAAATTGAACATACTAGCACTTAGTCCATTTGAAACTAGTATATCGAAACTTTGAGTCGCCAGGTGTGTAAATATTTTGCCTCCAAAGGAAAAAATTGCCTATGTACACAACAAATACCAGCAATGGAAGGACAATCTTTGAACTGTGATAGTTCAAACTATCCCACCGGGCATGCCAAAAATTATTGTCATGAAGATTGCACCCTAACCAAGTGTAAAAATCAGCTATGTGAAACATGGGATCATCTTCAAGTTGTGGGTTGCCTATGATGAAGATGAACCTCTAAAGAGGGTTGGTTCCCTTGATGAACCTCCTAAAAACTATTGCCTTGATCAACAAAAGGGGTAGAAGAACTAAAATGAAAAGTTTTACTAACCCTAAGAGGTCATGCATCGATCATTAAAACTTGTATCTTAGCTTCAACACACAAACTCTCAAAATCTCAGCAAGTCTTCACACAACTCAATATTTTACATGCTCACACATCAATATTTCACAAGAAGGTCAATTGCTTATAACTTTAAAAGGAAAACCAAGAATGTTCTCACAATCAAAATCCTAGTATTCATGACACAATTCATGACCTGCATATAACATATATCTTCTGCTCAAAGGCATTGGAATGAGACAACATATTTGAGGACTAATCATTAATCACAAAAAAATGCATCAATCATCCATGAACACACAGTGGGACAGATATTGAGAAGGTAAAATAACTAAAATTTTATTAATAACAAGGTGCTTCAGCTAGTACAAATATGAAAATACTACTTGAAACTACCTAAAACTACTATAAATTAAGAAAATTCTCTCAAAGATGAGTTACAATATCATTCTTTTGCATAAGGAAAAATAAGAAAGGAAAAACTAACTCTGAAAAGATTTGAATGCTTTGATTTATAGAAAACCTCTTCAGCTAACTATAGTTGATCCTCTTGGAAGATGTCAAGCATGTATTAAAGAGAATAAGATAGTAAACAATATTTCTGTATTTTCATTGGACAAATTATTCTTCTTCAAAAAATAATGCACATAAACCTACAATAAGAGTAAATAGAATGACATCTAGCCTCATATTTAGCAGGATTTTTCTTCTATTATGAGATGACAGTTTCTTCCTCCAGTATGCATGTTGTGTAAATTTGATTTCTTTTCTAAATATTTGCATTGATAATATTAATAAAATAGTTAAATGTAGTAACTAAAAATTATCAAGTCACATAGTGAAATTGGTAGATAGTATGTTTTTACAAAGTAGTGCTAGAACATCTCAATTCAAGTCTAAGTGGTGACACTCTTGGTAGTAAGATACTAAGACTTCAATCCCTTATAAAATCCATATAGATTAATGGATTACCTATATGATAAATAACTATCATTGTTTGATCTATATTAATGTGATTGATGGCATGTTAATCAATTTTATCATTTTTATGAATCATATTTAAAATCAAGTTAATCAATAGGGTTATTATGATATTCATAAGTCTATAACATATATAAGCTCATGTTTCTTTTACTCTTATTTTTGTTGTCACTTTCATTTATTAGGGAAATTTAGTTTATCAAAGCGAATAATTAAATAATTCAAGAGGGAATGGCATGGTAGTGATATTTATTTGTATAATAAGACCAATCTCTATCACGTCATCTAGTCTCAAATAAATATCTCTAATAGCATATAAATTGTTTCATATAATCTTTCTTTTTCATTGGTAAATAAGTGTTAATAATATACAATTGCAATTTATTTAAATACTCTAAATTGAAGCTTAAATATATTGCTTTGGAGCAATAATCATGAAGACACATATGAAGTTAGTAGAGCATAAATTTATTGTTTTATATTACTGCATATTATTAACAAACCCCATGTAGAAAAAATCTCCTATTTATATATATTCACATTAAATTAATCAAAGTTATTGAAGGGATAAATTTCAATAAAGCTATCATATTTTTATTCTTGCATTTAAATATCCCCTTATAAACTACAGTGCCTGGTAAACTTTTTTCACGTGACATGTTAGCATGACATGCCCTCCAGTACCACGGGGACAGGGGGAGACTGGACAAAATCATGACGTCTATAATGAGAATGACATGGTAGCCAAAATTATAACATCAGACAATGATTTCCCATTACTTTGCATAATAACTCTCCTCCCACTCCCATACTTTCAAACTTTTCGAACATGGACCTCCCACTTCCAGGCTCCTCCCAACACAAAATTCCTTTGCTGTAAATTTTTCGTCATTGAGAAAATTTCATTTCAATAGTCGTTCTATTACTGAAACCAATTCTTCTTCTATAAATTCTAACTGACAAAAACTCTTCTACTACAAATTGAACATAATTTTTTCTCTAAATTTTCCAATAATAGATGACATGCAAAAACAAGTAGCCAGGGCTAACTTCATGCATTCGTGCAGAGTGCAAAATAGGTCCGATTTCAATTTTTTTTTGGGCTTCTTTGTAAGCGAGTTAGGACCTTAAAAAGAAAAAAATGGTGTCTAGGTATTTAAAACACGCCTTGTGGAACCTGTAAAACAAAGGGTGCTCAAAAAAGGTGTTTTTGGACCTCCGTCTACTACATTTTCATTACTTTGTTGATACTCATTTATTAAAAATCCAATTTTTTTTTTTTAAAAAGCCTATTTATAATTATCAATAAACCTATTTCAAGTTAAGTTTGTATGTGGGCCCGCTCAATATATCACGTGGGTCCTCTAGGAGGTGGTGACTTTAATCTCAACCCGACCACATTATATTGTTAACCATGTGCCCCATATGCCTTCATCAAACCACACATATGAGTTTACCTAACCATGGGTTGTTGGGCATTTTTAAGCCCTAAACTCATCATCTCTCGCAGATTTTTTCCTCATTTCCATTGTGGTCTACCTTCTCCCGCCGTTGAGGTGACCTCGTGCAACCATGGCGACTTCCTCTGGCTCCCTTCTGCTGCAGGTGACATCTCCACCTCTCTTCACCTACAATATTGTTAGTTCAACAGTGGGTTTTTGTTGGCGTCGATGGTGTTTGAGTGCATTTTGGTGTGTTTAAAAATCATTTCTCTGTATGGCATTAAGGGTTTGACTGTAATCATTTCTATTTACATGTGACTAGTAGAAATTTGATCCCTCGTGAATTATTTTGTCTATGGCATCGAGGGTTTAACTACTATGATTTTTTTTGACATTATTCTATGAACTAATCACATGTAATGTGATTTAAATAGAACATTGACAAAATTTTGACCAAGTATAATCATGAAATTTAATGGGTATACTGTCAAACGTTGGTATAATCATGAAATGTTATGGGTTTTCAATTTTTGCCCCAAATTATTGAGGGGTTTCGGGATACAGGTTAATGGGTAGACATTTTCTATTTTTAGTAATTATAATATGCACATGAAATTAAATGGGTATACAGATTTTGTTGGATTCTCTTCGAATCTCTACATTGTAATCATGAAAATTAATGGGTATACAATTTTTGTCCCAATTTTTCAACCGGTTTTAAGATTACAATTTGCATACAATTATATATATTTACATACAGTCATGCTGTGTAGGGTTTCATCATATCAAGTCCTGTAGGGTTTCATCACATGAAGCTTCACATATAATGATATGTTATAATCACATTGTATATATATTTTTGTAGAGAATGATATATTATTTTCAAGCAATGATATGTTCTTATTAGATTGTATATATATTTTTGCAATCAATGATATATTATTTTCAGATAATGATATGTTATTATCAAAATGTATATATATTTTTGTAGGAAATGATATATTCTTTTTAGACAATGATATGTTCTTATCAAATTATATATATATAGGTTCATGTGATGAAACCCTACACAACATGAGGCTTGATATATATACATGGCATGACTGTATATATATACACACACAATCTGATAAGAATATATCATTGTATGTAAATACAATGATATATTCTTATCAGATTGTGTGTGTATATATATATATATATATATAGTCATGCCCTGTAGTGTTTCATCATATCAAGCCGTGTATGGTTTCATCACATGGACCTTAACATGATCCTCTATCAATGCTTTCCATTTAATAATGCCCAAGTTTCTTGCTATATATCCCTATAACTCAGTTATCTTTAATAAACACATGGCATTATTAGTTCAATATCCCTATAACTCAATTACTTTGCATTTGTTCATATCCTCATGCAAACCCACAAATGCTAAAAATATTATCCAACTACAAAAAGGTAAAACCAGTGTTGGTTCAAGCAGAGTTTTCTTTTTTAGCTTAGAGGTAAAACCAACTTCTTGAAGAATAAAACAAACCTTAATCTTCACAAGCATGACTTTAAACCGATCAAAGTCATTTAATGCAACTATTTGCTTTTGCACAATTAGTTTCCTTCCCCATGAACTATTCTCACATCGCTTTTGAACCTCGGTTAAATAATAACAATGGATAGTCACTATGCAGTTGCTGACATCCATGGCAACCTCCATATACTATGCATAAAATTTTATACCTGCTTTCTCCATAGCCTCAATCAACACTTTCTTTTTTGGTATCTTAGGGATGTCAATTTTGATATATATATATATATATATAAGATTATATATGTATAATCTTATATAGATATCTGATATAGATATATATCCATATAAGACTATACATATATAATCTGATATAGATATATATCTATATAAGACATATATATATGTGTGTGTAGATATATATATATATATATATATATATATATATATATATATATATATATATGTGTGTGTGTGTGTGTGTGTGTGTGTGTGTGTGTGTAGATAAATATATATATGTATAATCTAATATACATTATATATATTAGATTATATATATGTATGATTATATATGTATAATCTTATATACATTATATATATCAGATTATATATGTATAATCTTATATGGATAATAGAGGTGAAAATGAGGAAGAAAACCATGGGAGATGATGAGTTTAGGGCTTAAAGATGCTCGACAACCTGCGGTTAGGTAAACCCGTACTTGTGGTTTGATGAAGGCATATGGGGCACATGGTTAACAATGTAATGTGGTCGGGTTGAGATTAAAGCAACCAACTCCTAGCGGACCCATGTGATATATTGAGCAGGCCCACATACAAAATTAACTTGAAATAGGTTTATTGATAATTATAAATAGGCTTTTTTTCATTCAACACACCATTGAAATTAGATATAAATTACAACTGCAGTATGAAATGACCGATTGTTTGGCAGGAAAATTCAAATTTGAAAGTCAATCACCACAATTCAATGCATTCAATATACACATTCAAATGATTTTATAAGAGGGAATTTCCAGTGTCATTTTCATTACGAATTCTCCTATGCTTTCACTGCATATCCTCTTCAAAATTTAGCTCAGTACATATAATAAAACAAAAAAGATATTATAACTCATATATATGACTGAATTTATGTAAGCCACCTATTTTGTCAATAAAACCAAATATAAAATTGATTTCCTAAAAGCCACAATAGAACTCAGGGATAAATGGCCAGTGCAAAATGAAATGACATATTATTTCCCATGAAGATTCAATTTGCACATTCAAATGATTTTATAAGAGGGAATTTCCAAGGTCATTCCTTGAATATCCTCTGCAAAATTTAGAGCTTACTAAGGCAACCTATGCACATTCCTCTTAAAAGGCAGCTTATTCATGTTGGTACACCCATAATAACTAAATTCATGTTTTTATTTATCAGTATACTGCATTTACATTTATGTTGTTTGTTTCATTATTCAATATACTCTTTTATATTTATGTACTCAATGTTTACATTATTTTCAGGCATACAAATTATTCACTTGTCAGTTAGTTGTTCAAATCACCATTATCCATTATTTAATCATATCACAACATACAATGATATTGGTTAATCAATTTTCTTCCACTTATTTTATGTCTTTCAATAATCAGATTACATATATGTCTATGTATGTACATATACATATACATGTATGTGTACATGTATATATATATACAAATACAAATACACATGTATATACATATGTATGTATGAATGTATATGTATATACATAGACATGTATATTTATATACATATACATATATTTATTGGCTGTTGTGGCACGAAGTTGTTTGAGGGTGCATATTCTAGCACACATTAAATGTACTTTACTAAAGGTTTGAGAAGCGTGTAGAAAGATTTCAAAGAATAAATTTGTTCTCAAATATTTCTACATGCTTGTTCTCAAATCTTTTGTAAAGTACATTTAATGTGACCTACAATACACACCCTCAAATAGCTTTGTGCCACGATAATCAATAAATATATGTATATGTACATGTATATGCATATACATATACATGTATACACATACATATACATGTATATATATGTCTTTTCTATTGCACTGCCATGTAGGGTGTCATCATATGCATTATACATTGTTATTGTCAACTTCATACTAAGGATCAAAACATTGTGGATTTTAATGCTCCAATCAAAACTCTTATTGTTGTGCATGCAATATTCTGATGATTTGATGTGGGAATGTTACGAGTACCAAGTACTACCCCCGTTTATTACAATTATTTTGCAGGCAAGAAAGAGCGTCGAGAGGTGAATCAAGTATGTGGATTATCAACATACCAATGAAGTTGTGTTTGTTAACACAATAAACTCTATAGGGAAATTTTGCTCTAAATGCTTTATGATATGTTTACATTTTATGTTATATTGTGTTCATAAATATTTCATTCTTACAAATGCTTATTTGATTGGAGAAATATATTTAACTACATTGGTCTCTTAATGGTAGGCATGCAAGGACTTCTCTGCAATCGAAATATATATGGCTGAAAGTTAGATGAATTGAGTAATAGTATAGAATAATTATGAGATTTTATATATTTATATGTATATACATATATATATTGATAGGTATATATGTACATACATATATATTTTTATGCATATATGTATGCACATATATAGCTATATATATGTGTCTATGTGTCTATGTATATATATATATATATCAATAATCTTATATTACAATTTGCAGACAATGATATATTCTTATCAGATTGTATATATATACATACAATCTGATAAGAATATATCATTGTCTACAAATATATACATATAATCTGATAAGAACATATCAGTTTCTACAAATCCCATGATTAGTATTTGCAGACAATGATATATTCTTATCAGATTGTATGTATGTATATATATATACATACAATCTGATAAGAATATATCATTGTTTGCAAATACATATATACAATCTGATAAGAACACATTATTGTCTACAAAGAATGTATCATTGTCTATTAGGAGGTGGTCGCTTTAATCTCAACCCAACCACATTAACTTGTTAACCACGTGCCCCATATGCCTTCATCAAACCATGCGTATGGGTTTACCTAACCACAATTTGTTAGACATCTTTAAGCCCTAAACTCATCATCTCTCGCTATTTTCTTCCTCATTTATATATTTGTAGAAAATGATATATTCTTATCAGATTGTATGTATATATATATACTTACAATCTGATAAGAATATATCATTGTCTGCATATATATATATATATATATATATATATATATATATACAATATGATAATAACATATCATTGTCTGCATAAAATATATCATTGTCTGCAAATTGTGTTTGCAATCAAAGTCTTATGATTTTTTTTATTGACAAACACTGAAACATAGTGTAATTAGTGATACCACAAAAAATAGAAGGTTGAAACCCTCATCAAACATCTAAGAGATACAAATTTGAGGTTCCAATAAAAAACAACATTAGGACATTTTATAATCATATCATAGTTATATTTTTAATTAAACTGCAATAATTGATTGGGTGGTGCAACAAAAAAACATGGCTAGAACATACTTGAAACATATGAAAATATTACTAAAAGCTTGTATTCAACTTCTCACCTTAAACATATGTGAGGTTCCAAACATAATAACAACATTATCACATCTTATAATCATATCACAGTTATAACTTGTAGCAGATAAACAGATCTAATATGCAAAGCAAATCACCAAAATATACTACTACATCGATCAAAAAACAAAATTCAATATGAACATAATCAGTTGTCCATATTGCTAGGAAAAGGAGGTGGCATGAGATATCCGCCAATAATTGAGTTTGGTCCACTTGTAGGAGGTGATACTTGGTTAATACCTCCTTGAAGGCATGTTGCTATTTGAGCAAGCAATGCCTAGCTTGCATATGCAATTAGTCCCATTTATTGTGAGCCACTCCCAACTTGCATATTGTTGATGGATGTGAAGGCTAGTGACAATATGCTCATCATATCAAGTAGGATAGGGTGTTGGGGGGGTATAGGATTCCCCACTGTAGAATTACGTTTTATCCTCTCTGCTTGTTTTGCTTTCTTTTTAGCTGCTTTTTGTATACGTTCAACCTTTGCTTGCTCTTGTCTAATGGCTTTCTCTCGCATTCTAATCATTTTTTGCTCCCTTTTGAATTGCTTCCACACATTGCTTCCTTTTGAATTGCTTCCACACATTCTTCCTTTCTCTGCAACATCTGCTCCTTATGTTGCTACAACTCCTCTTGCCTTTTCTTCTTTGCCTCTTATTCATTGTACAATTCGATGAAGGCATCAAATGTTAGTACTTGGGACTGCCTACTAAGGCAAAGCTCTCTTGAATGACCTCGTTGTGATGTTCCTTACACCCTCTGCATTGGAAGTTTCAAGAATTTGCTATTTGGTCTTGTTGTTTGCTGTCCATCATGTGGGGTGCATGGAAAAAACTCAACTTCTTCATCACTAATTGCATTGTCATCTTCACTTTGACCATCAATATGCTCTTCCCAATTCCTTGCAGTAGTGAAGTAATGTATTACTTCAGTTGGATCAACGTGTGGTGTGGATGGCATAGAAATGATGACTTCTTCATCAGTTGGATTTAATTATACTCCAAGGTTTATGGCTGCTTCATGCATCCATTCTGGTTGGCTAACTTGAGTTGGAAACCTCAGGCCTATTGATGTAGTCGTTGTATCTTCATTGCAGGGTGCAATAACTGGTTGGACTTCTGGTTGGAAATCTACAAAAACTTGTTGGATTTCTAGTTGAATGTGTGTTGTAGTTTCAACACCCTCATTGCATTCTACTACAACATCACTTGCCACATCCCTTGCATCGTATTCTCGCACAAAACCATCTATTACATCCTCACTGTAACCAAGTAGTCGCAAGCATGTCTCTGTTGCCATAACATCATCTTCATTTTCCATTGTGACCGCTTCATCTTCTGTTGTAGGAGTGACAACATCATCTTCAATAACATAGCCCTCACTTGGACCCATGTCCCTATCAAGGGCTGACAGATTAAGTGGCCAAATTCCTGTTCTACAGAACCCACTAACAAGGTTGCTTAGTTTCAATGCTTTTTTGAAAGCTTTGCTTGCAAGAGTTGACAACTCTTCACGTCCGATATCAATATGTGGGTTTACAACTTGCCATATGGTTCTTTGCTCTCTAAAATATGCCTTGAATGGAGCAAAAATGCTAACATCCAATGGCTGCAGCTTGTGACTAGTATGAGTAGGTAGTGTTAGCAAGTCTATTCCTATTTTTCTTGATTCTTCTATAGTCTTGAAAGCCATGTGGCTGCCATGACTGTCAAAAATGAGAAGGGCCCTGTTTGTTGATGAAACCCCATTGGGGATATTAGCTACAAAATGGTCTAACCATTTGAAAAATAGTTCCTTTGTCATCCAAGCATGTTCTTGGACTACCATCAATGCCCCTATCTCGCAATTTATGATATAGTTTTGCATGTGCCTCTTTGATTTAAATAGGTAGAACCCAAGAATACTTAACCCAACCGCACTTACAAAAGCCAACACTATGATCCAATCTCTACTTTTTGATACCAAATGTGGTACACATTTTGCACCTAATTTGGCAATAACTCTCATGCCATAGTTCCTACCAGCCTAAATACCAGTCTCATCATAATTCCATATTCGACTTGCTCCACAGTGGTTAAGGCTGATCATATTCTCAAGGTTGTCATAGAATGCTTGCACTACAAAAGGACGAACCATAATTGCTTTGTCACTGTCCACTCCTTCAACTATTTTGATTGTCAAATCTGGGTGCCTTCTTCAAAATCCTGCCCACCATGACCTCTTAGGGACCCCATTTGTGAAAGGATTAGGCTGACTTGCAGTTATATGGGCAATTGTGGCTTGTAGCTGATTTACTTGCAGTCTGTGGCCCAATTTTTCCATGTCCTTGCACCATTGGACAACTTCAGTTTCCTCCTCTTCAGATAAAATGGTACGTGGACCCCTCTTCTTGGTGGTGGTAACTCCTAATAGCCACGCCCTCAAACTGCTAGGTGACATACCCCACTTAATTGTTGTTGCCCTGATTAACATGTTTTCTTCGACACTTTTAACTGCTCCTTCCATATCAGCATATGTCCACTGCCTAATGGGTATAGGTGAGGGCAGTTGCGCAACATGTTGAACATTTGGATGAACAAGAGGTTCAACTTTTGCTATGTTGGTGGCTTCATCCGTAGAGTTAGGACCATCTTGTTGGCTGGGAATTGCATGCACTTCCTAAACAACCTCTGTTTCAATGAAGTGCACCCCTCGAGTGACTCTAATGACACGTTTTCCTCTTCCTACAACCTTTGTTGTCCTTCTAGCAGGTGCCATAATTTTCCACTTAACTTGCATGGACAGTAAAAATTGAATAACTTGTTAGTGCAACAAAGAATATATCATTGTCTGCATATATATATATATAGACACACACAATCTAATAAGATCATATCATTCTCTGCAAAAATATATATACAATATGACTAAAACATATCATTATATGTGAAGCTTCATGTGATTAAATTTCATGATTATAATGTAGGGATTCGAAGAGAATCCGACAAAATCTGTATATCCATTTAATTTCATTTTCATATTATAATTACTGAAAATAGAAAATGTCTACACATTAACCCGTATTCTGAAACACATAAAATTTCATGATTATACCAACGTTTGACAGTATACCCATTAAATTTCATGATTATACTTGGTCAAAATTCCATCAATGTTTTGTTTAAATCACATTACATGTGATTAGTTCATAGAATAATGCCAAAAAAAAGCATAGCAGTCAAACCCTCAATGCCATAGATAGAATAATTCACAAGGGATCAAATTTCTACCAGTCACATGTAAATATAAATGATTACAGTCAAACCCTTAAAGCAATACAGAGAAATAATTTTTAAACACACCAAAATGCACTCAAACATTGTCAACGCCAACAAGAGCCCACTGTTGAACAAACAATATTGTAGGTGAAGAGAGGTGGATCAAATTTCTACCAGTCACATGTAAACCCTACACAGCTTGATATGATGAAATACTACATGGCATGAATATATATATATATATATATATATATATATATCTATGTATATGTATGTATGTATGTATATGTATGTATACAATCTGATAAGAATATATCATTGTCTACAAATACAAAGATTACAAATTGCAGACAATGATATATTGTTATCAAATTGTATATATATATAGTCATGCCATGTAGGTGAAGAGAGGTGGATCAAATTTCTACCAGTCACATGCAAACCCTACACGGCTTGATATGATGAAACACTACATGGCATGAAAATATATATATATATATATATGTATGTATGTATGTATGTATGTATGTATGTATGTATGCAATATGATAAGAATATATCATTGTCTGCAAATACAAAGATTACAAATTACAGACAATGATATATTCTTATTAGATTGCATATATATACAATCATGTCGTGTATATATGTACAATCTGAAAAGAATATGTCATTGTCTGTGAAGCTTCATGTGATGAAACCTCGATGCCAACTGAAACCCATTGTTCAACATACAAAATGCTAGGGAAAGGTAAACAAATTAACAAGACATGCATCTAAGTTTTTCAGGATGAAGAAACAAAGGAGCTATTTTGGCCTGCAGAGAATGCAGTGAAGTATTATAAAAATCATGGCATTTGCCAAGAAATCACTAGTCATGGTATTTTCCATGGTTTTTAAAATACTTCTGACGACATGCACTGTAGGCCAAGAGAGTTATGATGCGTCTACATCAACACGGGTCGCCAAACATTTTTTACGTCTACTACATGCCATTGACTTGGACAGTAGCGTAATGCAAGGACAGTAATAGAGCAAGGTGAAAGTATTTGATGGTATGGAAGTATATGATGAAACACTCATGGCATGACTATATATATATGTATGTATGTATACAATCTAATAATAATATATCATTGTATTAGCAAAGAATGATATATTCTTATCAAATTGTATATATATATATATATTTGTCTGCAAATTGTAATCCAAAAACCGCCCAATAAATTGAGACAAAAACTGTATACCCATTAAACTTCATGATTATTAAAGAGGGATTCAGAATATAACTGTGATATGATTAAAAAATGGGTAATGCTGTTGTTATTATATTTGATGTATGCTATAATGCTACTATTATTATCTTTGATTTATGATGGATCCAGGTGAAAAAAATGTAATTGTGATATGATTAAATAATGGATAATGCTAAGTTGAATAGCTGAGTGAAAACAAAATAATTTGTATGCCTGAAAATAATGTAAACACTGAGTACATAAATATAAAAAAGTATATTGAATAATGAAACAAACAATGTAAATGTAAAACAATATGCCTAAAAATAATGTAAACACTGAGTACATAAATATAAAAGAGAATATTGAATAATGAAATAGACAACATAAATGTAAATCCAGTATACTGATAAATAAAAACATGAATTTACTTATTTTGGGTGTACCGACCTAAAAAAGCTCCCTTTTAAGAGGAATGTGCAGAAATTGCCTTAGTAAGCTCTAAATTTTGCAGAGGATATTCAGTGAAAGCAGAGGAGAATTCGTAATGAAAATGACCCTGGAAATTCCCTCTTATAAAATCATTCGAATGTGTAAATTGAATGCATTGAATTGTAGTGATTGCGTTTCAAATTTGAATTTTTGTGGGAAACAATTTGTCATTTCATTTTGCAGTGGCCATTTATGCCTGAGTTCTACTGTGGCTTTTAGGGAATCAATTTTATATTTGGTTTAATTAACAAAATAGGTGGCTTTATTAAATTCAGTCATATATATGAATTATAATATGTTTTTTGGTATACTAGGGAGCCTTACACCATTAACTGTGTGCAGGTACCAGAAGTAGATGAAGTTAATGCATGAAGATGTGAAGGGAAGTGTGGGTGAATGTGCAATTGATAGCTCATAAAGTTGATCAATGTTTTGTATTATGTTAGAATGTGCACCATTAATTGTTCATAATGTTTTAAATTATGTGACATTGTGCACCATTAATTGTTTATGTATACATGCAAATACAATGCAGTTGAAGCTTTCAACCACTTGCATGGAGTGATTATTGTAAACATCAATGTACTTTAATTAATTAAAAAATGACTGTATTTTGTGCAACTTGTCTTGTGTTGAAAACATATATGCACCAATATATGTTTAAACTTGTTTTTTTTTTGGTTAGCTACACATTTAGTAGTGAACATATACTGGTGTAATTTGAAATTTTTTATTGGCATAATTAAAACATTGTAATGACTAAAATGTAAACGGTTATTGGGGGGTCAGGGGAACAAGGAGTAAACAACAATTGGATCATGGGCGACAATTGGGTCATTTCCCCTAATCCACAAAAAATCATGGCAAGGATAACAAAACCATAAATAAAAATTTAAAAGATCATCAATAGTTCAAATTTTCAAAACTTCATAAATCGTGCTAGAAACTTTGCAGCAACATGATTTTATTCATAAAATTGATTTATCCTCTTTTCAATGTGTACCATCAATCTGTATAATGTGTGTAATACTCCAAAATAAAATAAAAATATCATATGTTTTAACAATAAATTGTTTATAAAATCAACCCTAATTAAGGGGTTTAAATGCACCGCTGAATGACATTGTTGAGGGTAGTTATGTTCTGTAATCAATATAGCCATGGCAGTTGTGCTACCTTACCCACTTTCATTAACAAATTGTGTAATGTTCAACAACCCCATACAAAACACCAATAGTTTGCGTGATATCTCCAAGGTCCTGACATAAGCTAAAATTGGTTCTTTACAAATGCATCGTCTAGTAGATGAGTGGATTAAAACGTCCATTTATTTCTCGTACCCATCCTTGAACATTGTCATAAGAGAATTGCTTTGAAGAGGTTCAATTTTTCTGTCAGATAATTGTATGGGACGGTGTACATGCATTCCCAGTTCTTTGGAATGAATCTGCACTTTACGCGTGCCGGTATTTGAGCTCCTTAAGTGAACACCCCAAATCATTCAGATCAAATTCCAATGCAATACAGCTTATTTATTGCTTGAGGGATTCATTCCACTGAGGGCATTGTAGATTTGTGAAGATGAAGATTTCGGTGGTAGCTCGCAGTGGCAGAGAGATTGTTAAAGGCGGTATCGAACTCAGGGAGAATGTAAGTAAAAGATTTATATCTTATACTCTTTGATGTTCTTGTCCATTGTTTGGATTTTTCTATTCTTTTTTCTTTCTGTGGATTTGGATTATCTCTGTATGTACTTACTATCTGTACGAAATCAATAAAAAAATTCTTCGATTTCAAGTACTCGTATTGGTAAAAAAAATATGAGCAATACCCTCATAGATGCAGCTCATAGGTTTTAGTTGTTCACCTAAGGAATCCCACTTTTTACTTTTAGGAATCATTCGGCAGAATAAATATATTTTAACATAAAGAGATGCATTTTCTGAACCCATTCTGATTTTTATTTCATGGAGAAATTAAGGGCAGTAATAGAGGCATTTTCTGAATCCCACTTAGTTTCTTTTTCATGGAAAAAATAGAACAGAACTATATATATTTTTTGTCTTTCTATTTGTTAACTTACAGTGTTATTATAGGATTAGATTCCTAGGGCTTACTGCTTAACGGCTTCATAGATTAAGCTGATAGGTTTGAGTTTTCAACGAGTGAAATCTATACCCATTTCATTGTCACTAAAATATTCTCTTGATTTATCTGTTAAAGATAAAATACCTACTCTGTCTACAAAAGAAGTGACAATTAAACGTAGGATGGTTTAAATCTCCTCACTCCATAACAAGCTGCTGGACAGCCAGCTGAGCCACCAGTATCGAAATTTGAGCGAGTTCCAGTTTGTCCATGCTGTAAGTACGAGAAAATTCACCAATATTATCATCAGCTATGTACTGACTCTTGAGTAAATCTGATGGTGACAAACTTATGTCTACCGTTGTGAGTGAGTTGATTATTATTGCCAATGATTTTGGGGATAATATACTGTATATCTAGCTCAAGTTTTAAGAGAGCATTTTTTTACTTTCTTTGTTTTCTGTTTTATCTTTTTTAGAAGCTTTAAATTTTTCAGTAGAATTACCCTGGAAGTTAGCTTGTAAATTTATGGAAAAATCTAACAGAAAAGAAAAAATTGAATTTGAAAGTACAATCAAAATGGAGGAATTCGAATTTCTTTTATTTTCCGGGGAGTATGTAGCATCCGGGGAGTATGTAGCATCTGATTTTTTTGGGGACACTGGTTAATACAAGTTCATTGTCTTGTTGATTGTAAGAATGAGATCCTACGTTATTTATGTAGAACTTGTATTACGTGGACTTAGTCTACCTCAATTCTGATGGAATCTTCAGAAAAAATAAAATCTCATTGCAATAGGCTTAAGCATCCACCCATCCGAGTGCTTTGGATATTTGGAACATGACCCAAGGGCATTAGATTTAGCTGCGAGATCTGAGAGGTATCCAGTTCCCTCAAGTATATGGTATTTGCACCCAGCTACACCCCTTCTGTACTCATGCTGTTGTGTGATTCCTCCTGTGATTGGTTGTATTTCCCAGGCCACTACTAGCATTGGCCTCAAGCCTATATGGAGAGTTTCTCTGTAGCTAAGATTTTAACTTAGGCATCCTAATAGGGTAAGGGTTAGTGTATGAGCTTTAAGCCTCAAAATATCCAAATGAGGTCATGTGGATTCAAAACATTTTGTCGGAACAGACTGCAGCTATGGTGAACTCTGATGGATTGCTTGGAATTCCAACTTTATGAGCAGTGAACCATGCTTAAAGAATTCGAAGTTCAGTTGATGTATTTTGTCCATACTCTTGTTTTTCCATGGACCAGTTAGGATCTGTACCCAGAACCCATGTGCAGTTTGAGGTGCTCTACCACTAAACAAAGGCCCTCTTTTTGACAAGTTTTTTTGGTAGGCTCCTTATTATAGTTTAGTTGGGACTCATTTCTGCAACAACACCCTTTGAGCCACACTTAAGTGCTCAGGTCACCTAGTTTGGCTCTGATAGGATGTTATTCTTCAAGGACCACATAGGAATCAAACCTAGGACTTCCCATGTGCATGTTGGGATGCTCCACCACCAAGCTATTGCCCCTCTTTGACTAGGGCTTTTTGATAATCTTCTTGTTATGGTTTGGGTGTGGATAACTTTTTCAGTGTTTTTTTGAGGTTTTGGGACACGATAGGTTTTTGGGAATGACAAGTTTATTCAAGATTTTTGGGGATGGTGAGGGGATGACAAGGGGATGGCTATATATATATTTGGTGAATGTAACTTGGGAATTTTTTAGCTTGGCCTAAGCAAGAGAGGCCACAATTAGGGGAACTCTTCTCATGGCATTATCATTGTTGAAACCTTTGAACTTGATAGCCTAGCAAGGGCACAAAGCTTCCAAGTGTAATGACCTTGTGGGGGTTTGAACTTTGGTTGCAACAATAACATTATCATTTAGTAATCATTTCATCATACCTAAATTGACACACACACACACACACACACACATTTTAATTTATATATTATAAATATTTAAAATCTGATGTGTTAGAAACTTAGATATTGAAGCTTGTTATCAAAAATGTTCATTCGAGATTCAAACCCATTTAATGCACAACATAATCTATTATACATACAATAATTTAATGTCACTTGTGTAAATGGAATCACAATAGTTTCATGCTAATGGGCATGCAAGATTACAAATTGAATGCACAAAAAAATATTTAAGGAGGTTTTTAAATTAGTCTTTTATTGCAAATGCTCCATCTCTTTTTAGCAAACCATGCTATCGATTGTAATGTATTCTATGGTAGTACCCCAAACTCTTGCTTGGTGATTGACCCTTTGATCTCCTTTAATATGTAGTAAAATCATGTGAGTGAGCAAAACGAGGGTTACTAGACATCATTTTCCTCAGCAATATGCTTTGCAAATTCTTCTAGTTATTTGCTATTCGTTACATTTTGAACATTAACCCTATTTGCAAGTGAGCAAAATGAGTGAACAAAGTGAAATTTGTTGACATAATAAAAGTCGTTTTAACTTTTGAAGTCAAAAAATTTAAATAAATTTAAAAATACTAAATTTTTTTCCCGTTTTTGGGGAAAGTGATGTTAATCCAAAGCAAAATCTGTAATTGAGATTAAAGTAGATCCCCTCCATTGAAGGCTGATACAAATTGAACATTGATTGATTTTTGAGGGGTAATTCTAAAAGTTTGGGAGTTGATTATGTTATAAGAGATCATAGAGGAAGGCTGATTGGAGCTGCAATAATAAAACTCACACCCAGCACCAATAATGAGGTTGAAGCATAGGCTCTCCTCTTAGGCCTCCTAACTTGCGAACATTATGATGTAAAACAAGTGAATATCAGGCTAGATTCAGTGGTTATAATAAATGCTATTAGGAGGAGAATGTCTCCAAATTGAAAGCTAAATAATATATCAAAAGCCTATTGGCCCCCCATTCATGGTTACAATAAATAAGGGGGAAACTAATGGAGAAGTAGATGTGTTGGCTAACGTGGCTATTGAATTGGAGATGGAACACATAAGAGATAATTCTCCACTCACATGGAAGCAATTGACACTAAACATTGTTAGCATCAAACCTAGTGCAAGTAGCAAGAAGTCATCATTAGAAGTTGGTGAGGCTATGGAAGGCACAAATGAGACTTGAGGAGTACTCCCAAGAGTGAATGTGCATATGAAAACATTATGGCAAAGAGTGCGAAAATCTCAAGTGCAAGACTCTTAAATACACAAAAGTCATTCTTTTGAGGGCGAGGGTGAAGAGAAATAAATGCAGATACCACAATGCATCTTGTTGCAAAGAAATGATAGGTAGCTTTATTGGTAAGATTTTTGACCTTAGGCTTAAGAAGATTTTCAAGGCAAATGCGTGATCATGTTGCATGCCATTTGGGATGCTTTGGGAGAATTTCTTCACATGACGGCTCATTGTTATAGGGTTAACATTGACATTTTGTTGATATTTGTTGCTGTGTTTCTTGAAGCCAAGGTGGTGAAGAGGGCATAGGGTTATCCTAGATGATGTAATCACAGGATATGCAAGCGTCTAGTCAATCATCAATACAACAGGGGGTCCATAGATCCCATTTGTGGCTTCTATTGTTAGTTATAATGATACACTTAGGAAACATCAAGCCAAACGGGGCATATAATTTTTAAAATTGACAATAGGAGTGACACCTTCACAGGGAGTTGATTGGTCTTTCGTTTTTGAGGTAAGGAGCATTGGCAATAGTGGGGAGGAGGCAAAAGCATAACAAGTATATAAATAATAGAAATCTAAGATAATGTAATGGGTGTATAAACAAACCCAATTTTGTATATAAGGTATATAATCAGTTGTAAGCAGTCTTGGTAGTTAAAAATAGGCATCCTATGGGGTTTTTGGAAGGCCCTCCATGATGGAACAGCCATAAAATGTTTTTTTTTTTTTTTTAATTTTACAATGGGTATGGTCCACTAGGCCAAATCTACTGATAAAAAAAAAAAACTAACATTTGAATAAAATTTAATAACTAAAATCTATATTAAGATATCAAAATCTTACCTAATAATAAGTATATTAAATATAAATAATAGTTTAGCTTTAAACTCAAAATTATAAATGTTAATTTAATTTTATATTTTAAAAGCTAATTACAATTAAATTGTATAAGTTAAACCTAAAACCAAAACAAAAACCATTAAACTAAAACGTAAAAAATAAAAAATTGCCAAAGGTAACGACAAAAATATTGAAAAGGAAATAGCTTATCAAGACTTGGGAGCATCATTTAATCAATTGGGGTAGAAAAATAAAGATGTTGATGCCACTAATGTTGTCCCTCTAGATGCTATTGTTGATCTTTCACACATTTCTCGTCTTCCAAAATTGGAATGGTTTTCGCTAGAAATCTAGTGAGTTGCTTCCATGGAATGAATGGGAAACAAAGACAATGAGTGGCCAAAAGTAGTAGTAAAATAATCTAGCAAAGACAAATGAATACAATAGACAAAGACAGTGAGCAATCAAACAATATATTATAATAATTTGAAATCCGTTGCGAGTAAACATGGGTTGCCAATGAATGAATGGCAGACAATCAAGCGTACACTTGTCAATAGTGAATACCTAAATGATTGTATGAGGGATAGCTTGGTGCTCTCCCTTGGCATACCTAGATGGAGATATGCCCAGGGGACATTCCCCTTGTAGAGGGGTGTCCTTGGGATGTCCTCACTTTTAAAAAAAACTTCTAGAATGGTGGGGGGTGTAGGGGGAAGAGGGGGGATATCTTGCCCCCGTCCTTGGGGCATACCCTTCAAGGAAACGACTGAAAAACAAGGGGGATGTGTCCTTGAGGAACATTGCTCATTTCTCCAACACATACATCTCCTTATGCGCTTTTATAGGGCATCTCTAATATGTTTCATAACTCAATAAGTAGATACAAGCATACCACTGATGGTTTGAGCTTGTAGTAGGAAAAATATTAAGAAAACCCATTCGAAATGCTGCAGAAACAAATTTAAGTGTGGTAGGGAGGGGACCTACAAATTGGTATTGGAGTTGTTGTCATAGTTTTATTTCATTGAGTTAACAATGTTGTATTATTTTTCATAAGGACTGTTGCAAGTTGTTTGTGTTCTATACTTATTAGTCACAGTGGACTTACTATTACTCTTTGAAGTTTGTGATGAGCAGATGATTATACTGAGGAGGGGGGGTGGGGATGAATCAATATAATGTAATCTTTTCCTTTTTCAAACTACTAACCACAATAATATCAAATGTACAATATTATTCACATAAGATCTAACAATTATGCAACACAAGAACGCATGATTTATGTGGAAACCCTTATGGGAGAAAACCACGGCAAAATATTGCTTGATATTAAAATCTCTTACAATCTTTGCAGGCACCAACCTACAAGAAACACCAATCCCCTCTTATACGATTTGTGAGCACCAACACACTGGAGAAACCAATCCCCACTTGTAGAATTTGTAGGCACCAACTCACAGGAGACACCAATCCCCTCAATTTGTAGGTACCAACCTACTGGATGCACCAACCCCCATTGCTAAGCACCAACTTAGTGAGAGATACCAATCTCTCTTTTAGGAAGCATCAATTTCCACAACAAAGTTCCACCTTCTAAATGTTGCTTCTTCAACGGATGATGTACATCTAATTTCTTTTCACAAACTCTTCTTGTAAATGATATATTCTTCACAAATTTGATGCACTTGATTTCATGTACTTTCCTCTTTTAAATCTGGAAATATTCTTTTTTACAAATCTTCCATAAGCTCCTCTTTTAAATCTTGCATATACTCTTCTTTACAAATCTGCCATAAACTCTGCTTTATATACTTCTCTTTATAAATCTGCTGTATATTCCTCTTTTAAATCCTCATATGCAGATTTGCTTGTGTAAGACTGATTTATCTCTTTCTCCACACACCTATTTTTTTTCTCCACATTTGCAAACTTGCTTTTATATCATCCAAGGAGGGCGACTTCACTCAAAGGCACAACCAATCACAAAGGATGCAATTCTTTGTTAAATATGCTCCTTTTCATTACACGCTTAAATGGGATGATTTTGTCCTTATTATGGAGCACTTCATTAAGGTGCCGACACCATATTAAATAAAGTGGTTTATTCGCAATTTATAAACAACAAAGTGAGGCGCCAACATAGAATAATCTCTGCTCTAAAACAAATATTATTACCATCGCCCTTCTTTACTATATGATTGCTGCCTTCACAAAATCAATTGACGCTTTTAGTGATAATGTAACTAACCATAGTCGGCCACCCTTTGGAGACAAGAAGTTGGCTCACTTTTACTCCCTCAAGGGAGGCAACTAAGAAGGAGGTCTTTAACTTTTTAACTATTCCTTCTGCGACTAATCATTGTGACTATTGCTGCGGCTATTCTCAGTGTCCTTTCTCATCTAACATTCTTATTCTAGATTTAGTTATTTCTTGTTGTCGTTTCTTTTTCTAATTCACCTCGAATAGACTTCTTTTCCTTTCAAGCAAGGCAAGCATCTTCTAGTTCTTTGAGGGGTGCTAATCCCTTCATAAGTATCAAGCTTTCTATCTGCACTTCGGTGATTCCTGTAGCTGCAATCAAATCTCCAAATGCACAGTTGGGAGAATGATATTGTCATCATCTTGTTTGCTATCTTGATTGCTTTCTTAAGAATATCTTCACCTAATGGTGAGTAGTCTTTGTGAATCATTCTCAACTTCCTGATTTTCTGAACTAGTGCCTAACAAGGTATTACAAGAGTCCTTTGTTGCATCCTCACACTTATCATTCTTCTCCTTGTGTCACCGTCACTCTCAGTCTGATCTCAATGACAACAACAATCTTGCCCATACACCTTTGACATCAATGACAACAATGTGACATTCGTTTTGACATCAATGACAATATTCTAACAGTTTGATCTTTTCTTTCTTTGTATAAACCTAAATCTTGCTTGCATCCATCATTCCAATGACAGGACTTAGTTATCTGTTGAAATTCGTAATTGGTTGCTCAAGGATGACTTTAGTGGTTATATTCATTTTCTATTAACTATTTAAATGTGAATAAGGCAGTACAGGAATGTGTATTTTGTGCACCTGACTGCTTTCTTTTTTCATAAATTCTACGGCAATTACTCTTCTTATGTGAATTTTAGTATTTTTGGGGAAATTTTTTTCAATTAGATGTCTACAGAGGTAGATATTATATTTTAATACTGGTCCTTTCCTCAAGCATAGAGTGTTTATGATAAATGTGGGCGGTAATCTTTCTTTATAACCTATATATGTCAGTGCTTTTCATTGGTCAACTGCTAATCATGCTTTCTGTGTGGATTGACAGGCCTCTGTGAGTGAGCTGAAAGATGTAATCTACAAACGAAGTATGCTTATCTTTTTTCAATAACTATACACATAAATTGTTTTGGATTTGGTTTAGTTTAATTGTGATCAAATAGTATGCATAGAAATTTATAGAAAGAGATGCAATGAGAAAACATTGGTACGGTGTCATGACTGTGTGAAGAGTGTTTAATAAAAGTTTGAAATTTCTAATGTACTACATGCAAAGGCAAATGAAATTCAAAAGAATAGTAAGTTATACTTCCCATAATATTCGAAAAATGCTTGTGGAATGTGGATAAACCTGTGTATAAGCCGAAACTACATAAGCATTTCAGAACATGCTCTGTAATCCATCATCAACTTAGAGATCATGGAGAGTGAACTATAATGCTTACATGTTTTCTGCTTATACACAGGTTTATCTAGAAGTGTTTTTGTCATGTTTTCTATTGTGGAGTGTGGAAACCTCAAATACCTAATTTTTTTTATGATTGTTTCCATTCTAAACCCTTTGGGTTCTTGTCAACGTTCCTATAAGAGTTCTGTCATAGAATTTCAGCAAATCTCTGATAGTTCTCAACTTTTGTGCTTTCTGGGCAGCCAAGAAGTATTACCCTGCTAGGCAGCGTCTTACACTTCCAGTGCAATCTGGCCAGGGGAAGCCCATTGTTCTTGAATCAACAAAAACGCTAAAAGATTATTTCAAAGAAAGTGAAGGAAATCAGGTGGTGTTCAAAGATTTAGGCCCACAGGTCTCATACCAAATTCTCTTTTTCTGGGAATATGTAGGCCCTCTGTTTATTTATCCTATCTTCTATTACTTCCCTGTGTACAAGTTCTTTGGTTATCCTGCTGAACGAGTTATACACCCTGTTCAGACCTATGCGATGTACTATTGGTGCTTTCACTACTTAAAACGGATTTTAGAGACATTTTTTGTTCACAGGTTCAGCCATGCAACTTCCCCCATTTCTAATGTGTTTAGAAACTGCTCCTACTACTGGACCTTTGGTGCATTCATAGCTTATTTTGTCAATCATCCCCTCTACACACCTGTGAGTGAGAAGCAAATGAAGATTGGTTTTGGGTTGGGAATTCTGTGTCAGGCTGCAAACTTTTACTGTCATATCCTTTTAAGGAATCTTAGGAGCCCTGATGGCAAGGGAGGATATCAGATTCCATATGGGTTCTTGTTTAATATTGTGACCTGTGCGAACTACACTACTGAGATCTATCAATGGTTGGGATTCAATATTGCAACACAGACAGTTGCTGGCTATACATTCCTTGTTGTAGCAACCCTTATCATGACTGATTGGGCTTTAGGCAAGCACCGCCGCTTGAAGAAAGTAAGTTTTTCCTTCATTCCTTTCCTTCATTCTAGTTTATTAACAAAACAATTTAAGTCTACAAATGGCAATGAACAATGATCATTCCTATACAGTAGATAGCTTCTAACTTCTGGATACTACATTGAAATTACAGATTTTTGATGGCAAAGATGGCAGACCGAAATATCCCAGGCGATGGGTGATATTACCTCCTTTTCTGTGATGTGCATCATATACCTGCATCGGACAATTCAAGCTTTTATTTTATGCAATGAAAAATTAATTGGGACTATTTTTCTGGTCTTACGATGCATCAATGTTATTTTTGTTATGGTTCTGACTGAACTCTGTATTGTGGCATTAATATATTTTAGATTGTGATTCAGATTTGTATTATTATACCTCATATAATTATTCTTTTGTCTGCTGTTTTAACTTTTGATTATCCCAGATGTGAGAGGTTTGTGTACCATAAGCTGTTGATTTGCAGTTATGGCAGCTGTATGCTGCACGTCCCATATTGCATGTTCTATTGACTATGTTGTCATGTAATTTCTGCTTGGATTGGCATGCTTACTACTTTGAGCTAAAATCAAAGTCACCTCAGATCTTTCATGGATGACATTTAAGCTCCTGTATAATAATTAATTGCAGCGTCTAGAGCTATTTCAGATTTATGATATTGCAATTCTTGGTTTCTAGAGTATTATATTATATATATATATATATATTTTATCATGAATCTTATTGTAGCTGTAAGCAGATTGTCTTTTGACCAGGATTCTCTAAAATTGAACCGAGTCATAAGTGTTTTGAAACATAATACAAAAATTAAATCTTACTGGATATAGGGCTTGTCAAACATAAAAAATGTGCAGATTCTAGCATAGCTATATTGCAGTCCAATTTTTAGACTGAAGTCTTGTAACAAAGTCAATTCTTGTTGACCATGGTTCCAAAAATTACATAGTTGCTTAAGTAAACAGGGGCCCTTGGAAAACTCTATTGTTCTGATGGCCTATACTGAGGAAATCAGGATGAAATATCACATTTCTTAAACATTTCTCAAGGGAAGACGAGCATATTTCAAATTAAGGCATAGGTTGATTCCAGTGGAAGTACAAATGGAAATTAGAATGACCTAAGGAGGGACATAGGACCTAAGCTCTGCGGAAAATCAGTGTTACATAGAAAGATCTAGTTGTTAAAGAAAGACGGCGAACTGTTGTCACACATGTAACATGTGCATACAATGAGAGTAACGAGGGCATATGCTGAAATTCATTAATAATAAAATATTGAAGTTGGGAAGCAGCCGTATGCTTTAAGGTGCAAGTTTGCACAGTAGGGCACAGCATCCTCCTATAGTAATCTCGTAGGTTGGATTTGAGGGTTGGGATCTTCATTTCTTGGAAAACACCTCTCCAGGAGAATGACATTTGAGAATGAAATAGCTGTTACAAAGCAGCAGTATTTATAGTATGCCATGAAAGAGAAACAAACATTCTAGCCACCCCACTGTGATGACTGGGTAAGGCTTGGCTTTTGGGATATGGTGAGGACCTCCCAATCATTAAAAGACAATGTAAGAGATAGTGACACAGGCAGCAAAAATAATGAAGAATGAAAGGCCTAGTGCTAAAGAAACTCGCTTCAGCCTAGTTCAACATCAAGAAAAGTTAATCTTCAGGCAAATAGCTAAAGAACCAAATTTGGTTCCAAATGGAACTTAAATGGAACATTTCAATGGTATCTGCAACTCACTTGTATTGAATGGAAAGAGTTGATTTTAACTGTGTCTAGGAGACCAAACATGAATGTTAAAGCCACACACCTAGTGGATGTTAATGCAGTGGTCTACAAAAGTAGAAGCGAGCGAGGTAAAATTAAACTTAAAGATACTATTGACTCCTTTCTGAGGTGGTTAGGCTATTGCTTTTGATTAAAAAAAGCCTTGCTGCTTCTATTTTGATGTTTTTTTTTTAATATTGATCAAAACAAATACAGAAATGAAGCTACCAATAATGTAGTTGAAAAGAAAACTACACAACCAATAATAGCATAGCCATAGAGGCTGCAAGAAAAAATACAACAATTACATGAACTGCATAGTAGTTTTACATTGGCTAAGCTTGTTATCGATGTGAAATTTCAAAACTTGTTTCTTAATTCGTTCAAGTTGATTCATGACTTTAACATTGTTCTTCCACAAGACTTGGAGTTGTGAAAACAAAAATACCTCTTGAACAAATATGTTAAGAGTAAAATTTTAGAGTGTTAGATGCCTAATGACATTTGTTGGAAAATGCAATAGTATATCTATTTTTTTTTATATATGCTTGAAAATAACTTGTATAATAGTATCAACAATCATGTTATTTTGCATGCCAGAACTCAAATAGCTTCCCTTCAATTTAAATCATGATTAAAAATCATAGACAAGTGTCCAAACACAACAAACCATTGTTTCTTTAGATATGTTTCAGATTTTCAACATTTTGGCAAAAATAATACTTGGTTGAATTATAATACGTTTCAACCTATCTCCAATAGGTAGTTTTCAATGTAGAATTTTCCAAGCCAACATTTAAATATCAAAATCAGTTTCAGATTTCCATAGTTGAGCATTCATTTTGGATCAACGAGCTAAATTTGTATTGCCATTTTTTATTTAGATGAGGAGTACGAGGTCAGCTAAGAAGGATTGAAATATAAACCTTCTTTAGAGGAAAATGATTAAAATGATTGAAGGACAACCATTTCCAATCCTTAAAAAGATTAGTCATCCTTGGATTACAAAGTTTCATAGTTAGATCAACAAAAATTGATGATTGAACAAAAATCAAGAATTGCTTGTACTTGTTACGCAGTCTATATTGTTCTTTAATACTCGTTCATGGGGTCCAATCAAAAATATTAAAATCCTAGATATCTTTAAATTGTTGAACTTTTTTTTTGAAAAAATAATGAGCATGTCTTGGGAAGCTAATAGCCAATGATTGATTATGATAATTAATCAATCTATTCCACCATGTTGATGCTGAAGCAAAACTAAAACCCATGTTGTGGTGAAGGGTCATTTCATTTTTAAAAATTACATTCTTTGCCACGCTTTCCAAATAGATTGAAGAGGAAAAGAAGCTTTGATTTAAGAAAAAGAGACCAACATCTTATCTAACCATTTAACATTTTGCCACTTCTTAATTGAATCTTTCATGCTTTGATGATGAACTAAAATTTTTCATGGTTCATCTCCATAAGTAGCTTTAATGATCCATTTAACAGCAAGACATAGTCCTTGGGTTTTAGGATCAATAAGTCCAAGACCTTTTTACATCTTGATTGAATGCAACTAGACCAAAAAGAAGCAATAAATCTAACATTACTCTCACTTGACCACAAAAATTTTCAAATAATTTTGTTTTAACTCTTCATAACTTTGCTTGGATGACGTCCAATAGGATGAGTAATACACATGGGTAGCAATGAGGATTTTATTAACAACTTGAATTTTTGCTTGAATTTTACTAAGAAACTCGACCACAGACCTAGCTGGACCGACCCATACCAAGGAACCCGTTGCCTGTTGGCTTGGGCGAATGCCCGAAATCTAGAACCCAACTACTGCCATGAGATTGAGGAAGCTTTAGCACCTTCTGTAGATAATTTTCCCTAACCACAACCAACTGTTTGTGCTCCACAAGCACCATAACCTTAAGGTCGAGCAAGAAGGGGTAATACTTAACCACTTCCCTTGGCACATGAAATAAGGCCATATCACGTAGCCGAGGGACACCCATACTAGGAGTTGCAACATAGAGGACTTCATCTAAACCAACCAGTAGGTCCAAATTAAAGAGCTTCATCATCATTGCCTTAGCTTCACCTTTTGACATTTTGATGTCCAACAAGATCGTCAAGAACTGCGACGTAATGTTGGTGTCCACTCTATATGACTCGCTATCTTCTAGGAAACCCTTCCCAAGAATTAACTTCACCACAACTAAGATGAGGGAATCAATTTATTTGAGAATTCATTTGAGACATTGAACAGTAACTGCCCCACGCCAATCTACCTCACCACACTTTCCAATTGTATTGAAGTATCAATACCTATGCTCATCAGCGTCTTGGCGGACATACGCATCACAAACTTTAATCACTCGCCCATTGTTCTCCACAAATGCAAATATTCACAATAACTACATTAACCCAATATAGTCGATGATAAAATGAATGTCGAGCCCCTTAAAAAAGTGCACTTATCATGTAAGGTGCCAAGGTCATTTCTTACTATTATTACACTATCCATATCTGTGCGTACTGTACTTAATACCATCCTGTTATCAATGTATAATCCCCAACTCGTACATGAAAATCACATTGCAAAATCCATATGCAAGAGTGAAAAGACAAGCCAAGCTTCCAAATGCGAGTTTCGTATAACACCTTACACTGCCATCATTAAATTGAAAAGACTGTCGAGTTAAACAAAAACCTATGAGTCATCATAACACTTACATCCACCGTCCTTGCCCGCATTTGCATCATTGCTAAGGTGGCCACCAAAGTACCATGTCACCCAAACCTTGCCAAGTCAGCGATAACCAGGGTTGCACTCACAACTCTGTTTGTGAGGTGCAACAACAAAAATGTAATGTCGATGTTTTGGAGTGATCGTTACCATATCAAATGCCACCTACGATTTGACCTCGGTCTTTCCACACCAATTAATGTGGAAAGATGCCCACCCATCCTCCCACTTTGCTATGCAGAGTCAAAAGTCAATTTCTTTTATTGTGATGCCATCCGCTCCCATATTGGAGAGCAGATCCGCCTCAAAATTTCCTTCCCTTAGAATATGACTCATCATCACCAATTCGAAGCTATCCATCAATCCAAACACTATTTCTAATTTGGCACCAAGTCTCCAATTTAACACTTATTTGGATCGAAGCACATTGATCACCAGAGAGGAGTCACCTTCAATTACCACATTCTTCAACTTTAAGTCCTGCCAAAGACAAAGACCAAGGATTAAGGCTTGCATCTCTACCGCATTGTCAGATCCAACGGGGAGTGGTTCTTTTAGCTTGTCCACTGTCCTGCCATTCTAGTCTCTAATGATACATCTGGCCCTAGAGTTTCCTGGATTGCCCTTGGAAGCCCCATCAAAGTTGAACTTATACCATCCAGCTTCCGGAGGGGACCAACATACTTTGCTTCTGTCTTCGCGAGTCTTGGAGCCACCATCCCCAACAAATAGATGAATCTTCCACCCATGCCAATTTCTCCTCATTTTCGCATCCCAATCATTGAAGTTTACCTTTCTAGAACCCGAGTCCCCAACTCTGGAACTGATTAATTCCACTAAGCTTGCCTCAAACTTATTCAATAGCAACTGTTTTGTCATTTCGTTATCTTGGAAAATACGTTTATTTCTTTCCTTCCATATCTCCCATATTAACAATGAAGGACTTGCTATCCAGAGGTAATTAAACATTGCTTGTTTATGGAGGATTGGCCAACCATTTAGCATATCCAAGAGATTGTTTGAAAGTGTAGTTTTCCATTGAAGCTTGGAAGAAAACCAATGCCAACAACTTTGTGTGAATGAATAATTTAGAAAAAGGTGATCTCCAGTTTCCTCTTCTTGTTTACATAAAATGCATCTGTAAGGACCATTGTAACCCATTTTAATAAACCTATTAGCTATGAGGGCCCTACCTTGAGATGCTACCCAAGTAAACATGCCAGCCTTTGGGAGGCACGCCTTATTCCAACAAAGGTTGATAGGAAGTCTGGGAACACCATCTCTGTTATCAGTCAACATTTTGTAATCATCCTTCGCATTGTAATTCCCATTTGGTGACACATTCCATCTTAGGATATCTTGATCTTGTCTAATACAAACACTTCGACTACACACCATTTCCTCATAAACTTCCACAACCCTTACGTCTAATTCGAGATCTTGAAGGCTCTTCCATGATACTTGAAGCATCCATGTTGAATTGAGACCACCATGTAATCTCTTACCTTATCCCCCCACACCTACTTTGTTATCATCTTGACATGCTCTAAATCTGCTTTATTAACAAGTTTGGGATAGCCTTCCCAGGAATCTTCCCAGACAGAAGCAGACTGCCCATCTTTTATCTCCCATGTTAAGTGATCTAATATCAAATCTCTGCAATTACACATGAAGTTCCAAATCCTTGACCCACTAGGAAGTGACTTGGAGGTAAAGATGCTAGTGGTGCAACACCCAAACAAGCTTTGTGCCCAACGCTTTGTTTTGAAGGAGTAATTTCTTCAGACCAACTCCATTAGCTTCTTTTCGTTCACAAATCTTTTTCCAGTTCACCAGAGGATGCTGTTGATGTGTGTTTTATGCACTTCTCAACACAGACAATGCATAGGGACACTGCCTCTCTTGAAAGGTAGAAATTCGCAAGCAAGTCACTAATCGCTACCCCAAGGTCTCTCGGGTGTCAGGTCATGACGTGCATGGAACTTCTCAGTTGATGTTTGATGTGATTTTGCTGGTAATTACAGGGAAGACTTACGTAGCTGGATGCGAAATGAATCTTGGAATAAGGTTCCTAAGGTGGGAAGTTAGAGTGCAGTTTGCTGTAGGTTCAAATAGCAGTCAGAAACTCCAATGTTATCTTGAGATTTGGCTTTACAATGTGCAATGAACCTTAGCACAGGTTACTTCTAAAAAAAGAGAGAAAAGAGTAGGGAGGAGAAGAGGTTCTTGGATCTGAAACTAACTATGAACATTGATCATGGAGGGTTCTACTGTGGACAACTTCCTTAAAACATAATTTCACTTAACCAGAAAACTCAGTATCATGAAACTTGTGCTAGCTTCTAAGGACTGCAAATGTTCTACCATTCATTCACCATAAACATGCATGAACAAAAGATGAAAGTTTGAAGCAACTTTCAATTTAAGTCCAAACTGACTTTGCACAACCATCTACCAGCAGTAAATAGCAAAAAGTATGGACAAGAAAGACATCAACACAACAGAAATCTACATAACCATTGAACAACATTTACTAATCTATCTAAGCAATTTAAAACCACAAAGAACAACAAAGTAAATCTATCTAAATCGTCTAACTATGGGAAATGAATCATGAAACATGCAAAGAAACTCAGAAATCCACCAAAGTCAATGTATTTCTATTAAGATTTCTGTAGCATGTCATTACAACAACTCAACTCTCTCTTGAAAATGAGAGGAGACCCCCTATTTATAGTGTCCAAAAAGTAGAATGAATGGCCAAGATTGATTTGCATTGTGTGGCCAAGATTCACTACAAATTAGGGTTTCACCTACCCCCAAATATATTACAATTTAAAATACATTTCTTGTCTTTTCCCTATTTTGTCTTCTAGTGACAACACTGTAGCATTTTGTCTTTTTGCTAATTGCCTTTGCTGTAGCTATTCCGTAATGAATTTATCATCAATAATAGGGTTTCTCTCTTGCTTCTTTAAAGCGACATACTCCATAAACTTCAGGATCAACGTTGGAGCTTATCAACTTCCATAATTTCGGATTGTAGCACTTGGTAACCCCATTGCTTGGACTAGTCGGTGAGCTTGTCCCAGTCTTCATCGTACTTGGCAGTGTGGTCTCTGAATTGTTCAGATTGGGTGAAGGCTCGGGCAACAAAACTCATGAAATCTATGGCGATTTTCGCCCGACGTTCCATCCTCCATCTTCTTATGGAAATGAGGCTTTATCTTCTCTGGATCAATTTGAATGACAAACATATCATATCCTATCATTAGTTTCAAATACTAAATGCAATCTGCCCTAACATCCCTGGCCCAATCAATATTTGGATCCACCTTATAAAGTACCTGCTTCAATCTCTCCTTTCGGTACTCGAAGTCCAGCTTCCACATATCCACGAGCCAATGATCATCCTCCTTGAATGCAAGCTCCTTTTCCCAAGTTTTCTTTGGCAATTTGAGGATGGATTCAATTTTGGGGTGAGTGGACTCATACATTCTTGGGAAGTCCATACAAAACTTCCTCAGACCTCCAAGAACTTGTTTGCTATCCTAACAGTGCATCTAATACCCATGTTTCCAACATATAAAACCTACCAGAACTAGTCTTCTGTGGTCTTAGCTAAATTCTTCCTTTTCTCGAGCTTATCTACTTGTTCCTTAGACAGCAGTTGCGGCGGGGCCGCAGATGTCGTAGGCTGTTCTTCTGCCGATGACCATTGTTGGATATACGCCATCAAGTTAGCCAGCTATGGTTTGAGCTCATCCTTGGAGATCTTATCTTGCTGTATTAAATGCACCACTGTGACAATGGAATCCTGAAGGTGATATACTTTCTGCTCCCTCGAAGCAGCTCCCAGGTCGATGGTGGAGACATTGTAACTTATTCCTTCTCCCACCACTGGTGTAGCTACTTGCACTGTTCTGGATATAGAGGCATCCATTGTCACCTTTGATCTAATTTTAGGCTTCTTCTCCTTTTTAGTGCTGATCTAAGCTCGGGCCAATATGGCTTCCAATCTTGTTCTTGGATCCCTTGGGGTAGGAGCTTTCCTCTCCAGTTGCCTTTCCAGCCAATTGGGCATTGAGGACTTTTCTTTGGGTGATTCACGATCACCTTCCTCTTCATCCTTCCCGATTTCAATCTCCTTATCTTGGGATCTTCTTTCTCTGTCCTTGTATCTTCTTTTTCCTCATCAGGGTCCTAGATGAACACCGTGCGTTTGATGGGGGATTTAGTGGGTAGGCGTTCCTTGGGGCTATCTTCCCCTTTAGTATCCTTTTCTCCTTCTTCATGCCCATGTTCTTCGGGCTGCTCTATTTCAGGGCTCCTATTAGCTTGAGACTCTTCCTGAGGCTTATCTTCTTCTATACTTTCTTCTTCCTCGTGTTGAGGTGGCACATCTTCGCGCTCCTTCTTTTCTTGGTCTTCCTGCCCTTCTGAGAGAGGTACCTCCTCACCATGCTTGGGGTTTTCTTCTTGTTCACTGGTTGGAAGTTCAGTGCTATCTTCCATTTTGTCATCTTCTTGCCCTCCTTTCCCGGAAGGTGGTCTTTCCATTTCTTCCCCAACATCTTTTAGTTGTCGGGCCAATTCTTCCTCAAAATTGGCATCAAATGTTTGTACAATGAATTTAGTGCTGGCATCTTTTTTCTTCATCGCTCTCAGAGGACTCTGTTTCTTCTCCTTCACAGACTACCTCATCAATTTGCAGATGCTGGTGCTCTAGATGTTCATGGTAGTCGTCCGCTTCCTCCAATGCCTTTGTGGATTCCCTCTCCTGTCTCTCCAACTCCTCAAATATTTCCATTGCGGCTTTCATTTCAGGCGGCTCAGGTGGAGGCGCAGAGGCGGGGATATTGGCAAGAATTTGGGCCAAGGCAGCCTGAATAGCTGGGTTCATCAATGCCTCAGAGAGCTTTGTAGGAACCTTCTGCATATGTCGAGAGAATGCCTTTGGAAGTGAGAGTGTAGGGATGGGCATTGTTGTTGTTTCTAGTGAAAGGGACGTAGTTGGAGACATGGAGGTAGAAGAAAGTGGAGAGGTGGTAGCGAAGGAAGAGTCAATCATTACGACCGGTCCAGTAGGTGAAGAAGAGGCAAGGTGAATCGAGATGTCCACCGCAGGTGGGGAAGTAGCCACCATGGCTTGAGAAGTGGGTGGAGGAGCGACAGTAGTGGAGGCAGCCAGTGGGGACTTTGGTTGATCGACCTCCATTTCCTCTCCCTCATGGAGTGGATCCTCTTGAATAACGGGCATTTCAGTGACACTGCCCGATTTCTTATGTTTCTTGGAAGGCTCACCTTCCGAGGCCTTTCTAGAGTACACCTTTGGATTGGGCTGCTACTCATCAGTTTCTTTCCTTTTCCTTGACCGAGTGAGTGGAGGGGACTTCGAAGTTTCTCCTACTAAGGTAGCAGTTGTCCCACCATCTGTTCCTTCTCGGCTCACTTTCGAGCCCCTCATAGGTCAAAATGACCCCTTGCTGCTTCAACCAGGAAACTTTCCCATTAATCCATTCTTTTGTGCGAGCCTCGACGGGCTTGGTCAAGATATCAAGGTCATCGACCTCCTGTTCATCCTAGTCAATCAATGGTAGTGGCAGATTGGTGACTGCATCATATCGGGGATCCACAACCGTGCTTTCATCCTCTTCTACTTGGTCGGGCACTAGGAACAGGTTGACCCTTTTTACAAAGTATGCGGTCATCCGCATATAATGCCTCATCCGTACTTCCTTATCATCAATGCAATTAGCCCAAAAGTCTTCAATGCTATGTAGGTGGGTGTACTCAGGTCCAAGTGCTTTCTTAATATGGCCATAAGGGTCCATCCGTGGCCGGGCGGTGTGGAGCCTCAAATGGTACTCTATCAACTCCTTTTCTGAATTATTAGCACACTGAGAAGTATGGAGTTCATATTGCCCCTGGCCAAAGGAGAGGGGATATGGGATCCCTACCCTATGTTTGCTGCTCAATAGGGTGTGCACATGTCGCAGCTGCCGAGAGAGCTCTAGTAGTACTATCCGGTCATTAGGATAATGGGGAAGCTTGTTTGGATTTTCTGAAAATCCCTCTGCATGGATGTATGTGAATTTTGGATATTGAATGAACAAAAAGGCATATTTCTTTAGGAAAGTGTTGGCACTGTGGGAGACTCGCCTCTCAAAGTCACCCCCGATCAATCTGATGATATGACCTATGAAAGCATCATTGATCCTGCAGTAGTCCTTCTTGTAGTTCTTGTATTGCAACTAAGGGTACCTATCATAGACTTTCAGCTCCCTGCCTTGTTCTTCATTCAGAGCTCTGAATAAGCCACTATATTGCCTCCGTTCGGCCAAGGAATAGACCAGGTAGGATGTCATGTAGAATTTGGAGGTCTTTTTTACTGCCATGAACTGCTCATGGAAGCAATCACTGATTATTCCACCCCAGTAAAATGAAGTGTCCTCTTTTCTGCAGAGAATCTGTTCAACAAAGTAGACCATCCATTCTTGAAAGTAGGTCGCAGTAGGAAGGCCCATTACTCTGCTTAGCAGGGTCACTCTGCTTAGTGGACCCCATCGACAATCAGAGTATCGGACCCCGGGAAGCAGAAAGACCGACGCGGTTCTCCCCTTTGCAACGGCCGAGACGGGATGGATTCCCGACTATAGAGATCCGATGGAGGTGACCTGCCGAAGGTTGGGGCATATGAGTTTCATTGTTTCGTTCATGCGGCTATGGGACAATCGAGGCCCGGAGGACGGAAGGAGCCACCAGAGAGCCGTGAGGAACAACGATGCCATCACGAAGGTCCATGGACGGAGGTCCGTGCTGCGGGACCCAAAGGGCTTTAGGTATGGTTGTTTCAAGTTCAAAGGCAATGCGGTGGATGAGTGAGTGGGGTTCGAAGGCTAGATGGGCGGACTTAGAATGCCGTTTGAAACAACGGTTCGCTAGCAGGGCCCCGGGGACAGAGTTCCGCTAGTGCGGGCCCAGGAAGCATGTATGGAGTCAGATTAGCTCAAGCTTTCAAGTTTGAATGGTGGGGAGGTGAGGGTGCTTCGCGATGGAAGACCCAAAAGAGCGCTTCGTCGTTTTGGAGTTGTCTAGTTTCAATTCTTGATGACGGCGAAGGGGATTCCCGGACCCAAAGAGTGTTAACGCTTTGTCCGAAGAACATCGCTGTAGGGACAAAGCTCCACGCCCGTCCATTGGGCGATTTTGACTGGTTTCTCAAGATTCAATAACATGGGTTTTGAATGTAATGTTTTTCTCAATCTGATGCATGCATTTTTTACCCTTTTAACTTGTTCATTTTATTAGAAATCAAGAAAACACGAGATGGGGCGCGGAAGGAAAACTAACCTGAAGAACCCGATAAATGTGGGTGACCTAGCTAGCATAAATAACTTGGAGATGACAATCGAAATGCTCGGGCGTGACGAGCGACATTGGATGCTGGTGCATGATCGCTCTAACTCCTTTCTGATCAACTGACAAAGTGACAATGACAGGTTGAACCCATGTATTTATACCCTTAAGTGCATCTAATGCTCCCAATTAATGCATGTATGACAGGATCAAAGGTTGGTGCATTTGAATTTCAAAAGCGGTCACGGTAGGGCTGGAACCCGACCGGCGGAACGTTGCCGGTTGATGGCCGTTTGGGAAAGGAAAAGAAGATTCAGAACCCTGGGAGGAGCGACCTGACACCGTGGGCCCAATGAGACATAATGCTGTCAAACTTATTAAAACATGGGAAGCGACAATCAAGGTGGCGGGTCCCGGGTTGCGGAAGGATGAGGTCCTTTGGCCGTTAGAAACAGTGAATGCAACAGGGAAATCCTCCAAGGGAAACCTGACAAGGCGGACCCGCCTAGACCTAGGGACGTCGGTAGAGGCAAATTGCCAAGGGATCCCCGGAAGGGCACCTGACTTAGAAAATTCAAAGGGGGTGAAACATGGTTGACTTGATATGACACTTTGGGGTTCGTTAACCATTTGGGACACCAAAATGGGGGCACACAAAATAAGGCGGCAACAAAATGACCCGGTAAGACGACAAGGAAGAGAGGGTCCCCATTTTGAACAAGGCGTGTGTGCTGAGGGCACAACAAATGCTTATACTGATCAAAGTTTTCTTTCCAATTTTTTTTTTCCATTTTTTGGTCGAGCTCTTTACTTGCCCCAGTAAATAAAGGTAGACAAGAGATCATGTAAATTGGCAAGGCAACAATTATCGATTTGAGCATTGTGAGTCTACCGTCCCATGAGAGCCAATGACACTTCTAGGATGCCATTTTATTCTTCACCTTCTCAACTAAGGAATTCCAAAGATTGACCTACTGCAACCCCTTAGCAAGGGGTAACCTCTGATACTTGCATGGGAGTTTTCCTTTCCTAAATTTCAATATCCTTAATATCTAGAGTTCTTTACCAACATCAGTATTGAAGAAAAAGACTTTCAACTTTTCTAATTTGACATCCTGCCTAGAGGCAACAAAGTATTTATCCACAATGCCTTTGAAACTCCTACCCTCTTTTTCCTGAGCGATGCCAAACAACATAGTATCATCAACGAGTTGTTGATGTGTAATCTCAGGTAGTCCACTTGTTATCTACAACCCCGCCACCTTTCCAATACTGTAGGCCTTAAAGATAGATCTCCCAAGAGCTTTGACCATGATAATAAACAAGAAGGGAGAGAGAGGGTCCCCCTTCTGCAAACCTCGAGAGGCATTAAAGAAATCTTCAGGAGAGCCATTCAAGAAAATTGAATACCTAGAAGCAAGCAATCCAACCAAAAATCTAGTTTAGCCAACCTCTTCGAAAGCCAAAATCTTCCAAAAATTTGAGCATAAACCTCCAATTCACCCTTGTCATAAGCCTTTCTGATGTCTAGTTTTATTATCATAGACCATTTTTTTTGTCTTTTGAATGGAATGAATTGCATCTTGGGTGATTATGACTCTGTCCAGGATTGATCTATGTGCCACAAAACCCGTTTGCTCTTCTGAGATAATGTTAAGACTTTTTTATCCGATTTGCTACTACTTTTTCCAAGATCTTGTAAATTGTGTTGCATAGTGCAATTGGTCTATACTTCTCAAGGGACTTAGGTCTCTCCTTTGGTATTAGAGCAATGAAAGTGTTGATTTCCTTGAGCACCTGACCCGAACACCTAGAGTCCTCAATAGCTTTTGCCACATCCTTGCCAACGATGTCCCAACATTTCTGAGAAAAGGCCACAAGAAAGTCGTCTAGTCTGGGGGCTTTATTAGGATGGAGCTAGAGTAGTGCCTCTTTTACCTCTTTTTTAGTGAATTTGTTGTTTAACATTTCATTTTGAGCATCAGAGACCAGACTAGGGATGCATCCATGGAGATCCTGTTACACGCACAAATTAGAACCAAACCAAACATTCAGAAGATTATGGAAGTAGTTCACAGTGATGGTCTTAACTTCTTCTATCTTGTCAAAGGTTCTGCCATCTGTGATTTTGACGCTTGTTATCCTGTTAATCTCCCTATGGTACTTGGTGGAGTTATGAAAGAATTTCATATTTTTTTCCCCTACACTTAACCATAACTCTCTGATTTATGTCTCCAAAAAATCTCTTCCTTGACCAAAATATCATTTAGTTTCTTGAGCAACTCTTTTTCTTCCAAGAAGCAATGGTTATCCATGCCATTGTTAATTACATTTTAAGATAACACCTTCAAAGCCTCCTCCATTTTTTTTCTCTTCAAAGATGTTCTTAAGACATTCTTTATTCCAAATTTTCAAGTTTTGTTTGATCACCTTCAACTTTGCTACTATGTTAAATATCTTAGAACCACTAGGTTTGCATTCCAACCACCAATTCTTTATGAGCTCCAAGAAGTTTGGATCCTTGAACCAAATGTTCTCAAATTTGAATGGACATCTAGCAAGTCCCATTTCCCCAACAATTTTTAGGGAAACAAGAAAGTGGTCAGAGCTCGAACTAGTCAAAATCTTGCTTTCTCAAGTGTAAGGAAAAAGAATTAAGTCTCCTTTGAAAAAAAACCTATCTATTTTTTTAGCTATACTGCAATAACCTTTCCTCCTATTTTTCCAAGTAAATTGACCATTCCCCGTTTATATCTCAATCAACATATTTCTTTCAATGAAATTCTCAAAATCTAATTGTGATTGCAACTTTCTTCTCACACCTCCCCTCTTGTCTACAACTTTTAATATTGCATTGAAATCACCCCCAAGTAGACATAATTCAAATGTAGGGTTGCTACATACAATATCTAACTCTCTCCACACATGCCTTTTTTGAATACAGGTGTTTGGTCCATAAACATTGACAAGTAAAAAACAAAGATTTGAAGCAAGGCTTCTTACCTTACATGCGATCCAGGACCTACTTGCCACAACTTCCTCAACTAGGAAATTCTGTGGTTTCCACAAGATCAACAACCCACTAGAGGGCCTCTCAACATTTACTCCAAGCAATCTCCACAATTTCAATCTCCTACCAATACTAACATTTTCCCTCTCTCCTAGCTTAGTCTCTTGTAATAGACAAATATTGACCTAGAGTGATTCCAACTGGTGCTGAATCAGACACCGCTTTTTAGGGGCATTTAAGCCCCTAACATTCCATGTTATGATTTTCATTGTTGTTCAAGAAAGGCATCACCCTTCCCTACTTTCAACATTTCATTGATCTTCAGTTGATCATTGGCTTCTCCATCCCACTTGAGTTTATCTTGATTTGGGATTCTACCTCTCTTCTTGCTTTCACCACAATTAGGAGAGATTTTGAGTGTGTCCTTCTGACTGATGCCCAGTTTTCCAGGCTCAAACTACTCTGATGAAGTGACTTTTTGTCTTTTGCATGATTTTTGAATTGTATCAGCTTTATTTAGGTGATGATCAACATCTTCAAGATTTGGGCCTTCTATCCAATCTTCAAACATGTCATCCACTTCAAGATTGAGCAATCCACTCTTGGAAGATTTTTCCAATTCAACTAATTCATTACCAACCTCAATAAGAGAATTAAGGTAACCTTCTCATATTTTTTTTCCAATCAAATCAATGGCCTTAGTTATTTTTTGATCTAATTCCCTCCTTTGATTTGTAGATCCTTCCCCTTATCAACATGATCTTCCACCACATCTATTTTATTTGGTTCCACATTTTGGTCCTCTTGGGTCAAATTTGCTGAATTTTTTGCAAAGTCAGCCTTAGTGGAGTCAGATGCACTTCCCATATTCGGGGAATGACATGAGTTCCTCTGATTATTTGTTGTCGAGTGACCATTGGGTAGACACTAGCTCAATATCCTGACTAGAGTGTTACTGGGGCAAGGGTCTAGTGTTAGGGTTTGCAACAAATTGCCTCAATCTGTGATGAGCTCAATCTCCCACCAATGTTGACTGTTGGGATTGTTTTCAACACAAATTCTAACATAGGTGTTGATTACATTCGAATCCAACTATTCTTCAACACACAAGTATTTCCCCATATGATTCCCGATGTCTTCCAAAATGCTTGACTCCCAGAATTCTAGAGGAAGATTGGGAAACTTGAACCAATCATGAATCATTTCCATATTGTGGTGTAATGGATAAAAACCATCCATCCATCTGCGAATGTAAAATCCATAACCATCCATAATCCGTAACCATTTTCAATCTCCTCCCTAACATTTTGTGAAGGGAAGATTACCACAAAATATATGTTTGCTAAAGCCTCGAAGATTAGATCCTCCCCCATATTCCATTCCACCACCTAATTACACTATCCCAATTGAGGTCCTTTCCATACCATCTAACCAAAAGCCCCAGACATTCTAATCGATATTTTTCAGTTTGAAGTTTGTTTGAACATACTAGCATTGATTTCTTGAAGCTATTTTTCGAATTACCTCTATCTGTCCAGCCATTATTGAACCCATCACCATTCAATCTTCTGGGCAGGAACCATGTGTTCTGGGCCTTGTCCCATCTCCTTGGGCCATTCTTCCCATGATTTTTCCCCATCTATGATTTTGACCACCAACCTTATCACCAACACCATTTATGAACCTATTATCTGAGCATGGAGGGATCAAAAATATCATACCACTTTGCTTCCCTCTCCAACCATATCACCCTGTAGGCCTTCTTCTTTGCCTCAGATCATTCCATTCATTGTGTTTCCTCCATTGTTCATTGGATGCATGATTCTTTAACTGATCTATAAAGAAATCTGCTTATGCATCATGCACCCAACTCCCATGATTACTGCTTTCACTGATCTCCCCATCTTGATTCTTCTTGTTCACTACTAGCCCATCATGATCTTCTCTAATGATCCCCTACACTGCTTCCTCTCGCCTTCTCTCCACATCTTCGCGCACCATTTTTTCACCTCTCAATTGTAGGTTTTCATTTTTTATTCATTTTTTATCCACTTTTTCCTCCATATCTATGAATTTTTAAAATTGGGGGTAAACAATCTCAATTATTGACATAGTAGAGAGTGACCTCGAGAGGTTGAACCTTGGTTGTTGGCACTATAGGAAAGAAGCCCCACCATTTCACCACAGGGTCTCCCCCAATCTCAATTGTTGACGCGATAGAGAGCGATCTCATGAGGTTTGAACCTTGGTTGTTGGCACTACAGGCAAGAAGCCCCACCATTTCACCAAAGGGACACCCCATAAAAAATTGAGGGAAAGCAATCTCAACTGTTGAAATGGTAGAGAGTGACCCCATGAGGTTGAACCTTGGTTGTTGACACTACAAGAAAGAAGCCCCACCATTTCACCATAGGGTCTCCCCCAATCTCAATTGTTGACACTGTAGAGAGAAACCCCATGAGGCTTGAACCTTGGTTTTTGGAACTACAGGCAAGAAGACCCACCATTTCACCAAAGGGTCACCCCATTTAAAATTGAGGGTAAGTAATCTCAATTGTTGACACGACAGAGAGTGACTCTATGAGGTTGAACCTTGGTTGTTGACACTACAAGCAAGAAGCCCCACCATTTCAACACAGGGTCTCCCCCAATCTCAATTGTTGACACAGTAGAGAGTGACCCCGTGAGGTTTGAACCTTGGTTGTTGGCACTATAGGAAAGAAGCCCCACCATTTCACCAAAGCGTCACCCACTGTATTCTATTAACATATTTACTATTTGTTACTTGTAAAAATAATGAAACATGTAGTTGAGGAAATTCAAAGAGCATGTCAATAAGAGATAAGTATCTATAAGGAAGCTAACGTAGTGAAACAAATTCCTAAAATATTCTTGAGAGGAAGGTTATGCAAAAAAAAAAAAGATATGAACAATTACAAAACTTAAACAAAAATAAACATCAATAACACTCATAACGCAACACAATGATTTACATGGGGAAAATCCTTTCGGGAGAAAAATTCCACACTCCAAAAGCTGTCCAAGATATTATTTAGAATTCAACAAGATTACAATATACTTGTAGAGAAAAATTTCTCACAGGAGTATCACCAACCAAAGATTCAAAGGCAACTCAACAGCTATAAGACTCTTACACCCAACCTCCATCTCATGCACCTAATATATAAGAGATACAATACATGAAACTGTCAATCGATATTACAAAACCATGATCTAAAAACCACCTAAAAAGTGGCATTCATCCTTATCTCTAATAACAAATGACTATGATGTGTCGAAACACACACCACTACATGTAACCCCCCTTTTACAACTCATTCATGTGTCAAAACACATTTTTACATCTCCTATTTCAGGAGAACCAACTTCTAGGGGCCATAACTTTTAATATGGGTTTCCAATTGATGAACCATTTGAATAGTTGGAAAGCTTGTGAAGTGCTCTATCAAACTATAACCAACTACATTGGTTATGGCAACTTTTAGGCCCAAAAACAATTCTTAGGCCTTCAAAATCAACTTTGAAACTTTGAAAAACAAAAAAAATTAATATCTTCAAATCTAAACATGATCTTATGATGAAAATTTATGAGCATGCTTATTTAGCCAATCTAAAGCTTTGGGCAAAAATTTGCACCAATTCATGCTCAAATGTAAACTTACTATAAATAGTAACCTCTTGTAATTGCAAGGTTGAGACACCATTTTCCTAACAATATCTACTAACCTCATGATTCACAAAAAAATTAGACATAAATGATAACAAAAATAATTTCTAATTCAAAGTGATTTGTAGACAAAAAGTGAATAAACAAATACATTTTGATTGAAGACTTTATTGATCACAAAACAAGAGTTCCTTTCAAAAAGATGTTATTGTCATTTATGAAGGAACACCAGATAAAACATAAATAAATAGTATATGCTAATTTAACTAATAATAAATAATAAATGACCATGAAACTTACTATACCACCTAATTTCTTGAAGAACATAGGCAAAATATTCAATCTATGAGTGAAGTATGCATTGAAAACTTTGAAATTGTACCTAAAAGTAGATATGGAGATTGTGATTATATTGTACTAGTTATTGAGTTAACTACCATACAAAATATATCTAAAATTTTCTCATATAACTTAATACCAAATACAACAATTAGATAGTTATTCATAAATACATAAGTATATGCAGTTGGAACTATTGCTAATACTATCATAATTTCATTATAAATTTGCAATCAACATAGTTTGTGAATCAAGGATGATTCAACAGACCATGATCATGCAACAATTAATATACACCCTTGAAAATATAAATCTATTTTATTTTTTACTACTCATTTAATTTATTTTTTAAAATAATATTTGTTACTACTAGATTTTTAAATTATTATTACAATTGTGTCAAGCATTTGCTTCTCTATTTGCTTAGTTCAAAAATTACTTCAATTCCCAAAAATTATACCTTTACTATTCGAAACATAGTTTAAAAAACTAGCATACTTCAAGGGTAGGAGTTTATGGTGAACTCCTCAACACCCTAGGATCACTTGAAAGACAAAATAACTTCCACAAGAGAGAAATGATAGAAATATCATGCTATGATTATGGATGCAAGATTGCCAGATTGAATTTTGCAATGTACATATGAAACCTTGCTTATATAGGCAAGGTGTGATGTTGTACCAACATTAAATGACTGTGTCATAACTAAATGACATGAGCCAACATTAAATGACCCTAGGACACTAATATTTAATAAATCCAATTAGATAAGATATGATAAGATCTTATCTAGACAATTAAGACTTCTAGGAAAAAGAAAATAGGACCTAAGATGGACTTAACATGTTAAATAGGACCTAGATAGATGTAATAATTCCATTATACAAAGAAGAGACCATTCAACCCCCTCAATGAAATAACATACTACAAAGAAACACTAGAAGCACACTGATGGAGTAACACTAGAATCCTACAAGCAATGGAAAAATAATTTTGATGCTAGAAACCATATTAGAGTCACTCAAGGACTCAAGTCGGAATTATGATAAAGAAACAACAAACCTGATGACAAGGAACACTAGAACACTCTCGATATGGCACAAAATTTGAATCTAAATGAAATAAAAATAAATAAAACATTGTTCTAGAACTAAACTGAAGTGCAAAGTTCAAAATTGCATGCTCCCAACTGTCAAAATATCCAAGTAATCTCTAGGACACCCATCAAGGAAAAATTGAAATAACAATATACTTGGGACAACAACAAGAAAAAGTGCATGGATGGCATGATAGAGCTCCTTAATACCTTTTCAATGTCGTAAGAATCGTGAAAATTAGAGATCATAGAAAAAAGTTATGATCTCGAGAGCCAAAAATGAAGATCTAACTTCAAGCAACAATAAATTCCTAAAAATAACCTACACCATTGTAAAACTAGCGAAGCCATCTTTTCAAAAATATCTTGTTTGAAAAAATTCACCTCCTAGATTGCAAGTTATGATTGTTTAAATTTTTTTGGCCTATTTGGCCCTCTGGGGAATAAAATTTAAGCCCTTGGGGCTAAAAAACTCTGGTGGATGGTCATTCATATGATCGCACTGGCAAAAATTGTTTTGAAAAATGTTTTAGACCATGTCACCAACAACGACGACACTGTTGGGGTGGAGCTGCTTAAGGGGTGGTGGGCCATAGGTCGCGCCACCCTAGGCTCTCAACCCTCCCCGCTAAGGTAGGACCAGGGGTAGCCCCAATGCTATGACTAGGTGTGATAAACCATAAAAATAATAATATATGGTCAGTGTAAAACAATATTTTAAAACAAACTTTTAATAATTCAAACCTCCGATTTATTACAATTTCGTACCAATTGAAAAGACTGTGATAGGTACAATTTGAAAGATGTGATAGGTATAACATAGGGCTATGCAAACATCTTACGACTAGCCAAAGATGTTACAAAAAATTCTCTTCAGACTGTAGACCTAACAAACGACAACAAAAGGTATTGTATGACTCTGATGACACTTATAAGTATGTTTGTCATATAGTACAAACAAGGACAAAACCGTATGGATTTGTATGATTGTACGACCCTAATTTTTTTCCTGATGCCTTGGATAAAAAATTCAAAAATAAATGAATTGAAAACCAATCCTTAGGTTCTTGAGCCTTCCGAGTGCAACAATGAGGTCAATTTTGACCTAAAAAGCTTTAAAAAATTAGCTACCCCATGAATTTGGCAACTGAAACCCTTCTTCATACCCTTGTAGATTAGTCAAAATATGATGAAATTGATGAAATGAAAAACAAACCTAACTTTCTCTAATGCCCTAGATTCAATCATGAGGTCTACGAAACCCCTAATAGCACCTAGGAAAAATTTCATACCAAGATATGTCCCTCAGATCTAGGAAGAAAGCCTACAGGATTAAAACTCTGATACCATGTAGGAGTTTATGATGAACTCCTCAATGCCCCAATATCACCTACAAGAAAAAATAACTTCCACAAGAGAGAAATGATAGAAATATCATGTTATGATTATGAATGCAAGATTGTCAGATTGAATGTTACAATGTACATATGATGTCTTTCTTATATATGCAAGGTGCAGTGATGTACCAACGTTAAATGACTGTGTCATAACTAAATGAAATAATCCAACATTAAATGACCCTAGGACACTAATATTTAATAAAAAACAACTAGATAAGATATGATAAGATCTTATCTAGACAACTAAGACTTCTAGAAAAAACAACTAGGACCTAAGTGGACTTAGCATGTAAATATGACCTAGATAGGTAACACACCTATTTACACCAACACCCCCTCTTAAGTACAACTTAGGGAGTACTAATATGAAAATGACACAAAAATGGGTCCCAGCTACGAGGCCATTCTAGGTACCCATGTACAAATACAAATGCAATCTCTCACAAACAAAGAAAAGGAGAAAATCTAGTGGGATAAAACTCCTCCTTAAAAGAGAGATGAAATACAATAATGCTCCCATAAAGAGTGAGAGGAAAAAACCCCATTCAGGAAAAAACCCATAAGAGAGATGAATAAGAGACCATTCAACCCCCCCTCAATGAAATAACCTACTGCAAAGAAACACTAGAAGCACACTAATGGAGTAACGCTGGAATCCTTAATTAGGAAAGCAAAGGAAAGATAATTGTGATGATAAAAGCCATATTAGAGTCACTCAAGGACTCAAGTTAGAATCATGATAAAGCAATAGAAGACCTGATGCCAAGGAACACTCTCAATATGGTGCAACCCTCAAATCTGAATGAAGCAACATGAGATCTAGAACATCATTCTAGAATTGAAATGAAGTGTAAAGATCAAAATTGCACCCTCCCAATTGGGAAAATATCCAAATAATCTCCAAGACACCTGTCGGGGAAAAACTAAAATAACAATATTACTAGGACAAAAATAAGAAAAAGTGCATGGATGGTATGATAGAGCTCCTCAATACCATTCTAATGCCACAAGAATCATGAAAATTGGAGATCGCGACAAAAATTTATGAGCTCGGGAGCCAAAAATAAGTGATCTGACTTCAAACAACAATAAATGATTGAAAAAATATTTTTTTCAAAAATAACTTACACCACTACAAAATTGGCGAAGTCATCTTTCCAACAATATCTTGTTTGAAAAAATGTGCCTCTTGGATTGTAAGTTATGATTGTTTGAAAAAATGACCTATTTGGTCCTCCGGGGAATAAAATTTAAGCCCTTGGGGCCTAAAAAAAATTTGGCGGGTGGTCATTCATATGATCGCGTTGGAAAAAATTGTTTAAAAAAACTTTTTAGATCTCGCCACCAACAACAACGACGCTGTTGGGGCAAAGTCACTTGGGGGGGTGATAGGCCATAGGCTGCGCCACCCCGGGCTCTCAGCCCACCCCGCTAAGGTGGGATTGGGGGTAGCCCCATCGATGTGATCGTGTGTGATAAATCGTCAGGAAAATAATATATGGTCAATCTAAAACAATATTTTAAAATAAATTTTAATAATTCAAACTTGTGATTTATTACAGATTCATACCGACTAAAAAGATCACGATAGGTACAATTTGACAAATGTGATAGGTATGATGTAGGGATACACAAAAAATGTACAACTAGCCAAAGATGTTGCAAAATATTATCTTGAGACCACAAACCTGGAAGACTATTGCAGAAAGTATTGTATGACTTTGATGATGCTTGTAAGTACCTCTGTCATACAATATGGCCAAGTATGGATCTGTACGATCATACAACCCTAAAATGTTTTACCTGATGCCCCAAATAAAAATGCCAAAAATTAACGAATTGATAGTCAATCGCTAAGTTCTCGAGCCCTCTGGGCACAATGATGGGGTCATTTTTTGTTATGAAATAAATTTCACAATAGAAGATATAATATGAAATATGCTATAAATACTTGATAATGATATGCCACTTTGAGGGTGAAACCTCCTAATCCACTTCGAGGGGGATACCTCCAATATTATTCAATAAGCACTCAATACTCAACATCATGATGAAATATGAATCACAACCTCCTATATATACTTATTTGTTCCTAGGATGTCACCCAAACCAACTTAGATAACCCTATATAATCCCTAGGTTGACCTAACTAACTAAATAACAAAATAATAATAATAATAATAATATGACTTAATTAAGAGTTCAGGTAGCCACAAGCTAACTGCTCATAACACTATACACACTATAGGGGTAGGGGCATAACATTTCCCTCCTCTTTACAAAAACATTGTCCTCAATGCTATTTGTTTTTTCTTCTTCTTCATCTCCTTTTTTATGTATGCTTCTTCTTCTACTATTTCTACTTGTTCTTCTTCTTCTTCTTGTTCCTGCTCTTGTTCTTGCTCTTGTTCTTCTTCTTTCTCTTTCTCTTTCTCTTTCTCTTTCTCTTTCTCTTTCTCTTTCTCTTTCTCTTTCTCTTTCTCTTTCTCTTTCTCTTTCTCTTTCTCTTTCTCTTTCTCTTTCTCTTTCTCTTTCTCTTTCTCTTTCTTTTACTCTTTTTCTTGTTCTACTTCTTGTTCTTGTTCTTTTTTGTGGCTACTTTTTGTTGTTAATAAGTTCTAGAAAGATAATTTTACAGTAAATAACACAAATGAATTCAAAATAGTGAATTTTTTTTCTATAACGTACTAAAGCCTATCTTGCACTTTTCTATGAAAATTTCCCCAAAACTAGATGATTTGCAACCTTGAGAGCGAATTTATTGAAAAACTAATTTTGAAATAAATCACTTATTTTTGCTTCAAATTATTTGAAAATTATACTTTAGTCTCCTCTACTAATTATTAAAAACCCACCAATAATTAGGAACCAATTCAACAATATCTGGATATGTACTTTCTAAAGAAATTGGGCTAAACCCTAATTCTGTAATAAATCATTCAATTTTGCTCCAATTTCTCTAAAATATGGACTATATTTTCTCCAATATGTTCTTCAAAAACCCTTTAAAAATTAGACAAAAAATTGCCAAAATTTGGGAGATATGATTTTTACAAAATGACCTCCAAAATTGAAAAAATGCCTTGTCCCAATGGTGCCAAGATCATGCTCTAATACCACTTGTTATGAAATAACTTGCACAATAGAAGATATAATATGAAATATGCTATAAATACTCGATAATTATATGCCACTTCGAGGGGGAAAACTCCTAATTGTTATGAAATCTCTTGCACAATAGAAGAATATACTAGTAATATGTTGCAAATACTTGATAAAAATATGTCACTTTGAGGGGTATACCTCCAACAGTATTCAATAAGAACACCATACTCCACATGATGATAATAACCTACCTATAACTCCTATATATACCATACTTATGCCTAAGATATCACCTAGGCCAACCTAGATAACCCTATATAAGCCTTAGGTCAACCTAAATAACTAAATAACAATATAATAATGATAATATGACTTAATTAAGAATTAAGGTAGCCACAAGCTAACTACTCAAACACTATACACACTATAGGGGTAAGGGCATAACATTTCCCTCCTCTTTACAAAAGCATTATCCTCAATGCTAACTTTTCCTTTTTCTTCTTCTTCATCTCCTTTTTTACTTTCGCTTCTTTTTCTACTGCCACTTTTTGTTCCTACTTTGTATTGCTCTTGTTCATGTTTTTGGTCTTTCTCTTTCTCTTTTTTTCTTCTGCTTCTTCAACTGTTGCTTCTTTTCTTAGATCCCATCTATCTAAGAAAGCTTGTTCTAATTCATCTAAGGAAGAAATATCCTTATCGAATGATAAATACCAGGTGCTAGGTTCACTTCTTAATAAACACTAAAACTTTATTTTCCATAATTTATTTTTACCATAAGATATTTTGTATTTGATCCACCATTCCAACGCATCTCCACTTCTATTAAAATTAGGAACCTCCATTGAAACTAGGATTTAAGGAAAAAAAATCTTGCAATAGACAACAATTCTATCAAATCCAATTGATCCAACATTGATCCGACCAATAAATGATGAAGTCGGCCTCAAAGTAAAAAATAAATTAGAACATCCCTCACAACTTTTGATTCCCTTCCAAAAATATAAGAATTTCAGAAAAATAGCTTGATTTGCGACCTATAAGACACATTTATGAAAAATAATAAAATTATAATAACTCGCACAGTATTGATGATAAAAACCTAATTTATGGACTGTATCTTCCTTATATTATCTTTGAAATTTAGTAAAAATCCTACTAGAAAATTCATAGTGGTTTGAAAATTATAGGCGAATCTTCGAAAAACTAGGGTTTCATCCACTTTTTCCCAAAGTGATGCTTTAATACCACTTGATATGAAATGACTTGCACAATAGAACATACTAGTAATATGCTGCAAATAATTGATAATAATATGCCACTTCGAGGGGGCAACCTCTTAATCTACTTTCAGGGAGATACCTCCAATAGTCTTCAATAAGAACACCATACTCCACATGATGATAATAACCTACCTATACCTCCTATATATACCCTAATTATGCCTAGAATATCACCTAGGCTGAACTAGATAACCCTATATAAGTCTTAGGCTGACCTAAATAACTAAATAACAATATCATGATGATAATATGACTTAATTAAGAGTTAAGGTAGCCACAAGTTGACTACTCATTGTTGGCAGTTGTTGCCATTGATGTCAACACTTGAGGAGACTATTGGTTGTTGTTGTCATTGATGTTAACACTGATTATTGGTTGTCTTTGATGTTGAAACTTGATGAAGATTGTTATATTTTGTCAGTGGTTGATGAGCTTGTTGTCAGTGGCTGATGACAACACTTGATGAATTGTTTGTGGTTGTTATTATTGTCTACACTTGAGAAGTGAGGAAGATTGTTGGCATTGATTGTCATTGTTGAAAACATTTAATTTGGGTCAACATTGTTGTATAGTATTGTTGTTGAAGTTCATGGTTGGATGTCATGCCTTGTCTGATGATAATCAAGGAATTATTGAGTATAGTTGTTGTCAACAGAGTTGATTTCATGATGATATATTAAGACGAGGATTAGAAGTGTTGCTGATAGTGGAGAGATGTTGTTGAAGGTCTACAATATGTGTTGGAGTGAATAGGGATATTACCTAACTAGTTCCACTATTAGGTCCCTTTCACATCCTATAACTTAAGTTTACTTAGGTTTCACATAGGATTTTATCACTTTATGTCTCATATCATAAGATTAAGACACTTGTCATAATCTTATGTTGAATTTTATCATTATGTCCTAGGTGATTCATTATTAGTTGTCTCATGTCATAGGATTAAGACACTTTTCATGATCTTGTCTAATCTTATGTCTCACCTTGGCTATATAACCAAGGGTCTCTCACACATTGTAAGAGCCCAATTGATTCTATTTGCATTCATTAATAGGAATACAATTTATTCTTATCACATTGATCTTCTGAGTATTTTATGCTTTCTATAGGCATTTAGATCTTGGGTGGCTATCTCCATAGCCAAATATTACATGGTATCAGAGCAAGTTGAGTGATTTTGGTTAGTCTTTTAGGAGATATTTAGTGTGAATCTTGTATTATCTTGAAGCATTGAGTATGCTCTTCTCTTGCATATTTGGATGATTTGGAGAATCAAAAAGGTGTGATAGAAATATCAGATTCTAAGGGTTCCTCTTCTGGATTTGTATTGCAGGTGCATTTTGGGAGCTTGTTGCATTAGATTTGATCTCACCATTACATCTGAAGTGTCTGAGAAAGTCAAATCTACTTTGTGTTTCATCCCAATTGGACATTACAGGCCAAATCTACAAGGGTTTTAAGATTAAGTGTTGGTTGCTAGATCAAGAAGGTACCCATATTTTCGGAGCATTTTGGGGAAATATGACCTTGCCATCATGCTCAGAAGGCCCAAGAACCTATAGATTGATTGTTAAATTGTTGATTTTGGACAAGTTGCTCTCAAGGCAAAAAAATTTAGCAGGTGGGTCGTATGACCCTACTTGTGTAGGCGGTACGAATATTTTATTAATTTTTTAATTTTCTATAGATTTTTTTATTAATATTAAAAAAAACAAAAAATGGAGTTTTAATTTAATAAAAATAAAATTAAAAAGGTTTTAAAAAAATGTAGAAGGTGGGTCGTATGACCCTACTTGTGTAGGCTATGATAGGTGGTACGAATATTTTATTAATTTTTTTAATTTTCTATAGATTTTTTTATTAATATTAAAATAAAACAAAAAATTGGAGTTTTAATTTAATAAAAATAAAATTAAAAAGGTTTTAAAAAAATGTAGAAGTTTTTTTCAATTAAAAAATAAAAAATAAAACCTCGTGGGTATCACAAGGTACTCGACAGGGTTATTGCATTGCAGGCCCTACGACCCGCAGACCTTCTAGTGGTGACATATCAGGGGCATACCGCCCACTCGCCATGACCCTTGGCTATGATAGGTGACAACACCCCTATCAACCCCACCTTTAATTTAAATAAAAACATTTAATTAAGTTTTTTTAATGTTTTCTTAATTAGATTTTTAATATTTGATAAAAAATTAAATAAAATTTTTCTTTAATAAATTTCTATTAAAGTTTTTATAAACTTTGTTAATTAATTTTTAATAATTTTTTAAATAAAAAAATTCTTTATTAATTTTTAATAAAGGTTTTCAAAATTTCAAAAAATTAAATGATTTTCTTTATTAATTTTAATAAAGTTTTTAATAATAATGTTTTTAAATTAAACTTTTAATTAAGTTTTAAAAAAATAAGTTTCAAATCAATAAGAAAATTTGAGAAAATTATTTTCCTGCCTACCTAGTGAGCCTTGTCCTGCACCGTTCACTCCTTCAACCGACAACCAACAAGGGCTAGTTGATCTTGTCATTATGGTGACATCCAACTTGAGGAAATATTTCATGGTCATCTACTTCATGGCACATTTTTGCATGGCTTCTTCATTAGTATTTCCAAATTTGCATCATTATTGTTGTAGTCCTCCTCTATGTAAATGTAATGCTATAAACACAATAAAATAAAGTGCCACAGTCTTGTTATTTCAGTGTACTCTGTCATATTTCATGCTTCTTTGGATTGATCTATGTATCCAATGTTAGTTTCGATATACATAATGAATGTAGTGGCTGGTTACCCATGCATTTTGTTGTGATGGACTAGATACCTTATAGACATTCCTAGTATAAAAGCAATCTACTTATATTAAAAAATTTAGGTTCTACATCCAAAGACTTGGTATTTGTCTCCAATTGAGATAGGGATATATCAATCTTCCAATTGAGAGTGTCTAGTTGATACTCATGCAGTTGTCTCCTTGATTCTGACCTTATTCCTATTGCAGTATGGATTCATCCACAATTCTTCATTGATAGATTCTGTAGTTACTCATGAGTTGATAGTTTCAACTCAATCACCATTTATGTTGACATCTTTTGCAGTGGTACCTAATTCTTTCTATTAGTGTTTTACATAGTTTGGCATTCTTTTGGAGTAGCATTTGGAGGATTCATCATCATTTTTAGTTCATGCTCTACATCTGTTTTCTCATTGTTCTACATGGTCCCTTATTTAGTTAAGATTGGGACTCTTGACATTGTACCATTTGAGCAGAGACTTATATCTTTCTTCCTTCATATTCCTTTCATGAATGGGAAGCAATCCTGTATGTATCATTGGTTTGATTTCTTCCTAAGGGGAGGAATGTTGTTCGACAATCTTGGACCATCTTCGGAGTTCCATGTCAAGCATCCACCATTAGTGCAGGAGATCATATATTCATGGGGTCACTTGACCTCTCTTCATTCTTTCTTATAGGAGGTACCTTTTCCTCATATGGGTTTTTTTCCTTCATAACTTCTAGAGATGATTTCTCTTATTTTTCTCTCTTTTGGGGAGGATTTTTGTCCCACTAGGTTTTCTCCTTTTCTCCATTTGTGAGAGATTGCACTTGTACATGGGTACATTACCAAGCCTAGTAGCCGAGACCCATATTTGCATGTGTGCATGAGTTTTGTTCCCCCTAAGTTGCACTTAAGGGGGTGTTGGTGTGAATATGGATATTACCTAACTAGTTCCACTATTAGGTCCCTTACACATCATAGCTCTTAAGTTTACTTAGGTTTCACATAGGATTTTATCACTTTATGTCTCATATCATAAGATTAAGACACTTGTCATAATATTATGTTGAATTTTATCATTATGTCCTAGGTGATTCATTATTAGTTGTCTCATGTCATAGGATTAAGACATTTGTCATGAACTTGTCTAATCCTATGTCTCACCTCGGCTATATAACCAAGGCTTTCTCACACATAAGATCCCAATTGATTCTATTTGCATTTATTGATAGGAATATAGTTTATTCTTGTCATATTGATCTTCTAAGTATTTTATGCTTTCCATAAGCCTCATTAGGTGGAAAATAGGGTTCACCAAGATGAATCAACAAGATGATGAACCACTTAATTTTCCTACACTAAACACACATACAGTTTGATGCAATTATGAGAGTCAAAAGATGCAAATAACAATAAAAAATGATACCTAACTGTTATAGCAACTATGAGGGAAGTTTTTAGAGCTCAAAGAGGTGTGTACCTTGCTACAAAAAGCTTGTTTTTAGGCCACAAAGGACTCATTCGCCTTTAGTGGTGAATGGGTCCCTGTTAGGGTTTTTGAAACTGAGATATGAGTTATTTTCCTTGATGTCTGCACTCTCAGCTCCTCAGTTTTCAGCTCCTGAAAAACCTATACTTAATTCTATAGCTTCAATTCTTTGTTCTTGCACTTTGAAGGTCAATCTTGCAACTTGACAATTTTGACAATTTTGCTCTAAACTTCTTCTCCACTTGATCTTCAAGTTGTAAATCTGCAAACACACACTCAAGGGAAGAAAAACTTGTTGATTGTTAGTGAATAGGGGTTTTCCTCAGTCAAACCCCTTGTAGGTAATTAAACCAATTGATGAAATGATGTAATTGAAGCATGAAGCATGAAATGATGCAATGTTGATACCTTGGATGTTGTCTTGTAATGCAAATCTGCAATCTAACATGTAGTGGCCATGAAGAATGTAGATCTTGATCCTTGAATAAGATGTGAAACAATGCTTGCAAGTAGATCCTCAATGCTACATCCACTTTCTTAGCTCAACAACATGCATGAATGCATCAAAACCTTGACATGATGATATGATCTTGAATTGTTGCAATAAACACTTGATAATCTTCTTTTGAAATGCCTTTGAAAATGCTCTTGAAGTGCTCTATAATGTTCTCTTGAGATTGCTAGAATGCTTCATAAACTTGCTAGGTATTGTTAGGAGAAACAATATGAATTAACCCCTTATTTCTACCAAATTAGGAGATTAACCTCAAAATTCAAATAATTCAAGCCGACCTAGATTTGGAGATAAACATTATTAAATTCCCAACACAATGAAATTAAAAAAGGAGGTCCTCATTAAGGGAGGACCCATTCAACACCTAGGGTGAATGGGTCTTGACACTGTTTTCTAGGACCTAACCTCGACAGATGGAAAGAACACTAAAAACTCATTTAGAATCAACTGATAAAGGGGGCTCCTATAGAGGTAGGACCCATTCACGACCTAGGGTGAATGGGTCTTGACACCATTTTCCAAGACCTCAATTTTCCCAATTAAATGTTATGAAATTTGAATTATGGGTGTTAGGATAGATCTTCGAGAGGTGTCATAAATAAGGCTTAAATTTGAATTAAAAGGGTTAATTAACTCCAATTAACCATAATTAATTAATAGGACCCTAGATAAGTGTGAAAGTGTGTTACAACACTTAAATAAGGTACACATTAAGTTCATTTCATTAAAAAGGGGCCCAAGATCAATGTGAATGTGTTACAACACATTACAACATTAAACCTAGGTAAAATTAGGTTGATTCAATGACAATTATTCCCAAACCAAGTAAGGGAAAAATGATACTTTTTTTGTTACTACATTTTTCCCCCACTTTAGTGAGAGGATGGACCCATGTCAAACTCACATTAAAGTAGACATTCAAGACACTTAAGTATGCAACAATAACAAAGATACATAATCATACCTTGTCAAAGGACAAGAAAGATAAATAAAAACAAAAGGATCAAGCACAACCATTCCAACACGATGTGGGACGGGGTTGTTTGTCCATAACATATGCTGCTCACTTTGGGGTAGTGGAACCTTAGTCTGTCCACTAGGTGTGTTATCCCAATGAAGTGGCAAATGAGAGAATCATATTAGCCTCTCATACCATACCGAAGTTATCCTCCTGACAACTTCGATAAGGCATCACAATGTAATGCTCTTTCTTTGTAAATTCTTTTGTAATGTAAAATTTTGATGAAGGGGATTTTGCTTTGTTCATGTAAAGGTCTTCTTCTTAGGGAGCATTGTGCCTAATGTCTCCAAGAGAGGACAAGTCGAGGTGTCAGATCGTCACTCATGGGATGCCTCGTTCACATCATGCCATGATGGTAGATCGTACACTCTTGGACGACATCAAACCCAATGACACCACCAAGAAGAGGACACATCATAGGAAAAAAGGAAAATCACACTATGAAATTTTGTCGAAAGATGTCATCAAGGTATGCCTGCAATTTAAAGTTGTTGCTACACCATTACTGCAAGAAATTTCTTTAAAGTAGCCAAATGTTTTGCGTAAGACATGAGAGCTTCCCTCGAAAAACCCTATGCCAAGTCATATGTTTTCAAAATAAGCTGCGTCATGAAATAGGAAGGAAGGGTTTCCCCCAAAAATACATAAGGGATCTATGGATTTTGGGTCAGTATTTCTTTGCTACAATATTGTCATAGAGCATGGAATTGTCATCATTCCCCAAATACTCATATAACTGAAAGAATGGCACAAAGAGAGCGAAAACAAAGAAAAATCATTTTAGGTCAACATGGAAGAGACCTAAATTTCTTTGTGCCTTGCGTCATCCCCAAAAGGAAAACAAAAGACAAATGAAAAAGATAAAGAAAAAGCTTTTGGGTCAACATGGAAGAGACATGAATGTATTGACGACTTGTGTCATCCCTAAAAGTAAAACATAAAACAAATGAAAAATGATAAAGAAAAGCTTTTGGGTCAACATGGAAGAGACATGAATGTCTCAACGCCTTGTGTCATCCCCAAAAGGAAAACACAAGACAAATGAAAAATGATAAAGAAAATATTTTGGGTCAACATGGAAGAGATGTGAATGTCTCGAGGCCTTGTGTCATGCAAAAAAGGAAAACATAAGACAAATGAAAAATGGTTACGACATATGGAAGAATGAAAGATACTTATAGAGGAAAGCATAAAAAGAGAGAGGTACATCAAACAAAACAACACGGGGGATCACATTACACACATGCAAAAAGAAAACATGAAAATGCAAAAGACTAGTAAGACACATGCGAGTCAGCCTAAAGCAGGTCATCCACATCCCAATCTTGGTTGGTATAAACAGAAGGCAGACAACTAGCCAAAGGGACAAGAGCAAGTTCCAAATTAGGGGAAGCACCAAGTTCAACATTGTTTTTAGGATATTTTTCATTTAAGTTCATATAAGAATAAAATAATGCATTCAACTCATCATGCACTTGTTCATCAATCTTTGCAATGTCAATGTCATCATCTAGATTTATCACAACAAGAGGTCGAATAATAATGTCCATGCAATGTTCTTGTTTATGTTGCGGTGAAGGTATATGATCATCATGCTTTGCTTCAGGTAAGTTTGGATTGTGATTTTCTATGTTGTTCTTGTCTTATTGAGTTTGTAATCTATGAGAAATAGCATGACACATACACCTACACTCTCTAGCACTTCAATTTCATTACAATCTATTGTCAATTTGTGTTTGTGTAAGAGTAGGTTTGTCAATCATAGGTTCCTTCTCTTCCTTGGGAGGAATAGAAGAAACAACAGTAGGTTGTTCAACCACCTTCTCTTTGGCTTTATAAGCTTGTTTGACTCTAGGAGGGACAACGAGATTGTTTGTGTTATCTCGCGGTCTCTTGTAGGAAATTGCAGGAGGTTTGTCTATAGATTGTTCTTATATGTTTGGAAGTGCTTTTGGTTCGATCATTTATAGGTTGATTTTTCAAGGATAGGTGTTTCATTTATAGGTTGAGGCATGTTTCGAAGGGATAATTTTGCTATTTTCTTTGCCTTAAAATTTTGATATGATTTGAAAAATAAATCTTCACGAGGCTTGATAGGTTCCATAGGTTCGGGCCAAAAGTAATCTAATGAAAATTTCCCTCGGGCCAATGCAGGATTAAATCCACTATGATGCACAGTAAGTATATCATTTCAAAATGGAAAATTTAGACATTTATGAACAATTGAAGGGACGACATTCATGGAGCGAAGCCATGGATAGCCTAGCTTCACACAAAATTGGTCTGGTTGTGGAATGATGGAAAATGAGATAGTTAATGTTTTCGGTCCCACTTTTAAAGGGAGATCTGTCGAGCCTTTCATAGGGCAAGCAAACCCATTGTGTGTCTTGATCCTTGCTTTTTGTTTGTTATATGTATCTTGATATAATTCATGCACATATAGGAATTCTTCAATGATCACATTCTCTCCATAGACAAGATCAATTAATATACCACTAGTGGGTTTATCATTGATTCAGCCAGCTATGTAAAGAGGACCATTAGGTGCATGTTTGAGTATGTCATTTTGTGAGAAATCAATGTCAAGAGGCTTTTTAGTTGAGCCCTTACAAGGTATAACTTCGATAAATGCTACCACTTTCTCTACAGGATGTGGTTGCATATGATCATTATCCACGTTAACATTGGTCTTAGTTTCAGTAGGAGGACTGGTTGAGACATGTATGTTGTTATTGTCTTGTTTGTTCAAGTACTCATTAAAGAAGCAACTAAGGCTATAGATGATTTGTGTTTCGTTTCTAGTTTTAAGCACTTTCCTTAGATTTTGTATAATGGGAACCATGCTAATGTCTATGCATTCACTAAGGATATGGGCTTGTAATTTTTCTAGTTGTTCATCTAGCTTGTCAATAACATCATGCACACTAATCGTAAGAAGTGAAGTCACGGGTAATGAAGTATGCAAACTATGAGCCATGCACAGTTGATTCTCAACACTATTTATTAGAATGAGAGTCAGAAAACCCAAGGTCCATGGTGAGTGAGATATCATGGGATGACATGAGCCTCAAACTATGTATTATAATAGTATTGCAAATAGAATACCAAGTTGTAAAGCTCATACAAGTTTTACAAACCTAGTGTGCAAACCCTAAAATAGCAAAGGGGCAATGCAAGAACCTAGAATGAAATGCAATTTTTAGATTCTAAGCAATGCAATTTATTGATTACACAATGAAATAAACTAAAAATGAAATGTTTGGATGCAATTTTGAATTTTAAAAATGCAGTAAAATGAAGCAATTTAAGCTAAATGCAACGAAATTGATGAAACAACAAATCAGGAAACTGAAACAAAAAACTAACAGCACCAAACAGAGGCCTAAAATCAAGATTTTAATGTCCAAAAAGTGTAGATCTGTAGCGAACAGGGACTCATTCGCCAACAAGGGCAAATGGGTCCTGGATAAGTTTTTTTGAGATGTTTCAATGGATTTCAGAGTGATTTTTAATGCTTTTTCAGATGCCAGAAGATTCAACTTTGACCTAATCAAGGACTCATTCGCCAGTAAGGGTGAATGGGTCCTAGTAAAGTATTTTTAAATTATTTTTTTAATGATTTGCAAGCTTTCATTAATGTCTTTCAGTTCTAGGTTTGAGGTAGTGAGTTTCAGTTTCAGATTTCCCAAAATTGCAATGTGAAAATGTAATGAAAAGATGAATGCAATGACCTATGTTGAAATGCAATTTTGTTTTGATTTTTAAATGCAAATAAATGAGATCTAAATGAGATGCACAATGATTGATTTATTTTTGTATTTTTCAGATTTAGAGAGATGCAAAACAATGCAAATCTAAACCATAAATGAGATGCAATTGTAAATGCAATGCAAGAAACCCTAAATGAGATCTTAATTCAATGCAAATGAAATGGAAGTGAATGAAAGATCTAACCCTAGGATTCAATGAAAGACTTCAAAATCAGAAAATTACAATGTTCAACATGTCAAGCTCACCATTAATAATTAGGTGGAAAATAGGGTTCACCAAAATGAATCAACAAGATGATGAACCACTTAATATTCCCACACTAAACACACATACAATTTGATGCAATTATGAGAGCAAAAAGATGCAAATAAAAATTAGAAATGATATCTAACTATTATAGCAACTATGAGGGAAGTTTTTAGAGCTCAAAGAGATGTGTACCTTGCTGCAAGAACCCTGTTTTTAGGGCACACAGGACTCATTCGCCTTTAGTGGCGAATGGGTCCCTGTTAGGGTTTTTGAAACTAAGATCTAGGTTATTTTCCTTGATTTTTTCACTCTTAGATCCTTGGTTGTCAGCTCCCAAAAACCTGTACTTAATTCTGTAGCTTCAATTCTTTGTTCTTGCACTTTGAAGGTCAATCTTGCAACTTGACAATTTTGATGTCCAATTTTGCTCCAAACTTCTTCTCCACTTGATCTTCAACTTGTAAATTTGCAAACACACACTCAAGAGAAGAAAAAATTGTTGATTGTTAGTGAATAGGGGTTTGCCTCAATCAAACCCCTTGTAGGTAATTAAACCAATTGATGAAATGATGTAATTGAAGCATAAAACATGAAATGATGCAATGTTGATACCTTGGATGTTGCTTTGTAATGAAAATATGCAATCTAACATGTAGTGGCCATGAAGAATGTAGATCTTGATCCTTGAATAAGATGTGAAATAATGCTTGTAAGTAGATACTCAATAACATCCAGTTTCTTAGCTCAACAACATGCATGAATGCATCAAACCCTTGACATGATGATATGATCTTGAATTGCTACAATAAACACTTGATAATCTGCCTTGAAATTCCTTTGAAAATTCTCTTAAAGCGCTCTATAATGTTCTCTTGATATTGCTGGAATGCTTCATAAACTTGCTAGGTCTTGTTAGGAGAAACAATGTGAATTAACCCCTTATATATACTAAATTAGGAGATTAACCCCAAAATTTGAACAATTCAAGATGACACCAAATCTGGAGATAAACATTATTAAATTCCTGCCAAAATGAAATTCAAAAAGGAGGTCCTCATTAAGGGAGGACCCATTTTCCACCTAGGGCGAATGGGTCTTAGCATTGTTTTCCAGGACCTAACCCCAGGGGACGGAAATAACACTAAAAACCCATTTAGAATCAACTGATAAAGGGGGGTCCTATAGAGGGAGGACACATTTTTCACCTAGGGAGGTGGTGAATGGATCCTAGCACCAATTTCTAGGACCTCAATTTTCCCAATTAAATGTTATGAAATTTGAATTATGGGTGTTGAGATAGATCTTTGGGAGGTGTCATAAATAAGGTTTAAATTTGAATTAAAAGGGTCAATTAACTCCAAATAACCATAATTAATTAATAGGACCCTAGATAAGTGTGAAAGTGCGTTACAACACATTACAACATTTAAATAAGGTACACATTAAGTTCATTTCATTAAAAGGGGGCCCAAGATCAATGTGAATGTGTTACAACACATTACAACATTAAACCTAGGAAAAATTATGTTAATTCAATGATAATTATTCTCAAACCAAGTAAGGGAAAAATGATACTTTTTCTGTTACTACAAAGCCTTTAGATCTTGGGTGGATATCTCCATAGACAAATCTTACAGTATGTATTATGCTCTCTTTTGATGTTCCTAATAAAGCATGTGTTTCTAGAAGAAAGTTCTAGCCTCCACAAATTGCTTAAGTAGTTACATTCTTGGAAGCTGCATTAAAGTCTGTTTCAAAGAATGCTCAACATGTCTCTGCTATTGAAGATTTGGTCTTGCGGTTTGGGATTCAAAGTTAATGTTATGCAGACATTGCACTCCTATCTTTCCAGGTCACTAGTGTTACCGAGGATATTTCTGCGAATTGCAAAATGTTGGTAGTGTTGTTGGTTGTTTGGATTAGTTTGAAAAATGCTACACATTTCTCTGCATTGATGTCTCTACTCTTGTGGCTTGGTGAATGTGTTATCAACGTCTATGTAATATCTTAGTTCCAATTTCATGTGCTAAAGTGGTCAAGTTGATTTGTTAATGTTATATCTCATGATTAAGCATTTTGTGTTTTGGGATGAAGTATTTTGTTCCTGTTTGGTTTACAGTGGTTACTAATGGAATGATAGTATCAAGAAGTTTTGGGAAGTGTTGTTAGATGTTCAAAGAACATCCCCATGTGATTTGCACATTTTTGATTGGCCTTTTTGGTGCCACATTGTGTCTTGAGTTGGCTTTCTGGGTTATTTGTTGATATTTAGCTAAAAAAGCTCATTCTTTGCATGCACCACATGCTTCAGAGTTTGCGCCAGCATTTGAAGATGTGTAAAATTTGGGTACTGGCATATCTTGGTTAGAACCACCTTTAGTAAGTTCAATTGGAAGAGTGTTTTTTGGCCAACTAGTTATGCACTTCAAAGTTTCATCTACATGTTTCCTTGATGTCGACTTAGATTGATGTGCACTAGCATGTGAATTGTTTTGGATCACATTGGAAGATGCATTAAGTTTGTTTTTGGTCCTCTCTATCCTTGAGATAGGAACATATTATGCTTTGGTGGCCGACCTATTGAATTCATAGTTTATCTTCTTTTTGGACGACCTAATTGAAGTTTTGAAGTGTTGTGGTAGATATAAATGAAAGATATTTTTAGATGTAACAAAGTGGAGAAGCATACAAGTGTGCAAACAAGAAAGTGTGGATTGTATTTGAATATCTCACAAAAGAAGTGCATATGTGTGATAGATAGAATCAGATGTGCTACAACACCTCAATAAACAAAGTGTTATGGTGAAAAATATTATAATTCTTCTATAAACTTTTGTATCCTGCTCTAAGATAGTGAATCTCATCAAGTCCTTATATCTTTCTCTTGAAGTTGTGTTAGCTTCAGTTCCATGAGTCCTTTGTATCTTTCTCTAAGGTAGTGTGCCTTAGTTTGCAAGTCCTTTTAGCAGTGAGCCTTTATATTATGAGTTAACTCTGATCATGGTTTTCCCTCATTGGGTTTTCCACTTAAATATGGTGTTCTCCTATGCATGTGTGTTATTTGTTTCATCTTTCCTCTATGTTGATATGGTTAGAATTATAATTTCTATATATTTCACTGCTAAATATTGTTGAAGTTGCTGAAGATTCAAACTGCTATATCCTTCTCTATTATTGTTTTGTTTAAAGGTTTTGATCAAATAAAGAAGTTTGTAATGCGCTAAAGAGTTTCTAAGTTTTAGAAAGGTTTAATTTTTTGATAATATTGATTCACCCCCCTCTCAGTATCTGAGTCTGTCCAACGATTGGTATAAGAGCCAAGCTTATCTAAAGAAAGATTGACTGCTTGAGGCAAAGATCTAGGATGGCACATGATGGTTCATACAGGGGTCCTAGGTTTGATGTGACTAATTATGCTATTTAGAAATTGAGAATGGAAGGCCAACTAAACTCTCTAGGGTTTGGTGTACAAAAATCCGTTAAGGATGGTTAAGTTGCTCCTACTACTCATCCAACAGATCCAATTGAAATAAGATTATATGAGTGCAATGCGAAATCTAAGAATGCTCTCTTGTGTGGATTGGTTGATTTAGAATTTCTTAAGGCGATGAATTGCAATTTTGCTAAATATTTCTAGGAAAAGCTTAGCAACATATATGAAGGTGATACAAAAGTAAAGCAAGTGAAGAAGCATATATTTAAAAGAATATTTGAGACTCTAAGGATGACAGAGGATGAAGACATTGCAAGCTATATGCTCTAGGTGCATGAAGTTGTTTTTGGCATCATTGGACTTGGTGGAGAAGTAAAATGAAGTGAGATTGTAAAGAAATTTTTGAGGTCTCTTTATAAAACTTATAGTCATAAAGTGTCTGCTATTGAAGAATCCAAGGACTCGGATCAATATTTAGTTGATAATTTTTTTGGTGCTCTTGCTACCTTTGAGATGAGAGAATTTGATAAAGATGTACCAAAAAGGAAGTTGTATTTAAAGATAAAAAAAATTATTGAAGATGAAGCTACTGATCAAAATGATGACCTTGATGAAATTGAAGCAAAATTTTTGAGAAGATTGAAGAAAGGAACTTTCAAGTACAAATGTAAGTTACCTTTCAAGTGTTTTAATTGTGGAAGAATTGGTCATTTTGCATCTAAATGTCCCTATAAAGAATCATATGATAGTAACAAAAGAGATAAGGTTAAAAGGGGCCTTTACTCTAAGGAGAGAAGTTGTTCCTTGGAAGATGAGGAGAATGATTCAAATGATGAAACCATCTTCATGGCCTTCAATGCTGATAAAAAAAAGTACAATGTTGAAAAATGTAAGGATTCCAACTCCTTGAATGATGAAGACATGTTTTCTTCTAAACTGGATCTAGAATCATTGGAATATGAAGGTTGGGACGTCAATTCAGATGATTGGGAAATATGTTTTGAAGGAAAAATTTGATTTGGTTTGGAAGACCTGAATGAAGTAAGGACATTGAATCAAAAATATGAGAGCTTTCTTGAAAAATCAAAGGAAGAAACTGACAAGTTGAAAGCTAAATTAGAGGGAGGTAAAGAGTGTGAAGTTAAACTAAAAGTGGAAAAAGGTGTTATCTTTGATTTGAAAGTTAATTTTAATAACAAAGCCACTGAATGCTTAAAGCTTGATAAGAAGGTTGTCAACATGAGAAATGAATTGGAAAAATCAAAAGAACATATTAACAAAGGAGAAAATTCTAGTTTGGATAGCTCCAAATTAGATGGAAAATTAGGCACTGATAAGGAGAAATTCTACACTGAAGATTCTAAGAAGAATTCCTTCAGAGATGAAAATATTGATCAAGATGGAAAGAGAGAAGATGTATTTATCCCTATCCGAAATCAAAAAGGTTTGAAAAGTCCTTCAACTACAAGGCATCATGGTCCTACCAGGTTCAATCAATCTTTTCAAGGTTATTGTTTTTCTTGCAATAAATTTGGGCATAAGTTTGTTGATTGTAGAGCTAGACAAGGAAGGGATGATAACATGACTAGAGGATCCTTTGTGCCTCAAATAAAAAATACTATTTCATTTCATGGATATTGCTATGCTTACAACAATTTTGGTCATAAATCTATTGAGTGTAGATCAAAGATGAAGAGGAACAACTTTGTTCTAGAGCATAATATGTGTGCTACAAATGCAATAAGATGTGACATAAGGAAAATTATTGCAGATGTGGTTTTGTGAAGCCACCTATTTAGAAAAAGGATGAATCCCTTAATCAACAAAGGAAGGGTAATTAAAAGGTCTAGAAGGAAGAACAAGCTCAAGAAAATGAGAAGGGTGATTCTACACTTGTGTATTTTGCACAAGATCCTAAGAAAACTAAGATAGAGCATTATCTCAGGGAAAGATTTCATTTGGAGAATTTTCAGCCCCCTGAAAAGGACATGATGCTAAAAACTTTAGCATGGTGGAAGAATTGGATTAAAATAGATGGTGTGCAAATCTGCGGTGCAAGGATAAACCTTTGTTGAAGGTTTTGGTGCAAGTAGAAGGTGTGTGGAGGTTGGTACACTTTTTTTGATTGATACCATTTCTGTTGGTGTATCATACATAAAGATAAGATTCAAAAAGGAAATTTTCAGAAGTTTGCCAAGGAATTCATCATATATATTCTAAAGCTGAATCATGGTATATTTTAGTTTGCTTTCCTCCACAGTGCAAGATTTGATCTTGCGGTTCAAAAGATGAACTAATCAAGATGTGAAGGTGTTATATCCAAGTTGTCATATCTTTACACCTTCTCTAGTAAAATTAGTAAGTAATATATGTTTTGTCTATGCTCTAACAGAATAAAGTAAGGCTGAAGGCTTGTTGGAATGCTTTGCATTCCTCAGGAAAGAATGTCTTGTCCATACAATCTTGTGGACATGTTCAGGATTATTCAATTCATGGTACTTTGTTATATCAATAATTTTGGAGGTTTGCAAGCACATATTTCAAATGACACCGTGCTATAAATTGTTCCAGATGCTTATCTGTTGTATATAAAAATGTTTGGGTACTTGTGAAGATTGGTGTATGATCAATTTGTATAAGTCTATGTGGAAATTATGCATGCCTCAGGGTTGATATAATACATGTTGTATGTTTGGTTGCTAGATTTCAAGCTAACCCTAAGCGACCTCATGAGAAAGTTGTGAAAAAAATATTCAGATATTTGAAGGGAACTCCAAATTATGGCTTGTGGTATTGACACATCACTAAATGGTGAAGGAGGGGAAATGTGTGAACCAAAATGGAATGGTTAAAATGATACCTTCACTTTTCCTAGTTTCATTAAAAAAAGGCATCTCCCAAGGATAAAACTAGCTTTCAACCTTGAGATGAGTCAACTCTATGGGGATGGGGATCTGTTGTTTCCTAATGATAGAAATGATTGAAATGCACTTTGGGGAGATAAAAATAAAATACCTAATGAACTCAATTATGTGATGTAAAACTTGAAATGCAAAAATTAAGGATATCATAGACATAAATAACAACTTTTAGGAAAATCTGAGGAGGGCAAAATGATATGTACTAGGCACCAAAAGTGTGTTCTAAGTGTCCTGCCAGGACAAATTTTCCCTAGGGCGAATGGGTCTCTGTACAGGGGTCCAAAATCCGATTTCACAATCCTCTGATCTCGGATCATAGCTCTCGATTTCTTCCGATTCTACTATCAACAAGTGAGAAATAAAATATGTAGGTGAGTTTCTGTGGCTTGACAAATTAGATGAAAAGTTTGACAACTTTGCAAAATTGCACTTTTGATCCAATTTCAATCCTTCTTCACCTACAAATTTGCACATGCAAAGAGAGGGAAAAATGTTTGTTTTTGGGTAAATAAGGGTTTTCCTTGGTCAAACCCCGATTTACTAATTAAACCTTGATGATATAAAATAATGATAAGTGAAAGGAATTTGATGAATGAACACTGCTATGTCACAACTCACAAACCCTTAATGGTTTCCCTTAGAGGACTGAAGTCTAATACATCTCTCTAAGGATTGTATCTTGCTTGAATTGGCTTGAATGATTGCTTGATTTGATGCTTGAATGCTTGAAACCTACATCACAATGCTAGCTCCAAAACATAATATGAACACACATGAATCTTGACATAATGATATGATCTTGATTGCTATACTATAGATGACTAATAAATCTGCTCTTCAATGCTCTTGACAATAATATTTGCTCATATAATCTCTTGATTATGCATGTTCTTGCTTATAGGTTTGAATTGATAAAAAATCTTGTATTTATAGGTGTTTATCTAATTTCTCAAAAATTAGATTCCACAAGCCGACCTTTGAAAATTGAATTTGAATCATTAAAATGCTACCAAAAACATATTAAAAATTATATCTTGGCACTTAAAGAGGACTCACTTGCCGGGTCTTGGGACCTAAATCTAGGACACACAATTTTCAAAGTGATTTAAAATAATGTTAACATTCGTTTAAAGTCGATTTTCCTTTCATAAAACAAGAATAATAAAGCTTAGGAATGGATAATTTAGGAAATTAGAAGCTTAATTAAGTCTAATTAATTAATGGGATGCAAAAATAGTGTGAAAATGTAAAGGAGTACATTTTCCTACACTACATTTAGCCCCCACTTTAGTGAGAGTATGAGCCCTATGCTTAAACTCACATTAAAGTAGACAAATAAGTCAAGAGAAGTCTAATTGTACAATTGTTGAAAAGATGAGATGACAAAGATCAAGGAGGATGATCAAGCCCCTGGGATCAAAGATCCCATAGAAAACTAACAAAGGCACAAAGAGACATACAAATGCAACAATGAAACATGATTCAACATCATACAATGTCAAAATAAATTCCAAAAAGATGAACTAGCAAGTTGTATTATGATACATCCATTAAACATGCTCACATGGCACCATAGGCAAGCAAGTTGTGTTATGCTCGATGGTCATAAAAATATGCTCACAAGGGCTAGTGTAGTTCGATATACACTAGGTGAGCCCCAAGGAAATATGAGAAACACATAATGGTTTGGTGCAACCCAATATACACCATGCGTGTACCCATAACCATACTAAAGTTATACTCCCTGATAAATTTGATAAGGTGCCACACACGACAATTATAAGGCTAGCATGTTGTGTTATGCTAGAAACTCATGAGATAAAAGGTACCACAAATCAAGTTGTTTTATGATTGGTGGCCAATAGTTTTGTTTAAGATAGTCAAATGGGTTTTCCTTAGTTCATGAAAGGTCCCACTTTAAGGAACATCACGCTCAATATCACCATCAAGAGAGGAAAAGTTGAGAGATAAAATATTCGCACCTTAGGGAATACAAGCCATAGCATTACCACTAAGGGGAATGTCATATGCCAAGAAAGGTCACGCTCTTGAAGGACATCAAACCTAGTGTCACCAACAAGAAGACACATCATGTGAAATAAGAAGACCACACTTTGAACAAGGTCATGTCATCAAGCAAGCAACAAGCGAGGCATAATTCCCCCACTTTAAAGAAATTGTTAAACACAATGTTGTTAGTAATTACTTTAAAGTAGCATATGATAAACTCCAATAGATGAAAGAGAAATGAGAGCTTATTTGGAAAGCCCTATGCCAAACATATATTTCCAAATAAAGCTACGTCATAAAAGGTAGGTTGCCCCCCATATGCATTGCTAAGATAACACATAAGGGATCCATGGATTTTGGGTCAACATATGCCTTTGCTATAGTGATATAATTGAGCTCGAAATTGTCATCATTCCCCAAATAACTCATGGAACAATGAGAGGAAAGGAAGAATGACACATGGAGAGAAAATACAAAGGAGAAGCCTTTTTTTTCAACATGGAAGAGACTTACATGTCTCAATGCTTTGCATCATCCCCAAAAGGAAAACACAAGACAAGAGAAAAAAAAATGGTTATGATAGATAGAAGAATGTCACAACATATTCGCTTCCTTTGTATCCTTGCACCAAAAAAATGACAAGGGTCATCCAAAGTAGGCTCACAAACATAAAGACACACAAAGAAACATAATACATGGGATCACATTTCATACATGCAATCACATAAAGAACATGAATAGACATAAAGCTATTATGACACATGCGAGCTGACCTAAATCAAGTCGTCTGAATCCCAATTGTGTTCATCATATATAGAAGGCAGATGACTAGCCAAAGGGGCAACAACGAGTGTCATACTAGGACAATCACTAGGTTCAACATGTGGTGATGCACTCTTGTTAGGAGGATCATCACGGTTGTTCTTGTCTAAGCTCATGGAAGAGGAAAATAAAAACTTCAAATCATTATGCACTTCCTCGCCAATCTTAATAATCTCATCATCATCATCCAAGTTAATCACAAAAAGAGGTATAATGATAATTTCCATAGAGGTTTCATGTGGTTTTTGTGGTGCGGGTAGAGCAACATCATGCTTTGCTTTAATTAATTTTGATCTTGGTTTGTTTATTTTTTCTATTCTTTTAATTTATGAGAAATAACACGTTGTCTACGCCTATGCTCTTTATCATTTTGATTTCTTTTTGCATGGTTTTCAAGTTGTGATTATGTACGAGTGGGTTTATCAACTATAGGTTTCTTCTTCTTGTAAGGGAGGAACAAAAGGAACCATCGAGGGTTGGTCAACCACTTTCTCTTTAGGTTTATAAACTTGTTTGATATTAGGAGGCACAATGGAAATTGTATGGTTATCTCTTGGTCTCTTATAGGAAATAGGTGGAGGATTTGTCATGGATTTTTCTTGGTTACTCGGAAGATATCTTGGTTCAATCATGGTTTCATTAATGATAGGGGACTCAAGCATGGGTTGAGGGATATTAATAAGAGATAATTCTGATATGTGCTTTTCCTTGAACTTTTGGTAAGATTTGAAAAATAAGTCCTCATGAGGATTAATAGGTTCCATAGGTTCGGTCTAAAAGAAATCCAATGAGAAATTTCCATGGGAAGACATAGGATTAAAACCGCTATGATGCACAATGAAAATTTCATTTCCAAATAGATATTTTAACTATTTATGCACTATCGACGAGATGAGATCCATGGAGTGTAGCCGTGGGTAGCATATATTCATGTTGAATCAATTTGATGACAGGATGATGGAGAATGAGACGTTTAATTTCTTTGGTCCAACTTTTAAGAGGAGAGTGATCAAACCTATCGTAGGGAAAGCAAAACCATTATGCATTTTGATCCATGCTTTCAATTATTCATAAGAATCTTGATAAATTTCATGCACAAATAATAATTCCTTGGTGATCACATTCTCTACACAAACGCGATCAATTAATATCCCATTAGTAGGCTTGCCATTGATTTTTTCGACTATATAAGGAGGACCATCAGGTGCATGTTTAATTATGTCATTTTATGAAAAAGCAATGTCAAGAGACATTTTTTTTTTGGCCCTTATGAGGTTGAATGTCAATGAGCTTGACCATACTCATGTTATTATTTTATTTTGAATGCAAACTTTATGTTTGAACAATACACTTGTTTTGACCAATTAACTTGAATGTAAATAAATTCTAAAAACTGTAATTCCAGAAACTGAAACTAAGATCTACCAACAACCAAAAATAAAGAAAAAAGAGACAAATTTATGCCCATAAATTTGGAAAATGACCTATATAAGGACAAATTCTTCCTAGGGCAAATGATTCCTTGCATAGGGGTTTGAAAAATTAAATTATGAGTTTTTGAGTTGATGTTTAAGGTTGCAAATAGATACTTTCAGTTACAGTTTTCTAGATTTTTTATGCTTAGATACAAATGCAATTTGATTCAACAAACAACAAGCAAAATGATAACTTTTTAGATGCAATTTTGTTTGAATTTTTTGATGTAAATGATTGAAAAACACTAATATGTAGACTACTATGTAAATTGAATGCAATATGTATGCAAAATTTTGGATTTTTGAGATTTAAAGCATGAAAAATGCACTTTTAAAAGCCTAAATTAAATGCAAGCTAATAAAATTTTAAAAACCCTAAATGAGACGTAATTCAAACAAATGCAAATCCTAGATCCAGGGTTTTGAAAGACTACCAAATCATAAAGCTTATAGTGTAAGAATGTTAGGTTCAAAAAATTGAAACATCAGAAAATTGTGGAGGGGAAATATGTGAACCAAAATGGAATGGTTAAAAAGGATACCCTCTTTTTAGTTTCAATAGAAAAAGAGATCTCGCAAGGATAGATTGACTTTCAACCTTGAGGTTAGTCAACTCTATGGGAATGGGGATTTTTTGTTTCTTAATGACATAAATGACTGAAATGCACTTTGGGGAGATAAAAATAAAATACCTAATGAACTCATTATGTGATGTAAAACTTGAAATGTAGAAATTAAGGACAACATAGAAAAAAACAACTTTCAAGCAGATCTAAGGAGGGAATACTGATATGTACCAGGCACCAAAAGCAAGTTTTGAGTGTCCTGTCAGGATAGATTCACCCTAGGGAAAATGTGTCTCTATACAAGGGTCCAAAATCTGATTTCACATCCCTTTGATCCCGAATCTTAGCTCTCAATTTCTTCAGATTCCATTATCAAAAAGTTGGAAATAAAATATGTAGGTGAATTTTTGTGGCTTGAAAAATTTGATGACAACTTTAACAACTTTGCAAAATTTCACTTTTGATCCAATTTTAGTCCTTCTTCACCTACAAATCTACACATACAAAGAGAGGAAATTTTTTTTATTTTTGGGTGAATAGGAGTTTGCCTTGGTCAAACCCTAGTTTGGTAATCAAACCTTGATGATAGAAAATAATGATAAATGAAAGGAATTTGATGAATGAACAATTCTATGTCACAACTCACCAAACTCTTAATGGATTCCCTTAGAGGAATGAAGTCTAACACATCTCTCTAAGGATTGGATCTTGCTTAAATTGGCTTGAATAATTTATTGATTTGATGCTTGAATTCTTGCTTGAATGCTTGAAACCTACATCACAATGTTAGCTCCAAAACATAATATGAACACACATGAATCTTGACATAATGATACGATCTTGATTGCTACTGTAGATGAAAAATAAATCTTCTCTTAAATTCTCTTGACAATAATATTTTCTGATCTCTTGATTATGCATGTTCTTGCTTCTAGGTTTGAATTAATATAATAACCTTGTATTTATAGGCATTTATCTAATTTCTCAAAAGTTAGATTCCGTAAGATGAACTTTGAAACTTGAATTTGAATCATTAAAATACTATAGAAAACATATTAAAAATTGGGTCTTGTCACTAAAGGAGGACCCATTTGCTCTTGGGTGAATGTGTCTTGGGACCTAAATCTAGGAAACACAATTTCCAAGGTGATAAATAATGTTAGCATTTGTTTAATTCAGTTTCCCTTTCAAAAAACAAGAATAACAAGGCTTAGGAATGCATAATTTAGGAAATTAGAAGCTTAATTAAGTCTAATTAATTAAGGGGATGCAAACATAGTGTGAAAATTAAAGTACATTTTCCTACACTATAGGTATAAAAATAATGAATACTTTTCTCTAAGTGCCTATATTGATGCTAACTAGGCTGGTTGTGTGGATGACCAAAGAATTACAAGTGGAAGTGCATACTTTTTGGGAGACATATTGGTCTCTTGGTTTAGTAAAAAGAAAGACTCAATGTCTTTATCCACAACAAAAGTTGAATACATTGTTGCAACATCTTATTACTCTCAAGTGCTTTGGATGAAGCAAACTTTAAAGGATGTGAAGATGGTTTATGATGAACCTATTCCTATGCAATGTGACAATACAAGTGCAATTAATATTTCCAAGAATCTGGTAATGCATTAAAGGACTAAACACATCTCTATCTGGTATCACTTTATGAGAGAGAAGGTTGCAGAGCATGAAGTTAGAATGGAGTATGTGCCTACTAAGGATCAGATTGCAAATATCTTCACAAAGGAAATTTCAAAGGATACTTTTGAGTATCTCTAGTAGAAGCTAGGGGTTATTACCCCTCCTTGTTCTAACTAGATGCATAGATGGTGTATCTTTCTAGGGGGAGAAATTAATGCCTTAACTTTTTCTCCTAGATTGTTGTATGCTACCACTCAATGGGAGTTGGTAGTAAGGGGGAATTTGGTATAGGTGTGTAAATCTTGTGCATGTATGAAGAAGAAGCATTGTTGGTCAAATGGGGAGTTTGTACTACTATTTTTATTGAAGATATTTTCTCCTTTTTCCAAAGTTAGAGATTATGCCATGAATTCTACATGCAAGTGTGTGTTTCCCATTATCTTTGATGTCAAAGGGGGAGAGCAAGTAGATGTGTGTTGTCATCAATGCTAAAGGGGGAGATAGTTGGCAGTTGTTGTCAGTGATTCCAACACTTGAGGAGACTATTGGTTGTTGTTCTCATTGATGTCAATCCTAATTGTTGGTTGTCTTTAATGTCAACACTTGATGAAGATTGTTATATGTTTGGCAATGGTTGATGAGCTTATTGTTAGTGCCTGATGACAACACTTGATGAATTGTTTGTGGTTTTCATTACTATCTGCACTTGAGAAGTGAGGAAGATTATTGGAATTGATTGTCATTGTTGACAAAATTCAATTTGGGCCAACATTTTTGTATGATGTTGTTGTTGAAGTTCATGGTCATATTTCATGCCTTGTTTGATGATAATCAAAGAAGTATTGAGTATAGTTATTGCTAGTAGAGTTGATTTCATAATGATATATTAAGATGAGGATTATAAGTGTTGTTGATAGTGGAGAGATGTTGCTGAAGGTATACAGTATGTATTATTCTCTCTCCTGATGTTCTTGATGAAACATGTGTTTCTAAAAGAAAGTTTTGGCCTCCACAAGTTGCTTAAGCAGTTCTATTTCTAGAAGTTGCATTGAAGTCTGTTTGGGAGAATATTGCACATTTCTCCATTGTTGAAGATTTGGTCTTGTAGTTTGTGATTCAAAGTTAGTGTTTTGTGGATGTTGCACTCCTATCTTTTCAGGTCACCAATGTTGTCGAGGAGATTTTTGTGAATTGTTGAAGGTTGGTAGTGTTGCTGGTTGTCTAGACTAGTCCAGAAAATGCTCTACATTTCTCCACATTGATATCTCTACTCCTATAGCTTGGTGAATGTGTTCTCAATGTTTGTGTAGTATATTAGTTCTAATTTCATGTGTTGAAGTGGTTCACAAGTTGATTTGTTAATGTTATATCTCATGATTGAGATTCTGTGTTTCTAGGATGAAGTATTTTGTTCCTATTTGGTTTGTGGTGGTTGCTAATGACATGACGATATGAAAAAGTTTCAGGAAGTATTGTTGGATGTTCATAGAACATACTCATGTGATCCACACATTGTTGATTGGCCTGTTTGGTGTTGCATTGTGTCTTGAGTTGGATTTATGGGTTATTTATGGATATCTGGCTGATAGGGCTTGTTCTTTTTCTTGCGTTGCATGCTTGGGGATCTGCACCAACATTTGAAGATGTTTTAAGTTAGAATTGGGTCCTGACCTATCTTGATTAGAATCGCCTTGAGTGAATTCAATTAGAAGAATTTTTTGGGCCGACTGGTTATGTGCTTCAAAGTTCCATCTACATGTTTCCTTGATGTCAACTTAGATTGATGTGCACTAGCATGTGCATTATTTTGGATCACATTGGAAGATGTATTAAGTTTATTTTTGGTCCTCTCTATCCTTAGGATAATACCACATTATGCTTTGGTGGCCAATTTGTTGAATTCATTGTTTATCTTCTTCCTATCTGACCTAATTGAAGTTTTGAAGTGTTGCGACAAATATAAATGTAAGATCTTTTCAAATGCAACAAAGTGGAGAAGTGTACAAGTGCACGAAAGAGAAAGTGTGGATTGCATTTGAACATCTCACATAAGAAGTGTAGATGTGTGATAGATAGAATTAGATGTGCTACAACGTCTTAGGTAGTAGAGTATTATGTTGAAAAATATTGTAACTCTTCTATAAACTTTTGTATCCTACTCTAAGATAGTGAATCTCATCAGGTCCTTATATATTGAATTTGAAGTTGTGTTAACTTTAGTTCTGTAAGTACTTTGTATCTTTCTCTAAGGTAGCATGCCTTAGTTTGCAAGTCCTTTTAGCAGTGAGCATTTATATTGTGAGTTAACTCTTACTGTGGTTTTCCCTCATTGGGTTTTCCATGTAAATATAGTGTTCTCCTATGCATGTGTGTTCTTTGCTTCATCTCTCCTTATTGCTAATTTGGTTAGAAGTAGAATTGTTGTATCTTTCATTGCTAAAGATTGTTGAAGTTGTTGGAGATTCAAACTACTATATTCTTGTATGTTATTGTTTTTTTAAAAGGTTTTGATCATATAAAGAAGTTTGCAGTGTGCTAAAGAGTTTCTAAGTTATAGAAAGGTTTAGATTTTTGATAAGACTGATTGACTGCCCCCTTTCATTCTCTGGGTGTGTCCAACACTCATAACACTATACACACTATAGGGGTAAGGGCATAATAGTTTTGACCCAAAATACTCAAAAACTCAACTACCATTGAATCTGGCAATTGAAACCCTTCTTCAAAGCCATGTATATCAATTAAAACATAATGGAAATTGAAAAAATGAAAGGAAAACTTGAATTTATCTTATGCCTTGGATTCAATCGTGAGGTCCACAAAACCTCCAATTGTATCCAACAAAAATTTGATGCCAAAATGTGTCCCTTAGATCTAGGAAGAAAGTGAAAGGAAGTCGGGTAAGTAGAAGCAACTTCATACACTAATCTAAGTAGGAGAGAAATACACATTTTTAATTTTTAACACCTTTTATAGTTACAACTATATAAAAAGATACACATTCAAAAATTAAACAACATAAAAAACAAAGCAAAACCTAAGATAATAATTATGTGGGAAAACCATTTCAAGAAAAAACCCACACTCCAAATCACATGGCTCAACTTGTATTATCAACAACAATGTCAGTTACAATACAATCTCTAGAGCAATGCTCAGGAATCTTCACACTATGAAAAGAATCTAGAGTAATTTTGGCAGTATAACAACATGTAAGCTTCTTTAAACTTGTCACCTTAAAAAAACACCAAGTTTGCAAGTATTTATAACCTCTCAACATGAAACAAGGTTCCCAAAAATTTTCATAATCAAATCCCATGCCCAAGGTGTGAAATGAGTTCATTATGACATGTTGTCATAATTAGAACTCATAATTATGACAATCTTCCATATCAGCCCCTGTTCCATAAATTAGCCACCACTGCACATGCAATGAGCCTGCATGCATGCAAATACCTTGCATGTGTAGAAACCCTCATTGCATGGGTCCCACCTATCATAGTTAATTGGAAATATGTCATTCTTGACTTTCCATTGTAATAATTAGTTATAAATTGACATAGCAAGTTGCCATAGCACATTACATAGTAACTTATGACAAATTCCACCAATTTAGGCACAAATCTAGGTCCTCCAAAGTGGATGCCTACCTCCACTAATTTAGCTTACAAATTTTACATGTCACTTGCCATGTAGGATGCCACATCACTGACAGGTCCCACAAAGTGAATTCAATTTGGGTAGGAAATTAAACATTATAATATAAATAAATACATCATAAAATAATAAATAAATGTTAGGAATCTAAGGTTGAGACACCCTAATCCCAACATTCTCCCATTTGTCGAAGACCTGTCAAGAGTTATACGATATTATCTACTTAGGGCCCCAAGTCCGATGTAATCAGAACACCATATGAACTTCTTTGTGCTCACTAGCTTCGTCAATGCATCTACAACATTCACCAAAGAGTCAACTTTCTCCAAGTTAACCTTTCCATATTCTACCATATGACGAACAAAATGATACTGAACATCGATGTTCTTTGTTCTAGCATGGAAGGTAGGATTATTTGCTAAACAAGTGGCACTCTGACTGTCACAATAGACAACAATTTTTCCTGCATCTAAACCATTATCAGAACACAATCTCTTAAGACAAATGGCTTCCTTACAATAATGAGTAGCTTCCATATTGTACTCTGCTTTTATCGTGGACAAAGCAACTACAACTTGTCGCTTGCTCATCTAACTGATAGCACCACCAAATATCATAAACACATAACCACTGGTGGATCTTCTACTATTAATGTCACCTACCCAATTAGAATCCACATATCCAAAAATACTCATTGAATGTTGAAGTACAATAGGATAATCGTGAAAACATAGGGCATACTCATAAGTACCCACAAGTCCTTGAACAATCTCTTAATTGCATCCCAATGTACACATCCAAGATTAGCCATAAAGCAACTAAGGACTCCCATTTCTTGGGAAATGTTTGGCCTCATATAGACCATAACATACATTAAAATTAAAAAAACTCACATACAATACTTTGGTCATGTACTCCATCTCAGTAGGAGATTTTTGGACAATCATTCATAGAAAGCTTCATCCCCTGCATCATAGGAACAACTAACTGCCTACAATTTTCCACACTAAATCTCTCCAACACTGAGTTCACATACTTGATTTGGCTTAACCAAAGCTTTATGTTAGCTTTGTCTCTTGTGATCTCCATCCCCAAAATATACCTAGCTACACCTACGTCTTTCATCTCAAACTGTGCCGACAACTAAGACTTCAAATATGAAATCATACTTTTACCATTTCAAAAAATAACATATAATCTATGTATAAAAAAATAATTTGAGAATGCAACCATTTTTCAGATTTATAATACACATAATAGCTAGATTTAGATCTTAGAAATCCAATGACAACACATAGGTATCAAACTTCTGGTACCACATTCTAGGAGATTGTTTCAAACCATATAGATACTTCTTTAGTTTGCAAACAAGATTTTATTTACCTTTGACAAAAAAATGCTCTGGCTGTGACATGTAAATCTCTTTCTCCAAATCACCGTGAAGGAATATTGTCTTCACATCCATCCATTCCAATTCCAAATCATATGTTGCTGCAAGTGATAACAAGAATTGGGTAGATGCTAGCTTCACAAAAAGGAGAGAATATCTCACCATAGTCAATTCCCTCCACCCGAGAATACCCCTTAGCGACCAACTATTCCCGTGCCTCTCAACACTACCATCGGGACCACAATTCTTCTCGAACACCCACTTACAACCAATGGGTTTATGTCCATCATGCAAAGGTACTAGATCCAATGTCTTGTTTTTCTTCAATGCATCTATCTCCTCGTCCATGGATTTCATCCAAGAATTTGCATCACTCATACCCATAGCCTCTCTAATAGTCCTAGGATCATCAATGTTAGAAATCAAAGAAAAAATGCAATTGGAATCCACTAATGAATAACCAAACCTTTCCAGTTGTTACCTAACATGTGTAGACCTTCTCAATTTTTGAGTTTGAGGTTTTTCTTCTTCAAAAATTTCAAAGATGCTCAAGCTCTCCTCATCATTAGGTTCAATAGGAGTGCATAGTTCACCTTTCATTAGAGTAGTTGGAACCTGAACTACCTCCTTCTCTTTCTCCTCTTTATCTGGTTGTAGCTCAATAGTGGAAGGTTTCAACTCTCTTAAAATTATACTTCTGCTATAGAGAACCTTTCGAGCCTCTGGATCCCAAAACTTGTACCCCTTCACACCAACACCATAGCCGATGAAGATACACTTAACCACCTTGTTCTCCAACTTAGGCCTCTTCTTAATCAGAACATGAGCATAAGCTTCACAACCAAATAATTTGAGATATCTTAATGAAGGATTTTTACCAGACCACACCTCTATGGGTGTTCTTTCAACAAGTGTCGATGCAGATCTATTGATCAAATAACATGCAGTGGCTACTGGTTCAACCTCAAAAAATTTTCTCAAGGCCAGGACCACTCAACATAGTCCTAGCCCTCTCCATCAACATCTTGTTCATCCTCTCTACAACTCCATTTTATTGTGGGATGTATGGAGTTGTCTTATGTCTCTCAATTCCATGCTCTTTACAAAACTTGTTGAACTTTGTCGAATAAAAATCACTGCCATTGTCAATCCTCAAACACTTAATCTTTCTACTAGTCTAATTTTCAACCAAGGATTTAAACTCCTTAAACCAACTAAATACTTCATCTTTACTGCTGTGAAAATAAACAAATTTCCTTCTATTGTAATCATCTATGAAAGAAATAAAATATATAGATTTTGACAATGAAGAAACATTCACAGGACCAAACACATTTACATGAACATAGTCCAAAACCCCAAAAGACTTATGAGAACTAGAGTAAAAAGAAACTCAATGTTCACAAAAGTCAATCTTGAAATTACAATCATCAAGGCCTTCAACAAGGATCTTATTTCTCAGGGCTCTAAGACCCTTCTCTCCAATGCGACCAAGTCATTGGCACCATAATATTGTCTTCTCTGTAGGAAGCTTCATCTCCAATAAATGAGCACCCTTAGGTACCCAAAATGCACAACCATTAGATGTAGCTACAAAAAACTTCTTCTTTGCATGATCTAATGGTGAGGATGAAGAATCCAAAGGTCTCTTCTTCGGTGTATCAGAAGAGCTATTGTGCCAAACCGTGCATGCATTGAGCTTGTACAAGTTGCCAATCCGAACACCCTTATCCAACACCATAACTCCTCTTATCATCTTACATCCTACACTAAAGAAAACAACTTGCGCTCTCGCATCATCTAGTTTAATCATAGAAAGCAGGTTTTGTGCCAAACTCGGGATATGCAAGACACCATCAATCCCCTTCACTCTTCCATTAGGGAATCTAATTTTGACTCTTCCATGGCCAAAAACCTTCAGGTGAGAGTCATCACCTAGATACATCTTCCTACCATCATATTCTTCATACTTTGAGAACTAACCTCTGTGAGAGGTCATGTGGAAAGAGGCACCCAAGTATATCAACCACACATCTTCTAATGCATGGGTTACTAAGCCTGTAAAAAATGCATCTATGTCATCTTGAGAGGATTTTTCAGAGTCAGAATCAGAGAAATTATTCTTTCCTTTCTTCTTCTTCTCTTCCTTGCCCTCTTTTATGAGATGACTAGGTTTTCCATAGTTCCAACACTTCACCTTGGACTTGCCAGGAGAGTTAGATCTTCCCAAAGAATTTGACTTTGATTTCTTGTCCTTATTTTTGTCTTTCTCCTTCAATATACCATGAACAACAAGGACCTTCTTAGCCATATCAGGAAACTTTCTCCACATCTTTCAGATAACAACGAAGACACCACCTCATCCATCTTGAAATTGGTGGTTATGCTTCTAATGGCCATTACAAGGTGGTACAACAATTTCAACAACGGACACAACATGAGCATGTAATGATCCTATTCATCGATCTTATCTCCAATAGAACCCAATTGAGCTATCAACATGTTGAATGTGTTCAGGTAATCTGTTCAGGTAATCTGCCACAAATCCTCCATATTCCATCTTTAGAGAGTGAAATTTCTTTCTTAGGAACAACTTGTTTACCAGGGATTTATCCTGATAAACATCTCCAAGTTTCTTCCAAAGGTCTTTTGTAGTCTTCTCCTCATGGATGTTCAGGAGGAAAAAATCAGCCAAATAGAGTCTGATTAGACCCTTGGCTTTCCCATCCATTAGATCCCAATATGCCTAGGTTATTGTAGCTGGTTTGGTTTTGGATATTGTAGCTCACAAATCTCTATTTGTGAGAATAACCTCCATTTTCATTTTCCACTGTTCAAAGTTTCCATTGTTAAATTTCTCCATCTCGATTCTTCCAGATGTGCTTGCTGTCTTTTACCTACAACAAGGCCATGAAATACCCTTATACAAAACTCTCACTAAAATAAAGATCAACTCAAAAAACCCTTCAAACCCAACAACAGAATCAAAGTTGGCCAAGCTCTAATACCAATTGAAAGGAAGCTAGGTAAGCAAAAGCAACTTCCTACACTAATCTAAGTAGTAGAGGGATATAAACAAATTATTTTTGACACCTTTTACAATTACAATATCAAAAGATGCACATTCAGAAATTGAACAACATAAACAACAAAGCAAACCATACGATAGTGTTTATGTGGGAAAACCCTTTTGGGAAAAAACCCACACTCCAAGTCACATGGCTCAATTTGTATTATCAATAACAATGTTAGTTACAATACAATCTCAAGAGCAATGCTCAAGAGTATTCATAGTACACCAAGAATTTGGAGTAATTTCAACAACATAATGATATGTAAGCTTCTTCAAACCTGACACCTTAAAAAAGTACCAAGTTTGCAAGTATTTATAACCTCTTAACATGAAACAAGGTGCCCAAAACTTGTCATAATCATATCCCACGCCCAAGGTGTGAACATGAGTTGATTATGTCATGTCGTCATGATCAGAACTCATAATTATGACAATCTTCCATAATCAGTCCCTGTTCCATAAAATTAGCAACTGTTGCACATGCAATGAACCCACATGCATGCAAATACCTTGCATGTGTAGGCTCCCTTATCACATGTGTCCCATTTATCATAGTTAACTGAAAATATGCCATTCTTGAGTCTTCCACCATTATAATTAGTCATAAACCGACATAACAAGTTGTTATAGCCCGTTACATAGTAACTTATGACAAATGCCACCAATTTAGGCACAAATCTAGGTCCTCCAAAGTGGACGCCTACCTCCACTAATTTAGCTTACAAATTGTACATGCCACTTGCCATGTAGGATGCCACATCATTGACAAGTCCCACAAAGTGACATCAATTCAAGGGTAGGCAATTAAACATTATAATATAAAAAATACATCATAAAATAATAAAAAAAGCAAGGACTCTAAGGTTGAGACACCCTAATAACAAAAATTATGCAACAATGAAGCTATGATACAATGTAGGAGTTTATGGTGAACTCCTCAACACCCCAAGATCACTTACAAGAAAAACATAACTTCCACAAGAAAGAAATGACAAAAATATCATGCTATGATTATAAATGCAATATTTTCAGAGTGAATGTTACGATGTACATATGAAGCCTTGCTTATATAGGCAAGGTGTGATGATGTATTGACATTAAATGACCATGTCATAATTAAATGACACGAGCCAACATTAAATGACCCTAGGACACTAATATTTAATAAAATCCAACTAGATAATGTTTAATTGTCTAGACAACTAAGACTTCTAGAAAAAGCAACTAGGACCTAAGTGGAATTAACATGTAAATAAGACTTAGATAGGTAAAACACTTTTTACACTAATAAAAGACACTTGATCTTATCTAGACAACTAAGTCTTCTAGAAAAAGCAACTAGGACCTAAGTGGACTTAACATGTAAATAAGACCTAGATAGGTAAAACACCTTTTTCACCAACACAAGGCACTTGATAAAGCTAAATCCATATTTATTATAAATTTCAATTTAATAAATAACATTTTAAAATTTGTAATTGTTACTCAACTCAACATCTAAGTCATAGATTTTTTTTGAATGCTAACTTAAATGCATATATTATAAACAAGTGGTAATAACTAATTATCTAATACATGTATACATGCACATGGCAATATCACATTGCTAAATGCATATACAAATCTATTTTGACATTGTGTTAATTGTCATCAATTATGTGTATATGTCTACACTCATCCTCTTTTATATTTTATAAATTACAAATGAGAAGACCTTGCAATATATTCTTCAAAACCATCCTCTCAAAAATTGTTGCCAACATGTGCACAAATTAAATACCCAAAATATTTAAAAAATAAAATCTATTATTGTGTATATACTACACAATTTTCAAATACAAGGTGACTTCAATCTAGATCATAACAATGTCATCTTGCAGAGTTTGGCCCCAATGAGTCACATTAACTTATCAAAAAAACAATGTCATCTTGCACATTGATTAATATGACACCTTATTCAAAAACAATATTACAAATAAATTTAATTTCATTATATTTACTATTTATAAAAAATCTTGTAATTTACAACATGATATTTTGATATTCCAAATGTATAACATAACCAACACATAATTTAATCAAACAAATTACTTTTAAGTACATTATAATAAAGATTAACTATTGCAAAATACTCACTCCTTATTTTTCTTTCATCTAAAAAAAGCTTTTGTATCTTCACTTTTTAATAATAATAATAATAATAATCTCTTACTAAAATTGCATTGCTTTAGAAAATTCACCATCTCTATCTTAATCTTTTTAAATTATATTTATAATTGGGTCACATCTCTCTTTTGAAAGTTTAATCCTAAACCCAAAAAGTGGAATTATGATTGTAATCATGGCCCACCACTTTTTTTTTATGAAGCACCCAAGTTGTATGCCATGATTGATACAAGGGCCCAAACCACACACAAAAACACTCCATTGAAATATGGCCTTACTTGTAACATAGACAAAATTAGCAATTGTGGGTCCCATAAGTCACACCTTAAAAACATTGCTTTTCATTCAAAATCATGTCTTTATTCCAAAAAAGCAAAAGAATCCATTCTTTATCCACAATTTGAACAAAACCAAGTCATACCCAAATCAATGGGTTAATCACCTTGTCTCTCTATTATTTCCAAGTGGAAGATGGGGCCACTTTAAAGTTGAGAAAATGGCCAACCAATGTGGAGGCATTGGTTTACATCATGGTAATGTTGACACATCACTCATGACATAGAAAGGCTTTAATTCACATGTAAGTAAAAGCAAGTATGATTGCTTGTCTATTTTTAAGTCTCGTTTTACAGTGACATGAGATTCTCCAATGTCATGACAACAAGAATGTAAAGTACTATTGAAGATTTTATGGATTGTGAAGCTTTAACAATTTTTATTATTAAAAAAATAAAAAATAATTTTAATGGAATATAAAAGTAGAATATAAAGATTTTTATAATTGACATTGGCATTAGTTCACAATTTGAGTATGAGATGGATTGTTAAAAAATATTTAGTAAAAATTAAGAAAAGAGTATGTGTAAGAGTAAGTTTTATATAAAATTAAAAAAATAAATATAATAAATTAACATAAAAAAATTAAGTTCTATTTATTCTATTAAGCTTTTATATTAAAATGTATTATTAATTATATATATATTTTTAATAAAGTTAAAAATTTAATTATTGTTGAAATAGTATTGTAATAGTAATAAATACATCTTTATTGTATTTCTTTATTTAGTTTTATGTTTAGTTTGGACAATGGTTTAATGTATTTATATAGCTATAAATGATGTATTTGTGTGTATAGTTGGGTCTATATAATTAATCTTGCTTGCAGTTAGCTCTATGCTTATTGTTTATCCTTATGTTTATGTGCACACAATCTTAGTCCAATTGGCTTATTTGTTTAATTCTAATAATCACTACAATCCTAATTCATAATCTAATCCCATCAAATGTAGATCCAAATTGATTATTTGATCAAGGTCATGTTCATAGATGCAAATTCATCCTTTTATTTGTGACCTTGACCCTTTTAATTATGAAATTAAAATATTAAATATTTAGCTAGTTGGCCCCATCTTACACTTTGGTCCCATGACAAGTTTGCTTAAATCTTCATAATTTGGTGTTATGTACATGTATAAAAATACATGAATTTGCATTAAATTTTATTGCTGGAAGGTTTTGTATCAAATCCATTGAATTATTTAGTTATCTGATAAAGGAACACAAGCCTCAGGTAGAAATCTATTCAACAAAGAGTCGAGGACTAAAGGGTACCATTCCACTAAAGTCACCTTGAGACACAATCCCAACCTCATCCCTTATTGTGTCAGGGCCTTGTACTAAAAAAATCTTGATCCTTGGTGGACTCATTTAGAACCATTCAACTTCACCAATAAACCAAGGACCCATTGACAATTTGCATTAATTTTAGATACACATCTAGTGACACATCAAATATGCAAGAGCATCATTTGTAACTTCTAAAGACAAGGACATTCAAGAATAATCATTCACATTTGTATATCTAATCACACACATCCTAGCACATGTAAATCGCCTTTCAATCATTCTAGAATCTATGCATATTTGAATCTTGTTATTTGTCAAGGTATTTTAAAATATCACTAGCTTGAAAAAAAACTTGAGAGTGTGATAAAAAATATATTGTCTAGTAGTCTATTCTAAGAGAACTCATATACAAAACCTAGAAATCATCAAAGGTTGAGTTCATGGATATAAAGCAAGTCCACCAACATGAACTAGATCCACACCAATGAAGTCGACCAAAAGAAAAAACTAGAGAGGACCATTCTATTTTTGATCTATTGTGCGATTGTTTAAGACACCTCCATATTCTAAGACACATATATCTCATTGTTTCATTAATCAACACACGTTCTTTGGTCACAAAACTAAGCATTCTTTCTCTCCATTTATTACTATTTATGGAGTGATCATAATTGTTGTTTAATATTACTAATTTGACCCACTCCTTTCCAAAAAACTAAAATTAATCTAGATTTAATTTGTGTCTATTATTGCATCTAATTAATTAGCCTAGATTACAAAAAGGAAACCTTATTTTTATCTTAAGTATTCAGGCTTAAATTTGATGGTTGTATGTCCTAAAAAGTGGATATCATGCACCAAGGTATAAAAATAGGACACCCTTTTGTATCATTTACCCCCTTGCATGGACTTCGACACAACACACAATCACAACATACAAAGAAAACAACTATCTCATTCCAAGCTGCTCTAAGCACATCAAGGTATAGGCTTCATTGAGCAAATGGGAGACAAGATTTAAAAAAAAGCAAATAAAATAAAATAAAATTTGTTAAATGAAATCAATAGCCAACATATCTCTTGCGAAAAGATAAGCTCAAATTTGATAGAGAGGGCCCATTGCAGGAATGATGCATCTATTAAAGCCTTTGTTTTGATAGTGCCCATCAAAGGAAAGATATTTCCGTTAAGACATTAAAATATTTTGATAATGATAACGAATGATAGACAACAAGCTAGACATATTTATATACTTTTCCTATAAAATACAATCAAAATATTAGAAATATTGTATCACATGAAAGGGAAGGTTTTGGACAAATAGTAAAAAGTTCATGAAGATTATAATTGTACATATATCAAGCCTATAATTAAAAGAAAAAAAAATTAAAACATTTCTTAACATTTGAGTAGCAACTTTGAATAGAAAAGCATCACAAAAAAATTATTGACTACTATTCAAATTTAGGTTCTTTTTATTAGTAATTGATTATCAATTTTAAAAAAAGAAAAAAAAAAGAAAAATTAGGTTCTCGATGGTATTTGGTAACAAATATTCAATGTCTATGATTGTACAGTTCCATCATTTTTTTAGTAGATTTAATACATTTCTTATAGGATGACATTTAGATGTTATTAAAGGATATTTCTTCTCTGAAATTTAATTTAAAACTTGTATTTTATTAAAGTTAGATGTCACCATTAAGAAGTATCTCTTTTGTTAAATTCATTGTAAATTGATCTCTTCTATATATTGAAAATTTCTACCTATAATTTAACATTTAATTTTCATTATGAAATATACTTCTAAATTTAATGATCATTTAATTTCATTTATACATTAAAATAAAATTATCTGAAATTAAATTATATTTTTTTAAATTTCTTAAACTTACCTATTTCAACATTTTAACATTTATAATTCTGAATATTGTAACATTCAGAATTATAAATGTTAAAATGTTGAAATAGGTAAATTTAAGAAATTTAAAATAAAACAAGTCTCATTTAAGAATTATTTAATCTAATCAAGTCTCTTGTACTTCTGGCTTGCATAGGCACGCAATTCTATAACTCATACCTTGGAAAACGGAAACATCGAACCTTGAAATAATGGAACAGTAAACTTGTGATATGTAATGGATAAGATGCAAAAAACATCAGATTAGGCTATCTCATTCCCCCTTAAAGCGTATAACATTTATTATAGTTTAAGTCAAAATCTGCAGACAAACCAAGGGCCTTTGGCAAAAACTAAGGATAATTGATCAAGGTTTACAGCATTCCTGTCGCCTACTCTTCAACGTCAGACCAACCTTACAACTGCTGCAAAAACAGACCACTCTCAGAGGACACGTGTAGGTAACAGCTGGACGTGGAGAGTCGGTGTAACACCACTGAATTTCTCTGCTCTATAAGAGGAAGCCGAAGATGAAGGATAAGCACCCAAAAAAAAATGGCAATAACAATGGGACAGAGCAGATGTATGTGGGGTGCTATACTCATCCTCATGGTGGGTTGCATGTGTACAGCTAACTCTCAGCGTACGGGAGGAATAGAGGATGTTCCAAACTTCCAACAGAATAAAGAGATTAAGAGCCTGGGTAAATATGCTGTCAAGGAATATAACAAGCAACAGGCATGTTTTGTATAGCTTTTTGTTTGGTTTTTAAGTTTGAAATTGCTCTTATATTATTGGCTTTAGTTGTGTTTAATGCATTTGACGGTGGGTTTTTTGTGGATTGTTTTGGAGTTTGTTCAGAATGTTGCTCTTACCTTTTCCAAGGTGGTGAAGGCCCAACAGCAGGTGGTGGCAGGTACCAGGTATTATCTGACGCTGGAGGTTCTGGATGGTGCTCAGAGCAAGCTATACAGGGCTATTATTTATGTGAGGCCATGGGAGAACTTCAAGAAATTGCAGGAGTTCACTCCTGTGCAAGCGTAGTACTCTTGCAGAAAGTTTGTCTGCTATCTTTATCTATGAAGTTTTGTTAGTCTTTGGATTATTTTGTCTTTTGAGTTTTGGTGTGTCTCCATTTGGCATTTCGGTTGTCAGTTCTTTGCTTTTTATTCATGAGTTTTCGATCTTGGTGGTAATATGTGCCCATTTAAGATTTTTCTGCTTGTGCGACTGAATTTGTTTGCATTGTATTCACAAGGTTTTGTTTTGGGTATTAAAGTTGTGCTTGTGCAACTGAATTTGTTTGCATTGTATTCACAAGGTTTTGTTTTGGGTATTAAAGTTGTGTCCATTTGAGATTTTATGTGCGGATTGTTTGTACTTTAATTTTGAAATTATGCCCTCGATGTTGATTAGCCTCATTAAGAGGCTTTGTTGCTTTTGGGTGTGGATTTTGGTCTCGGTATTGATTGCTAGCATCTTAATGATGAGACTTTTGTTTTCATTTTGGGTGTTTTGTTTGCAAGGAATTCAGAGCAGAGAATAAGGGAGTTATGATCAGGTTCCATCTGTGATTGTTTGCGAGGAATTCAATTCACAGGATAAGAGAGTTCGTGATCAGATCCCATCTATATTATATGTTTGGTAGATATATTTATTCACAGATCACATCTGTATGAACCTACTTAAGCCATTTTACTTCGTACAAGGATAATGCTGGTGGAGCTTGTTGCTGTAGGTTTTCATTGTTTCAGGGTTTGCATACCCTGTTCCCTACCTTTTAATAAAATGTGCTCTAAGCATTCCTTTTCTGACTGTAATATGGGGTCCAGCTTTTAGCGAATGGGGTTTGGTATGAATAAAATTGTCTAGTAAGAATAAAATTTCTCCCAGAAAAGTAATGAGGGACTATCATATGTTTGAAATCAATGGAGATACCCCGTGGTGAATGTGGGTTCCATTGGTTCTACAATTCATCTATAATGAAAGATTAATTGATCTTTAAATTGAATCAATCACTACTTGGCCATTCTTGTCTATGCCAGGTGTCTATGCAAGGTGTCCATGCTCATTTTTAGGTTCTCAAAATTGTTAGTATTCTGATAGTTCTTGTATATTTGATTTCGTGGGTTCTATAATTCATCTGCAATAAAGATTTATAGATGGATTTAATCAATCAATAAATTCAAGCATCACTACTTGGCCATTCCTGTTTATGCCAAGTGGCAATGGTCTTTTAGGGTTCTCGAAATTGGTAGCATTCTCATGTCCTTTTGATTTCTTTTGTATAGCAATCTTGAATCGAACTTCCTCTTGTCCCAAGAGGACAAACTCACTGATATGTCTCGTTAACCTGTGTAACGTAACAAATGTGGACACGCCGTTAATACAATTTGCAAACTAATTTAGCAGGACATATTTCCTTCACAAACCTTCAAACGAGGAGGCACTCTTACACCTTCAAATGAAATAACGTCACAGAAAACATAACTCTTCTATTCTTTGTGGACACGGTAAAATATATATGATTACAACAATAGTTTGGAAAAACATAACTCTTCTATTCTTTGTGGATACGGTAAAATCTACAAGATTGTAACACTGTCTGGAAATAAAATCGTAACAGTGTATCCTCCTGAGCCTAGTTTTCCTAAGCCTAGTTTGGAAATGAAAATTGTGGCGTAAGGACTTCAATACGGAATTGAAGTCTAGCCAATGTTCAAAAGCCAATGTTCATTTTGAAACAGTACGTTGGATGAGACCCCAACATAATAAGGGAAGGGATGAGAACGTTAATAAGGGATGTTCATCTTGAAACAGTACGTTGGATGAGACCCCAACATAATAAGGGATGGGAATTGAAGTCTAGCCAATGTTCATTTTGTTCATTTTGAAATAGTACGTTGGATGAGACCCCAACATAATAAGGGATGAGAACCTTAATAAGGGATGTTCATTTTGAGACAATACGTTGGATGAGACCCCAACATAATAAGGGATGAGAACTTAATAAGGGATGAGAACGTTGGATGAGACCCCAACATAATAAGGGATGAGAACCTTAACATAAGAACTTAATAAGGGATGAGAACGTTGGATGAGACCCCAACATAATAAGGGATGAGAACCTTAACATAATAAGGGATGAGAATGTTGGATGAGACCAGGATCATGCATTAGGGATGAGAACATTGGATGAGACCCCAACATAATAAGGGATGAGAACGTTGGATGAGACTAGGATCATGCATTAGATAGTGGAATGGATAGTCTTCATAGGATCATGCATAAGGGATGAGAATGTTGGATGAGACCAGGATCATGCATTAGACGGTGGAGAACGTTGGATGAGACCAGGATCATGCATTAGACGGTGGAGAACGTTGGATGGGACCAGGATCATGCATTAGACGGTGGAATGGATAGTCTTCATAGGATCATGCATTAGATGGTGGAATGGATCATGCATTAGACGGTGGAATGGATAGTCTTCATAGTCTTCGATCCTTGGTTAAGGCTTGTCCTAACTATGATCCTTGGTTAAGGCTTGTCCTTGTTGAGACCAGGATGATCATGCATTAGATGGTGCAATGGATAGTCTTCATAATATTCGATCCTTGGTTAAGGATCAAAGACCGTGCAATGGATAGTCTTCATAATCTTCGATCCTTGGTTAAGGCTCATGCAATAGATAGTCTTCATAGTCTTTGATCCTTAGACGGTGAAATGGATAGTCTTCATAGTCTTCGATCCTTAGACAGTGGAATGGATAGTCTTCATAGTCTTCAATCCTTAGACGGTGGAATGGATAGTCTTCATAGTCTTCAATCCTTGGTTAAGGCTCGTCCTTGTTGAGACCAAGATGATCATGCATTAGACGGTGCAATGGATAGTCCTCATAATCTTTGATCCTTGGTTAAGGCTCGTGCAATGGATAGTCTTCGATCCTTAGATGGTGGAATGGATAGTCTTCATAGTCTTCGATCCTTAGACGATGGAATGGATAGTCTTCATAGTCTTCAATCCTTGGTTAAGGCTCGTGCTTGTTGAGACCAGGATGATCTAGAATGGATAGTCTTCATAATCTTCAATCCTTGGTTAAGTCTCATGCTTCTTGAGACCAAGGTGATCATGTATTAGACGGTGGAATGGAGTCTTCATAGTCTTCGATCCTTGGTTAAGGCTCGTGCTTCTTGAGATTAGGATGATCATGCATTAGTCGGTGGAATGGATAGTCTTCATAGTCCTCAATCCTAGGTTAAGGCTCGTGCTTTGTGTGGAAAGACTTGTTGAGTATAAGATCCAACATCATAAGGGATAAGGGATGTGACCGTGCTTGGTGTGGAAAGATTTGTTGAGTATAAAGTTCCAACATCATAAAGGATGAGGTCAAGATTGTGCATTACACGAATCTGGAAAGATATGTTGAGTATAAAGTCCCAACATCATAAGGGATGAGGTCAGTATTGGGCATTACACGAATTTGGTGAAAAGGGTCGTGCTTCAATTCTCAGTTAAGGGTTGTGCTTCAATTCTTAGTTAAGGGACGTGCTTCATGTGGGAAGATATAAAATTCTCAAAAGAAGTATTCTTCAATGACATTAGAAAGAAATACTTAAGCTAAAAAAAATGGTGATGCTCCCACTCTCGTTCTTTTCTAGAACCCTTGCTTTGTTTCATTGAGATATCTTTCCACCACTCCTTGTGGCACACGATGTTAGACTGGGGGATTCCCATGCCTGTAATGGTGTTTTTCCTGTAGTGAAACCGAAATCCCTATTGTTGGGTGTTTCTTCTCCATTGCTAGCGATTGAAGGTTGTGTGGATGTCGTGCCTCTTGCTTTTGGCATGGCATTTGTAGGTGTAATGTGTGGTAAGGAGCTTGCTCCGCTCTTGACCCCTATGCCTTGCTACAGGGTTCTCATCCCTTTTGTCTATTCTTCATGTGTTTGGTGCACTTGTTGTGGTCTTGAACACCCCTTCATTTGCTCAAAACTCTCTCTATGACAGTGTTGAGGCTGAAAATGTTGGTGCTAGTGGTGGTATTGTGACTCGTGATTACCATGTCTGCATTGTAGGGGGGTTGTGGTGAGGTTTCCAGCCCGCTTTCTAGTGGGGTTTCCTATGTTACCATGGTTGGGTTGGGAATTCCCTTTCCTCACCCTTCACTTACCAAAGCTCGACCCATGTCCAATGCTCAAACCCCTTGTGGTGGTTTGTGGATAGAAGGGCTAGATAATTAAAATTTGTATGCTTGTCAAGGCTTGATTGCAAGGTTTAATAGTTGTGGCCTTACCTTTTGGATCTGCGTGGTAGGTAACTGTCATGGAAGCCTCTTGATAAGGGCTCTATCGAGCCATTTCCTTGTGCTAGGGTTTTTTATTGTGAGCTTTCAATCATTTGAAGATAGGGAGGTGGTGCCAGAGGGTGGGCTTTAGATGTGGGGTGATCAACTCTCACACAAAATTGTTGAATACAATGTTTGGTTAGATTACCTAACCCCTTCCAATTTTGGGAAGACTAATGCGTTGAGAGTATTTGCAATGCTATTGGCCAATTTCTGAAGTTGGATTTTATTAAAACTATCAACATTAGCCACTCTACCTTTGCTTGTCTTTGAGTGAAAATTGACACCTTCAAGGCTCTTCTTGGGGATGGTGTCAAGACTCTTCTTGGGGATATTGTCTTTATGGTGGAGGGTAGGTCATGGACCCAGCTGATTGATTATGAGGGTATCACATGATGCTTCACTATTGGACATCTTTCCTTGGATTGTTTTCCTACTCATTTGACAATGATTGCTGAGGATTTTGAGCCTTATAGTTTTGTAGTACCAGATCCTGGTGTAGCCCAGGTGGTTCCTCTAGTGGTGGACCCCCTTGGGATTGGTGCAGTTGTTTTATGCCCAACCTGTGAGCCTTCTTCTGATTGGGTTCAATTAGCTTCCTCATCAGATCCCTTTTCCCTCTTAATGGATTGTGGTGGGGGTGATCATTCTTTGCCTACAACTTTTGTACAGCTCAAGACATCCTTGGTCAGACAAGAGAGGTGACTTAGGTGGTGGCATCAATAGATGGGTCACCCTTTCTTTCTCCCTGCTCTGATAAATTTGGCAATAATATGTCTTGGACGATCATCCAAAGAAGGAAGAGGTCTTCCTAAATCAGTTTTGAATTTCCATACCTGGGCTAAGGGTGTGTGAATTGCTGCATGTGTGCTGTTTCCTCAGCTACTGTTTTAGTTTTTTTGATCTTTTTCTCTATGCTGTAAAGGGATTGGGCCTTTGTTTCCCTTTTTAATTTATCAAAAATATTAGAAAGATAAAACATCATAAGCATGGTGACAGGTCTCATGATAATATTAATAATTGATATTAACATTAGAAAGAGGGTAAAACATCATAGACACAGTAAGAGGTCTCATGGTATGAGGAAAAGAAAATGAGGGGTAAATTGGAATTTTATGTCGGAAAGTAGGATCTCTCAGATTTTCAGCACATTGGAAAGATTTCCAATCGATTGTGAAGTTGAAATTATACATTTCCATCAATGTAGGTTTTTTTAAATCTATGTGGTATCATTTCTACATTTCTTGAAAATATTTCCAATCAATTTTGGAGTGGAGATTATACATTTCTACCAATGTAGGTATTTTATATGTCTGAAATCTTTTCTACTTTTATCTCATCCTCAAATAAATTATGACATTACCAGCTTCTGTTACAGTTTTTATTAGTAGTTCTTGTTTTTTGGGGTGTATGCTGTACCAATAGCTTAAGACTTTAGCATCGTTCCTTTTTAGGTGGGCCGTGGCATTGTTTTTTAGGCTATGGCGTTATTGTTTGGGCTGAAAGAGCTTAGAATAGGTATGCTGTAACAACAGCTTAAAACCTTGGCATTGTTTTTCATTGGGGAAGCTTGGAGCTGAGGTTCTTCAGAGGAATTCCTTTGAACTTGCAATAGCCTAGGACTCTGGCATTGTTTTTTTGGCCGAAGAACTTAAGGTAGTTCTTTGTAAGGTGGCCACCTACGTAACCACGATATCATTATGGAGATTGCCATCTACTTTGGAGATGATGGATTGTAAATTCAACTACTTATCACTTTTCTTATGTGGTATTGAGGAAGACGATTTCAAAAACCATACAGTATTGTAATATAAATGAGTTCACAAGAACCGCAACAAGAGGCAGCCCAAAAGATCATGGCAACCTGGTAGACGAGAGAGATAATTGGAGTAGTTTCAAGTGTTAAGAGGAAACTACATTTTGCAATCGCATCCAAATAATCACAGAAGGGCCATTCCAAGAAATATAATATTATTTAGAATAGTCTTATTATTCACGAGAAAATTATCTGCTCTTTGTAGAAGAGAGATTTAGAGTAGTTCCAATACTGATGAGTATATTTCACATTCAGAAAAGAAGGGGCCATGGCTTCTTTGCACAGTACTCCTAAATCAAAATATACTTACAACAGTTGAGAAAAGAAGCGGCTGTGGGCTCTTAACACAGCACTTCTAAATCTGTTGTCTTCCATGACACAAATCAGATTTATATAAGAAAGATCCGATCAATTTATTTTGCACCAAATCCATAGCAAGATTTATCAGGTGGTTGATGCAATTTGTTTTGCACGTTTTGCACGAAGCCTATAGAAATATTACGGGGGGTTCTTTTTCCCCAAAAAAAAAGGACAATGATTGTTAACATAATTTGTTTTTCACCATGGCCATAGAAAGTTTATGGGGTCTTTTTCCAAAAGAAAAAGAGGAGGTTGTCTAAGGATGGTTTTCTATAGATGAAATAGAAGATATCATTTGGCTGCTTTTGAAAAATTTTGTGCCAGAAAATTGGAAATCCTCAAGATCTGTAGATGTTCAAAGGGATACATAATGGCCATCTTCTCCACCGAACAAGAAAAGGGCTTGGAAGACAAGCGTTGGACTTAAATATTCAATCCCATAAAATATTTTGTGAGCTTCCTCATTAGATTTTCACCAAGGGAAGAGGAATTTTGACTTTACCAGAGTAGAGTAATTAGAGCTTTAACATGCTTAATTCAACCTGATTAAAAATGTTTTTAACATGCTTAATTCAATCAGATTAAAAGTGTTGCAATGCATGTTGTTACCTTATTAGATGTCAGACACCTAAGGTAGGAAGACTCTTAGTAAAAATTTAGAGAAACTGTCCAGAGAGTCGGACCTGAGTTTACAATGGCACTAGATGACCACAATTTAGAGGAGGCTTGGGTTCACCATATTCAAATAAGAGGAATTGATATGGTAGTAGCTCTACTTACGCCACTGTTGGGTGTCAAGCCATTTATAATGTAAGCGGATGCCTTTACTTTTCAGGACAGAAATTCCCTGAAGGGACCAAACGGTTCTTCCACGTTAGAGAACATCTAGACGACCTGGCATCAGAATGGGTTCATGACCACCCGACAATTAAACGCTCGATTCATGGGGTACTCTACCAAACAATCCATGAAGTCGTCCAATATCTTGACCTGCATTTATAGGAGGCTTGGGTTCTCTGTATTTAAATAACAGGAATTGATATAGTAGTTGGTTCTACTTATGCCACTGTCGGGTGCGAAGCTGTTTATAGGATAAGTGGATGCCTGTAGTTCTCCGGACAAAAATTCCCTCAAGTTTCAGCTTGGAGAAGGTCTAGACGACCTGTCATCAGAATGGATCCAATACTACCCACCAATTAAAGGCTTGACTCATGGGGCTCTCTAACGAACAATCAAGAATGTCGTCCGAATTCTTGACCTCCGATAATTCATTATACACCCCAGTCAAATTGCAGCAGCCTGCAGAACGAACCCTTAAATAATTCATGCAAAACCAGGCCAAGTAATCTTCAACCAAGTAGATGACAATAAAGGAAAACTACTTGAGAACGTCTTTACGTGCAGTATGAGTAACGTAGGAAGTTACTAATGCTGATCGATAATGATTGGTCCAATATAGCGTGAATGCCTAGTCCTCCCTAATGATGGAGCATCCAAAGCAGAATTCTGTTGTATTTTTCGAAAAATGTCGGAAAGTCGACCTAGTATTACCCAACTACTCAATCGGCACTCAAGATGGATGGAAAAAGCCTGAAAAAGGAAAGACCATAACCACGCCGAGCTGAACACTAAATTAGATGATTTAGTAGCAAACCCAAAGGATACCCAAGCCAAGCTACATTATATTGTAAGGAAAGGTGGAGAGACGCAATTCTAATATTGCATGATTATATTCCAAAGTGAATGTAACAAACGGGTGTAGAAAAAAAGGCTCTTAGACTTAAAAAGACATCTTGCAGTCGTATAAAAAGTGCAGGACCAGCCAGTTGAGGTTCGGCCTCGCTGACACAAGAATGAATTAAAAGAAGAGTCTGCTAGACTTCAGATCCCATGTGGTCCTTGATCCCACAGAGATGAGACAACACAATCTCAGACTAGCAATGGAACACAAGCACTAGCAATATGAGTCCCCTGAGGTGGAAGATCCCCAGCAGGACCTCCAGAATCGGTTATAGACTTATATGTGGAGCATTCCCTTCCTGCCAGTGCCAAGAATGCCCTGAGGTGGAAGAACCCCAGCAGGACCTCCAGAAATCTGCTGTATGTGGAGCATCCTCTTCCTGCCAAAGCAAAGAATACCCTATTTGGACCACTGACTTTGTTTTGATGGAGTCGAATCCATCAAAAGATTCCAAGTATATAGGGAATGGTCAGATTAACTGAGAAACCTAAAGGATGGGAGGATGAAGAAACTATCACATTTGCGAACTAAAACTCCATAAATTTTTTAAGGGTGGTGGATCCATCTAATGTCCCGATTCAAATGGTCAGACATAGACAACCCAGAAAACGCACTCATTGCTGAGTTTGTGCCAGACCAGGAGAAGACTAGAGAAATGATATCGTGCCTTATTCGATAAGGCTCTGCGACTTCTCAAAGTTTTGAGTGTTCGAAACCACACTTGAAAATTACCTTAATGCGCGAGTCTTCCAAGAATTTGTCTACTCAGTCAACACAAAGACAACTACTCAAAATTAGAAACTCTTTCCACGCTTTGGCTTCACAAGAAGACAGACAAGTGGAAGAGATTGGACTTTATTGCAAAATGAGTCACCAAAATACATTTAGCTCTAACTTAGAATCAAATATATAAATGATTCACCTGAATCTGTTGAGATAACTGTATCTCAACCTGTATTCAGCGGTGATGACTAATTGATCGCATGAAGGAGTTTAACGTGCAATGTGTTTGCATGTATGCAGTTGCTGCATGAGCGGTGGAAGTTGAGTTCTCCGCTAGTGGCTGCGGTGATCATGATTTCATTAAGTGATCCATGCATCAGTTTTTGAACTGAAAGTTTAAACTAAGGTTTTTTTTCGATTATTGCATGTGTTGAAGCCATCTATTCGGTGTAGTTGGTCATTATTAAATATTCTATGTCTCATATTCTGTCTTAGAGTATTGAGCAGAGATTGAAATTTGATAATTTCTGAGACACCATTATGCTGTCAGAATTATCCCTGTTTTTGTTGAAGATTGGTGAACACTTGGAGAAGCTTAGTGTTGATATTGTATTGTAATTGTTTGTTGCTGATAATACAAAGTACTGTGTTTTTGGTGTGTGGGGTTTTTTACTTGGAAAAGTATTCCCCACATAAATCTATGCGTTATGGTATTATTCTTTTATGCATGTATTTGAATGTGTTTCTTTCATTGTAACAGTTTAAAGATTTGTATGAATCTGTACTATCTCTCCTTCATAGATTAGTGTTGGAAGCATTGTTCCACACCTTTGCTTCCTTTTAGAATCAAGCAATCTCCTCGTAGCAAACTTTGGCATATGCTTATAACATCAACAACCGATACTTCAAAACGAATAACGAGATCCAGAAGTTACACAGTAAAGCAAAATGACACCAAGCACTTTGTTAACAAACGAAAGCCAAACACCAAGATTTTAAAAACAATCCTCCTAAGGCGGAACTAGGAAGCTCGGTGAGGATAGACTACAAATAGGTGGACATGAATTCAAAAGAAACACTCAGTGCATATCAGTAGAGAGTGCCTTGAATGGTCATTACCAATGCTGGATTGAAGACATACACACTACAGGCTAATACTACAGTGAAATTCCATGGAGTTAGATTGTTTTGGTTGTGGGAGATTTTTTATTTTATTTTCTAAACTGGAAGTTGAAATCTGATTTATTAACAAACACCTTTTAGAATGATATCAAGACATCTCCATTTTTTATCTTAATGTTTTGATATTGTAAAAATTTTAACACTTCTTAACCTCTTCTATAAAAAGAATATCGAAGATTATAGCAAGCACCTATATGCAAAGGGGTATATCTAAATGAAGTCTCAGGAAATAGGCGAGCTTTTAAGGCTCTTCTATATCAAACTAAAACTAAAGAAAACAAGGAAGTTGAACTCCTTGATTCAAGTTGTCAAGTAAATCTGATATCTCAAGAGTTGGTAGAAAAGTTCGGTTCGAAGATACAGGTTTATTGTATCCATATTCATTAATAGGTGAAGTAAGGACTATAAATTTAAGTTTGTAATAAGCTTTTTGATCTTTTGAAAATTGTTAGTAGAGACTGGTTTGGAGTTGAAGGCTTATTTAAGCATATTCATTTGGAAGGGTGAAATAAGGAGTGTACACTTGAATTATGAACAAATGTAAAATGAAATGGATGGCTTTACATTTAAGTTATTCACATATGCACAATTAAATTCAGCATTAATGCAAATTATATTGACAAAGTAGGAGTAAATGCGGTTCCATTTGATGCTTCTTGTATTTACGATGGACAGAGATTTATGATTAATACATACAAAGGGAGGGAAAACTTTCATTGGTAAGTCTCATAAGATAAGTAGTTTTCCTTTATTGTACGCTAAAGTTGTCTGTTCTGGTTCAGATCTTGGTTTAGGCTTGTAGGTTTAATTCATAGACCTGACAGTTTTTTTAGGAGTTAGATTTATTTTGCATTTGTCTATTAAAAATATATAAAAATCACAGTTTAAAAAAATTAAGTTCAAATTATATTATTTATAAGATCGCAGGGATTTCACTAGTAAAAGCTGTAAAGCCCTTTGTCCGAACAGTGTACATGCATTCCAAGCACTTGGGAATGAATGTGCACCTTACATTGTTTGGTTATTTGAGCTCCTTTAATAAATGCCGTTTCTTAATAATGCGAAGCAGCGCCTGTGATCCATTTATTTCCTCATTCGATTTTGGTGGACGCAGCTGGTAGCTTCTGCCATTCCAGGCCTCAGACTAGCCATTCAAGCGTAAGTTGAAGGTGGACAAAGATGAGGCAGAATAGTTAAAGCAAGATGACCCTCCATGCAACATTTCTATCAAGCTGGATTACTAGAAACTCAAGTGCAGGCATATGCAGGCGTTGAAGTAGAGAAGTGCGCTGTCAGATCTTCACTCTTGCATTCCTTAAGTCTGTGTAGAAGAGAAACCCTTTTGCAGATGATATCATGGGTATTGGATTTTTTTAAATATTTTTAATGGATTCACTTTGGTTACTGTTGGGTTTGTCACGGGTTCACTTCTAGTTCGTCGCGGTTCTGCAGGGTTTGTTCGGGACAAACCGCCAGTCATTCTCTTGCCCCTTGTGTGATTCCATGGATGGATGGATTGACCCGGTTCAGAAATCGGGTTCGAACTAAACCCAAAACTGGGCCTGTAGGCCAACAAACTAGCAAGATAGCTTGTAAATGATAAGCAAGAAGATAAACTAGTTAAGAAACTCAAAAGAAACGTTGTACCGACAAAGAACGACCTTAAGAGTAACAAAAACATTGAAATAACAAGAACACCAATAATCAATGCAAATTAATGATACCAAGATACCATCATTGGGGAAAATATCAGCACTACTATTAATTTGGTGATACCATCATTGGAAGTTGCAAGTTGCAAGTCTTTTCTTTGTGGAAAATATTAACATAATAAATTTGATACATAACATCGGCAATGTTTTGGTTTTGGCTTTGTTTAATTTGTGGAAATTTTTCAATACTGCAATGCTAGGTAACTTCATAGAAGCCAAGATCAACTATATTAATTCTTCTACAAGAGAGAGCAACACACAACAATTGAAAATCAGAGACAAAGATGCAAAAATGAAAATAGGTGTGTTCATTCATTGATCACAAATTAAAAAATCAAGATTCACAAATTAAAAATAGGAAAATAGATTCTTAGTAAAGACTTATTAATAAACTTATGCTAATGTGTGAATATAATTTCACACCAACATCCCTTGTCCCATCCTTTTAAGTGTACGTTAGGAGTTTATACACAAGATAAAAGGTAAGATAGGTCCCAACAACAGTTACTCATCTTTTAGCACATGAGTAAGGGAGAAAAAATCTTTTGGACAAAATCTCTCTCCAAACCAAAGAAAACAAGTAGCTCCTATATCAATTGTGATTCCTTGAAGACAAAAGACAATCCATTGTTTGCAAATCATATTTTTCTTTGGGAAGAAACATATCTATTGGTGATTGCAAAGTCATTCCCACAACTTGGATGAATAAGAAACCCAAATCTAAATATGTGCCTCTAAATGTAACTTTTGTGTCCTCGGGCTAGAAACAAATATCTACTCCAAAACAAGACTTCAATGCCTAATTACAAAAGTGGAACTAGGTGATGGAAAAATTTGAAATGTATCTAAAAGATAAAAGATGAAGTGATGACATCTTTGTCATCAAACAGGTCTCCAAATAAAAAATGTGAGAGTCCACAAACATGAATGTAATGTTTGATAGATAAGAATCCCAATGAGGTGGATTTAGAAGAGTGAAATTGTCTTGCCAAAAAGAATCTTTAGAAGCTTTCATAGAAGTAATGTTTGATAGACAAGAATTCCAATGAGGTGGATTTTGAAGAGTGAAATTGTCTTGCTAAATATCATGTTTTCTCTCTTTCACATCATATAAGTGGTGATCTACACATTTAGGTATATATCGAGTTCATGATGTTTCTCTTTCTATGTTTTATAGTACTCATTTTATTAAAAGATCCACATATTTCAGTGCACATTTAGTGGTGATCTAGTAAGTGATGTCATGATCTAGCACATGCATCTAGTTACATGCTTTAAATATTTTCAAGTGATATATATTCCAAATATGCTCATGATATGTTTGTAATTTATGTATTTAAAGAGATTTTAATTGATGAACCTTTTTTCAAGTGATATATATACCAAATATGAGCTCATGATACCAAATTTTCTCATGTGATATGTTTTTAATTTGAATGCTTTTTTTTACTTTGGCTTTAAAACAAATGAACAATTTATAATTTAATGTTATATATTTATGCAATATTAACTATACATGTTTCATTGAAAGCTCATGTGTGTACAAATTTGTATGTAGGTGAATTCAAATTTGAGTGCAATTTGTGATGGCGAATAAAAGAATTAGATTGAGGAAGTATGATTGAACACGAATAAGACAAAGGAAGAGGAGCAGGTGAAGAAACATCTACTAAAGAATAACCCATGAAAATATTGATGACCAAGGTGACATACAAATACAAGAACAAATTAAACCTAGTAATAGAAATTTTTTCTATGGTATGGAAAATCTGATGGAGATTGATGAGGATTCTCTTTTCAATAATATTTCATTTGAAGACATGTTATTTGAAAGCACATTAAAATTACACTAAAAGAGAATATGGGATGAATTTTTTGAAAAAAAATCTCTAATTGGAAGAGCACAGTTAGTTGCAAAGTTATTTAGACAAAAATAAATGACCCCTATTTTGGAGTTGTTAGGGGTTGATAATAGGAAAAATTTATCAGATTTAAAACAAACAATTGTTGAAAACTTGCAAAAAGCATTGTAATGTATTGAAAAGAAGAGTCAATCTAGTGATCTAAATGTTGCATGTAGAGCATTGATGACTATAATTTCTAGTAGGAAATTATCACATAAAAGACAAGTTCAGGCAATTTATGAATTACTAAATATTTCTAGAAGAACTGTTCAAAGGTTATATTGAAAAGAGAAATGAAATAGATGGAAAAATTCAGAAAAAATGGGTAAATATTTGTAGGGTTCTTCGAAAAGATAAAATTTCAGAAGATGTAAAGAAACAAGTGGTTGAATATTAGACCAACCACTCTCATATTTCTTCCAATAAAAGAGATACTATACAAATAATAGGTGAAGATGCTACACAAATTTCTCATCCAAAACATTATAGATACAACACAGTGAATTTTTTAAAGCATTCAAGCAAGAATTTTCAAATGTGAAGATTTGTCAAATGATGTTTGAGGCACTATGACCATCATTTGTACGTATAAATTAAGTACGTGAAACTTGTCGAAATCATGTTGAATTTGATCTACACCTATAATCATATAAAAAAGCTATGGCAGTAATTGATCAAAATTTAGCCATCCCTAGAAGCACAAAAAAATTGTGAAGTTTCTTGTATGCGGAAAATTAGAAGATTTAGATGAATTCAATGTTTAGTGTATAAAAAATGTATGTAATGATTGTGGAGATTTGAAGAATCTTTTATATGTTGACAATATTGAAATGCAAGTTATTAGAAAGAGATTTGAATATGAGACATACTTAACGAAGTCAGGAGTTGAGCCAAAAATATTATTCTCAAAGAGAGTGGATTGTCTTGCAATGAATTCATGAATAAATTTGACAATATCATATATCCAAATATCCAGCATTGTCATAATGCAAGATGGCAAGCTAAGCAATTTTGTGATTCAAAGAATTATTTTTCACCAAGTTGTATTCTCTCTATTATAGATTTCTTTGAGAACTATACATTTAATCCTCAAACTGAGATTCAAAGTCAATATTATCATTCAGAGCAAGTTGCAATCTTTGTGCAAGTTTTCTATAGGCATGCCGAGTTAGAGGTCAATGGGATACAAAGTAGCAAAGACGATTGAATTATCATCAAAGAGGTTCACTTTTATATCAATGATGATACAAATCATGATAGAAGCTATGCAACTCATTGTTTCAAAATATTTTTTGAAGACCTGAGACGACGTAGCAGAAATCAAGAACAACAATAGATATGGTTTGATGAATGTGTTGGTAAGTACATTGTTTTTTTTTAATTTTATTTATTTATTTACTTTTAACTTTGAGACTTAAATTGTTTAATGACTTTTTTGAAGCTAATTTGGTTTGAGTGTAATTATTTGTAGCTTCATAGGATAATTTAAGTCTGCAAATTTTTTTGTTTGGTTAAGCCATCAACATACTAGACGCAACACCAATTTTTTGTGGAATTTTATGAGTGGACATGGAAAAGGAGAGAACAATGGAGCAAGAGCATATGTGAAGCGTGCTCTTCTTCAACATGAACTTGATGGTAGTTCACCATATATATATATATATATTCCAATCTAGAGATATTTTTAAAAATATTAGATATATTTAAACTAAATTAAATTCTTTTCTAAGTTCCTTGAAAGTAACAGGTGACAAATTTTGCCAACATGTGTACTTGCAGGTAATGCCATACGGAATGCAAATGAAATTGTTGAATGGTGCAAAATTCATTTTTCCACTCGCAACTCAACATAGAACATGATATTTTTGGGAAGTTATAGGTGCATCTAGTCAAAATTTGTTAAATTTGAATTTCAAAGTGTGTGTGTACATGATTTAATTGAATTTTTAAATTTCCAAATTATATATATATTCACTTAAATTAATCACTAGTGGATGTTTGTAATTTACAGATATTGATCGATCGAAGCCTTATAATTATCAAACAATTCATGGTATTGGAAGTCTACATCAAATCATGACAATGGGAAGTAGCAGGCCTTATGAAATTAATGTGAGAAAAATCATGTTTTTGTGTTGATTGCATTGAGGACAATGCAAATATTGTTCAATATGAGAATATTAGAGATGGGTATGTTTTACGATGGGAAATGAAACAATTAATATCAATGCATCCGTTTGATGAAAATGACAATGTTGATGTCTACGATCCTCCATATTCAGCCGATTGTGAATGCGTATCTGATTTAGTTGTTATAGGTATGAAAATTAATTTTACTTAAAATTGATTTAAATATATTCTATGTACAAGTAACTTTCAAGCATGTTTATATATAAATTTATATATTTTGTACAACTTTTGTAAACTTTACATGGTGTGTGTACAAGAGATATTTTCAATGTTGTTGTAGATCCTGACAATGTGGAAGGTGTAGATTACTATCTACTAAGATGTACGCAACCAAAAAGCAAATTGGTGGAATCGATGATAGATGGTGATGGAAAAGAGTATCTCATTGGATCAGTCGTTATTGAAGACACATATTATCAACAAATAAAGATAGATAAAAGTGGTATTATATTTGTTGATTATATGCCAGGACAAAAGGTTCTACATTACAGTCACTTAGTTATAGCAACAAAATTAAATTTAGAAAATTTACCTAAAAGAGGACGTGCCAAACAAAAGTGGAGGTTTCCTATTGAAAATCATGAAATGATTTTAGAGATAATTAAAGATAGAGAGGATCCAAATTATATGTACCAAGAGCTTTAAGTTGTTTTTTGGATATATGTACATGTACATGATTGAATATATATATATATATATATATATATATATATATGTACTAAAACTTTTTATAGATCTAGATCTATATCTATATTGATTGGACATGTGACATGTTTTAGAATGGGTTTTTTCAAAGGATTGGTCATTTATTTATGGAATTGTATTTAAATTCAAGTTCCATGTGGAATTCTTAATTTAGTTCAAGAATCTTTGATTTCATAATTTACATAAATGAAACTCCACTTAAATATGTATGTTAGATCATATACATGCTTGATACAAAACCTAGTGAGATCATATATGCTTGATACAAAACCTAGTGAGATCTATAAATATATATTGTGTGAGAATGTTCATGTTGGAAGTCTTCTTTTGGTCCCCTAGTCACATGGGTTAGCACTAACTTAGCTTTGTTGAATACCATATGAAGTGTTTATGTTGGGATCATATGGTTTTAGAAGTTTTTTTCTAGCAGGTTCTTAAATGTGAAAGTGTTGGTATGCTCTTTATTAGTGTATTTTTTTTATAGTTTTTCTTATTGGGTTCCTAAACTATAATTACTTTATTGTAATTTTGTGAAAAATTGGATCTAGTTGATTTGGTGTTTGAGTGGTGAAGAATCTATACATGTTGTCTCTAGTTTTCTTTATTTTTTATGTTACTAATGTGACATTCAATATTTTTAAATTATATTATCCAAGATCTATCTAGGCATTGTAATTTCCTTTCTTTCATTTAGAGTAGCAACCATGATTTTCTGTAACCTTTGGTATGTTACGTGTATCATTTTGTGAATGTTCTTGTATGGGTTCTCTTGGATTGGTCTTTCTTGTTCACCTTGGTGCATTGGAATATTCATTGTAGTGATTCATAGTGATGGTGTTTGGGGTGCTTGAGATAGCTATATTTTGGCATCAATAGTTGTTTACCATGTATAGCTTGAGACCACATGTAATGAGATCTTTGGTAATTATGTGGATTGATCACTTTTTAATATATAGTTGTCATGGAAAGATCTAGATACTTATATTATGTGCAGATAGTGAGATTTTATCAATTTCCAATTGCATAAATGTTCCATGGAATTCTTAAGTTAAAGATTAGATTTGATTTCATTTACATTCAACTCCACTTATAGCTCATTATCTAGATCACTTTTTTTGCATGCACAATCAAATTCATGTGTATTAGATTATATGGAATTCTTAAGTTCACTTGAATAGATTTGATTTTATTTACATTCAACTAGACACAAGTATAGCTCATCATCTAGTTTGAATTCTTTGCATGCACATTCAAATTCATGTGCATTAGATTATATGGAATTCTTAAGTTCATATATCATCATATATATATATGCACAATTTACATTTAACCTAGAGTGACTTTAAAAATGAACATTTAGAGCTAAGAATTCCTTATCATCTATTTCCAATTGCATTTTTTATGTTCCACTTAAATAGCATTGAATCTCTTAGTCCAATTGACCTAAAACTTACATATTTGCATTCAAATTATTTCTATTTCTTGACCTATTTAAAGACAAATTCATTTCTATAATTAATTGTACATCTATCTTTTTAAATTTACAAATAGCAACCATTAGATAGTCCAACATTTTTATTTCATAATGTAAATAGACAATAAGTGTTCAAACCATAATAAATTCATAACAAGTGACCTATTTCAAAACATAGACCTATTTCAAATTATTTATATTTCTTGACCTATTTAAAGACAAATTCATTTCTATATTAATTGTACATCCATCTTTTTAAATTTACAAATAGCAACCATTAGATAGTTCAACATTTTTATTTCACGATGTAAATAGATGTACAATAAGTGCTCAAACCATAATAAATTTAAATAAAGGTACAAACTTGCTAAATAAATAAAACCATGTAATCATTCAAGCATGATGTAAATAGATGTAACAGCTGTTAAAACCACAATAATGTGTATAACAATCCTATTCAACCCATAGCAATGTATAAATGTGATGTAACTCATAACAAGTGTATACCATAAAACATAAATGTATGTAATGTGATGTAAATCATAAAAAGTGTATCCAACATAATAATCTGATATCAAACCATAATACTGTAAAACATCTCAAAGAGAGGGATATCTAGTATGAATAGAATCATCAAATCTTTGGCTCGATCTCTCCCTCGATCTCTCTCTCGATCCATGGCCCGATCCCTCTCCTGATCCATGTTGTGATCCCTCTCTTGATCCAAGATGTGTGGATCCATGTCCCAATCCAAGCTCTATTGATCTGTGTCTTAAGCTTCGTCCCAAGCTCTGCACAAGTTCAAGTACACACATGTAATTTAATTTTAATACATGTACATATGTGTACATATATGTAAAATTATCTAAAACTTACAATGTACTTGAGTTCAATGTGTTCAAACTTACATCAAGTAATTTCATTTTTTAATATTTAAATGTACCTCAGCTGTATACTGCATGGGATCACCATCATGTGCCAAATTTCCAAACTTTGACAAATCACCATACTACTAAAAGTTTTCAAATACACGTTTTCAATCAAGAATTAAAGAACTAGACTTTAAAATACATCATGTACATGTATGTAAATTTTTAGAATATATATATATATATATATATATATATATATATGGTGGGTGCAAAAAGATGGGGGGCCAATTTTGTGGCCAAATTTTTAAAAAAGTTTTGATAGCTCATAACACGAGCACGTTATAACGCGCTCGTGTTATAGGCTCAGTGTGGCCAAGCCTTCGAGCATGTTATAACGTGCTTGCGTTATGAGCCATTAAAAGCAAAAAAAATAGTCAAATCGAATTCATTTGCATTGTGACTATTTTTTTTCTACTTGCAGCCAAAAGCCCTTCATTTGCACGCTCATGTTCTAGGAGTTGTCTTGCAAGGTTTTTCATCAAATTGTTGATGTTTCATTGTCAAGATGCCACCACGTTGGCGAGGAGGTCTAAGAGGTAAGGATTATTTTTTGTTGTGAATTTGTTAGTTTTAAGTTGTTTTTGATATTTATTTGTTGAATTTGTAGGAGATGTTAATGAACATGCGAACCCTGCTCAAAATCCTCAACAAGCAAAGCAACAACAACATCAACAAAATCCTCAAGTTCAACAACCACAACAAAAATCTCCTCCACCAATCCCTCAACATCCTCTTGGCACTCAACAAAATTTAATGAGTGAAATTGAAAATAATAAAAAACAAATTGAGGAGTTAATAATGAGGTTGAATGATCCAAACGGTTCAACCATGGAAAGAAAAACCCTTGCAAATTCACTCAAAGAAATGTTAAAACACGTCAATCAACAAACAATTAACTAGTTGAAAAGATATGAGGCAGATGACTAGGGATTATTACTAGAATAAATTATCATATAAAGATGTAAAAGATCTAAAAATTACAAAATTAGATTTGTGCTCATTATTCACTGACCCACGCAAAAATGCAAATCTTAGCCTCAAATGCGAAGAGGTTTCCTATCCATTGATGCCACCACCAATAGATTAGGACCTTTTTTTGGGATAGGTGGTACATGGTTTTTGATTACCCACCATGCAACAATTGAGAAGTTCCGCAATATTTCCTAAGGAAATTATACTGTGAGTTCATCCTGAACAAAATCCTGAATTATTTTGATATGAGGGACTTCCAACAGAGAGGTGGGGGGTCAACTCAAGATAGACTTGGTGCACATCAGGATCCTAGGTGGCAAGCGAGATGACCTCTCGCTAGGCTGCCTCATGAGCACATCGTTATCCCTTCCATCGTGAAGGAGATTGTCGAGGTAGACACTTTGCAGGCCATCGGCTCTTTGACTCAGAGTGTCATCCAACATGTGAACCCTATACTACAACGCCATCTAGGGGAGTCTTCGCGTGGTGGGCTTCCATCACATTTGTGTCAGGCTTGCGGGGCGACTTGTTCATATGACCCCATCGACACTCAGGAGGATGCTACACAAGATACGTCTGCAACTATGGAGATGGCGAGGGTAGCTGACATTTTGAATGAGGCCTATGGCATCAATACTCAAGTAAATGTTAGCATGTTCATTGAATTTAATTTATTAAATTTTAATTTTGAAATGCAAGATTAACTAATTTAGTTTTATGATTTTGATGAAATTTCAAGGTCATAGTGTTGATACTAGATACACTAGCCCTACACCTACTTATTACTCCACTGCATCTACCATTGAGGTATGTAACTAGTAAACAATTATAAATTTATTACATGTTAATAGCATTGTTTTATGAATGGTATTCTAATATGTGATTTTGGATGTTGAATAGGCTAATATTGAAGGTTTTGTGAGAACACCTCCCAGTGCTAGTGGATTTACACAAACCTACACATAGGTAATAGAATAAAGAGTTTAACTAATGAATTGCACTTAATAGATTTGTGTAGTTTATATTCATATCATTGATTACATTGCATTGCACATCTTTCAAACTCAAAACATTACTTCACATTCCATAACTAATAACTAGATGTTGATAGATGACAAAATTTCAACTACAATATAGTTGTTTAGAAAGTCAACATAAGCAGTGATGCAATTACTTCACATAGCATAAGTAATAAGTAGGAGCAGCTTCCAATTGCATTTGTTTGTCATGGCATTCTATGAGACCTCTTTTTACTAAAGCATCTTTTCAAACAATTCACTGCCTTGTCTATGTTATGGATGCTTGGAAGAAATATATGAAAGAATAATAGTAAGCAATAGCACAGACAAGGCAATGAGCTATTTGAAAAAATGCCTCAAAGAAATATGGTCTCATGGTGATGGACATCACCATGAGACCCAATTTCTTTGAGACATTTTTTCAAACAACTCACCACCTTTTCTATGCTACCACATTTTCCATACATGTTTACCAAAGCATTTTATCAAACAGTTCATTTCCTTGCTGCTATGACTAAAATCCTAAAAAAAGTGTTTTCCAACAAACTATGGATGCTTGGAAAAAATCTATCAAAGCATAATAGTAAGCAATAGCATAGACAAGGCAATGAGTAGTTTGAAAAAATGCATTCCATCACCATGAGACCACATTTCTTTGAGACATTTCTTCAAACAACTCACCACCTTTTCTATGCTACCACATTTTCCATACATGTGTACCAAAGCATTTTATCAAACTACTCACTTCCTTGCTACTATGGCTAAAAGCCTAAAATAGGTGTTTTCCAACAAACTATGGATGCTTAGAAAAAATATATCAAAGCATAATAGTAAGCAATATCATAGTCAAGGCAAGGAGTAGTATGAAAAAATTCCTTGAAGAAATGTGGTCTCATGGTGATGGAATGCCATTCCATCACCATGAGACCACATTTCTCTGAGGTATTTTTTCAATCAGCTCACTGCCTAAAGAATAGAAACCAACCCTTTAGCCAAAATTCCCCTCCAAATTCTTTTCAAGGTCCTCATCCTCAATTTACCAATCCATGGAACCTTCCACCTTATATTCCACTTGTTCATGTCCCCACTCTTCCCTCTTCATGTCATGTTCGCCCTCCATCTCATAACCAATACCACGCTATACCATCCACCCCATCCCAACATAATACCATAGAGAAGACAATGAATTGTTTGAAAAAAATGCCTCAAAGAAATGCAGTCTTATGGTGATGGAATTCCATGACACATTTGTTTGTAATGGAATTCCATCACCATGAGACCCCATTTCTTTGAGGCATTTTTTCAAAAAATTCGCTGCCTTCTCTATGCTACCATAGTTATCGTACATGTCTACGGAAGCATTTTATCAAATGTTCACCACCTTGGTGCTATGGGTAAAAGCATAAAAATAGGTGCTTTCGAACAAGCTATGGATAGGGAAAATAGTAAGGAAGATAGTCAAAAATATATAGTTTAATAAGTACTCAATTTTTTTTCATTATCTCATACATTATAAGCCATGATGTGGATCGCTATTGTAGTTTTCGTGATTGAATAATTTGTTGTTTTATTTTCAGATGTTGGAAGTGGATACACCTCCAAATGTTCATAGGGAAATGGAGCTCGATGTTTCATTTTCTATAGAGTCCTCAATGGATCTCACAAAAGATTTATGAGGTAGATTACTAAATTTCAATTTACATTCATTGTTATAGTTGTTAGTTAGTGAAAAATCAAACCATTATTGATTCATAGTTTAATTTCTCTTTGGATGGTTTCTATAGGGCTTCAACACGCCACAACATGAGCATGTGAATCTTTCCCATGAGGAGAGAGATTGTCTACTGGCGGTAAGTGATTATTTTGTTAAATATATCATTTTTATAATGCAATTTCTATATATTAATGTCTTTACTTCTTATTGTAACAGATAAAAGCTTGACCAGGAGCTAAACCCTAGGAGGAGCACTAGGAGCACTTCTTGGCTTCAAAATAAATGAGTGACATACCTATTGCCATCCGACCGACAAGAAAAGGGAAATAATTTATTTTGAAAGGATGAAAAGCAATGACTTGATTCTAGAGCCCCTTGTTGTATGCCTATATGGCATTTTTGTACATATTTTACATATTGGATATATTTGACATTGTATGCCTATATGGCATTCTTGTAAGCCTATATGGCTATTTTGTATATATTTTATACTTATATCGACATATATTGATGTATGCCTACATGGCTATTTGGTTAATGCAAATCATTTTTATTGATGGTGTCCATATTTGCATTATAAATCCATGGTTCAATAGATATGAGTTACATGTATTCAAGTTCATACTTTACAACTTATGTGTATTCAAATGTATACTTTGCGACTTACGTGCTTTCATGTGTATACCTTGTATTCATGCATATACTTTGTATTAATTTGTGTATACTATGTATTCGTGTGTATACTTCAATGTTTATGTGTTTTTTAGTACTTGTGCTTCCCTTATTCACATGTATGCTTAACTTATTCACGTGTATACTTATTAATTGGTTAGCTCTAACATTGATCATTGTTGTCCTTCATGGTTTTTCTTGAATATTTATTGATTGATGCTAAACAACTTTATTAGTTGATGCTAAACAACTTCAATATTTTTAGGAATACTAGTAGAGTTACAAATTCCAAAATTGCACAAATTGAAAACAAAAGATTAACTGTAAATAAATGCACTGATTATTAACTTGATAATTGATTAAGAATGAGTATAATATATATCAAGAGATGAGCCTTGTAGAATGGCAACTTCCAACTAGAAAATAGGCAAAACATTTTCAATACTTTGAAAGCAATAATCCACCCAAAATTGCAAAGAGAGAAGGATTATTTAAGATCCTTGAGCAATGTATTTCCTAATGCTCCCTTGTTCTTACATATCTTAATTCAGTTTAATCCAAAGAGTTTCATGAAATGCTTTATCTAAAAGGGAAAAACACGTTTTTAATTGGTATTCCATGAGATGTTTCATAAAAAGATTCTAGTATATTTAATCTTTCGATTGGAAAAACTCAATTAAGCAAAGGATACATAATATTCATAACACTTGCAAAACATAATATTCACAATAGATGATTAGTAGTTAACTTCTTGACACATTATCATACAAACATTTATCTTGAATAGTCTTTAAACATTTTCACAACATAATCCTCATAGTATAGAATGAATTGTTATGTTCTTGATCCATCACCATATAAACACGTTGAAAGATGTATATGTCAACTTTTTGGAATATTATTTCTTGTATAGGAAATGGAATTGGGAGAAAACTTTATAATTTATAATACAAATAAGAAATGGACTCAAGGGTCGAATCTTTATTTATCACACCAACTAAAAAATGTACGTGAGAGCATCACTTGTTTCTTTTAGACTCCAATTTTCAAGCATAGAAAATCATTTCAAATGAAAATGACAAAATGTTTCACAACCAAAGTTGTTAATTGAGGAAAAAAAATGTTTCCAAGTTCCACCATTGTACGCATTTACAATTGGTTGTATATTGTTGTAAGGGAAAAGAGGATAATTAAAAAATGTCTTGCACTTGCTAGACTTGAGGATGATCATTTTTTTTTTCTGTAGAAATCTTAGACTTCTCAACCATCGTTTGTATGTTTCTATTTTTTATTGTTTTGCATGTCATCATAAGGGATCAAGCTAGTTGAACATAGCTCAGAGTGATTCTGCGTGTTTGAGTGTAAAAAAAGACCATTCCTAACATAAACATACCTATTGAGATGCGTTGGAGCAATTTTTTAGTCACACAAATTGTAGAATAAAAGTTGCACCACTTTGCAACTTTACACTACTTGCATTTGACACTTTTTCCATCAAGTGAAAAATGGACACCACGGAAAAATGACTCTGAGATAACAAAAACCAAGAGAGTTTATTGTAGAGGGATCCAACATGATCCCGTAGGCTTAGATGGAGAGTTTGTAAGCATCACAGTTTCTGAGTAATAGCTCGTCAAAGATTGTTGCCCTTTTGCACTTTGGACCCTTAAGGGATCGAGCTGGTTGAACGTAGCTCAGAGCGATTCTGCATGTTTGAGCACAAAAGAGGACCATTCCTAACATAAACATACCCATTAGGATGCATTGGAACAGTCTGTTTGGTCACACAAGTTGCAGAACAAAAGTTGCACCATTTTGTAACTTTACACTACTTGCATTTGACACTTTTTCCATCAAGTAAAAACTGGACACCACGAGAAAATGGCTGTGAAATAACAAAAACTGAGAGAGGTTATTGTAGAGGGGTCCAATGTGATCCCGTAGGCTCAGATGGAAAGTTTGTAAGTGTTACAGTTTCTGAGTAATATCCCGTCAAAGATTGTTGCCCTTTTACACTTTGGACCCTAAAGGGATTGAGTCAGTTGAATGTAGCTCAGAGCAATTCCGAGTGTTTGGGTGCGAAAGAGGACCATGCCTAGTGTAAACATACTCATCTGGACGTATTGGAATAGTCCATTTGGTTACACGAGTTTTAGAATGAAAGTTGCACCACTTTGCAACTTTACACTGCTTGCATTTGACACTTTTTCTATCAAGTGAAAAATAGATGCCACGAGAAAAAAAATTCGAGATAACAAAAACTGAGAGAAGTTATTGTAGAGAGGCCCAACGCGATCCCATAGGCTCAGATGAAGGTTTTGTAAGCATGACGGTTTTCAAGTAATAGCCCATCAAAGATTGTTTCCCTTTTGCACTTTGGACCTTTAAGGGATCGAGCCGGTTGAATGTAGCTCATAGCGATTTCGCATGTTTGGGTGTGAAAGAGGACCATGTCTAACGTAAATGTACCCATTCAAATGCATTGGAATAGTTTGTTTGGTCACACAAGTTGCAGAACGAAAGTTGCACCACTTTGCAACTTTACACTGCTTGCATTTGACACTTTCTCGATCAAGTGAAAAATGGACACCACGAGAAAATGACTTCAAGATAACAAAACCTGAGAGAGGTTATTGTAGAGAGGCCCAATGCAATCCTGTAGACTCAGACGAAGAGTTTGTAAGTATCATGGTTTTCAAGTAATAGCCCATCAAAGATTTCTGCCCTTTTGCATTTTGGACCCTTAAGGGATCAAGTTGGTTGAATGTAGCTCAGATCGATTCCGCATGTTTGGGTACAAAATAGGACCATTCCTAGCGTAAAAATACCCATATAGACATGTTGGAACAATCTGTATGGTCACACGAGTTGCAGAATGAAAGTTGCACCACTTTGCAACTTTACACTGTTTGCATTTGACACTTTTTTCATCAAGTGAAAACTGGACACCACAAAAAAATGACTCCAAGATAACAAAAATTGAGAGTTACTATAGAGGGACCCAACATGATCCCATAGGCTCAGACGAAGAGTTTGTAAATGTCACAATTTCTGAGTAATAGCCCGTCAAAGATTGCTTCCCTTTTGCACTTTGGACCCTTAAGAGATCAAGCCGGTTGAACGTAGCTTAGAGCGATTCTACATGTTTGGGTGCGAAAGAAGACAATTCTTAGTGTAAACATACCCATCCGGATGCATTGGAACAATCTGTTTGGTCACATGAGTTGCAGAACAAAAGTTGCACCACTTTGCAACTTTACATTGCTTGCATTTAACACTTTTTCCATCAAATAAAAATTGGACACAACGACAAAATGACTCTAAGATAACAAAAACTAAGAGAGGTTATTGTAGAGGGGCCCAACACGATCCTGTAGGATTAGACGAAGAGTTCGTAAGTATCACGATTTCAGAGTAACAGTTTGTCAAAGATTGCTGCCCTTTTGCACTTTGGACCCTTAAGGGATCGAGCCGGTTGAATGTAGCTCAGAACGATTTTGCATGTTTGGGTGTGAAAGAGGACCATACCTAGTGTAAACGTACCCATCCAGATGTGTTGAAATAATCCATTTGGTCACATGAGTTGCAAAACAAAATTTGCACCATTTTACAACTTTACACTGGTTGCAATTGACACTTTTTCCATCAAATCAAAATTGGACACCACGGAAAAATGACTCTGAGATAACAAAAAATGAGAGATTTTATTGTAGAGGTGACCTATGTGATCCCAATGCCTTATACGAAATACTCGTAACTAACATGGTATCCAGCTAACAAACTTTCAAAGATTGTTGCCCTTTTGCAATTTGGACTATTAAGGGATTACGTTGCATGAATTACAAATGTTTGAGGGCAACAATAAATTTCAAAATTTGAGTAAATTTCATTACAAATTTTTATTTGAATAGACTATATGCTATATTGATATTGATTTATAATCATTAGGTTGATTTGTTTTAATAAATGAATTTTTTATAATAAGTTAGTCAATTGGTGTTATACATCATAGGGAGAGAATAAAAGAAGAAAAATAATGATTAGTAACCATCAATGGTTATTACACTCACTATATTAATAATATGATGTTTACAATAAAATTAGATTTATTTGGCTATCCTAATTCTTCTGTTTGTGCTACAATTATCTAATATGCTTTATACACCATTTTGAAACCCAAGTGCTTGTGCTTGTAGGCACAATGCCTTAGGTACTCTGTTCTCACAGATCTTTTACAATGTCACTCATACATTCAAGATTCTCTTATAATGTCTACATCATAGGTTCTCATGATGAGGTTAACTTCAAATGAATAACTTGAGATTCCCTCGCTAAGCTTCACACGCTCTTTTATACTAGATTCAAATCAAAATTGAGATTTGTCAAGATCATCAAAATAAGGATGTTGCATTACTTTTTTGGCTAAGATTCTCTTGGATGGTGAATAAATCAACATTTTCTACAAGGAGACACCAATCAATTTTTAGTAGTTTACTTACAAATAGACAAAGTAAAAGAAGAAAAAGAAAGAACATCTAAAATGGAAATGAAATGAAAATAGATGGAAGCCACTTATAGACAACAAATCCACACCATTTGGTTCCAAGTCGGGAACAACAAGGCATAAATCTCAATGCTTCCATTGAAGATAGGAATGCTAGTCTCTCAGCTTAGTCACTCTTGGTCATACATATTCATTGGGAGTTCCAAGATACCTATTTCACACAACACCTCTCATGACTAAAATAACTTGAAATTTGAGATACTCTTATAATGTCCACATCATAGGTGCTCATGATATAGTTAACTTCAAATGAATAACTTGAAATTCCCTCGCTAAGCTTCACACACACTTTTATAATGGTTTAAAATCATAATTGAGAAATGTCAAGATCATCAAAATAAGGATGTTGCATTGCTTTTTTGGCTGAGATTCTCTTGGATGGCTCATAAATCAACATTTTCTGCAAGGGGACACCAATCAATTTTTAGTAGGTTACTTACAAATAGGAAAAGTAAAAGAAGATATAAACATTAGATGATAGCATTGAAATCATAAAAATTAATGTGCATACAAGTATAAATTAATAAGAACCAATGTGCATACTTACAAATTAATCCAATGAACCATCCGAATCTACTCTACTCGTTATTGTGTCAAGTATTGCCTCATGGTCAGACTCACAGACCTTCCACGAGGTCTTGTTCAAAGGTCTATCCCCATATTTGGTCAAACAAACATTGTATGCCATGACAAGGTTTGAGTAATGAAGAATCTTCCGATGAGTGTCAAAGTCCTCAAACAACCAATATTTAACACTCTTGCATGGGTACCTTCTAAGCCACGTTCTAGTAACAACAACTGAGCCTGTAGGGTATTCGATGTTTTCTCCATCTATAACTAGGGCCTCCAATTTCTTTTTGGCCTTAACACAATGACACAAGTAATAGTTTGTTCCCTCTTCGTTGTCTTCATCTGCAATAACTGCATAAATATGCCCTACATTGATATGTACAACAAATCTCTTGAAATTAGTCAACATTACAAATACACTACAAAGTAAGATAGTAATAAGAATTTCAAAAACTAAGCAAGTAGATATATTACCTGGTCGAACTAGATTTGATATATGGTCTAAGTCGACCAATGAATCCATCTATGTTAGTTCCAATTCCATCAGAGGGCAATACGTGTGAAGTGGGTTAAGATAACTTAATGACCATTTCTCAACCCACTCCTTTGACTCACAATCATCCTAGGCTTGCATTGTACATGAAGAACAAAAGCATGCCATCTTCCGTGTATTGATACTCCATAAACCTGCATCTGAGCTAAGAAAAGAGTGTAGCTCACTCGATCTTGTTAGTGTACAAAAATCCTCATATGGTGCAATGTTAGTATCATCCATCAACCAAAAAAATCTATGAACTAAATACGTACCTTCATTACCTGGACCCATCGAGCATTACACCACTCGACGATTGATTTTGCATCTATTAACTTTGCATTATTTTTATACTTTAACTCTTCTCGTGCTAATGCTCTTTTCACACATGCTCCTACACCATCATGCTCCCTTTCCATGCCTGGCCTCACAAAAGTTCCACATATGTTGAACACCTATAGTGACATGCATCATGCACAACCAGTAAAACATACGCAAGTTCTTGAATTGTGTTGCACAGTTATCCAACCATATTATATGTCGACCATATGCTATGCCCCTCTGAGCCAAATCACTGTAGAACATCTGGAAGCAACCTTGCACGAACTCTAGAAAATGTGTGCGATCATCACTAATATAAAAGTGATACTCCCTCAATACCTTCCTTTGGTCCTTTGTACTATCAGCTACATGAATGAATGCTATGTGCACAAATATTGAAACCTATGTGGAGTTATAATATCGTGACTACACCTCATGTTGTGGTTGTAGAGTGTAGTTCTTTGCAAATTCGACCACTAAAACTATGCTACCAACTGGAAAGGTGTCCTTGTATAGCTTGAATTGTGTGTCCAGCTATCAGGCTCTATGGGTATGCCTTGCATACTCATACACTATATTATCATGAAACATGAACATAAAATGATACACTAAATTTTTTTGAATAACCAAATCACACATTTTTTCTTTATTGCCATCTTTTGTAACGTATGCCACTATTTTATACTTCCCAAACTCTACTAGTTTATGTTCCACTTCATATGTGCTTTCCATATGTTGACATACTAGCATACACTGCAAGCCACTGCAACGTTGACATGAACCATCTAAGCATAGTGTCCTATAGAATATTTGGCCATCCTCTATTTCACATAATTTTTTTTTATAAGAACTCTCTTGAAGATGTTGGTGGGGCTTGTATGCCACAATACTGCAAAACATCATTAGTATGCAAATCTAAACATATAGAACGACAAACATCATAATGGTTAGAGAATTCAATATGTAGTCTACAACAACAAGAAGTGCGTGTGTGATTTATCTTGACATAAAAAGGTTTAATCATTTGAAAATATCTTTGACAAATACTAATTTGAGGATAATCCTGTTGAAATTTATGAAAAGATTGGGTTTGAGTCATATCCAAAAAATTCTTTGGATGTGGCTTATGGTTCTAATTACTGATTCTCCTTCTTACCACATCCCTTTGATTCAGAGATGGTCTTGTGTTATTCTTCCAATACTCTTCAATTAGTGTTCTCAATGCTTCAACAACTTTTTTATCTTTTTGTGGCAGTCTCCCCAAGAATTCCCATAATTCATTTGAATCGATTCCCTCAATTCTTTACTACCTTCGAACGACTCTTTATAAATTTTTTCTATTAATTCCCAATTGTTCACTCTTCTTTCTAATGTGACGAGCTTTATTTGTTTGACTACTTACCAAAGTTGATGTAATGACACGTCGGGTGACATTACTATCCTTTGAGCGTGAGGTCTTATCCACACTCTCATAAGCATCCATTAGATTCTTCACAATAGTGTTTTCACTTGAAGTATTCAATGTTCTCAACCCAAGAGTCTTCATGATGCTTCTATACTTTATACCCCACATCATTTCAACAAATAGTTGACATCTTGTAGTCTCATTTAGCCTTTCAAAGAACAATTTCCAAATCTTATCAACATATCTTCTACAAGTGCATGTTGGAATCTTACCTTCCATGTGCTGCAAAATATCCTCATCAATATTAATTAGATACTTTGGCTTTCTATGAAAAATTCTAGGTGGTGTTCAACTAGATACATACATCCCAACATTAGGAATTTCATCAATATTTAAGTGAGGTGGGCTAGATTGCATACCTTCGATCGAGGGTGGAATAGATGACATACCTTGATGTTCACATGGGGGTGATGGCGTACCTTCTTTGTCAAATTTGAGTGATGATGTACTCTCAACTTGAGATGTGGTGGATGGTGTCCAACCATATTCACTTGTGGTAGATGGTGTCCCTCCATATTCACTTGCGGTAAATGGTGTCCCTCCATATTCGCTTGTGCTTAATGGCATCCCTTTGTATTCACTTGTGGTAGAGGGTGTAACATCCCACTACGCAACCTCGAAGGTTAAGAGCCAAAAGAGAACAAGATAATTTTTTTTTTAAGAAGAATAACTTATACATAAAGTAGTTACCAATATGATAAATTGATAACATACAAGACCAAGAATGTCGAGTACACAACCAAGAGGGGAGGAATGATTAAACCTCCAAAGGAAAAATCCAAACAGGAGCAAATAGGAGAGCTTCGAAACTTCCTACTCTGATGCTCCAGAACTCCAGAAATTTTGCTCCAAAACTTCCTGCTCTGAAATTTTCCACAATATAGCAGAAAATAGCAAGTTGCATTGCACCGGAAACTTTAGCAGCAGCAACACAGATTAATAATAGCAAGTTGCGTTGAGCCAGAAACTTTAGCAGCATGATGTATGAAGGAAGGATATTCGACCATAGCTCTAATTTTGCATGATAATTAGGAAAGGAAACCATAAAATAATCACCATAGTACACGCAAGTCCGATACCAACACAAGAAACCATAAGCCAAACATAAAACATCACATATCTTCTCATCAAATTTATGATTACTTTCTCTCTCTCAAGAGAGTACAATGTGCATAAAGGTATAAGTATGAATAAAATAGCATTGCCATGAATAAGATGCGTCATCTGATAAGATAAATACACAAGAGGGGATGACTCCAATTGGTGCTCCAATGACCTGTACACCGGTCCCCACTGGTGGTGGCAACACCTCTCTACCATGTGGGCTCAAACGAGGCCATCCCACCATGCTCAGAGATAGTCACAAAGCCCAAACAGAAGTAGCAAGACAAGGGCAAGGTATGGCCGACACTCACATCAGTCACGAATCAAACATGGAATACAATGCACACAACCAATGTCACAACAAGAAATGCTCATCCAATAACATGATGGGTACTACTCACAACTACCAAGGTGCTAGATACTAGAGTGCATATCAAATGGAGTGTCATCATGCGTGCTCAAATGGATGGCACCACACAAAATCAAGTACACCCCTCACAGGGACGAGGAGACTCAATCATGTTCGAATCTATGCCTCGCAAATGGATGGGCCTTCTCGAGTGCATCCTTAGCCTTTACAAGAGCTCAAGGCCATGCACAAGGACTTATTATATTATTAGTGTTTTACCCCATTAATTTTTATTCAGTTATCACTTATTTACTCTAACTCTGCTACTAGTTCCCCTGACAACCAAATCGGGCCCCCGGGCCCGTAAAGAGTGACTCCATATGACCACTCTATTACCTAGACCTAAGCTCATCTCATTTAACCAAACGAGGAATCCAAACAAATATGAAACAAAATGAAAAGCCACAATTTTCTGTCATAGAAACCATTTAAAATAGCCAAGTCAATATTGTTGTAAGAAGACACATTTAACAGCTGAAATTCATCATGAAATAGAGGCATAAAAATTCAAAGTGCCCAGATTAAAATTCTAAGCTCGGTCCAGTTCAGATTTTGGAATTTCAAGTTGGAATCCACCTTCAATTTTTGAGTCTAGGACAAAAAATGAAGTGTTGTTATAAAAACGTCATTTTGCCAAGCAAGGCAAGAAAAATCTTCAAAAAATAAAAGTGCCCATATTTTAAATTTGCCAAAGACCCAGTTGAGATCTTGGCATTTCTACATGGAATCCACCCTTAAAATTCATTTTTATCAAGAGGATAATGAGAAACAAAAAAAACACGTTTTTACAAATTAGGCAAAAAAAAGAAGAATATGAAAGAGCCCATAAATCAGATTTTTCCAACCCATTTCATATTTACTGGAAAAGTGCAAAAATATGTCATACAAAATACTACAGAGCAACAAATTGAATTTTAAACAACCATCATTCAAACCCCAAGCAATAAAAAAATGAAATAGAGGAGTTCCTCTAATTTTCATAAAATAAAAATAACCCAGATCAGAAAAATCTCAGCCATACAAGAAACATGAGTGAATGCCCAATTTACCAACCATACAAGATTGAAGAGTAATAGAAAAATACCTCAATTTTCTCCAAAACATAAATGGAGGAATGCCAAATGAATAAGACACGACCAAGCTCCAAAATTAGATAGAAAGTAAGAAATGGCACACTGATTTCAACAATCTACTACCCACAAATTCTTCTCAAAAAAAATTTCACAATCCCCCCAACTCAGTCGCCCAAATCATAGGGTTTCCTCCATGCAAAACAGGAATTTTTTTTCTTTCCTCCCAAAATAATGACCCCTTAAACAAAACTTCCTTTCCTTTTTATATTTTCCCATAACCATAAAAATGAAAAATAAAGCATTAGATAAAACTAACTATTAAAGCTCCCCCAAAAGAAACAATTAATTAAAGTCACAAAATATGCAACATTAAAATACATAGGGCTCCCCCAAAGGATTAGTAAAATTTTTAAATAAATTTTTTAAAACCTCATGAAAATAACAATTCAACTCTCCAAATAATTAACCACCATAAAATACCATATTTAAAAAAAACGTGAAGATGCCAATGGAACCACATCAAAACACCGACAATCCAAATTAAATATATATATAATCACATAAAAAATTAATGAAAACCAAGACCAAATACCTCAATGAGACATACTGGGAAATCACTTACAACAGAAGGGTGCTCCGGATGATACTATTAGGTAACCGGATGGAAGACAACAACACGGAAACACTACCCTAAGATGGTACAGTGGACTAGGGGAGGGGATATTTGGCCTATGACTATCTCCAGTAACCACCAACGGGGAATGAGAGTATGCTCAGGCCTATGAATCTAGGTGAAGTCGATATTCAGTACCTGCATCACTCCAATCAAATGTCAAAGTACATGTGCATATATCATATATCTAAAGTAACAACAATAATCAGGAAAAAGGGTCATGATATCGTAAGCCTCTCGGTTACGAGTGTTACGACATCGTCTTTTTCCTATCCATAATCATACATAAGCAAAGACAATGATATATACATAAAAATATAAGCATGTAATCTAGCATAATAACTAACCATGTAAACATGAAATCCAACATAAACAATAATCATGTCAACAACATAACAACATATAAACATATAAACATGTAAACATGTAATCCAGCATAACAGTCATAGAATTACACCTCTCAGGTGTCAATACAAAATAATGAAGGGACAAATAGTGAAAATACAAAGTATACAGTTATCGGAATCCATCAAGGAAGGACCACAACAAAATACAAACATGGGGGTTGTTACATCCTCCCCCCTAGGGCCAGGCTTACTCTTGGAAGCCTGAAAAAGATATGGATAAAGGTCTCTCATCCTCACTGCATCTTCCCAAGATGCTGAGGACTCACCATCAAGATCCCACTAGACCCTTACTTGCTCTATGCCCCGATCCCTGAGGGTCACCCTCCAATGTTGCAGGATTCATATGGGCTCCAAAGAAAGTTGCCCGTCCACCTTGACCTGCAAAGCAGTCCAATCAAGAACATGGATCACATCAGGAATATACTGTCTAAGAATAGAAACATGGAAAACATCATGGATGTGCAATAGAATCGGTGGTAGTGCAAGGCGATAGGTGACTAGACCAATCCTCTCAAGGATCTCAAAAGGTCCAATAAAATGAGGTGCCAACTTTGAGCCTTTCCCATAATGGATGGGGCTCTTCCGCGGACAAACTCTCAAAACACATGGTCACCCACTGAGAAGTGGTGGTCCAACCTATGGGCATCAGCATACTTCCTCTGTCGATCCTGAGCTATAGCCAACTGCTCTCTAATCCACACTACCTACTACTCCATATCCTGAAGCATCTCCGAACCCAAAAGAACTCGGTCCTCTAAGCGATCCTAACTCAACGGTGTTTGACACGGCCTACCATACAAGGCCTAGAAGGGGGACATACCAAGAGAACTGTGGTACCCATTATTATAAGCAAACTCAACCAGGTACAAGTAGTCCTCCCAATTAGACTATTGATCCATAACGTACATCTGAAGCATATCCTCTAAAACCTAATTAACCTGCTTCATTTTTCTATCAGTCTCTGGATGGTATGCAGAGCTGAAATTAAGTAGATCTCCCAAAGCATGCTGAATAGAAGTCCACAAGGTTAAAGTGAACACTAGATCATGATCAGAAATGATCCTACAAGGAATACCATGCAAATGCACAATATCCTCCATAAACACTCGAGCTATGGACGCTGCAGTGTACGAAGACCTTATGGGTGAGAAGTGTGCCACCTTGCACAACTTGTCCAATGTAACCATAATAGCATCATGACGACATGAAGACATGGGTAGACCCACTATAAAATCAAGAGATATCATATCCCACTTCCATGCAGGGGGTGGAATGAGGCTACAATAGTCCTGTTGGGTGTTGATGTTCTACCTTCACTCACTGGCACTCAAGACACCGAGTCACAAAATTGGTAATATCACGCTGCAACCCTGCCCAATGATACAACTGTCGAAGATCAGTATGCATCTTCGTGACACCCGGATGAGCTAAATAGGGTGCACGATGGGCCTCTGACAAAACCAAGGAACAAAGATCACCAGAATCTGGAACATAAATGCGACCAAGATGCCGCAAAAGTCCATCAAGCTTGAGAAAGAAACCTGTAAACCTACCCTCAAGGACTCTCCTAGACTCAATTTATGCTTTCACCTCCTAATACCACGTATCACTAGGAAGTGACTCCAAAATACAGCTCCACAAATCCACTCCAAGGGACAAAATTGAGATCTCGTGTCTCCTCCTGCTCAAGGAATCTGCAACCACATTTTCCTTTCCCTGGATATAGCGAACCTCAAAGTCATACTCACAGAGGAACTCCATCCAACGACCTTGTCGAGCATTCAGATTCAGCTGAGTGAAGATATACTGTAAATTGTGATGATCACTGTGCAACTCAAACTAATGTCCCAAGAGGAAATTTCTCCAACGCACAAGTGCATGGATGACAACTACTAACTCCAAATCATGGGCATGGTAGTTCAACTCATGATCCTTGAGCTTACAGGACTCATATGCAATCACTTGTCCCTCCTGCATAAGAACTTCCCCCACACCCTCCAACGAAGCATCGGTGCACACTACGAAATCACCTGTAGGATCTAGCACTACCAGGATAGGTGCACAAGTCAACTTCTCCTTAGAGCCTAAAAATCTAAGTCACACTGATCTGACCACACAAAATTCTTCCCTTTCCACTGAAGAGAGGTGATGGGATGGGCTACCCGAGAGAAATATCTCACAAATCAACAGTAGTAACCCGCCAATCCCATGAAACTACGAACCTCAACCACATTCGTCAGTGTTGTCCAATCCACAATGGCCTGGATCTTAGAAGGATCCATTGAGATACCCTCTCCTAAGATGATATGGCCCAAATATCTCACCTTAGTCTGGAAGAACTCACACTTGTCCAAATTGTCAAACAATTGATTGTCTCACAAACACTGCAACACTTGTCGCAAATGGCCTACATGTTCCTCTATATTCCTCGAATAAATCAAAAAATCATCAACGAACACGAGAAAAAATCGGTCAAGATAGGTGCGAAACACCCCATTCATCAAACTCATGAAAATTGATGGAGCATTGGTCAACCCGAAAGGGACAACCGTAAACTCATAATGCCCATAGCATGTAGGAAATGTCGTCCGATGAATGTCTACCTCATGAATGCAAAGCTAATGGTATCCTGAATTCAGATCTATCTTCAAGAACACCTTGGCTCCCCTCCTCTAATCAAACAAATCATCTATCTAAGGCAACGGGTAACGATTCTCCATCGTCACTTTGTTCAACTGGTGATAATCAATGCACAAGCAAAGAGATCTATCCTTCTTCACGAAGATGACAGATGCTCCCCAAGGGGATACACTAGGATGAATGAAACCCTTCTCCAGTAACTCCTCTAATTGCAACCACAACTCACTCAACTCTTGAGTAGTCATATGATACGGTGCCCGAGAGATAAGCTCCACTCCAAGGATGAGATCAATACGGAAGTCTATGTCACGCTTGGGCGACATACCTGGAATAGCACTTAGAAAGACATCCACAAACTCCTGAAGAAGAGGATGGTCATCAAGAGATACCTCCTAAATCCAATCCTTAGGAAGATCACCAACCGAAATAGCAAACATCTGACAACCTTGCAGCATGGCAAGCTTCAGTTGCATGGCTGAAATCACAAGGAGAGAAATGGGTCTCTAGACCCTGACTAACTCAACACACTTTCCAACATCCTCTACACACCGAACTGACTTATGCCAAAAATCTATACTGGCTTGGTGTGTTTCCAACCAATCCATGCCTAAAGCAATCCCATAGGATCCCAAAGGCAACACATGAAGATCCACTATGGTAGTGAAGGTGCCCAAATCCAACACACAACCACGAACAAGGGAGTCTACAACCACCTTGGCTCTAATAGCTAACTCAACTTGCTAACCAACATCTTTCCTTGCCACCACGAGTCCACAATGCTCTACGAGAGAAGGAGAAATAAAAGAATCTAAAGCTCCTGAATCAAACAAAATAGATGTGGTAATCCCACATAATGCACCTGAATACTTGACCACAGTGCACTAATGCTCAGCCTAACGGTTATCCACCGCCGCAAAAACTCTATGAGATCTGCCAACGTCACCTACTATAGGCTCTAAAGTAGCCTGTCTCTAACTACCTCTAGCTATTGATCTCTGAGGACACTAAACAACTATATGACCATGCTTCCCATAAGAAAAAAAACCACCTTTGCCAAAACCTCAGCCCGAAAATGGTGCATGTGACTACTGGGTTCCTTCACCCCTAGAACTCTGTTGTGCACTTTGAGAACTCTGTGTCAGACCACTCTACTGCCTACTCTGAGAATGATGACGTGGACGATCCCTAGAAAAAAAAGTGCAGGAATTTTTCCACTCTGTTGAGACTAAGAAGACCTATGCCTATGTCGCTAACTGGATCTAGAAGGTGCAGACTGAGATCTAGATGGTCCAGCCCCCTGAGACCGTGTACCCCGATCAATTGATCCTAAAGGAGGGGCACTACCAATTTGAACACTTGCCTGACCACCAAAGCCTCTAACTAGATTCTCCTCTATCAACCTCACCCTCTCTGCAATGATCTCTAAGGTCTTCGGTTCAAACACCCGAACACCTCCACTGATACTGGCATTCAACCCCCTAATGAAATGTTTCACTAACATTGAATCATCATCAAAAATTCTAGCATACTAATTAAGCTCAAAGAAGCGGTGCTCGTACTGATCTACCGTCATAGTCAACTAACGAAGTTCATGGAACTCATCAGTACATCTCTGCCGGTAGTAGTCAGAAAGAAATCGTGCACGAAACCTCTCTAAGAATAGTCCCCAAGAAACAAAAGCAATGTCTAGGTGAAGCTTCTACTCCTCTACTCTCCACTATGTAGATGGAAATCCTTTGAGATGCATAATGGCACATCGAACTCTAGTATTGCTACTATAAGATTGCATAGCAAAGCATCGATCGAGATCAGTCAACCAAGTCTCTGCCTCAGTACCTATACTAGAACCATCAAAAGTAGGGGGATGGGCTCTAAGAAGATCCCTCATGTGACCTACAACAATACTATCTCCATCCACCCTATCCCTCACAACATCTTCTCTTGAATGACCCAGACTATAGGAATGCTCTCGCTCAGCTCTAGCATCCTGACCATCTTGACGAGAAGGGTGTGACTCCTTCTCAAGAGATACCTCTTGACGAGGTCCTAAACAATCCAAAATCTGTTGCAAAAGAGCTAAAGCCTGAGCACTCTTGAGCCCCTCAGCTTGGTTCTCAACACGTTGTTCCCCTTGTTGCTCACCCTGATTACCTTGATCAGCATTAAGCCGGGTGCTATGAAAAAGAACAGAGGCTCTACCTTGAACTCTGCCTCTAGCTCTACCCCTAGGAGGAATCCTCAAGAAAACAAAGAACACATCAAAATAGATCATCACAAGGATGACCTATTCACCAAACTACGACACGAAAGCATAACAACAAGACTATAAAACAATATAACAAGCTCATGCCAAACATAGCATAACATAGAAGGCTCAAGTACGCCAAAGCTTCCAGTGTGTGAACATGGGCTCTGATACCAGATGTAACATCCCACTATGCAACCTCGAAGGTTAAGAGCCAAAAGAGAACAAGTATATATATATATATATATATATATATATATATATATATATATATATATATTTTTAAGAAGAATAACTTATACATAAATCAGTTACCAATACGATAAATTGATAACATACAAGACCAAGAATGTCGAGTGCACAACCAAGAGGGGAGGAATGATTAAACCTCCAAAGGAAAAATCCGAATAGGAGAAAACAGAAGAGCTCCAGAAATTTTCCTCCGGAACTCCAAAAATTTTGATCCGGAACTTCCTGCTCTGAAACTTTCCGCAATACAACACATAACAACAAGTTGTGTTGTGCCGGAAACTTTAGCAACAACAACACATATTAATAACAGCAAGCTGCTTTGCACTGAATACTTTAGCAGCATGATGTATGAAGGAAGTATATTCAGCCATAGCTCTAATTTTGCATGATAATTAGGAAAGGAAACCATAAAATAATCACCATAGTACACGCAATTCTGATACCAACACCGGAACTCGTAAGCCAAACATAAAACATCACATATCTTCTCATTAAATTTATGATTACTTTCTCTCTCAAGAGAGTACAATGTGCATAAAGGTATAAGTATGAATATAATAGCATTGCCATGAATAAGATGCATCGTCTGATAAGATAAATACACAAGAGGGGATGACTCCAACTGGTGCTCCAATAACCTGTACACCAGTTCCCAATGGCGATGGCAACGCCTCCCTACCATGTGGGCTCAAAAGAGGCCACCCCACCATGCTCAGAGATAGTCACAAGGCCAAAAAAAAAGTAGCAAGACAAGGGAAAGGTAAGGCCGACACTCACATCAGTCACGAAGCAAACATGGAATACAATGCACACAACCAATGTCACAACAAGAAATGTTCATCCAATAACATGACGGGTACTACTCATGACTACCAAGGTGCTAGATACTAGAGTGCATATCAGATGGAGTTTCATCATGTGTGCTCAAAGGGATGGCACTACATGGAATCAAGTACACCCCTCACAGGGATGAGGAGACTCAATCATGCCCAAATACACGCCCCACAGATGGATAACTCAACGCCCCACAGACGGATGGGCCTTCTCGAGTGCATCCTTAGCCTTTACAAGCACTCAAAGCCATGCATGAGGACTCAATATCTTATTAGTATTTTACCCCATTAATTTTTATTTAGTTATCACTTATTTACTCTAACTCTGCTACTAGTTCCCCTGGCAGCTACTTGCGGGCCCCGGGCCCGTAAAGAGCCACTCCATATGACCACCTTATTACCTAGACCTAAGCTCATCTCGTTTAACCAAATGAGGAATCCAAAAAAATGTGAAACAAAAGGAAAAGCCACAATTTTCTGTCATAGAAACCATTTAAAATAGCAAGCCAATATTGTTGTAAGAAGACACATTTAAGAGCTAAAATTCATCATGAAATAGAGGCATAAAAATTCAAAATGTCCGAATTAAAATTCTAAGCCCAACCCAATTCAGATTTTTGCGTTTCAAGTTAGAATCCACCTTAAATTTTTGAGTTTAGGACAAAAAATGAAGTGTTGTTTTTAAAAACAACATTTTGTCAAAGTTAGGCAAGAAAAATCATCAAAAAATAAAATTGCCCAGATTTCAAATATGTCAAAGACCCAGTTGATATCTTGGCATTTTTACATGGAATCCACCCTTAAAATTTGTTTTTATTAAGAGGATAATGAGCAACAAATAAAAAACATGTTTTTACAAATTGGGCAAAAAAAAGAAGAATATGAAAGAACCCGTAAATCAGATTTTTCCAACAACCCATTTCATATTTATTGGAAATGTGCAAAAATATGCCATAAAAAATACTACAGAGCAAAAAATTGAACTTTAAAGAACCATCATTCAAACCCCAAGCAATACAAAAATGAAATAGAGGAGTTCCTCCAATTTTCATAAAATAAAAATAACCCAAATCAGAAAAATCTCAGCCATACAAGAAACATGAGAGAATGCCCAAATTACTAGTCATACAAGATTGAAGAGTAACATAAAAATACCTCAATTTTCTCCAAAGCATAAATGGAGGAATGCTAAATGAAAAAGACACAACCAAGCTCCAAAACTAGATAGCAAGTAAGAAATGACACGCTGATTTCAACAATCTACTACCCACAAATTCTTCTAAAAAAAACTTTCACAATCTCCCCAACTCAGTCGCCCAAATCATGGGGTTTCCTCCTCCATGGAAAAAAACAATTTTTTTTTTCTTTCCTCCCAAAATAATGACCCCTTAAACAAAACTTCATTTCCTTTTTTATATTTTCCCATAACCATAAAAATGAAAAATAAAGCATTAGATAAAACTAGCTATTAAAGCTCCCCCAAAAGAAATAATTAATTAAAGTCACAAAATATGCAACATTAAAATACACAGGGCTCCCCAAAAGGATTAGTAAAATTTTTAAATAAAATATTTAAAACCTTATGAAAATAACAATTCAACTCCCCAAATAATTAACCACCATAAAATACCATATTTAAAAAACACGTGAAGATGCCAATGGAACCACATCAAAACACCGACAATCCAAATTAAATATATATATAATCACATAAAAGATTGATGAAAACCAAGACCAAATACCTCAATGAGACATACTGGGAAATCACTTACAACAGAAGGGTGCTCCGGACGTTATTGTTAGGTAATTAGATGGAAGACAACAACACGGAAACACTACCCTAAGAGGGTATAGTGGGCTAGGGGAGGGGACATTGGCCTGTGACTACCTTCAATAACCACCATTGGGGAATGAGAGTACTCTTAGGCCTATGAATCTAGGCGGAGTCGATACTCAGTACCTGCATCACTCCAATCAAACGTCAAAGTACATGTGCATATATCATTTATCATATATCTAAAGCAACAACAATCATCAGGAAAAAGGGTCATGATATCATAAGCCTCTTGGTTACGAGTGTTACAACATCGTCCTTTTCCTATCCATAATCATACATAAGCAAAAACAATGATATACATATATAAATATAAGCATGTAATCCAACATAATAACTAACCATGTAAACATGAAATCCAGCATAAACAATAATCATGTCAACAACATATAAACATATAAACATGTAATCCAGCATAACAGTCATAGAATTACACCTCTCAGGTGTCAATACAAAATAATGAAGGGACAAATAGTGCAAATACAAAGTATACAGTTATCGGAATCCATCAAGGAAGGACCACAACAAAATACAAAAATGGGGGTTGTTACATTACTATCCTTTGAGCGTGAGGTCTTACCCACACTCTCATAAGCATCCACTAGATTCTTCACAATAGTGTTTTCATTTGAAGTATTCGATGTTCTCAACCCAAAAGTCATGATGTTTCTATACTTTATACTCCGCATCATTTCAACAAATAGTTGACATCTTGCGGTCTCATTTAGCCTTTCAAAAAAGAATTTCCAGATATTATCAACATATCTTCTACAAGTGCATGTTAGAATCTTACCTTCCATGTGCTACAAAATATCCTCATCAATATTAATCAAATACTTTGGCTTTCTATGGAAAATTCTAGGTGGTGTTCACCTAAATACATACATCTCAACATTAGGAATTTCATCAATATTTAAGTGAGGTGGGCTAGATTGTGTACCTTCGATCAAGGGTGGAATAGACGACATACCTTGAAGTTCACATGGGGGTGATGGTGTACCTTCTTTGTCAAATTTGAATGATGATGTACTCTCAACTTGAGATGTGGTGGATGGTGTCCAACCATATTCACTTGTGGTAGATGGTGTCCCTCCATAGTTGCTTGTGCTTAATGGTGTCCCTTTGTATTCACTTGCGGTAGAGGGTGTGTCTCCAACTACGGTATTTGAATCTGTCTTACCAAGATGCTTTTGCATTTGTTCCCTTTGTGAAATGCCAACTCCTTTTCTCTTTTTGATGGTTGAGGTTCCTCTTCAATTGGATTGTTTTCCTCAATTGTATCCAATTTCTTCTTTTCACGGTATTCCCTCACCCGTTCTCTCTCCTTTTCTTTTTTGGTTTCATACTCTTCATCTATTAGTTTATTCCTTGTTCATTTCCTTGACATGGCAGATAATTTTACCTATAGCATGGTAATGAGATGAATATTAGTTCCTAAAAAATGAATCCATACAAATAAATAAAATATGTCATTCAAGGCTTCATACAAAATACTTACAATCATCCTGTAGAAGAGTATTTCTAGCATGGAAAAAGGTCACATGAATTTTTCTGATGGAATGCCTTAAAGAAATGTGGTAATGTGGCATGCCATGATTGCAAGATAGGGTCAAAATGGAAGCATGGACAAGGCATGTGAATTCAAATGTCTTGTCAAACAATTCAAATGCCTTGTCCAAGCTAGTGGTGCTCCACTAGCTTGCCAATGGGGTAGGGTTGACAAGGAAGGGGCAGTGTATGACTCATAGAAATGGGGACTCACAATGGTGTACATCATTGTGAGTCCCCATTTCTATGAATTGTATGCTGCCCCTACCTTGTCAACCCTACCGAATTGGTAGGCTAGTGGAGCATTGGCAAGCTAGTGAGTGAGCTCACTAGCTTGCCAATGCAATAGGGTTGACAAGATAGGGGCAACGTATACCTCATAGAAATGCGGACTCACGGTGATATACGAGGTAGGGGTAGTGTATGCCCCATAGAAATGGGGAATCGCGGTGATGTATATCAAGGTAGGGGAAACATATGCCTCATAGAAATGGGGACTCATGATGATGTATATCACCATGAGTCCCCATTTCTATGAGGCATATGTTTCCCCCACCTTTTCAACCCTACTGCATTGGCAAGCTAGTGAGTGAGCTCACTAGCTTCCAATGCTCCACTACCTTGCAAATGTGGTAGGGTTGACAAGGTACGGGCAATGTATGTGTCATAGGAATGGGGTCTCGCAGTGATGTACAACACCATGAGACCCCATTTCTATGAGGCATATGTTTCCCCTACCTTGTTAGCCCTACTGCATTGGAAAGCTAGTGAGCTCACTAGCTTGCCAATGCTCCACTAGCCTACCAATGTGATACGGTTGACAAGGTAGGGGCAGTGTATGCCTCATAAAAATGGGGTCTCATGGTGATGTCACCGTGAGACCCCATTTCTATGAGGCATACACTGCCCCTACCTTGTCAACCCTACTGCATTGGCAAGCTAGTGAGTTCAATGCTCCACTATCCTACCAATGCGGTAGGGTTGACAAGGTAGGGGCAACGTATGCCTCATAGAAATGTATGCAAAATGTGGTAGCATTGACAAGCTAGTGAGCTTGGCAAGATAGTAGCTTGCCAATGCGGCAGGGTTGACAAGCTAGGGGCAGCGTATGCCTCATAGAAATGGGGTCTCACAGTGATGTACATCACCGCGAGACCCCATTACATCACTGTAAGACCCCATTTCTATGAGGCTTATGCTGCCCCTACCTTTTCAACCCTGCTGCATTGGCAAGCTAGTGAGCTCACTAGCTTGCCAATGCTTCACTATCCTACCAATGCAGTAGGGTTGACAAGGTAGGGACAGTGTATGCCTCATAGAAATGTGATGAGACCATAAATTTTATCATATTTTATCAAATAAAATCATCTATTTCTTAATGCATTAGTGTTAAAGTGGATTTGAGTAATGATTGAAAGTTATTTAGCTTGTTTAAAGTAAAATATAAAGTAAATGTTTGGTTTATTTTTGGTAATCTATGTGATCCAAATTGTCTCTAATATGTCTTCATGAAGTGTTTAAAATGATATAATGCAAATAAATGAGTTATTAAATAACTCATGGTAAGAAGAAGCTTCATAGACACTTGCAGCAAAAAGCTCTACACTTGAGGTAGTTAACTCCTGAAAGCTTTAGAAGGCTTTGAAGAAATAATGAGAAGATAGAGAAGAATCCCAGCACACTCCTACATTCATGCAAACCATGGAGCATCATTCATTCCAAATTAATGTGATGAGTATTTGTTTCATGTTGAGTTTTAAGATCTCTCACAGTTATTAAATTTCATGCTTCTCCATCTTCTACCAAAGATAACTCAAGTTACCACATCACTCAAATGTTGTTGCATTATTATAGCATTTTATTCATGCTAAAGATAAATGTTTTGGTCAATTGAACTGAAGAATAATTCCTTCATTCACATTCAACACTTGAAGACTTCCTAAAAATCAGGCGCACAGAAATTGTGAAAAACACAGTCTCATTAAAACAACGATATCTCCCTCGTTTCTCAACGAAATTCAAAAATTAAAAATGATCTGGAAAGTATATTTGAAGATCTAAAAATATTTTCTAATTATTTGGCATGATTTTTAGCAGGAAAGGAGAAGTACGCGTTAGAAAATGACTGAGAAAAAAGTGGTGTGATGGAGGACAACAATTTCAATTTTCTTAAAGTTTTGTAAACGACCCCTCAAAAATAGGATCTTGGATCCACATTCTTAGTGGATTGGTTGAATAGATATAGAATATGAATTTATAAATACAATGTAATCATTTGATCAAAGGGAGGGGATTAGAAAGACTTGTTCCAGCATGAGGAAATAAGATAGATTTAGTTTCATTTTCCAACAATGTAATTCTATATTTCTATATTAAATTTGAATCCAAGAAAGCTTTTTATTTCCAGAAAGTGTGAAGTAGTTTAGCCTTTTGAATTCTTGCAATTTTTCCTTATATTAGTTCCCTTTCATTCAAATAGGATTTATTTCTACAAGTAGAATAGATTGGAGAATAGACTGTCAAACAAGTTTTCTACTTTCTCTCTTACAGACAACCATGGACACCAGCTTGGATTGATAAATTAAATGACGAGGATTACAATGACCCCATCATTTTTGGCACCGTTGCTAGGGATAGGTGTCATTAGGGAAGGGAGAAAATTATTTTGGCATCCTTTTAGATTTATAAGTTCCTCAAGAAATATTCGTCTCTCAAAACCCCCCCAAAATACCAACTCTAAAGAAAAACCCCCCTATCTATTTCAAAATATCCTTAGTTGGAGGACCATCACTCCAAATCCTAGCAAAGGGTATTTCTTTAAGGAAAGAATTGTTGGATTATTTTTTGCAAGAGGTGAAAAATACAATGAAGAGATCTTATCTTCATTACAAAAGCTTGCAAGGAAGAGACTTATTTGGAAACCTTCAAAATCCAAGAATGGTTGCCCAATCATATTTTTGAAGTAAAAGGAGGGCTTCCCAATAAAATATTTGAAGAACAAGGAGTTGTTTCCAGTCATGCATGCAACAGATCAGAAGAAAGGATTGCAAGATCTCTCCAATCAGCCCATGTATTTTCTAGAATAAAAAATCATGAAGAAGGTTTCCACTAAAAAGGAAGGTGAAACGTTGAGTTTCAAATTTTTTGTCATCTTATTTTCATTCTCTTATCTCAAAAAATTGAATGCATGGAAACATACTTTGAGAAATGGAAGATATTTTTTAGAACCAATTAATGGTTATGTGTAACCTCTCTACATCATTAAGTAGAGTAGGTTAGGGTAGATTTGATTTTTGCAAATAAGTGCTTTGCACATGCTATTTTCTCTTCTCTAAGGTTGTAAGCATGTAATTCTATGCAAGTTTCTGCTTTAAAAACTTGTAGCAGATATTTTGGCATTATGGATGATTGGTTAGTGTAGAAAAATAATGATGAAGCAATCCAAGTTGGTATTCAATGTAAAAGATCAAGTTGTAGCTCATAAAAGTTGAAGAAATTTTTTACATGCAGCATGGAGAAAATGAACTACTCATACATGATGGTTGCATGGAAAACTAAGATAAAATCAGGTATATACTTTATTATTTTACTCTTATTCAACTTAAAGTTCTTTCATTTTACTCAATCCACTCAAAAGAAGAAGAAAAACGTCCAAAAGCAGTTCTAAGATTTAAGAAGCAATTTGAACCTATCTAGAGTTGTTTTGGAGCCTTCAGGAGCTCTTTAGGAGCATTTAGGAGCTACCTAGAGGAACTACTAAAAAATGATGAATTTATTAAATTTGAAGGCTCATTATGAGTTTCTGAGGGACCTACAACATTTTAGGTGTGGGGGAAATGATGAGACCATAAATTGTCTCATATTTTATCAAATAAAATCATCTATTTCTTCTTAATGCATTAGTGTTAAAGTGGATTTGAGTAATGATTGAAAGTTTTTGAGCTTGTTTAAAGTAAAATATAAAGTAAATGTTTGGTTTATTTTTGGTAATCTATGTGATCCAAATTGTCTCTAATATTTCTTCATGAAGTGTTTAAAATGATATAATATAGATAAATGAGTTATTAAATAACTCATGGTAAGAAGAAGCTTCACAGACACTTGCACCAAAGAGCTCTACACTTGAAGCAGTTAACTCTTGAAAGCTTTAGAAGGTTTTGAAGAAAATAATGAGAAGGTAGAGAAGAATCCTAGCACACTCCTACATTCATGCAAAATCATGGAGCATCATTCATTCCTAAATTAATGGGAAGAGTATTTGTTTCACGTTGAGTTTTAAGATCTCTCACAGTTATTAAATTTCATGCTTCTCCATCTTCTACCAAAGATAAATCAAGTTACCACATCACTCAAATGTTGTTGCATTATAATAGCATGTTATTCATGCTAAATATCAATGATTTGGTCAATTGAACTAAAGAATAATTCCTTCATTCACATTCAACACTTGAAAACTTCCTAAAAATCAAGCATGCAGAAATTGTGAAAAATTCAATCTCAGTAAAACAATGATATCTCCCTCGTTTCTCAACAAAATTCAAAAATTCAAAATGATCTAGAAATTAGATTTGAAGATATAAAAAAAAATTTGAGGATTTTTCATGATTTGTAACAGGAAAGGAGCAGTATGCATCAGAAAATGACTGCGACAAAGTGGCGTGATGGAGGATAGCAAATTCAATTTTCTTAAAGATTTGTAAACGACCCCTCAAAAATAGGATCCTGGATCCACATTCTTAGTGGATTGGTTGAATAGATATAGAATATGAATTCTATAAATACAATGTAATCATTTGATCCAAGGGAGGGGATTAGAAAGACTTGTTCCAGCCTAAGGAAATAGGATAGATCTAGTTTCATTTTCCAATAATGTAATTCCATATTTCTAGATTAAATTTGAATCCAAGAAAGCTTTTTATTTCCAGAAAGTGTGAATTAGTTTATCCTTTTTAATTCTTTCAATTTTTCCTTAGATTAGTTCCCTTTCATGCAA